>CM051264.1:13334996-13352496 GCA_027921565.1 Artemia sinica | reverse complement strand
TATTGACTAAGGGGCGAACCCTCTAATATACGTATTAATAATATATGAATATAGAAGTCCGTTACGTGCGTTAATTCGTAAGTTACGTATATTTATTACTAATAAAAACGTTCGTAAATAAAATTAAACAAGTTTCGAGAAAGCCATTTAAGCAAATAAAAGTAAAATTAACATTAAAATTTTGTTTATTCATGTACGGTGAGCCAAAATCAAAACCTGCATTAATTCAAAAACGTTCAAAAATTAAATAAAAAAAACAAGTTTTTTTTAACTGAAAGTAAGGAACGACGTTAAAACTTAAAACGAACAGAAATTATTCCGTATATGAAGGGGACTGTCCCCTCCTCAATGCCTCGCTCTTTACGCTAAAGCTTGACTTTCTCACAGCTCTATTTTTTTAAACAATAAAAAACTTTAGCGTAAAGAGCGAGGCGTTGAGGAGGGGACAGTCCCTTTCATATACGGAATAATTTCTGTTCGTTTTAAGTTTTAACGTCGTTCCTTACTTTCAGTTAAAAAAAAACTTGTTTTTTTATCTAATTGCCAATTAAAATCCGGTTACGTGTCCTCAAGAAGGAATGAAAAGGAGAAACTTGCAATGCCTGAAATAACTACTCCGGATTGTTCTTTAATCAATTTTTCTCAGGATGGGGTAAATTCCTGCCGTATAAAGGACTGATTAATCGCATTGTGCAGAGTAGAGTTTTACCAGCACCCGTCTATTATATTTCCCTCGATTGTGAACAATTTTCCCATATCCAAACCGTATTTTTCTAGAAATATCGTAAACAGTGCGCTGACGGAAACTGGAAAGCCTATTAGTAAGGGTTATGCCCAACCACCGCAAAGAATCAACAGAAGGAATAGAGAAAGTATCATAGTTAAGTGGAGATGAAAAAGTTGAAGCGAAAGATAAAAAACTCACACTTCTCTTTACTAAACGAAAGGCCAATCCTTTCAATCCAGATTTTGAAAAAGCATTGGAAACAGAAGATACCCTTTTGGGGAGACCAGTCGTAGTCCGTCTAATTAGGAGCAAATCATCAGCATAAGCAAAATAACAGACATCTAAAACATTAGAGAAATACGTAGAGCATATTTTCGCAAGGGCAGCATTAAAGAAAGTTTTGGTGATTAGATTTTTTTCTGTCTCTCTTCATCCCTCTAAATGGATCCTTAAATCAGCCCCTCCTAAATACGCTGTATTTTCTTCGAAAAGGCTTATAGGTCTCCAAATAGGAAGTTTTTACTTTAATTGTGTCAGTTTCTTTTGTTTTTGAATATGACTTTATCAGCTTCGAAATTCACTAAAACATTCAGTTTATTAATTTTTATCTAAAAGGAAACAAGCCCAAATTTGGAGTTTATGATTGTGTGTATGTGAGTCTATACTTGTTTTTATTTTAGCGTAAGTAAAAAAAAAAATCGTAAAAAACATTTTCTTATCATCTATTTTAGAATTGCCAGAAATTTGGGACCAATTAGAAGCAATGAACTTGTTAATAATTCTCCTACCGAAAGCCCACCGATCTACATTAGCAGCAATTCTTTCGTTTATGTTAAAAGTTGCGGAATTTGAACCTGTAAATAAAATGTCGTTGCAAAACGTCGCGATGATTTTGGCTCCGAACCTCTTTGTACCAAGGAAAAAGCTAAAAAATCAGTGACAAGGACAATCTTTCAAATGAGGTAAGAACGTAATTATTATTAATTAGTTCATTTATTAGCCAACGAGTCCATCGGTCGAGAAGCGTAAAAAAGTTCAAAAAATTCTTTCATTTGCGCTAAAAGTTGCCGAATTTGAACCTGTAAATAAAATGCCGTTGCAGAACGTTTCGGTGATTTTGGCTCCAAACTTTATTGTACAAAGAAAAAAAGGTAAAAATAAATGAAACGGACAGTCTTTCGAACGAGGTAAGAATGCAATTATTATTAAGTCATTCATTTATTAGCCAACGAGCTCGTCGGAAGAGAAGCGTAAAAAAAGTTAAAAAAAAAATTTCATTTATACTAAAAGTTGCCGAATTTGAACCTGTAAATAAAATGCCGTCGCAGAACGTTGCGATGATTTTGGCTTCAAACTCCATTGTCTCAAGAAAAAACCTAAAAATTAATGACAAGGACAATCTTTCGAACGAGGTTAAAAATATTATTATTTCATTCATTTACTGGCTAAAGAGCCCGCCAGACGAGAGGCGTAAATATGACAGAAAAACGTATACTCTCTTGTAAGGATTTGACAACTACTAGCAACTGACTTTGATTGCACAATGGGGAGCTAACCGCTTCATATACCCGTTACATAGCGTCATATGATTGTTTTCGGATCAGTGATTAGCTGGGAGTTGCTGACATTATTAATGATATTCATTTATTATAAGTATCTTTTATCATCGGAAGGAAGCAAAACAGATGATTATATACCTACACCTAAGGAAGAGGTGTCCAGAGAGTGAATGAGTCCCCCCCCCCTCTGCAAGGCTATCGAAGGAATTTGCTTAATTGGAAGTGTAAATATACGGGCTAACCCCTACTAAATATCACAATTTTTTAGATTTTCCGGGAAAAAAGATTTTCCAAAATTTTGCAGGTTTTCATGTAAATCGCCTTTTTCGCTTTTTTTTTCAAATTGCCCCGACCCAGATGTGATTTTTAATGCTTGGTCAAGGGACGAAAGTTCAAGGAATTAGGTGTTTTAAAAACATTTAAAATTTGTAGAAGTTGAAATACTTGGCCTTAAACACACGCTTTTGAGCGGCAAGGCTTACAAATTTTTCAGCGTTCAGAAATTATTAAGAAGATTCGGTGATGATAAAAGTTCAAAATAGGGATAAAATCCTTTTTAATAGACAGTGTATAGAAAATTCACAAAAAATACCAGATATTTCGGTCACATATACAGTGACCGTCATCAGTAGTAGATTCGGTGATCTAAAGAAACTCTTACTTTAAGTCTTATATTCGAATTATACAATTAATTTATAATATTAAATTACTATATGATGTGTCTACATGAGAAGAAAACCAGCTGTGGGTTTTATTTCATTCTTAAAGGAAATAAATATAATTTTATTAGAATGGATGGTATTACTCGTAAGTTTGTTTGGAATTTTGAGTTTTGCTGGAACTTTTGAAATATATTTATCCGGAATTATCCGTAAAGATATTTTGTTTTGTAATTTCTATGCAAAAAGAAAACGAGTTGTGAGTTTCACTTCATACCTTAAAGGAAACACACAAATTATATTTTATTATGTTTGACATTGTTACTGATAAGGTATTTATACCATTTCTGATGTTAATAGTAGTATTCAAAATACGTTAGATCAAAGATTAGAAACTACTGAGATAATAACTTGGTAAAAGATTCTAATTCTAATAAACAAAGAATATGGATATTTTGGAATAAAGGATTTTTAAGAATTTTTATAATTTGGTTGTCCATGGAGGCTTTGATGAGTTTGTTTCTCAGAAAAGGGAGGGATCTCGTAGCAAAGAAGAGATTTGAGGTTACGAAATCCATGTTATTATGAGATATTGAATGAAAATAGACCTTGTTCGGTTGCTTTTTATAAAAAAGGACCTAAACCGTGCCCTTCTGAATGAAACTGCTGTGTCCGGTCCTAGTTTGTTTGTGTGTTTGTTACGTGTTAGAATTAAAAGAAAAGCGAACCAAATACAATGAGGCCAAGACTTTTTTCTTCATCAAATGGCTTGATATCTGGCTTGCTCATCAACTTTTTAGAAAACCTAAATGTTTTTATTCTATATCTGCACTGAAACCAAAATGAGCCAAATATTCGCCCTCGTGAAGACTTAATTTTTCATCATACGATTTAGGATCTGGCTCGTAAAAAAAAAAAATTAAATTTTTCAGAATCGAGACTTTTTTGTTGCATAGAAGTATGGAAACCAAAGTGAACAGAATATTCGACCTCGCGAAGACTTGGTTGTCCAGCCGACGACTTAAAATCCGATGCGAAGGAAAAAATTCAGAGTCCTATCTGAAGATGAGAGTTTTTTGTGTTAGAATAGAAAAGAGTGAATTGAATATTCAAACCCTGCAAAAACTCATTTTGTAAATATACTTCAAATCTGGCGCGCAAAGCTATTCTGCTTGAAGCTAGTGGAATTTGTGTCTTAGGATAAAAGAAAAGTGAGTCGAACATTCAAGCAGAAAAACACATCTAGCTATGTTGTAATTAAGTGCTCTTTAACTCTGCAGGTAACATTCGCAGCCGCCAGCTGTTCTGCTGCAAAGCTGCTAATCAAATATCGTAACGTTTTGTGGACTATCCCTCCTGCACTTATTAAGCATTTAAGGCGAACTTTCGAAGCTGATCAATACAGGAAAGTCTTGAAGGAGGTTAATGGTCATCACCCTGTGAGTTTTCAATCTTTTCTGCGCTTTTTCTTATAAAATTACTTGAACTCGAAAAATTTTGAACTCGTTAATATGAAAAATTATGTGAACCCGAGAAATAGAAAAAACAACAATGTGCGTATGTGCCTATAACTAAGAGCTATCTTTTTCCTGTGGTTTATATATATAGATATATATATATGGTATATATATATATATATATATATATATATATATATATATATATATATATATATATATATATATATATAATATATTATATATATATATATATATATATATATATATATATATATATATATATATATATATATATATATATATATATATATATATATATATATATATATATATATATATATATATATATATATATATATATAACAGTTTGTCTCTGGAATAGAAGTAAAATTTTCTTTGGTAAATTGCATTTTACTAAAACATTCTTGATACTTTTGTTACATTAAAATCAAAACTAGCTACATTCCTAATGTCTTACCATCAATCATGATAATGTTTTATCGATAATAGGGGGGGGGGGTAAAAAACATTTTCAGGTCACGTTTTTAGTACTAGTAATTTGGGGAGGGTCTTTGTGTCTCAATTTGCGGTGGGAATCTCAATTCAAATATTCTGAAAGGCAAGCAGTAGGTGAAACACTTGGCAATACCTACTGGCTACATCTGTTGCTCTTCAAAACTCTTCCAGTAGAGCACTAATTTAAACTTTACCGTAAAGAGTGAGGAATTTAGGGGTAGACTCTCTCACATAAGAATAAATTATGTCCATTTTAAGTTTTAATCTTACTCTTTACTTTCACTTGAAATAACTTGTCTCTTAATTTGATGGGTTCCTGAAGCTTGAACGTTTTTACAATTTTCAATAATATTATTCCCATTGGTGTGAACTAGAGCAAGCCGTGCAACAAAATATTTTGTATTGATTCTAGTTTTGATTTAGTTTTGGTTGATTTAATATTTTGGGGTTTTAAGATAAAGTTTGGATGCTATAGTTTAGACGGATCTATCCAGTTTAACGGCATTTTCGGAATACTTTTAGGCCAGGATTTTTTTGATTTTTCAAGGCGGATCTGAAAATAGAAATATCCACATGGGATGTTATTTGAATATCCTTAAATCCGTCCAGATGATAATGGGGAACAAGGGATCTTAACACCGTGAATTTAAACCCTCCACTAAGATCTGAGGTTTTAAAACAATGCTATCAGAAATTTATTTTTATAAGCTTTCAACTAAATAATACGTATCACGCTCATATTTCCTAGCACGTCAAATAATCATGTAGCAAATCTGAATTAGCGATTTTGAGGAACTAAAACACCATATTTTGCCCCCCCCCCCAAAAAAAAGCTATTTTCAGCTCATCGGATTGATAGAGATATTTATTGTGTAATGATAATTTTACAGTTAAAACTAAAGAGCTTCTCTATGTGAACATGTGGGTATATCTTTAGCAACCAAAAACCGTATCTATTAATTGAAAATTAGCATTTTACGTACAGAGACGTTGCTTCAGTTTTTCTTTGAGGGGGGGGGGGGGTTAATGCATCCTAAAGAAGTGGAGATATGTCAGAGAATAAATTAAGTTTTGCCTCATTAAACGAGAATTATTTCTTTAAGCAAGAGTCTTATGAATTTTTGAGTCATATGAAGATGATTTTTTTTTTCGGAGGGGGTTTTACTAAGAAAAAAATTCGGGGGGGGGGGGGTGGTTACGCACAAAGAAATAATAAAAAAAAACGCATACAAAATTTTTTATATCCATTTTTGTTACGTTTTTACGAGTCAAACAAACATTTCGGATGGGGTTCAGACCCCCTAACCCCCCCCCCCCCCCCCACTCCCCCCTCTGGGTACGGCCTTGAAGACGGCAATCCTGCTTCAAGTTATGCAAATTATTAAGAAGCTCCATAATATAAAGGTTTCACAGGAATGTAAAGTGGTTGTAAACTCCTGATTGACTGTTTTGAGCTAATATGTTAAAAACCGCAAAAACATAGGTTTTACTTGTTTGGATGATTTCTGTAGAACTGTTTTTTTTTTGAAACAGGATTGACATTATGATAAGTAAAATTACCCTCTATCGTCTCCTATTTAATAAGACCAACGCTTACTCTCTTTTTCTGGAAGATTTAATTATATAAAAGGTATTAGCCTAAAAGATTACTATAACGCTCATCATAAGATCATTCTAAGATTAAGGTCTCATAACTATTTAAGTGTATGAAATTTGAGACATTTTTAAAAGAATAAAGTATGTGAAAGATTTTTGCTTTTTTTATGACGCATAGGTATTTTTTACAGTGATTTTTTTTCCACGACCTTGAAAAATGTCGTTTGCATAAATCCTTCATGGTTTACAGACGATTAAAGTCACAATAGAAGCAACAACCAAAAGAGCAGACTCTACCACTGTTCTGCACACAGGCAAACCTATGAGAAATAATAGGATTTTTTAAGGGAGAGGGTACCCCAAAAAGGTTATCAAGTATCTCTCAATACCCCCTGTGCACCTTTCTTTAATCCAAAATATATTTGTTCTGGCAAAAAAGACCCAATTCTTACATTGTCACTTCAATATGTTTATTATTCACCGATTTAAATTGCACTGTCTTGGAAAAAATTTCCCTATTGTTTTTAAGTTGTGTTTGTTTAATATGTTTATATATCGTAAAATCAGAATTTATCTTCTTGTTTTATTTTAAATTTTCCTAACTCTCTACTCTTTTTGTAATTCAGGCTAGTTTTTCTTCAGAACATCTTTGCTAGAAAACAATCTTAGTTAACAATTTTTTGTTCGAAAATGTGTTAAACTGTAAAGCTTGAATGTACCAGGATCGTGAAAATGTGCCCGTTACGCAAGTGTGAACGGTAAACGCAGCACTGGTTACTTCAGTGGTGGTAATCCAAAAGATATCCTGTGATATTTTTTTAAATTGAGGTTTAAAGCCATCCCCTTTAAAGTGAATAATGTCTATCCATTGGTTCAACTCGTTCTCATTTAACTTATTTTGTTCTGAAGTTGTTTAGAAATACCCGTATTTTTCCAATATGCCGTAATATACTCTTTTCTCATTCACAAGAATAGCTAGAAATATTAGCCATTTTTCTACTCTGCTGTCCAATTACTTCATGTATCATACTTTCTTTTGGATCACCGAAGACGAATAACTTGGTCTTTAATAACCACGGATATAATGCCTATCTTGTTTGTTTTTTCTCGTTTTTTTTTCAATAAAAACGGTTGTAAAATTAGAATTTAGTGTGGGTTATTAAGGTTTGCTGGTACTATTTGATAGTCACGTCGCAAGCCAAAAGTTTGCCAAGGTGTGGCTCGCCTTTGGATGCAAAGGAATTTGTGTTTGGCAACCCAAAAACCTGATATTATTCCGCCATAGTAGTTTCAGTTAATTGATTGTGTTGCTGTTTTGTTTTATGTGTGCCCCTCTGTTTTTGTCGAGCCAGGATTAGGTTTAAAAAATGGATATTCAATAAATGGTTTTATAAGCATTTAATAGAACGTTTAGAGTCCTTTTAAAGAGGTTAAGCATTAGCTAGGAAGGTTTTAAAATGTACCATTATGATGCAGCCTGAGATAGAAGCTTTGGGGCTAAATATTTGTCTAAAAAAATAAAAACTGGAAATGTTTTTGTTTAGTCTGGGGTTTTTGGAGAGTCTCTCTTTCTTGCTTAATCTTGTGAAGGTGGAAGCTGTGTCAATTGGGGGATGGTGGTGCATTCCCCTAAATTTTGCTCCCCCTCCACCCCGTCCTAAGTTCGGAAGACTGTGGTTTGGCTATATCCATTAAAAAAGTTGGACATAAAACAAAATCACCCTAGATCTAAAAAATAATTTTTGCCTGTCCCCTACATTTACATGAATTGGTGCCATTGGAATGTGAGTGCTTTAAAAAGACACTGTAACAAAACATCTTTCGTATCAAGTCCAACCTCCCAAATATAAAAAAATAAAATATTTCAGTTCCAAAAAATTCTCGGAAGTCAGCTGCAGCAAAAATAAAGAGAGACAGAGAGAGAAAACCGTATTTAAATAAAAGTAACCATACTCGACAAAACCAAAAGGTTAAATTAAAAAATAAAAAAGAAGTGATTTAAAACCAAAATAAAATAATGAAGTCAATAAACATTAAAAAAAAATAATGACGCGCTCAACATAACTGGTTTGTCTATCAAACAACTTGTTTTTTCTTTATAAAATCCTAAATATGTAATTTTAACCAGAGATAAGAATAATCTTTCTTATTCTTTGTAGATTTACTACTACTACTACTACTACTACTACTACTACTACTACTACTGCTACTACTACTACTACCACTAACAACTCACCTCAGCACCAAGCCGCCGGATGCCAAACACAGCTACGCATGCTCCTCCTCAGTCCCAATCTATTCACAGCCTCCCTTTTCACACCCCCCCCAAGAAGTTCCCATTTCCTTTAAATCTTTCTTTATGACCTCCTCCCACCCCAGACGAGGATGACCTGCTTTCCTTTTAGCCCTAGACGTTTAGCCGAAAAGGACCATCTTCGACAATCTGTCATCCTTCATTCGCGCAACGTGCCCTAGCCATCTCAACCTTTCTTTCCTTATAACCCTAGAAAGCGGGATTGAACCACATTTTTCGTACAGCCTACTGTTTGAAATACGATCAGTCAGCCGGTTACCCAAAATAATTCGTAGGCAATTTATCTGGAAAAAATCTAGCAAATCTTAATCTGCTTTTCGGAGCGCCTATGCTTTAGAGCCATATTTGACAAACCGTCATCACTGTAGATTTGAAAACTTATTAATTAAATGTGAAAATTTTTTTTTTTTTAGGTACGACGTCTTTTATCACGAGGAAAGCGTGAAGCCATTTATAGAAAAATTGTTAATGAAGTTGACTTTCAAGATGGAATTTTGCGAGTAAATGCTCACCAGTGGCTTGTTGAACAATACCCTGTTAAATTGGACGTACGTTCCACTGCTGCTGCTGTAATTACGAGGTGAGATAGCTAACAATAACGTCAAATTGTGCCAAAGATTTAATAATTTATAATTTCTGACCGCACTGGCTATACATGACCAAATGTAAAAACTGTGAAAGAAGAACAACCGAGGATATTTCCAGCCATGAAAAAAGAAGAATAAATATGTAGATAATGTAGACATTATAAATATGTAGATGTTTTTGCTATGATTGTTTATTTAATTTCTGTTTCGTTTTGGATTTCATTTATTCTTCAAAAGTTATTTCTGGTCGTTTTGGGTTTTGAATTTTAAAAGGTATTTGTATCTGTTGAGCTTAAGTTTAAAATGGCCTTTACTGTTCTTTGAAAAATCTCTATTTTTCGGAAAAGTTTTTTTTAATTAATTTTTGTTCGTTTTTTGATTGCAAAAAATTTCAAGTTTTTAAAAATTCCTAACTTCAAACATCAAACTTTAAAAAAAGAAAATAAATATTCATCAAAGTATCAAAACTGGTATCAAAGTAACAATATCAAAGTGAAAAAATGGGTTTGTGTCAACCTCGGAGTTTTTATTATCTGATGTTTGAAACTATAAATTGCTATTTCAAAAATTTTTATCGGATGGGTTTGGGGAAAAAGGACGTGTGGGGACTAATTAAGCTTCGGTCTCTTTTGACTCTTTAAAAGTGAACTAGAACTTTTTATTTCAATCAAATGAGCCCTCTCTGAAGTTTATACGAGTATCCCTTCTATAAGAACCATATATATCCCCAGAGTATAACTTAAAACGTCTGTCTCTCGGCCTTGGGGGGTTGTGTCGACCCTGGACTTTTAATATCTGATGGTGGAACTATTTTTAACAAAATAGTCACCTCAAATTTTTATCGGATGGGTTTATCCATCCGTCTGAAACGAAATAAGGTTTGGCGTGAATGTTTTTCATTGACTACTTTTTCAATATTTTCTGAAAAGATTGTCATAGGTCAATGCTCTAAATTTTTATTGATTCATTGATTTTAAATAACTTTTTTTTTAAATGATTAATTAGTTATGAAACGAATTATATTAAACATATAATGCTTGTACAACATGTGTCGACCCCGGGTTTTTTTTTATCTGACCCTTGATTTTTCTTAAACAAAATGGCTACCTCAAAATTTTTATCTAATGTATTTTGGGGAAAAAGGGCGTGAGGGAGGGGCTAGTTGCCCTTCGATCACTTTTGACTCTTAAACTGAACTAGAATTTCTAATTTCAAATCAAATGAGCCCTCTCTGAAGTTTATACGAGAATTCCTTCCAAAACAGCTATATATGCCCCCCGGTTATAACTTATGATTAATTAGTATATATAATTATTATAACTGTTTATTAATTAGTTATAAAACGAATTATATTACAAATTTTATGTTTGTACAACATGTGTCGACCCCGGAGTTTTCGTTATCTGACCTTTGAACTTTTTTTTTAACAAAATGGCTGCATCAAAATTTTTATCTGATGTATTTTGTGGAAAAAGGGCGTGGAGGGTTAGTTGGCTTTTGATCACTTTTGACTCTAAAAGCTGGACTAGAACTTCCCATTTCCAATCAAATGAACTCCTCTCTGAAGTTTATACGAGACTCCCTTCCTGCCCTGGCCCTGGGGTTTTTTGGCGACACCAGAGTTTTGTTATTTAACCTTTCAACTATTTTTAACAAGATGGTATTATTTTTTACCCTTGCATATAACTCTGGGGGAAAATAATAAAAAAATTGAAGCTATATAAGATTTATTCATTCATTTATGTTTGTACCGGTTATCTTTATGTTGGTAAGATAGTTAATTTTAATTTCTGTTCGTTCGGGGTTTCGTTTATTCCTTATCAGTAATTTCTGGTATTTTTGAGTTTTAATTATAATAGGAATTAATTTCATATGGTCCTGAGTTCAATATGGGTCTTTACTTTTCTTAGAAAACTTATTTTTATGCAGGTTTTTTTTAATTAATAATAATAAAACATTGAAGCCTTATGGCCTTTGCTATAGACAACTTAATTACATGCCTCTGATAAAGCAAACGTGATTTTTTCACGCAACAATGAATGGATCGAAAAAATAGCTTCAAAAGACAGTAGTTAGGTTATTTCATTTGTTGATGCAGAAAGAACAGGATTGTTTTGATTAGACCATGTTTCGTTTTTTTGAGCCACATTAATTTAGAATTTATCGCAAAAGTATGTATTTTAACCTTATTTTAAGTATGGCTGTAATTTTAAGTATTTTAGCATTTTCAGTTTGAGAGAATTTCTGGGAGTAATTGGATAGAAATTCTTTATCTAGTTTCTATTAGTGTATTTTGATGTGTCTTAACGTCCCTTCGAAATTTCTTGAAACTTTTAACTTTCTTCCCATACAAAACTTTACCTTATTAAAGTTTTTGGGGTGGGGGAAGCGTAGTTGGAATAAAGAAGAAAACTTTAGCGTAGACAGTAGGAGAGGGGGGAGGGTGAGGTCTTTGAACTATTTAAAAAAAATCTATCTTAAAGTTCTTGTCGGATGGGTTTGAGGAAAAAAAGGCGTGGAGCGGGGGGGGGGGGCTAGGTGCCCCCCAATCTCTTTTGACTCTTAAAAAGTGAACTAGAACTTTCAATTTCAAAATCAATGATCCCTCTTTGAAGTTAATAGGAGCATCCCTTCCATAAGACCCATATATGCCCAGGGCATAACTTATAACGCCTGCCCCCGGACCCTGGTGGGTTGGTGTCAACACCGGAATTTTCGTTATATGATTTTGAACTATATTTTAACAAAATAGCTATCTTAAAATTTTTATTGGATGTATTTGGGAAAAAAGGGTTTTGAGGGTGGAGCTGGTTACCCTTCAATATCTTTTGACGCTTACAAAGTGAATTAGAACTTTCAATTCCCATTTAAATGAGCTCTATAAAGTTTTATACGAGCATTCCTTCCATAAGAACCATATATGCACCCAGGACATAACTTATAACCCTTTCCCCTGAAGATTGTGGGGGGAGTGTCCTGCTCAAACATATAATTTCCGGATCTTTCAACTACGTTGAACAAAATGGCTATATCAAAATTTTGATTGGATATGTTTGGGGAAATGGTAGGCGTGGAAGGGTGTCAGTTGCCTTAGAATCACTTTCGACTATTAAAAAGGGAACTAGTCATTTAAATTTCTAATCGAATGAGGCCCTTTCTGAAGTTTCTACGACAACGTTGTCTATGCAAAACCTTATATGCCCCCAGGGCATAACTTACAACCCTCTTCCTGAGGGCTGTGGGGGAGTTGTCATCCTCAAAGACGCTAATTTCAAGAACTTAAAACTACGTTGATAAAATGACTGTCTCAAAATTTTGATTGGATGTGTTTGGCGAAAAAGGTGGGGCGTGAGAGGGGGTTAGTTGCCCTCAGATCACTTTTGATTATTAAAAGGGCCCACTAGCCCTTTGAATTTCCAATCGAATGAGCCTTTTTGAAGTTTTTACGACAACATCTTCTATAAAAACCTTATATGCCACCAGGGTATAAACTTACAACCTTGCCTTGAGGGTTGTGGGGGAGTTCCCCTCCTCGAAAACATATTTTTCTATTTGGAAATCAACTACTCTGAACAAAATGGCTATCTCAAATTTTGATTGGATGTGTTTGGGGGAATGGGTGGGCGTGGGAAGGGGGTGGGCTAGTTGCCCTAAAATCACTTTTGACTTATTAAAAAGGGCACTCGCTCTATGAATTTCCAATCGAATGAGCCTTTTTTGAAGTTTCTACGACAGCGCCTTCTATAAAAACGTCATATGCCCCCAGGGCATAACTTAAAACCCTTGCCCTGAGGGGGCTGTGGGGGAGTGTTCTCCTCAAAAACATATTTTCTATCTGGAAATTCAACTACGCTGAACACAATGGCTAACTCAAAATTTTGATTGGATGTGTTTGGGTAAATTATGGGCGTGGTGAGGGGGGGGGGGGGGCTAGTGACCCTCCAATCACTTTCGACTATCAAATAGGGCACTAGAACTCTCGATTTCCAATCGAATGAGCCCTCTTTGGAGTCTTCTACGACGACCCCTTCCATATTGAAGTGCCTCTGGAAAACAAAAAATAATAATAATAATAAATGGTAAAAACATTGGAGCCATATGGCCTTTTACTATAGACAACGCAACAGCGTTGCCTCTGATAGATGTGTTAAAAATCTTTACAGTAGGGTTTTTCTGATATTTTGATTCTGATGGTATGATTTTCATTAAGGTCTCTTGATTTTTGGAGGGTTTCCCACCCTTTTTAAGAATTAGTCAAATTTACGATTTTAGGAAGACCTTAATTAAGCCACAATTTATAAGAAAGGTGATAAAAGTGGAGTGTTTTAATTATCGAGGCATTAGTCTGGTCTCTGTAGGTAGCAAATTACTTAGTAATATGATACTTTTTAGACTGAGAGATGCCGTAGACAAAGTTTTAAGAGAAGAGCAGTGCGGTTTTAGAAAAGATAGAGGATGTGTCGACCAAATTTTCACTCTTAGGCTAATAATGAGAAGTGCCGAGTTTTCAAACACCTTTGGTCCTCAGTTTTATAGATTATGAGCAAGCGTTCGATTCTGTTGATAGAAGAGCTTTAGTAACGGTTTTATCCTTGTATGGTATACCAGACAAATACATTAAAGTGATTAGTGCTATGTACGAGAATAACACTGCTGCGGTTAAGGTAGGAAATGAGGTTAGCAGCTGGTTTTGTATTAAATCAGGAATAAGCAGGGTTGTGTTCTATCCACCTTTATATGGATTATTTTGATGGACTTTGTTTTAAGGAGCACAGGAAAGGCAATGGAGACTTGACCACGGAATCAAATGGGGAGGAAAAAGTCTACTGGACTTGGATTATGCTGATGATTTAAGCATCCTAGATGAAAGTGTGAGCAAAATGAATGAAGGTTTAGAAGTTTTGCGAGTTCAGGGTGCTAGAATTGGTTTGAAAAATTAATGTCAGGAAGACTAAGTCACTAAGGCCTAGGAATAAGTGAAGATGAAAAAGGTGACGTTGGGTAATGAAAAGATTGATCAGGTGGGCAGCTTCACTTACCTTGGTAGCACTATTAGTAAAGATGGTGGGAACAGTGAAGATGTTAAAAATAGAATAGCCAAGGCTCAGGGTGTTTTTTCAAAGTTAAAAAAAAGTCTGGAAAAATAGGAAGATAAGTCTGCAAACCAAGATTAGAATATTAGAAGCTACAGTGATGACAGTGGTCAAATATGGCTCTGAAGCATGGACGCTCCGAAAAGCGGATGAAGATTTGCTAGATGTTTTCCAGAGAAATTGCTTAAGGATTGTTCTGGGTACCCGGCTGACCGACCGTATTTCAAACATAGGCTATACGAAAAATGTGGTTCAATACGCTCTCTAGGGCTATAATGAAAGAAAGGTTCAGGTGGTTAGGGCACGTCCTTCCTGTTCTCCAGTACACTTCAGAGACACGGGACTTTAGAAACAAACACGATGGAAAATAATCAAAGATATTGTGATTCCCTCTGCCCAATATTACGACTTTAAACAATAATGTCCCTCCTGTTCTCCAGTTACGCTTCAGAGACACGGGACTTAGAGAAACAAACACGAAGAAAAATAGTCAAAGATATTGTGATTCCCTCTGCCCAATATTACGACTTTAAACAATAATGTCCTTCCTGTTCTCCAGTACGCTTCGGAGACATGGGAATTGAAAAATAATCACGAAGAAAAATAATCAAAGATCAGGCGACTCCCTATGCTCAATATTACGACTTTAAACAATAATGTCCTTCCTGTTCTCCAGTACGCTTCAGAGACACGGACTTTAGAAACAAACACGAAGAAAATTGTGTTAGGATTGTTTAAAGTCGTAATGTTCTCCAGTACGCTTCGGAGACATGGGACTTTAAAAAATAATCACGAAGAAAAATAATCAAAGATATTGTGATTTCCTCTGCCCAATATTACGGTTTGGGCAGAGGGAATAACAATATCTTTGATTATTTTTCTTCGTGTTTGTTTCTAAACTCCCGTGTCTCTGAAGCGTACTGGAGAACAGGAAGGACATTATTTGTTTAAAGTCGTAATATTGAGCATAGGGAATCGATCTGATTTTTGTTCTTTTGATTATTTTTGTTCCGAAGCGTGATTATTTTTTTTATTGGTGGCAGAGGGAATCACAATAAGTCCCATGTCTCCGAAGCGTCTACTGGAGAACAGGAAGGACGTTATTTTTAAAGTCGTAATATTGGGCAGAGGGAATCACAATATCTTTGATTATTTTTAAAGTCCCATGTCTCCGAGTTCTACTGGAGAACAGGAAGACCATTATTTTTTAAAGTCGTAATATTGGGCAGAGGAAATCACCAAATATCTTTGATTATTTTTCCTTCGTGTTTGTTTCTAAACTCCCGTGTCTCTTGAAGTCGTTACTGGAGAACAGGAAGGACCATTATTGTTTAAAGTCGTAATATTGAGCATAGGAATCGCAATGATCTTTGATTATTTTTTGCTCGTGATTTGTTTCTAAAGTCCCCAGTGTGTCTCCGAAGCGTACTGGAGAACAGGAAGGACGTTATTTTTTAAAGTCGTAATAGCAGAGGGAATCACAATATCGTATTATTATTTTTAAAGTCCCAGTCTCCGAAGTCTACTGGAGAACAAGGAAGGACCTTATTGTTTTAAAGTCGTAATATTCGGGCAGAGGGATTCACAATATCTTTGAGTATTTTTCTTCGTGATTTGTTTTCTAAAGTCCCGATGTCTCTGAAGCGTACTGGAGAACAGGAAGGACGTTATTGTTTTAAAGTCGTAATAATTTGGGCAGAGGGATTCACAATATCTTTGATTATTATTTCTTCGTGTTGCATTTCTAAAGTCCCGAAGGTCTCTTGAAGGCGTACTGCGAGAACAGGAAGGACATTATTGTTTAAAAGTCGTATATTGGGCAGAGGGAATCACAATATCTTTGATTATTTTTCTTCGTGTTTGTTTCTAAAGTCCCTGTCTGATCTGAAGCGTGAAAGCGTACTGGAGAACAGGAAGGACATTATTGTTTAAAGTCGTAATATTGGTGCATCAGCGGATTCACAATATGCTTTGATTATTTTTCTTCGTGTTTGTTTCTAAAAAAAAAAGTCCCGTGTCTCTGAAGGCGTACTGGTAGAACAGGAGAGGACTCTTATTGTTTAAAAGTCTTAATTATTGGGCAGGTAGGAATCATCAATATCTTTTGATTATTTGTCTTCGGTGTTTGATTTCTTAAATGTCCCCTGTCTCTTGAAGCGATAGCTGGAGAAGCAGGAAAGAGCATCTATTGTTTAAAGTCATGGTAATATTTGAGCTATAGGGAATTCGTAGCTGATCTTCTGATTATTTCTCTTCGGTGTGTTGTGTTCTAAAGTCCCGTGTCTCTGAAGTCGTACTGAGAAACAGAGAAGGACTATTGTATTGTTGTTATAAGTCGATATGCTTCAATTGGCAGCAGAGGAATCATATGCAATAATCTTTGATTATTGTTAGCTGATGTGATTTGTTTTCTAAAGTCGCGTGTCTTCTGAAGGAGTACTGAGATTTAACAGGAGAGATACATTACGGTCATAAGTCGTAATATTTGAGCATATGGGATTCGCACTGATCTTTGATTTTATTTTTTTTTTTTTTTGTTTTCTTTTTTTATTTTTTTTTTTCTTCGTGATTATTTTTTAATGGTTCCTCATGTCTCGCGAAGCGTACTGGAGAACCAGGAAGACCTATATGTTTAAGGGTAATATTGAGGGCTTAGAAGGGAATCATCAGATAATCTTTGATTATTTTTCTTGACGTGTTTGTTTCATAAAGCTCCCGTGTCTTCTGAAGCGTATTGAAGATACAGGCTAGGTAAATTATTGTCTAAAAGTCGTAATATTGGGTTTCTAGGTAAATGACCTGATCTTTGATCATGTATTCTTACGTGATAGTTTTTTAAAGTCCCATGTCTCTGAAGTCGTAGGTCAAGAAGAACAGGCAGGATCATTTATCTGTTTTAAAGTCGTATTATTGGCATTGGTAATACAACTTTATCTTAGCATGAGTCTGTTAAAAAGTCGCCGTTTACCTGCCCGATTCTTGCCCAATT
>CM051264.1:13256610-13334896 GCA_027921565.1 Artemia sinica | reverse complement strand
GTACTGATTGATGGGGTTTTCAGAATTTATGTGATTATATAGTTCGATAATGCACTGGATACTGAGATTCAAATATAAGTTACCTGATACGTAATATGGTTCATGGTCGAGGAAACAACGATCAAAAGGTAACTATAGTTTTTGTAGACGAAGCTGGGATGAAAATTGGCTGGAGTCTATGGTGAGTACTCTTCGTTAGGTTGAGGTATGATGAAAATAGATGCTACTAGGTTGTATCTGCACTGGACAACTCATTGTAATAATCGATTTCCAATATGTCAATCCACTTCCTGTAATAAAAATAACGAGGCAGAATCACACGTTCTTTAAAGTAAATACTCATAGTACAAATAAGTCACGTATCGATTGGGTACATGAATTTTACGCTACGAGACAGAGTTAAATAAATACACTAATATTAGTACACAAAACGAAATTTTTATCTTGTTGGTTGAAATATATATGTAAAGTTCCATTGGGAAATTCAATACATAGAAGTTTCTTCTAAGTTGTAATAGCCTAACGACGATATAAAAGATTAATTCTTTAGCTTTAAGTTTGGTCTTCATTATGCTTTCTAATATACACTACCACATACACTTTATTTTAACTTCTTTCAACACTTAACTAATTTTACATTAGATTTAGAATAATCATTTAAGCAGAGTTTATGCTACATGATTAATTTTGAGGTCTAATTTTACAACATATTTCATGCCTGCATTGTTCACGCACGTCCGTGCTGTTTAAGAAACGCATGTTGCAGTGTCATAACCACACGGTTTTACGTAAACAACCTTACAATGAGGGAACAAGACATAGCAAGGACGAGTGGAGACCTCTATACCCACTCGTTTTCTCATGTCTTCCCTTTTTCTTGGCTTAGACGTTCTCATGGGGTTCCGGGTTTAATCTCTGCATTTCAGCCGTTTCCCCGTGTTCTGCTCTTGGTTTTCGCCTTTCTTAGTCTCAGGATTTTCCGTAATTACAAGTCAATAGGGTTCTTATGGTCAGGGAAGTTACGAATACGAAATATACGGCCAGTAGCATGTTCCACCAGAAATTGGTTTAGAACAATCCGTATCTATTATCAACATACGTTAATCTCTGGTCTTCATTTGTAAATAGGGGAATCTGGGAATCTAATGCTTCTCTTATTTTTGTAAGCTTTATTGTCCCTTTATTATTTTCTATTTTAGACCATATCGAGGTTTTCATTTCCTCGTTTTCTATATTGGGAATAGTGTACGACAGGTTAATTGCCTTGAAGTTGGTTATTTTGGGACTTATTATTTTGTGCTCGTGGTAATTAACGGCGTTCGAACAGTTGACTCTTTAGTTACGAGTCGACACCCTTGTTTTATGGTTATCGTACCCACATTTTGTAACAGTAATTCTGTTTTTGTAACTTGGGTCTATTCTTTCTGTATTATTATAACAAGACAAAGTTCCAACAGTTTCTCTTGGAACAGAAAATAACCAAAGATCATTTCTAAGGGTATGAATATTTCTCGCTTAGTACTTCCTATCATGGCTTCTTTCATTTGGACTGGATACATCGTACTGGAATGGTACGGGTAGACTTTTATATTAAAGGAAATTATTCGAATTAATTATATGCAATGTGGCTTTTTAATTAGAATTTGTTTTCGGGAACTGATATATGTTGAACAGACGGTATCAGACGATTTTGATTCATGCGAAGCCATGATATACGTTGAACAAAATTTTTCTACAGCATTGTTTTTATAATTTTATGATTTTTACTTGTGAGCTAAAAGTTTTTTTTAAACTATTATTCCTTTATGACGCCTATCCATAAAAAATCTTTTAATCCTATACTGATTAAGTGTAATTCCATCTATCGGGTTTTTTAACCGTTCTACCCGATTGTGTCGTTACTTTCTCCTCGACTTCTTGCGGTTTTTTCTTTTTTCGGTTTTTCTAGTGAAACAAGGTCAAACTTTTTGTATTGTTTTTTCAAACATTCTTGCCCTTTTAATTTTGTCTCTTTCGTGTGTGCGGCTGCTGAAGTCGGTCTTGATTTCCCTATTTCTTTAACTACTATATGGTCTGATTCGCCGTCAGACTCTTTGGAACTGGTTTCCGACGAATCCGCAATAGAACCTTTAGAGGTGGCACTTTTTGAGGTATCACCTGCCCTTCCTTCGTAAATTTCTACTCCTCTGGATGTAGAAGGTTTATTCTCTAAGTCCTCGCCTTGGGTTTTCAACTCGGGGGATTTGAAAGATTCTTGACAGCTTTGGGAGGAACCAAGAGTTTTTGCGGGGTTCTTCCACTGTTTGAATGCCATGTCCTCAGGGGATGGGGCATTTTTTGCACTAGGGTTTCCCTCCATGAAGTCCACTGTTTGGGCTGACCTTGGATACAGTTATATCAATGATATTGTCCTTGCTGGTCATCCTTGGGAGTTTTATTCTCGGGCAATGTACTTTGACTCGTTTTTATGGGGAAATTTATTAAATCCATAGCTTCTCGCAGGTTTGTTTTAGTTAAATCTTTGGGAGGAGTTTTCTTTACAGTGATACCGGGGGTTTCTACAGCTCTGTTTAATTCTTCCTGCAATGACAGGGGCCATTCTATTGGTGTTGCAGGGAAAACCATATCGTCTGGAAATCTTTGGGGGGACAAGGGGTCGAAATTCTATCGGGGAAAAAATTGGGTTTTTGGAGATATTGTATAATCCAGTTCTCCGCGCTCTCTGATGATGAACTTTTTTGAGCCTTTTCATAGCTAAAAATTCTTCGAAGTTTTCCTCATCGCTCTCATTCTCGAAATAGTCTTGCTTGAAATTAAAGGGTTTTAGCTCTGCCAATCTTGATTTAGGGGGCTCATTTTCTGCATCTGACGAATCAGTAGAGGAGGGATGTGATACCCATCTCTCTGGAAATTTGGCTCTTTTTACTCGGCTAACATGAGCCTTGTAAGTTCTTCCACTATCGGGGTATTCCATTTTAAAAGTATAATCGTTATCGTACTTTTTGACTATTCTGTACGGTCCAGAATATTTGTTGGAAAGTTTTTTTCCTTCCGTTTTGCCTCGTTCTTTAGGTAGACGCAGTCTCCTACATTGAAATCTATACTCCCCTTGACTTTGGGTTGGTTTCTTAGCTCTTGGTTTATTTTACATTTTTCCAACTCTCTGCCTAACTATTTTATAAGTTTCCTCATCCTATTTATGAATTCTTGTTTGTAATCCTCCGAGTTATTATAATATTGCCGAGATTCAATAATCTCATCATACGGGATTCTAAAATCACGACCAAAAAGTAAATAAAATGGATTATCTTAGTTGTTTCTGAATAAGCAGTGTGATTACGTTAGTTAAATAAGGTAAGAATTGATCCCAGTCGTTCCTATTGTCTTTTGTATAAATACTTTTATACGTTCGAGAATATTTTATGCCTATTTTCTATTTTAAAATTAGCTTGTGGGTGGTGCGGAGCTGTCACCATTTTCTCTATGTTAAGAAAACTCATTAAATCTTTGTTACCTTTGAAACAAAATTGCTTCCATTGTCACTCAAAACTTTGTTTGGAACGCCAAATTGTAAAAATAATTTCAATAACGCCTTACTTGTGGCGTAAGCACCTTGATTTTTTAATACTTTTGCAAAAAGTCTATCCAGAAAATTGATCTGTAACTGAAAGAATACAAGTATGGCCTCTGCTGGAAACAGGCAAGCCTCCGCTGGTTCTGTATAAGTCAAATGAGACAATATCGAAGGGGTACTTTGCTACCGGGACTCTTCCCATTGGAGGATTAGGATAAGCCTGGGGATTTTTCTTAAGTTACACGCTTCGCATGTACTTACAAATTCTTTGAGTTTTGTTATTGCCGACGGCACGTAAAAATATTGTTTTAATTTATGGAAAGTTTTCTTTACTCCTAAATGTCCACCTGTATCTGAATGAAAATATTCGAACGCAGGTATTACTAAGTTTTTTGGTAACACAGATATTATTGATGTTTGGTTTCTATTTGTCTCAGCAGTCACGATTCTACATAGAATTTGTTCCTCAAGATCATAGTAAAAAATTATCTATCTCTTTTCTAAGAGTTTTGAATTTATCCGGTAACGCATCGTCATTCACAAAATAATTAATAAGTGCTGAACATATTTCGTCCTTTTTTTTGCTTTCTTTTTATATTTTCTAAAGACAAGGGACAATAGTAATCTTATTTTCTTTTACCGTTTGCTTGACGTTTATCTTACGTCCATGTTTGCTCTTAGCATTGATAGCGTTAACTTCATTTTCCTCAGCTTCTGACGGAATATTGTCGGGGTATCTACTCAAAAAGTCGCAAGCTGCATTTTGTTTACCTTTTAAATATTCAAAATTCGTAATCTAGGTCTTGGATTTTCATAATCCATCTAGCTAGAATGCCGTGGGGTTTCTAAATGTGCGCAGGTACTGCAAGCTTTTATGGTCTAATCGTAGTATAAATTTTCTACCAATTAAATAGTGTCTAAATTTGTCCAAGTGGTGGATTATAGATAATAATTCTAAGTTTGTGGCGGAATAACTACTTTCGCCTTTTGATAAAGTTCTACTCGAATAGCATATAACCTTTTCTATTTTTTTTGATTAGAAGGTTCTTGTAAAGGATCAGGGTTTCCTATGGGAATTATTGCGAAAGAATAGCCCCAATGCCTTTGAACTAGCATCGGTTTTGACCACAAATTGTCCGTTTTCGAAATCAGGAAGTGATAATATTGGTTCAGAAGTGAGCGCCTTTTTGAGACGGTCTAGGGAAGTTTGAGCTTCCTGGGACCAGGTAACATTTTGGGAGTTCCCTTTAGTTAATTCCGTAAGGGGTTTCGCAATTTGGGCGTAATTGCGCACGAATTTTCTAAAGTAGCCAGTAAGACCTAAAATTCCCCTTAATTCTTCATGGTTTTAGGGGGTTTGAGGTTTTCAACACATTTTATTTTATCCGGGTCTTGGGGATATTTCTCCTTGTGTTACTACTACTCCTAAAAATTTAATTTTAGGTTGAAATAAATTTACTTTCTCAGGTCGGCATTTTAAATTGCCCTGTATGAACTTCTCGAACACCTTTGCTAATGTCGCTAAGTGTTGTTCAGTGTTTTTCTCCACGCATATGACATCATCAACAAAATGAATGATATTTTTTAATCCTCTTAATAGATGTAATAGGGGTCTACATAGCGCGCTTGAAACTTGTTTTAAGTCCAAAAGGTACCCTTAAGTAATCATATGAACCACATTCAAATGTTGAAAATGCAGTTTTTATGGACATCTTTTCGGCTATTTTCAGTGGGTGGTAGCCTTGAGTGAGGTCCAAAGAAGTAAAAATTTTTGTTTTTTGCTTGAAATTGAGTCAAGAATTTAATCTATTCTTGGTAGAGGAAATTTATCACTAACTACTGTTTGTTAAGGCTCTATAGTCTACTACAAGTCTAAGTTCACCATTCTTCTTCGGTACTAAGATCACTGGTGCACTATACGGACTTATACTCGGGCGTATAATTTCATTTTTTTCCAATTCATGGATTTTATTTTTTAACCATTCTTTGTGCTTATATGGCACACGATATGGCTGTTTTGCTACGGGATTACCAGTCGTTAAAAAATTGAGTGTTCATAAAATAATATCAGTCCGATGTCATCTTCAGATGCGGAAAATACATCTTTAAAATTCCATAATAATTCGCAAAATTTTTTCTTAAGTTCCAAGTCCGTAATATGATCCATATTAAAGTTGTTTAAAAATTGCGATTTAGTTAGAGGATATTTGTTATTTGAGGTTTTAATGCCATTAACTAGGTTTGTTTTATAATTTTCCCATCTATTTAAATCATTTTCCGAAAATAACTTGGATTTGAAACTAAACACGTCCCCTTTTTTATTGTAATTGTATCATTTTCGTGGTTATTAGTTACCCAAATAAAACCTTCTCCTTTGTCATAAGATATAATCTGTTCCTCACATAGCAGATTTTCAGGAATTTCAATTTGATGGGGTCGCAAAACCATATTTCGGATTTGCTAACCATTGGTTCAATCATCTGTGGTATTTGAATTTTTTGCATCGTTTTGGGGAGGGACTTTTGTTTTCCTTATCGTGAATCCGTAATATTTCTCTTTATTTCATTGTTTATTAGATTCATACTGGCGCTATGCTGCGCCATTGCGGCATCTTGTGGCGTCACGTTGGGTTTTACTATGTTTTTCCATAATTCCGCTATTTTCTTGATTTCGTTTGACCTGTACTGTCGCATATCTCCTATTTTCATTTTTGCGGATTCAATACTTTTATCATTTAAATTTACTTCATCTTTGTAATGTCTTTCAGGATAATTGGACAAGTTTCTGATTATTCCTTTTCCTCCTTGCGAGACATGAGGTTCAAAAGATTGCGACTATTATACCGTCAGAAATTTTGTTTACTGTTACGTTGTCTTCGTAACCTCTAATACGATTTCTTAAGGTAGAAATTTTTCCCCTACCTTAGCCGGGTAGACAAGCCTCTCGTTCGCTACGTCTAATAGCACTCTATTAGACCTTCAAAAATTTGCACCTATAATTGCTTCATACGGAAAGTTATCGCATATTATAAAATTTGTTGGAAAGATCCTATTGTCCCTTTTACGTTAGGCAAATTGAACCTCTTGCATCCAATTTATGCCCTGTCACACTAGTTAAATTCGGATTATTAAAATTTCTTTGTCGCCTAATATTCAGAGGCAACATATTAAATACGCATGAGCTTATGATATTGACCGTAGCTCCACTGTCAACTAAGGCCTTAAAGTAAACGTTTTCTACACAAAAATCATTAAATACAGGCAACCTATTATTATTATCACTACAAGACGGCACTACCATTGTTTTGGACCTATTAAATATTCTAGGCACCCTCTGGGTCCAATTTATATTTCCGAGGGGCCTGAAAACGTTTCCCTGAGGATTTATTTCATGGGTCGGTGCCTGTAATAGATATTCAGACATATGAGATTCCGTAGGCATATCTGATTGATTTACATCTGTCTGCCTTTGCCATATATTATTATGGTAACTTGGATGTCTTGCGTCAGTGCCGCTTGCTGGCGCTGACTGCCAATGCTGTTGGCTTGCAAAATTTTCATTTCCCGTCGGCAAGTTTTCGTGATTTCTATATAGCATTCTCGCATTATATTGGCTTTGTCGATTATTTGGGTTTTCAAATCGGTAATTAATTTGTCTATTCGGGGGGAGGGGTATAAAATTTGGTTGGTACGCGTTGTAAGGTACTGATTGGCGCAATCTTCCCTGGCTATAGCCTAGTGCACCACCGGCGCTAAAATTTGTTCTTTCGAACAAATGGTTGCCATAATTTTTCGTACTGCCGACAGCAATTCTTGGTATGCGATTGGGGACATAACGGCACTCCCTCGCGATGTGCCCAGGTCGATTGCAATTATAGCATCTTATTATTGTATGGTTATTTTCATAATTAGATTGTTTGACAGGCTGAAAACGTACTGTTTTTGCCTAGCGGGTTCTTGCGTTTTATTTCTTTGTGCCACTGGGGAGTTATCCCTTGAAAAGAAATTGGGAAACGCCTGATCGCCCTTGAAGATTAGGTTCGCGTTTGAATTGCCTAGGCTATTTATTTTTGCTTTACTGTGATTTGCGACCATCGTATCAACTTCGATCAATCGCTCTACCTTCTGAACTGCAAGATCCAACGTCTGAATATTTTTGGA
Organism: Artemia sinica; assembly: GCA_027921565.1. Classification (NCBI taxonomy): domain Eukaryota; kingdom Metazoa; phylum Arthropoda; class Branchiopoda; order Anostraca; family Artemiidae; genus Artemia; species Artemia sinica. Next base: position 13,327,162 of record CM051264.1, on the reverse strand, counting down.
TATTAGTATTCTATATAGTTTTGGGGGTAGCCCTTGCAAAAAGGTATTTAGTATGACTTTTTCATACAGTTGTCCTGAACCTCTTCCGTATTTTTCCTCTACCGAAATGCGTATATTTTCAAGATATTCTCTTATATTTTGTGAAGAGTCAAAGCACACCATTCCGTGTTTTAATTTATTTATGGAACTGGTTTCGATAAAATCTATTTTTAAATGCTTTTAACAATTTGTCCACCGTATTTATTGGCAAGCTGGCGTCGTCGCCTATAGTATGTTCAATCTGTTTCAGAAAGGTTAAGGCCTGGCCTTTTAATCGTAGTAGAAGCATGTCGACTAACGTTTCTAGCTCTGTTTTGTGTTAGTTCTACAAACTGGGCCAATTGGATATTAAATTCGTCAATATCTGATTGACCACTGTACTGAGGGATAGACTTTGCTATTTCTATATTTTCGCGACCAACTTTTGCGCCATTAATTTTTCTTCTAAATCCTCTGCCATTTTTTTGCGTTTGAATAATTTGAAATAAATTTGTTTTTTCACTTAACCTATTTTGGGGGAGGCTATTATCTCCTATGAGATATTTTAAAGGGTTTTCCCTGTAATAGCTTAGCGGCAATAGGTCTAATCACTTTTCTTATATGTCTGTATCTTTCCAATGATTAAATTTAGATTAGAAGGTTTACAGCCTAACTAGTTCGCAAGTTTTCCTCCAATTTCCGACCGTGCCATTTGTAGCGATTAAGGAAAGGACTGGGCTTAATTGCGGTAAATAATTATTGACCACGTCAAATCTAATATCGTACTTTGAAGCCGTGAACTTACACCTTATAAGTTCTCCGATAGCGCCACTTATAGGGCCAAGGACTGTGCCGTTTAAGGCGTTAAAAGGTCGCACCGTTACCGCCGACTAATTTTTCTCAGGTCGAGTGGTAGGCTAGGCAAACTGTAAAAATGACAAGAAAATCTATGGTTCCGCCGGGTAATTTTTACAATTGCATCGTTTGGTTTGAAATCAGATTCCTTCTGGGAACGTACTTTGGAGACATACGAACTAATTACTTGTCGTTAGACTAGATACAGACATATAAAATAAAACAAAACAAAATAGAAAAGCAATGGTTTTATTGAGACTTACATGTTTAGGTGTACAGCAATGGGTCAAATCAAATGACGGCAATAATAACCAAGTCTCTACAATGACTGCATAATAACTTGAATCGCAATGCCTGGATGCCAATATAATTCGGCTCTAAATGATCCTGAATCTGATTTACGAATACTTTCAAAAAGCGCTTTTACCCCACTATCAAACGTAGTTTTTTGTCCTGCGCTGTAAGAACTGGCTCACAATTGGCTCAAGTGGCCCAAGGATGCGAACCCTTCGTCCAATAATCTGTCTTAATTATTTCTGATGATTTAGACGTTCACACACTCTTATCACTTAAGACTTCTTGCGAAAAACATTGTATTTTATAGTTTTTTTATTACCACTCTTCTCGGCGAAATTCAAAGCTTGGATAGCGCCGTTCTTTGTCTGAGGCTGACTGCAATTTTTCTCATTGCTGATTAAGGACTTTTCTTTCTTTTTGAAACTAGATTTAAACTTAATTAGAGGAAGCCGGAATTATCTTTAGAAAGAAGGAACTTTATTTTGGTATTTTAAATATACCGCATTTTACTCACGGTACAAAATCTCCGAACAACAAAATTTTAAAACCTGACAGCACCTGGGCTGTAGGCTTCAATAGTATGAAATTCATTCATTAACGTCTCCTTGGCTTTAGGTAGCGTCCTAAGGAATGTCAAGTGAATATGGAGACTTTGTTGCGGAAAGTGGGTGGGACACAGAATTAAACGATGCCTCTTAAAGTACATCTGACGATGTCCCGTTCTCTGCCGCCTAAACAACTTCCTCCCCCCTTAAGTATCAAGTGGATTTGAGGTTGGAGAAGGGGAATACACTTTTGTAAGTTTTTCTTATGTCCCATTTTCCAAGGGTAATTGCCCTACAAAGAACTTTAAGTTAGTCGGTGAAAAAATATCTTACGTTCTCTGCTGAAAGGCTGGTGACAGGAGATGCTCTTGGAGGGTCAAAGGCTCAATTCACGCCTCCAATCAAGCAGATCGAATCCTTTTGGCATTATTCTCCTTAAAAACTAGAGTGCAATATGCCTCATTTTTCTCTAAAACGCTGGCGTTGAAAGGGAGAGGTGCTTTTTGAGGGGGGTCCATGAGTCTAAATGTACCTATATTCCTAAGCTAAAAAATCGTTGCATATTTTCAATTTAGACTTAGTGCAACAAAAATATCTTTCCACTTACAAGTCAAATGTGGGAAAGTTAGGAAGCTGAGGTGCAGCTGTCCTAATCTAGCTCTCCAATAATACAGATTGAAAATTTTTTTATGATTTTGGTTCAAAAAAGTGAAACATGCCTAACCTTCTTTCAAAATTTTGAATGGACGAGAGGATGGTGTGTGCTGGAGATCCAGTAGCTTTGCGTTTTTTCTTTCAGCCAGTTTTAGCAACGAATCAGGACATAGATCATTCTTGAGTTCAATCGTTACCCAGTTTTTATCCCGATGCGGGTATTTACTAATTATACCAACCACAATGTTGTTCTTGATCGGTTGAAAACTGGTTTCTCTGTGTGCACTCGGAGATAATCAGCTTCGCCTGCCTGAGTGGGATAAACTACTACATTGCAGGTATATTTTAATTAAATGTTTGATATATAGAGTTTTTTTTTAGGTTATGTATTTAATATATTGCATTCTGGGCTGCCTGCTTTCCCTAATTTTCTTTTCTTGTTTCCGTAATTTTTTTACTAAAGTCTTAAATTTTCATCATATTTTGGTAAATTTCATTATGATTAACCTAACTTCACTTCTTGAGTGTGGTCGGTATAATACGTAATTACCCCGATGTGTACCAAACCAAAGAGGTTGTGTGCTCCTCGATATATTTACAATTACCATAAGTCATGAAACAAACTTTGTAGAAAGAATTGATATAATATAAATATACCATTTTCTCAAGGATTTTTGACCAGTATAAGAAAGTATATCTCTTTTAGGTCAAAAGTTGATTTTCTTACCAGGTCCAGCTTCTAATAAGAGTTAGTAAAAAAAAAAAAAAAGTTTGTCAACTAAAAAAGGAAACAAAGGGCAAGTTTCAATTTCTTTAGCAATGGGAGAACTATTTTAGTCTACAAAATAAGCACATTAACGTTCCCCTACCTAAGTTCAGAACACGGAAAATAAAACAACATACTGAACCAATATTGCAAACTCAAATGGTATGTAAATGCACATAACATTTTCGAACCCATGAGAAAATGCTAACTTTTTGGATCCGTAAAATTTTCTGTTTATTATTTTAGAAAAAAATTTCAGAAATGGAGAATAAAATCTGAACTTCCTATCTAGAATTCCAAAACCTTATAGCGAAATAAAAGATAACAGATCAATAAATTCTATGTTGTAAGTTGTAAATATGTTGTAAATGTAAAAATGTAAGTTGTAAGTATGTTGTAAATTCTATGTTGTAAGTATTCTATGTTGTATTGAGGGTCACAACTTCATAAAGAAAAAAAAAAGATAAAAAGAATAAGTAATTTTAAACTTCAAGAGTTTAAATATATCTATTTTGGACAAAAAGTATATATAAAGTTGCCATCAGTATGTAAGCAATGATAATGCTTGGATATTATGGACTAAAGAAAATAAATATATTTGAATAAGGAAAAATCTTTAAACTCAGTGAGTGAAATTTATAAATGATATATTATCGGATGGGCCAACTAAAATACCATCTGAGGGGCCACTAACCACTCATTAGTGACCATTGGGGTATTGTGCAATGTGTACCGTATCTATATGTTTACGCACACTGGAATTATTGGGTGGATTGATGTCCCCATTGGTCGTACACAGAATTCAAACATACGCACTTAAATTTTAGTCCTAAATCAATTTGAAAACAGTTGCTAACTTGCTTGCATGCTGAAACGAGCCTGTTCACTTGACAGCAGAAATATGGATCGAAAAAATGAAACCGCAATGGAACAGTTTCAGACAGTCTTCTCTAACAGCGACTGTAAAATTCAAAACGTTTGTACAATTTGTGACATAAAGAGAGAAAAAAAAATATGCTAATGACAGACAAAATCATGTCTAAATCATAAAATTGATCTGGAAAATCTGTATTGTTGTCGTACCGTTAACAGAGATGATTTACTGTCCAAATAGGAGACATTTTCCATGGCCGGTACGAAATAGTTACAGTATCTGGGGCTTCGATAGTAATTTATATCTTTGCACGTTATATATTCAAAAACGAAGCTAAACAATATAACCACACGCTGTGATTTTTTCTCGCTTAATGCCTCAGGGAGCCAACTGTTCTTGCGAAAAGGTCGTAAAGTTCATTTGTAACCATTCACACTGCTTGACAAAGCAGACTGTATGCCTTTTTGTAAGTACCATTAAGGGTAAAACCATGTATTGCAGGTTTATAACGCCGTCTTAATTATGAGAAAACTTAAGATTTATTATCAATAAGAGTACCTGGAAGTCATTTCTCTGCTTACTTATTTTTTATTTGTCCTACTGAATCAATAGAAACAAAAACTCACCCCCCTTGTAGACTTAGGAGTGTATTTTTTGTTTACAGTTTCTCTAAACAAAAACTAAAGAAAATACTTGCCCCTTCTAACTTTTTTATGCTTTGGCACTATTTTTGTTATTTTGATCGCCCTGAAGTTTTGGCCAGTAAAGGTTCTGATTAATTTGACGAAAAAGATACAACCTACACGATTATACTGAACTGAAATTTTGACAACATAAGCAATGCCTAGTATTTTAATCAATCTTCCTGCTTTTGCATGCCAAAATATAATTACTGATACTGAAGGGCTGGACATACACAGCGTTTTTAATTTGGAAACAGCTGTATTTACTCAAGATGGGATAGTTTAGTCTGCTCTCCTATTTGGATTTATTTGAAGAATAATGATTCTTTTGAGTATTTTTTAGGCTGACTGTTATGTCTGAAAAGTTTTTCCGCTGTGTTAGAATCTTGTCAGGATTAAATTTTGTGAATTTAACCCTGGTTTCCCACATATACGATTATTCGAATGCATACACGATTATACGGCCAGATGTGATAATATTGCTGCTATATGCAAATTTTGTTAAAATCTTTGGATTTTCCAAAATATCGTAGAAGTTCATGAATCTCAATTTCTCCGATTATTTGACGAATAAAACACATTAAATCAATAGGATGACAAGATCAAAATGGATATGAAAAATTGATTTTGAAAGTTATAAAACTATAGGAAAATATACTGTAAAACCCATAAAGACCTAAAGAAGAGCTTGCTTGTAAGAAAATCACTGAAATAAAGTCTCAGAAGAAGTTAATGGTTACACTAGTTGCCCAATTTATATGGCTAGATCTATTTTTAGAAAATATGGCAAGTTTGTTCCTCATGTGCAGTATAGCCTGGGCTTTGAAAAAAAAGATCTTCATTGGGCTTAGCAGCTAAATATTTAGACTAGCAAAGGACAAGTTGATTCTAGCAGTGGTACTTTTGAATGGTCTATGTGTTTTTAAATAAAAAAATGGAATTTACTGTATGATTTCTCACTTACAGCTATTTTAAGATCCTCTCATTACAGATATTTTGATCCATCACAGTCCCATACCCTAACATGACAAGATATAGGCTTTGCCGTAGACTATTTTGAAAAACTGAAATAATATACTGTTTTTTTTTTTTTTTTTGAAATCAGACACAAATAAATCGTGTAGTGTGACCCCCAATAGTAATTTTCACGTTAACATTCAAATTTCGTGCCGGATTTTTTTACTGCAATATTTCGCCATAAAAAAAAAATTGTGTGTGGAAAACCTAGAGTAAATCTTTTTAGTATTGATTTTTAGTTGCTTACAAAGGTAAAATTAGTTGCAATTTTTCAAACATCATGTCAGTGATTTTCAATCCTTATTCTATTTCGAGCGCAGAAGCAGTAAATACAAAGTTTTACTTGGCCGCGTTGCCGGAACCAGTGATGAACAAATAATTGAAATTTGAAATAAGGTTACACGGAAGCATATCAATATGTTCAGTTTATGGCTAAAAAAGGCTGGTTTTGATCTCAATAGCTCTGGAAAGAATATAATAAGTATGTAACCTAAAGTTTTGGACTTATTGCTTTTTTCCAAAAGTTTTTTTGCAGGTCTGTAAATATAGGGTAAAGGGATCCTAATGAATTTGGGTTTGGCCTGTAGCCTGAAAAACAAATCAGATAGAAAAAAGAGGGTAAATTTTTACCAAATCATATTATTGACTTATGAATAAAGTGAATATACCACTCGATGCCTTTTTTATGCTCTTTCCAAATGTAATAATCATTTCTGTTGGAAATGAATTTTACCCCCCACCTGTAGGCTAGGCTATAGCCTAGCCTATATACCAATTCAGGGTATATATTTGCACATTAGGGAGGGGGGGGGTGGGCGGGTGCAAATTTTATTTCTGATGTAAATGGGAGGTAAGTTTAAACTTTACCCCCACCCCCCCCCTAGTGTGCAGATATATAGCCTACCCTGAATTAGTATAGCCTATAGGCTAGGGGTGGGTGTAAAATTCATTTTGGTAAATTTTTACCAAATCATATTATTGACTTACAAATAAAGTTAATACACCACTTGATGCCTTTTTTATGCTCTTTCCAAATATAATAGGCTAATCATTTTTGTTGGAAATGAATTTTACCCCAACCCCTATTTACCAATTCAGGGGTATATATTTGCACATTAGGGGGGTGGGGGTAAATTAATTTCCAACAAAAATGATTATTATATTTGGAAAGAGCATAAAAAAAGGCATTGAGTGGTATAGGCCTAGGCTATTCACTTTATTTGTAAGTCAATAATATGGTTTGGTAAAAGTTTACCTTCATTTCTGACAAAAACAATTTTATATTTGGAAAGAGCATAAAAAAAAGCATTGGGTGGTATTTTCACTTTATTTGTAAGTCAATAATAGGCCTATGATTTGGTAAAAATTTACAGTAAAATTCTACTTTAGCTACTGGACATACTTTATCCTGTAGACCCATCCCTGAAAGTTTTGTTTTCCTAGCCTAACCCTTTCCAAGATAGCCAAAAGTTGCTAAAGTAGAATTTTACCCCAGGGTTTTAGAGTGTTCCCTCCTGAAAGTGGCAGATCCAGGGAGGGGGGGCACACCCCCCCCAGCATAGGCTAAAGTAGTGTAATTACTTAATTAACCCAAGTTTGTGTTAATTAAACTTGCTCCTAATGCAAGTCTATTGGATCAACCTATTTTTCACCCCCCCCCCCCCCCCCTAAATTTTTATTTAATGGATTGACCAGGGAAAGCAGTAGTGACTCCCATTTTCAATGGCTAACCAGCTAGACCACAGTTGTAGTTATTTTTTTTTGTCTATCTGGGTGAATTCCAAATGAAATTCTAGGGGCTATTCCAGAAAATTGTAAGGATCTAGTTTCACCCCTCACTGACTTAATAAAGTAAAATTTTAAATCTGTATATTGTTTGTTTTATCCATTACTGTTTAAGGTTAGTACAGGATACTAATTTTTTTTTTACTATTTGTACTTACTGTTGTAATGTTAATTGAAATAAACATGTAAAGCTATTTCAGACTCAAAAAAAGCCTACTTATTACCTTATCTTAAATTGCAGCTTGGGGCAATCTAAGTATTTCTACTATATACACATTTTATATATAGCCTAATCCTAAGATTTAGGAGTATTTATATACTCCTAAGAATGTGCTAAGTATGGAATGTGCATTGCCACACCAATGAATGAAACAGACAAGAGGGCTCTCAAATCTGTCAAAAAATTGACAACAAAGTCTATAAGGGATTAAAAAAGAAGAATATGCATGACAACTGTAGACCCTCAACGTATCATCTTAATGTACCATTAGTTGTATGTTATGCCATGGAAAGTACCACTGTATCATCTACAGACATCTTTTGTATGTATATGAACAGATGTCTTTTAAACTTCAGCTGTTGTTAAGCTGCTTAAATGCATAGTCAATGATTCAGTTCTCAAACATTTAACCACCACAAGATCTTTTTGCCTAAGCAGCATGGATTCCAGTCAGAAAAAATCAATCAAAGCAAACCTATTGGAATCAAACAAAGTAATTACAAATCTGATTGATCAAGAACATACAGTCAACTAGTTTCATGACTAGTTGATTCTGTAGTCTTAAGTTGTACCTGGTTTTCTGTGTAAGCTCTTGGTACTTTGACAGCATCTAAGAGGGTCAAACTGGATCTTGAAAGCATTAGTCTTTCACAAATCTTCTGGATGATGTTAAAAAGATGAGGCAATTGCTGACCAATTTTTCAATAATCATAGCTCCATATGAGCAGTCATGCACTAAGCTTTACAATTTAGTTCCATACTGTTCTATGGTTTTACCCTCCCTTGGGCTATGTCTGTGGAATATGTATTGGGAGAATATAGGGTTTGATTGTGGATTAAAGTAGTCATCAAACTTGGCAAGATGTACACATCTTGTCCTTTTTCACCAAGCCAATTTACCTAATCTAATAATGCACAGTTTGATACTGTTTCCAAAACGCCTGTTCCTGCTTCAAATACAAGTAAGTGCAGCCATTTTAATGGGGCTAGATTTAAAAGTTTTGTTGGGTAATTGTTAAATATCCCAACCTGACTCTAGAAGTGAGATCTGCTTGATGTGATTAAAACTGGATTGTCAGTTTGTATTCAATTATAATTAGCTTTGTCTCAGTGAGATAAACTACAATGAAGGTTTATTTTTAATTAAATTTTTAATATATTGAGTTGGTATTTTGGTTAGCTTAGGTATTTAACCTAACCTAATAATGTGCACATTTTTTTTCTCACTTTCTGCTCAAGGGTCCATTAAACATCATGTTAGCATGACTTTTGAATCTGGTCCAAGCCTCTTTTAGATTGATTCCAGTTCAGCTCAGGATATGAGATGGTGGTATATATCTTCTACTATGGTACTATATAATGCTTTGTCTCTTCAAGCATATACTTTTAAAACACAGATTACAAAACCTAAACTAATGCAATCATAAACAAAGGACAAGCAATACATAACAGCAAGCATAAGCACAAGCAATACATAAACAGCACACATACACAAAATGCAAGCAAAAAAGTAAGGAGTATTACAGGGTTATGCTCTATATCCTGTTTATATGGATAATTTAGATGGACTTTGGCCTAAAGAGTACAGGAAAGGCAATGGGAGAACATGGAATCAAACGGGACAGTAAAGCTCTCCTAGATTTAGATATACTGATGATTTAGGCTTCTTGAATGAAAATTTTAGCAAAATAAATATATTTTTAAAGGTTTTTCAATTTCAGAGTGCAAGAATAGGTTTAAAAGTTAATATTAGGAATTTAATGTTAAGTTAGAACTGGGAGTAAGTGAAGCTGAAGAGGCAATGCTAGGTAACGAGAAGATTGATCAAGTAGACAGATTCACTTTTCATAGGAAGTATTATCAGTAAAGACAGTGGGTGCAGTGAAGGTTTTAAAAGTAGAATAGCCAAGGTCCAGATTTTTTTTTTCACAGTTGAAAAAAGTTTGGAAGAAAGGGAAGATAAGTCTTCAAACCAAGATTAGAATATTGGAAGCTACAGTGATGACAGTGGTCAACTATGGTTCCAAAGCATGGGTGCTCTGAAAAGTGGAAGAGGAGTTGCTAGATGTTTTCTAAAGAAATTGCCTATGGATTGTTTTGGTCACCCAACCAACTGACCATATCTCAAATGTAAGCTGTACAAAAAATGAAGTTCAATCCTGTTTTCTAGGGCTGAAATGAGAGAAAGGATGAGATGGCCAGGACATGTTTTGCAGATGAAGGGTGACAAATTGACAAAGATTGTGCTTGTCTGCCAACATCTAGGGATAAAGAAAAAGCAAGATGTCCTGCACTGGGGTGGGAGTATGTACTAAGGAAAGATTTAAGCAAAATGAGAACTTCTTGGGAGGGTGTAAAGAGGAAGTGATGCAGTGAGTGTTAAGTAGTAGTAGCAGTAGTACTGACTATTAATTAGTTTCAGAAAAGAAACATTGCTAAAACTATGTCTTTCCAGATTGTGACCAAAAGTGTTTGTTGAAAAACTTCCAAAGCTGTTCAAAGATGACCATCTTGAGTACCCTGATAATATGGAAGGATTTATCAGAAGTATGAAGACTTACTTTCAGGATGAAGATGCTTTGATGGTTTCTCTAATGCCAACTGACGTAAGTCTATTTTGTCAATCTTTTCGTTTTTTACCTGCTTATAGTTATTATTAGTTAATTTTTATGTTTTATATTTTCTTTAAATGCTGTAGTACAAGAGCAATAGTATAAAAAAGTTTAACTTGCGTCTAGATGTATTGGCTTTAAATCATTTCTAGTCAAATATCTGGAAATGCAACTGGTAAGTCCATCACTTGCAAATATTTGTTACATTCAAAAGTGATTTTGGGGAAAGCAATAGCCACACATTAATTTAAAAATCCAGGGAGTGAGGGGGAATGGTGGCTACCTTAGATGTAGAAAAATCTCTTGTTTGTTTTTAGTTTTGATGTTGCTCTTTACTTTTATTTCAAAAAGCTTGGTGGAAAAAAAGTAATTTCTATTCATGTACCTTTCTACCTTGTAATAATGTTGATTGAGCTGTTAAAATTGCAAAGGTCAGAAGCATCACTTTTATTTATCATTATTATTCTGTGGTCAAATAACTTTTTACTAGGTTAATGTAAAAAAAGGAAGAAAGGGCAATTTGATATGCTTTTTTCTCTTGCTTTCTTGTTTTTGGTTGTTTTCTTTACCATAATTATGTTTTGGATGTTAGTTTTATATAAATGTACTTTAATTATATTTGGCTCTTAATCTCATTAGTAGATTAGAATGATGTTGATGGGGATACTGTATAAGATTCTGAAAGATATTAGAAGCTTCACATTTAAGGTTTAGGCCCACTGCACGGCTAAGTATAAAAGTTGTCTCTTAAAAACTTGAACTATGTGCTAAATATTTTAATGAAGTCATCTGTCTTGGCTAATTATCACATGCCTATTTGTGAAATAGTTTTAATTATTTAAAGTAAAATATATGTTTTTTTTGTTGTTGTTAATTTGGAGGTAAATATTTGTGTGTGACTTTTTTTTAAAAGTAAAAGCTGATAGTGTTGACAATAATGGATTGTGTTTTTAATCATTTCTTGGTTGATTGCCCTGCTCTAATTAATCACGTACAGTGGTTGTTCCTAGCATATCCAGCCTCATCTATTGTACCCAATGGTGTTTTGATTAGTCATGCTTGTTATTAGTCATACTTTAATTAGTCAATTTGCCATATTAGCTCTATACTAAGTAAGGAAATGATCCAGAACATAACAGCAGCTATCTGCCAATAACTTTTTTTTTTCTTTTTTCTTTTAAATGCCATATACCCTTTTCCCTGCCTTTTTTTTTTAAAGCATTTTACAGCAATTAGTTATATAGAGAAGCTTTTGTGCATTTACCTTATACTACAAATGAACTTAAAGTGTGATTTCACGCTGGCAAGTTGGTTTTTCGTAATGATTTAAACTGCTCTCAGACCTGCCATATTCTCATGCGCATTATGCTAGATGCAATCAATCTCGCAGATCAATTTTACTGCCCAACAGTGGATATCTCTAAAGCATTTAATAGCATTGTTGACTCTAATGCCCTACAATACTTTGCTTCATCTGGAATTAGCGTTCATCTTGTCGTATTAGCGTTCTGGTGGTAAAGTTTGGTTTTAGCTACTCTCAAACCCACCATATTCTTATGCATCTGATGAAAAGATGCAAGCAATGCTAAATATGACTTTTATTGCACAAAAATGGATGTCTCTAGATCATTTCTAATTTTTGGGCAATGACTTTTTATTGCCCAAAAATGGATGTCTCTAGATCATTCTAATGTCCTACAATACCTTGACGTGCTGGAGCTGATGATTCGCTTCAGGCAGTTTTAGCATATTGGTTGTTCTGGTGCTAAAGCTTGGTAAGATGGAAAGGGGAGCTTCTGAACCCCATTCCTGTGTGTAAAGGAGTTCTTCAAGATGTTTTGTCACCTGCTATATATAAATGCGTGTTAGCTTCACGTCTGAGGACTCTGCCAGTTTCAGAGTTTTATTGTAAGGTTAGCTTGTCACTCATTGCATATGCTGACATTACTCTTCTACTAGGTCGTAGCTGAGAAAGCCTAATGGGTGATTTCTTATGTTTATGTCAATTTGATTTGTCAATATACCCTTCAAAATGTGACTTTTTTGTTTTAATTAGTGGTACAAACTATCCACTTTAGATGCAGTAAATTCATCCCTTGCTTGTTCTTCTGCAGTGAATTGACTTAGAGTTTTGTTTAGTTGCTCACTTTTTTCTAACTATTCAATCCTGATTATTAGTGTGGCGAAAAACCTAAAGGTGGCATAGGGAAAAATTTGCCCAGTGAAGGAGGGTGTGATCAAAAGTGTCTTTGCAGTTTGTACCTCAGTTCTCCAGTTATTATTTTCTCTTCTCGTGTTGCCCATTGGTTTTGGGAATGTATTGTAGCTCCCTATGTTGGGTATACTTCAGGTACGGTAAGTTTTTACTTTGTCTACTATACTAATACTAATACTAACAGTTCAATGCAGCACCAAGCCGTCTGAGGCCAACGCAGCATGTTCCCCTTACATTCCAATATATTCCAAAGCCTCCTTCTTTACACCCTCCAAGAGGCTCTCATGTTTTGTTCCTGCGTATAATCCTCTTTTTCATTTTATTCCTTCTTGAAGTAGCTTAAAAAGTTTTTTTGTTGTGTTGTGTACACAGTCATTTTTTGATCGTTTTTGTTTTCTCTGTAAAAAGAAAAAATAGTGCATAAAAATTTTTGATTTAGAAAGAGGTTTTAAATGTTTTCATTCGATAAGTTGATTGCCTACTGCCGCGCTAGGCCCAAAAGCCAAAACTTAAAGTCATGAACCTTGGCAGTGAGTTACATAGATTCAACCATAAGGGGAGGGAGTTCATATGAACGTCCATGGCGGTTGATTTCACCAAAAAAAACTAATTTGAAGTCCACTAACTTTCAATTTTTCGAGGAAGAGGGTGAAAGGGAATCATTAAGATGAATTTTAGGGAGAATTTCTTCTTATTCCCTCACCACACCCCTACATGCATAGATGAGGAGTGTCTTTGTGTAATGAGAATTTTCACCAAGTCATCTAATGGAAATGTTATTTCGTTAGCAATTTTGAATCTGTCTTATGTTAGGTCCACCAGGGTTAGAAGATACGGACTTTTATTCATGAAAATGGTCAACCAACTTTATGATGTTTTTAATATGAAAAAAAAAGATGTTTTTACGGTTAGCATTGCATTATAATATACTCTTTGTACATGTTTCAATATTTTCTAGGTTCATCCTGATGCGCTAGTGAATTCCAGAGCTATTGTTGCTGACTCATTGATTCGAATGCTTCTTCTAGTCATGGAATTACAACCAATGATGATACAATTTCTGTTTGAGAAGATTGTAAAGTTAACAGAAGCAGATAGGTAAACTAGGCTGAAAATTGATCTTATACTTTTTCTCTCTTTTTCTATTTTTTGGATTTAAATGGAGCATTAGGCAGTATTTTTTGATACCATGCATTGGCCTACATCATGGTTCACATGTCAGCTGTATTGTCATAAGGAAGACAAACATTTTTCCACATCTGCAAAGCCATACTTATGGTGGCTTTTCTAGTTGATTAAAATTTATGCTATTGACTTTATTAGTAAGATTTTTCATTCATTTAAAAATATAGGAGTTAGGGCCTATAGAGCTGCAAAATATACAACAGTCAAAATGTTAAAGTTCTATAGTTATAAACCATTACTGTTTCAAAACTGTACCCCCCCCCCCCCAAATAAAAAAACACATAACGGCGTTATAAATATATTAAATGAAAATGTTATATAATATTTGTTGCAAATAAAATATAATAGTTGCAAAATGCTACAAAATGTATAACAGTTGTGAAGCGTTACAAAACGTAACGCTAAAAAGTTAACGTCAACTCTAACGGTACAAAAACGTTACATATATAAACAAATATAATGGAAGTTATAAGCAAAATATAATAGTAATAGGGTTTAAACCTCTTTTAACTTAAATGGCCAACCATCCTTGTGTGGTATATAAATCTATAGAAATCGCTACAGGGATGCTCTGGGTATACCTAAAGCTTATAGGGACAATGTTCGAAGATGTTAGGCCCTGCTGAATGCTTTACGTAAGGTGATATACAGTTTCTCTGGATTTGAGTGGAATGTAGTCTTCCAACTGAAAGTTCACCATAAAGTTTCATAAAAAAATAGAAAACAACACCATAAACTACAGAGTTCACCATCAAATTTAGCTGGTCGTGGGTTTTATGAACGTGAGGAATTAGGGAGCTGCCTTTACTTTTTAATGGTGCTTTCGTTTTCTTTGTGATACCCATCATCGGCAGAGCAATCGCGCTGCCTAAGTAAAGAATGATGTTGGCACAATGTATTATTATTATTTTTTTTTTTTTTTGTTTTCCATACCAGGGCACTTCGTATCAAAGGAGTTGTAGTAGAAACTTTGAAAAGGGCTCATTCGATTGGAAATCGGAGTGGCTAGTGCCCTGTTTAATTGTCGAAAGTGATCGGAGGGCAACTAGCCCCCACACCACGCCCATCATTCCCCCAAATACATCCAATCAAAATTTTGAGATAGCCATTTTGTTCAGCGTAGTTGATTTCCAGATAGAAAATATGTTTTTGAGGAGGACACTCCCACACAACCCTCAGGGCAAGGGTTTTTAGTTATGCCCTGAGGGCATATGAGAATGATGTGGCATGATGTTGGCACAATGTATTATTATTAATTTTTCCTTTAGAGCTGGGCACTTCATATCGAAGAAGTTGTTGTAGAAACTTCGAAAAGGGCTCATTCAATTGGAAATTGGAGTGGCTTGTGCCCTTTTAATAGTCCAAAGTGATTGGATGGCGACTAACACCATTTCCGTGGTGTTAGTGATTGGAGGGCAACTAGCCCCCATCCCACGCCCATCATTCCCCCAAACACATTCAATCAAAAATTTTGAGATAGCCATTTTGTTCAGCGTAGTTGATTTCCAGATAGAAATTATGTTTTTGAGGAGGACAATCCCCACAGGCCTCAGGGCAAGGGTTGTAAGTTATTTTTGTTATAGAAGGCGTTGTCATAGAAACTTCAA
Source organism: Artemia sinica (assembly GCA_027921565.1). Lineage (NCBI taxonomy): Eukaryota > Metazoa > Arthropoda > Branchiopoda > Anostraca > Artemiidae > Artemia > Artemia sinica. Next base: position 13,311,829 of record CM051264.1, on the reverse strand, counting down.
AAAAGGCTCATTTGATTGGAAACTCAAAGGGCGCTAATGCTCTTTTTAATGATCGAAAGTAATTGGAGGGCAACTAACCCCCCTCTCACGCCCACCTTTTCCCCAAACACATCTCCACAGCCCCTCAGGGCAAGGGTTGTAAATTATGTCCAGGGGACATATAAGCTTTTTATAGAACGCGTTGTTGTAGAAACTTCAAAAAGGGCTCATTCGATTGGAAATTGAAATGACTCGTGCCCTTTTTCATACTCGAAAGTGATTGGAAAGCAACTAACACCCCTTCCACGCCCACCATTTCCCTAAACACATCCAATAAACATTTTGAGATAGCCATTTTGTTCCACGCAAATCAAAGTTCAGGAAATTATACCTTTGAGCAGGACAATCCCTCCACAGTTTTCAGGGCAAGGGTTATAAGGTTTTATTGAAATCTTTGTCGTAGAGAAACTTGAAAAAGGGCTCATTCGATTGGAAATTCAAAGGGCTAGTGCCCTTTTTAATAGTCGAAAGTGATTTGAGGGCAACTAACCCCCCTCTCACGCCCATATTTTCCCCAAACACATCCAATCAAAATTTGAGATAGCCATTTTATTCAACGTAGTTGAAAGTTTTTGAAATTAGGTCTTTAAGGATGTCACCCCCCCCCCCCTTCCACAGCCCTCAGGGCAAGGGTTGTAAGTTTATGCTGGGGGGGGGGCATACAAGGTTTTTATTGAAAGTGTTTTCGTAGAAACTTCAAAAGTGCTCATTCAATTAGAAATTGAAAGGGCTCGTGCTTTTTTTAATAGTTGAAAGTGATTGGAGAGAGACTAACGCCCCTCTCACGCCCACCATTTTCCCAAACACATCCAATCCAAATTTTGAGATATCCATTTTGTTCAAATAGTTGAAAGTTCTTGAAATTAGGTCTTTTAAGATGATAACCCGCTCAGAGCCCTCAGTGCAAGGGTTGTAATTTATGCCCTTGGGGCATATAAAGTTTATGTAGAAAGTTGTTGTAGAAATTTCAAAAAGGGCTCATTTGGGTGGAAATTGAAATTGCCCTTTTTAATTGTCGAAATTGAGGGGAGAGTAATTAACCCCCCTCTTACGCCCGCCATTTCCCCAAAAAGATTCGCTCAAAGTTTAGAGACAGCTATTTTGTTCAACGTAGTTGAAAGTTCTGGAAATTGTGTACCTAAGGATGACAAACCCCCAGAGCCCCAAGGGCAAAGCTTGTAAGTTCTGCCCTTGGGGCGTATAAGGTTTTTATAGATAGAGTCGTCGTAAAACTTCAAAAGGGGCTCATTCAGTTGAAAATTGAGAGGGCTAGTGCCCTTTGTAATAGTCGAAAGTGATTGGAGGGTAACTAACCCCCTCTCATGCCTACCATTCCTCCAAACACATCCAATCAAAATTTTCAGATAGCCATTTTGTTCAACGTAGTAGAAAGTTCTGGAAATTAGGTCTTTGAGAATGACACCCCCCTCCCTCCAGCACTCAGGGCAAGGGTTGTAAGTTATGCCCTGGGGTATATAAGATTTTTATTGAAAGTTTTGTCGTAGAAAACTTCAAAAGGGCTCATTTGATTGGAAATTGAAAGGGATAGAGCCATTTTAATAGTTGAAAGTGATTGGAGAGCGACTACCGACCCTCTCACGCCCACCATTTCCCCAAACACATCCAATCAAAATTTTGAGATAGCCATTTTGTTTAAACGTAGTTGAAAGTTCTGGAAATTAGGTCTTAGAGGATGATAACCACCTAACAGACCTTAGGGCAAGGGTTGTAATTTATGCCCCCGGGGCATATAAGGTGTTTAAGAAAGCGTCGTCGTTTCAAAAAGGGCTCATTCGATTGGAAATCGAAAGGCCTAGTGCCATTTTTAATAGTCGAAAGTGATTGGAAGGCTTGACATTTTTATAGTAAAGATCAATGTGGGTATAATGTAATATATTTTGTTGTTGTTGTTGTTGTTTAGACCTGGGCACTTCGTATCGAAGGAATTGTCGTGGGAACTTCGAAAAGGGCTCATTCGATGGAAAATAGAAAGGGATTTTTAATAGTCGAAAGTGATTGGAGGGCAACTAATCCCACTCCCACCCTCACACGCCCACCCTCCCATTTGCCCATTATGTTTAAAAACTAAATGTTGCCTTAAGATTAAATCAAAATGCACTGTGTTAATGCTAATTCCCAATAAGGCATCTCAGCAGTATCCCAAGAACGACTGAGGGTATTATGTTCAAACTTTTGGGGCTACTTCTGCTCTTAAAATTTAACCAAATCAAAATAGCGTAAGTGTATCCAAGCTATCAAAGATAGTAAACAGATTTTTTTGCGAATGGTATTAAGTTTTCCATTTCAGGTCAACTAGAGGAGGTATGAAACTAAATTAAACAGTATTTGTGTCCAAATTTTTAAAAGTGCGTATGTTGTTAAAAATTGCTGAAAATTTCTCTTCAGCAGGCCAAACTATAAAGTCTTAAAAAAACGAAAAGATTTTTAAAGTATTATTTTCTTTTTCCTGAAAAGACTATGTCAATATAAAACGAACAGAAATTAATTAAAAAACTTTTTCCACAAAATAATTTTTTCAAAGAAAAGTAAAGAACTCTATTAAACAAAAAAATGAGCAAAAATAAAATCAAATAATCTACCAAGCGTGAAACTTCCACACACCAGCATCGATAAATAAACGAAACCCAAAACGAACTTAAATTTAAAAAAGTAACCGATTCAAACTCAAAACGAGCAGAAATTAACATAAGTTGGGCTCAAAACCCCTATGCCTTCCAAGGGCAGAACAAAATTTGCACTTTATTGAAAAAAATACAAATGAATGTGCATTGTCAGTTTATTATTCATATACTGATATTTAGTAATCAAAATGCTAATATTATTTGATTTATTACAGTTATAAAAGTAAAAACATTTATATTTTTTTCAGATATAACCACAAAGATTTTTTGCTGAGAAATGTCTGAAAACTGAATTGGAAATTTGAGGATCATAGATTTTTTTTTTTTCCTATAAAATTTGTAGCTACAAATATGTTGCCACAGTGAAATGTTATAAAAGAATAAAAACAAATAATAAAAGTTAGAAAAAATAAATCACGAAATATTTTGTTCTTGCGTTCATTCAGTCTTATGAGGGAGTTAAGACTTTAAACTGTTATAGGAGCCTCATTTCTAACACGCTCTGCTTTTAACTTAATATACACAGAAGGATATTCCCTAAAAAATAAGAATTATGAGTAAATCACATTTTTTTGCAAACCAAGAAATAGAATATATGTTTAAACATTGTAGGCTATTTCAGAAAACAATCTAGCCTACTCTTAAATTAGTTCATGAAACAAGGACATTCTCTAAAACATTAGGATTATAAAAAAGTCGCAAACTAATATTCTCGTCATCCCATTTCTTTTCAAATCGCTAAATAAATTGTTTCTTTATTCATTCTCTGCCATAAGAGAGTTAAGCTTTAAATCTTTGATGAGACTTCGTTTGTAGACCGCTGTTTAAAGATCGTGAAAATAATGTTTAGCGCACGCGCGAGCGCAAAAAAAAAAAAAAAAAATCATTTTTTACATACTGTCTTAAGGTTATGCCGATGACGTTAACTTAAAGCGTTGACTATTTTGGAAGCGTTTCTGCTCTTAACTGTGTACATACTGAAGGATATTCCTTCAGTATGTACACAGTATGTACAAAAAAATAAAGGATATTCCCTAGAAAATAATGACTATAAAAAATCACGAACTAATAGTCTCATGATCACTATGTTTTTTTGCAAATCACCAAAAAGGTTTTTTTTTATTTGTTCAATATCAAAAGGCAGTTAGACTTTAGACCGTTTTGGAAACCTTATATGTAACATAGTGTCTAATGATTCTTACAGTATGCACTATTTCGGAAAAAATTCCTATTGTCAACTTTTTTCAATACTGCTAAAATTCCCTTAGAATAAGGGTTTAAAGCAGAAAAAAATCCCAGAAAATAAAGTTCTTTTAAAACATTGTTTTAGAAATATTTCTATTATTTAAGCAGTGGTTGGCTGGATTTATTACCATTTTAGGTTTATTGGGAAGCCGAAAAAGATAACCATGATGCTGCTGAGTAACATGCGCTATCTACCCCGGACTATGGACCCTAAAGCGATGAGTTCTCGTCTTAGGCAGCTAATATCAGTTGTACCCAGTGATTTTCAAGCAGAAGTTATTGCCTATATACCTTCGTTATGTATACAGACAGAACAGAGTGAAATGGCAGCTTTCTTAGGTAAGTAAATAGAACTCAAGCTCTTTAAGAATTTCAGTATCTAGAACTTAGTAAGTGTAATCTTGAGTGATTCAAGTACTTTAAAAAGTTAGATCTTATCTTAACCTTGAAATTCACTTCGAAACTGTCTTTTTTCGAAACTGTCTTTGTCGAAGTTCTTTATGAACTTCAGAACGTACAATTGTAAGAACTAAGTAAATGCTACCTTGAACGACCGGATATCAAGCATCGAAACACTTTTACAATTTAAATATTATATTAGCCTGCAATTAATTTTAAAACTGTTTTTCTTGATCGCAATTTATAGGTCTTAAAGAATGGATTTCGGGACAAAAATTTTCTGAAGCAGTGCTGCCATAAATTTTCTTGAAAAAAGTCACAACGCTGGCTATAACAGCGTCCCTCTAGTTTTTTATTAAGCCAGAAAAAGAGAGCGGTTTCTTCACGGGCTAGATTCTTTTTAAGAACATATTTTTACCATGATGGCAGTTGAACTCATGCTTTCCTCCCATACATATTAAAACATTCATTTTTTTTATAAATGGATGGATTTCATTATTCAGTTGAACGTGTACCGAGAACAAACACCCATGGCAAAAAGCCACTCGAGTGTGATATAAATATTAAGTCTGAGTTCATCCTTGCTATTAACAGTTTTCATTACCTGGTTTTCAAAATATTGTATTTGGATATGACTGTGTTTCATTGGTTTTGTATACCCATATGTGTAACCAAGTGAAAAATAGAATAGAAAATGATGACCTGTGCTTTTTATCAGGGCAGAATTTATATCTTTGGTGATCCTAGGCTCAAGCAATTTTTTCGGGGAGACACAGAGATTTACGAGGGAAGCCCCGAAAATTCGGGGATAGTGAAAGCCCTGAACAGAAGGCAACTAATGAGTGATGAGCCAAAAGTAATGCAACAAAGAAGGGATACCGAGCTCTCAGCTGCCACTCTTGGGAGATACCTGACAGTGATAAGCGGATACGGAATCCCTGTGTTGTTTTAAAATCAATTTTCTGTAAATAAGCAGTGCAGCATAAAAGTGTACTTGGCACTTTGACTATTAATCACATCAGTCCAGTTTTTGTTAAGAAAAGAAAATCGCTTAGTGTTTTTTTTTGCGCCCCTTGGCCCGGGCCTATTGGGCCTGTGCGTAAATCCTGGCCTTTTTTTGACACAGATTAAACCTGTAAATGCTTTATTAGATACCCTGTTTACGGAAGAAAAACTACTATTATTCATATCCCGAAAATTCCCAAATGATTTTAGACAATTTTTATGATTTTATCAGTTTTATACAAATTTTTATAGATTCTGTTCTCTACTGTTGTCTCCAAACAGAGTAAAACGAGAGGGCTTCGTCCAGTCCATCGACAGATGAACATGAGCTAAAACATATTTCTTCAAAGAATCTAATGCTAAAACACAGGTTCATGTGGACAGATGACTCGTTCAGCTCTCATCCTCGTGAAAATGGGCCCTGAGGTAGAAGGTTCATTACGACCAAAAGCGAGTCCTCTCACCTCTTTTCTGATCTGGTTGAAGCTTCTTCTTGATTATAGATCAGTCAATTCAGTCAGGACTGACAGCACATACTAAAAACGACAAGTAAAAATTTAGTAGATTAGTTTTTTTAGTATCTCAATCACCACTGTAAAAAAGTATTTCATCATATAGACAAGGAAGGCAAGAATCCAGAATTGCAGTTAACAGTTCATGAATTTTTGGTTTGGAGCCAAGGGCTTTGAGGACTCTAGTTTGTCATCAGGAGTGACAATCAAGGAAGACATGTCGAATGGCTTCATCAGCGCAGAAGCAATTGTGATGTAGGGGAGAAGGGCAAATCCCCTAATTAAATAGGTCTCTCTTTAGCCGAAGGGCTCCTGATTTCAGTCTGAAATATATTAGTGCCTGATCTCTTGAAGAGGAAGATTATATTCTTAGTCTGTTTTTATTCCTTTGTGTTGAGGCTCAAGCCTTTAATGCCAATATATCTGCTATCTCACAATATTTAATATCTTAATGGCCAGGTATGTGTTACAAATACAGAAAATTGCCCTGGAGATGTAGTTTACGCAGCGGTCTCTTGATTATTTTTTGGTTGCTGTCATCATCAAATCTATTAATTTTGAAGAAGGGGTATTGCAGATTGCAAATCAGTATAAAAAGAAGAAAAAATGAGACAGATTGCTACTGTTGATAATGATAATTAAGGAAAGCTGGATGATGGTCAGCTCTGTGTATAAACTGGAAATATGAAATGTCATGATGAAGATGATATTGTATAAAATAATGTTATATAGCTATTTTTATCCGTGTAGTTTACTTAAAAAATAAAAATTATATGCTTATTTTCATGCGTTTTAAATAGGGAATTCAATAGTGAAATTTCGTCGAAGAAAAAGCAAAACAAAACATTAGAGTCTAGGAAAATCCAATAGACGTGAATATGAATTTGCGAGTGCTTAGGATAAGAGTCCATATTTTAATGCAAATTAATATGAGAAACGCAATAATCATGTGAGGCCTGAACTCTGGCCCACGGAAAGCGAATTTTTCATTTGCGAAGGCCGAATGCCCTAGGAAGCAAAGGGAAGGCAGACAAAGAGAGAATGAACCTTCATGCTAATACTACTCTCTTTATTTTCAAGTGGATTATTGTTTGAAAATGACCATTTAACTGGCCCCATTCTTGGAACTCTTGCAGAGTTATATATAAAAGGAGATGAAATGAAGACTGTATATAAAGATATACTGAAGAGACTTGGTTCCCTAGATCTTGAAACATTGCCAAATGCAATACAATTTATACTTCAGGATGTTACGGAGACTGATTTCAAGGAGGTGAGTGTTTTATATACCCATGTTAGGTATTAAAAAAGTGGTATTAAGGAGGTAGGCATAAGATGCCTCCTCGAGGAGTGGACTGGTGGACATTTTAGTAGGTTTTAGGTTCGAGTATTTACAAAGGGATGGGAAACAGCCAAAGGTCTTATATTTCTAAGCTCTAAGAGTGAGTAAAATTATGTCGAGAAACCTCAGGTGATTGAGATATCCTCTTGACAAAATGTAGATGATCGGTTTTATGAGTATTTTTCTATGTGCCTCCACACCAGCCGTCAATAAATATGAAAGCCATGTCGTATATCTGCAATTTATTCTGCCCACAAAGAGAAAGTTGATCAAGTTTGCCTAAAATAGTGCTGATAGAGGTTTCCGTGTACAAAATACTAGTGTCTTTGGAAATCACCTTTCATTTGGTGAAAATTTATCTTAGAAATGGGCTAAGTTTGTACTCTTTCTTACTTGTATTGGTAAACTTAGGCGAAATTCTTAATCCAATAGCCACTCCCTTGCGTCAAATCTAGCCTAATCAGTCTAGAAGCCGTATGTAAATAATTTTTCTGCTAAGTTTCAGGGTTGTCGGGCTACTCCCTGTCTCCCAAAACTGTGAAAGTCCTTGTCTTTTATCGCTTTTTTTTTTTTGTTTATGTTAACACCTACAACCCAGAGTTTTTAGTTGATTCAAGCGTATGGGAGGTTGTTCAACGACCTCCCTGATTGAATCAGGACAGCAACGACCTTTGAGCAAAAACAATTTAAGTTCTGACTTGGTGCAAAAACGAGCTGGGTCTTAATTTGATGTGAAAAGTAGCTAAGTTTGAAACGACCTAAGTCCACGCTTGGTGCAAAATCTAGCCAATTCTTGGCTTGGTGCAAAAGCAGTTTATGTTGAAGATATGATATTTTGGTTTGTGCTGCAAAAACAATTTTAAGTCCTGACTCATTTACAGCAACAAGCTAATTCCAATCTGTCGAATGAATCCGTAGTCAATGAAAGGTAGGCATTGTGAAAATCTATATGATTAAAGAACCAAAGTGGGCCGGTGACCCCTCTTACACCCGCAACCCACGACCAGCCTTAGTGTTGTGCTGAAAATACCTTGAGATTTTTTTTTTTAGGTAAAGTGGGCCTCAACTCCAAACCCTCCTTGTACGTACCTTGATAAGGAGACTGATCTTTCTTTTCAACATTGCGGGAATGGAAAGATTGTTTTCTTTCTACTCATTAATACTTGATTAAAAACATAACTTTGATGTCGCACCTTTTGCTCTTTTATCAAATTGGCTTTTGTAGGCAATGCAGTAATAAATTACACGAACAATACAAGTGTAGAGATTCTAGTGGAGAGAGTATAGACGTCACGGTTTCCCGCTTATCTGCTTTAGCTTGTTGTATGGAGCAGGATTGGCAGTGTAATTATTGGATTAGGTTTTCGATTTTGAATTTATTGTATTTATTTGTAGTTGCTCTTTTAGGTTATTGGTAAAACAAGGGATGTATTGAATGATAAATTTTCTGAAAAGATGAATTTGAACGAGTCACTTGTCCCATCGACTTTATCTGAGCCGCAAAGGACGCAAAGACCGGCAGGTAGTCAATTCAATTCGAAGCAAAGCCTTGAAGTGATTATATTGGATACGTTGGATTTGTGCTTTAAGCTGAATTTCTCTCTCACTAAAAGTTGGCTCAAGGTCAGTTGATACCCTTAATAGAGGTAATATTTTCGCTTTATGTGTGACAAATCTGAGGTTTTTGATATCTCGACTGCGAATTCTAAACGTGCTACAGTGCGCTTTTTTTAAAACCTAGATTTACAGTGTACCTACTTACTTCAAGCGACCTCTATCGATTGGTCTAATCTGGTTTCCTCTGTCTTGTTTGGTTCTACTTTATTTAAGAGCTTTTTTTTGCGAATCAAGTTATATCCCGTCTTTACATTAATATAAAGACCTAGAAAAATAAAGCTGTGAATATCATAGTTTACCCGTAAATGGATCAACAGTGGACATCTATTTGAGACAGTTAATTAGATGGGGCTAGTGTATTATTATCATTACTATTATTAGTGGTATGATTATTGTTGTTATTATCATTATCATTGTTATTATTACTACTTTTATTGGTATTGTAATTGTTGTTATTATTACTGGTAATATTATTGTTGTTATTATTATTTTTTATTATCATTATTATTATTGTATCAATATTATTATCAGTGTTATCAATATTATTGTTGTTGTTATCATTATTCTCATTGTTATTGTTATTAGATACACATTGCAGCCATAAAACAAAACGCTCAAAAACTGGCTTTTAAAAGCAGTAATAGGAAGCTTCTAAACACTTTTTCTTTTGCTTTTCCACTCTTTATAAAATTTTATTTGTCCCTGTTGTCATTTGGCCTGTGTTTGTCAGGATTTTTTTCATTAAACTGTGAATCGATGATTCGTTGTCAAAACAATCATTAATTTTATTTGTATTTTTTTATTGTTTTGAAGGTTTTTCTGTTTTCCCTCTGTTTTCTTTTCTATTATTATATTGTTACTTCCTCTTTTTTTCGAGTTTGTAAGATGAATCGGGATGAATGATAGCCTGTCGCTTTTTCAAGCTTATGTTTTGCTTTAGTGCGACTTATTGTCATATTGACTTTTGCTACCTGAGCGTTGAATTGGGGCACCACAGTCAATACTTTTTGTTAGTCATTCTCTAGTTTATATGTAATTTATTGGAGGCAGGTGGGAAATGTGAATTTTTCCCATGGCACCACCATTGCTTGAAATGGTCCTGCTCTTGTAAAATGGGGGAGGTGAACAAAAATAGAGGCCTACTAGATTTTTTTTTTCAGCCCTACCCTAGATTTTTTTTTTTTTTTTTTTTTTTTAATGAGATACTTGAAAGGGAGTCGGATTCCAGGTTTGTGGTTATGAACTGCTTGATTTTTTACGGGCCTGGTTTGGATCCAATCCTGATGAGATCCCAGTGCTGTCAAAACACAATTGTGTCTGTCCCTATTTTTCTTTATTCTTCTTATTATATTCTTTATTCTAATTTGGTAGTTTTTATACGAATTGATTGCATCCCTACAAAAATGAAACTTCAGGAAAAAACAATATCTTTTCTTGGTTTTCTTTTTCCTTTCCTTTTTTCCCTTTTCACGGTTTACTCAGTTTTGAAAAACGCCAAGAAAAAATTCCTGTTGAAATTAACCATTCAAGCAAGACCCGAAGTTTTTCATCTTCATGCATGTAGAATTTTTATTTTATTTTAATTTTAATTCTTTGAAGAATTTTAATTCTTTTGGATGGGGCTGGGCTCAGGAAATAAAATTTGATCATACTTTTTTTGTATAATTTTATTATTATTATTATCATTGTTTTAAATACTAACAACAAGTAGAAACAACAGGGATTTTTTTCCTTAAGACAGTGGAACCTTTACTCTAAATGAATATTTCAACCCTATTTCCAAGGGCCGTCCTCAGAAAAAACAAATGAAAATATGAAAGAAAGTCACATTAAGATATGACCATTAAAACTAAAAACTTTTTAAAACAGTCTTAGCATCCTCACTACAGGAAAGTTCAATCAGGACTCAGTCCTGGTTCAGAACTGAGTCCAGGACTCAGTTCTTTTCTTGTGTATTTCCGTTATTTCTTTTTTCTTCCTTTTTTCTTTATTCTTCCCTTTTCTTTGCTGTATGGTTTATTTATACTGAAGACTGGGCATAAAATTTTAAGCCGCTATAGAAAGGTACATAACCTCAGATCTAGATCAGGTGGTTTTTTAGGCTGCAATACTAGAGTCTCTTGGTGAATTTATAGAAACCAGGATTGTGTGTTTGTGATTCTTATGTGTTTGTGTTACTGATTATGTTTTTGTGTTTGTGAAACTTGCAAAACTTTTGACTCACTTTGGCTTCCTTTATATTTGAATACATCCTTCTATCTTTATTCCTCCTTTATTTTTTATTTTGTGTCTTTTTTCATTCTTTTTTCTTTGTTTTATATTCTATTTCTACTGATTCCGGTATGAAACATTCAGGTCGCTATAGAATGGTATATGAATTCTGGTCTGAACTCGAGGTTGTTTAGTAGTAGTAGTAGTAAAAGCAATTTATTATCAAAAAAATTACGAAACGATAACGGACGTTAAACGTTAAATATAATTCTTCAGTGAAGACGTGTCCGTTGCTGTGTAATTTTGCTGCAATTGATCTTTCTCCGTTGTTTTGTGTACAGTCTTTCTACCTTCGCTGATTGGAGTTTCGTTTATTATTTTTTTTTTCTCACTCTTTTCCTTCCAGTTTCAGTTCAGTTAGTGATAGGTTATAATTAGATGGCCCTTACATATTTTTGTCTTTAAAAACTAATTTAAACGGTAAAACAATATTTATATTTAAAAACTACTTACCAAATGTCGTGTTTTAAAAATATTTAGATGGCTATCGATAAGATAAAAATTCCTGTGACTTGTTTTGTTCCTTGCCAACTCTCTTGCTTGAGTCTCTATTACTTTTAGTGTTCTCTATTTGAAATAATCTCTTTAAGATTCTCTTGATATATTTTATTTAAAATTATGCTTGATTATTTAGTAATTCTCACAAAGAATGCTGATTTGAGACATATTTTTGACGCAAATCAGGAAACAATAATGGACGTTAAACGTTAAATATAATTCTTCAGTGAAGACGTGCCCGTTGCTGTGTAATTTTGATGCAATTGCTCTTCTCTCTTTTTTTTGTGCACAGTCTTTCTACTTTTGATTATTGGAGTTTCCTTATGTTTTTTTTCTTGCTCTCTTTGCTTTCCAGTTTCAGTTCAACTCGTGAAATGGTATAAATAGATGGTGCTTACATATTTTTATCTGTGGCAGCAAAGTCGATTGGCCCCTACTTTGCATTGCGGGAATTGGGGCTTGATTCCAACTGCCGCAAGGCTGGTTGCCGGTGTATCCCTATACACGGTGTATTCCTATACACCTATACACCGGTGTATAGACCCAACAACTATACACCGGTGTATTCCTGTAAATAAGACCCAACAACTGAAGTGTCGATTTGACACCCTATGTGCCATCAATGGCTCTTGAAGATCTTTGTCTTTTAATGTTTTTCATTAGAATTTTGCTTGTTTTATATTTGTTTTAGCTTACATAACTTAACAAAGACATAACGACTTTTACAAACAAAACAAACATGTTTGTTATATTTGTTTTGGAATTTTTGTTTCAGAATTTGAAAACAAAATCTTAAAGCAGACAAAATTATAAAGAACTTAATGATAAAGAACAATATATGATTTTGTAATCGTAATCAAAATTCCCCAGAAAATCGATTTTTTTTTTGGGGGGGGGCTTAGGCACCGACCAGCTATTTACCCTCTCAAATTCAAAGGTTTTACGATTTTTGTTTTTCCATATTGTTTGAGTACATTTATTGTAACTCTGCTTCTTATATTTTCTGCATAATTCACGAATTGTTTGGCTTATAATCTTTGCCTCTCCTCAAAAAAAAAAAAAAAAAAAAAAAAAAAAAAAAAAATCCTGTGTACTTGCCTGACGTCCGAGAATTTTGTAAATATTGCACAGTCGTTTCTTTTCCAGAATCCAGAAACCTGGATTAAATTAAAGGCGCACAAAAAAGAACATTTAATGAGGTTGTTTGTGGTTGCAGCAGTTGCTGCATGAAACGTGATAAAGAGCAAACCCTAAACTTAATATTATATAAATGTCCACAACGTAATTTTTTTTTTCTATTACAGATCATTACTTCCATGATTGAAGTTGCAAGTGTCACCTCCTTCGATATACTCACGCTTATTAACATGTTTTTTTTTCCTTCATTGATCTTCGAAAAAAAGTTGAAAAGCCTTTGAAAAGTAAAATAAAAAGTGGTTCAATTCCTCTGAAGTTGATTAAAGCTACATTTGTCAACCATATTTCAGCAATCACCAGCGAAAGGATTTCTACATGTTTAAAACTTGGTGAACAATTTTTGCACTCCAATGACTGTGAAGTTGCTGCTGCTGGTGCAATTATATTGAAATCAATATTTCCAATTGACAACAGCTTTATTACGCAAGAGGTTATGGTAGTTACTTACTTGCAGAGCTATTGAGTATCTATCGGATGAATATCCAGTAGAACTGCTCATGGAATTGATTCTTAAAGATAATAGAAAAGTCATGAAATTTGCTGTTTTTTTCACAAATCTGTTTCGTGGCTTTCAAAACTACAGTCTTTTGAAAGTGAGAAAGATAATGGATGTTCTATCTCAGCTAGCTTTCATTCATGGCAGTGAAAACAGTCAACTGAGTAATGATATTTTTTAATCATAAGAAAGTATTTAAATAGTTGTAATCGAAAGTTGAGAAAGACTGGAATTATTACAGCACTAATGACAGTTAGAGGCTTGGCATTTACTGAATATGATGACTCAGATAGCAGTTCAAGTAGTAACAGCTCCAGTGCAGCTGAGCGCAGAAAGACAAATGTCAAAAAGGCTATAGAATTGCTATCAGATACTAGAAAATCGGTTGAAAAGTGTACTGAGTATGAGGGACTCTTCTTTGATGAGCTGGCTTTTATAGTTCAACACAAGTCTCTGCATAAGGATTTGCTGAAAAAAATACAGGAAGATATGGCTGAAGATTTCATAGATAGGTTTATTGTATCAGCTGATAGTGGAGTTGACGAACTCCACGATGTCGTTTCACTGAAAAGATTATTCGCTTTGGAAGACTGCGATGTGACTTTAAAACATCGGGCCCTGTGTATGTAAAGATATGGGCCAACCACAAAATACGCTTTTCTTATTATCCCCTATGCTTAGACTATATCAGGCGGTGGAAAACTGCTCTTGATAGTAACAAGAGGTCTCTAAGATCAATTGATCAGTTATTATCTTGTGGTGTGTTTTTACCGAATGAAGAAGCTGTTGAAAATTTTCCTTCTGCTTCTTCCAGAGAAAAGGAAATAATTATTACATCATATTTTCATTGCCTTAACTATTTCAGAGAAATAATAAACGGTTTCGCGAGGCTGAAAAGTGAGCTAATCCGTTCTATGGTTTTGAAAAGGGTGTCAAATGTTATCCACATTGAAGGGGTTCTCACCAAGCTCCTGCCTCGATTTCCTAGATATGTGCCTCCGTTAGGCCAGTATTGGATTGACGTCGAATTTGTTTTGCCCTCCCCAAACAGCTCCAGGAAAAAAGCTGATGAACCTGCTTCTAAAAAGGCCAAAGTTGATGTCAACACTGCTCCTCAAACGAAGAAAAAAGTCAGCTGAAGAAAAAGAAGTTAAAATTGAATTTAGTTATTACAAAGAATTTGTTCGTGAGCTAGACATGCATGTGGTTATACTGTTTCGAACTGGCTTTGAATTAGATGAAAATTTGGTTTTGAGAGAGGATTCGATAAAACTTTGTCCCAAGCAACTACTTTGGCTTACAGATGAAATTTTGCCAAAGTTACACCATGTTCTGTCACCTAAAATGAAATTTGGTCGTAAAAAACCAACTGGACGGTTTGTTAATGTAGAAATACTTGAACCAGCAGCAATTGTGAAAATAAATCTTAAGGGTGTCGCAGCATTGCAACAGCGTAATATGCCATCGATTTTTGACGCTATCGAAAAGTGTTATCAGTATTTCCAGTCTTTAGTAACGGAATCTGATTTGGATCAAAGCTCTGTTTTGAATGATGACTCGCCAATCATAGGCAATTGTTTGACGAATTGTCTTGGAATTTTATCCTCTTTGATTAGCTGGAATGGCCTTATTAACAAGGACAACTTTCTTCTTGCTAAGGAATTCCTTGTAGCTACTGCCCAGAGACTAGACCCGAAAGTGGAGATCAAATCGAGGACTGTTGATTTAGCCAATTTAGCTCTGAGATACTTTTCAAACTATACGACAACCCTGCCATATATTCAATGTGCCAAGTATCAGTGTACGATATTGTCAAACATTGGTAAATTGGCGCCTTTATCTAACCATAAGACGGTTGTAGAGAGTGTGTATTCACAGCATTTGAAAAAGGAATGGAAAGGTGTTGACGGGTTTAAAGACCGCGGTGCTGCTTATAATCAAGCACTTGAGTATCTCCTTGATTGCAACTTCAAGGTCATTGATGAGCCGTTTGTTTACCTGGAAGAGGTTGTTTTCGGGCCAATGGAAGAAGTTGTAAATGCTTCGGAAAAGAATTATACAGCATTAGAACTTCCTACTTTGTCAAAACATACGTTGCATACCTATTACAAATGCCACTTTGCCTTTTTGATATCCTACCTGAGAGAATATTGCACGAAAGAAGAGGAGGCACCATCCGCTGCAGATCAGTTGGAATTGTGGGGTAAAGCCATCAAACTGTTCAAATATCTAGTTCAAGTTGCTTCAGCTCTTAAAATTGCGACATTACTTGGCTGCATGTCTGAAGGTAAGCTACTAATTTTTTTTATTATTCGTAGATATTTCGAAAACCTTACAATGCTAGTTATTGTTCTAATTTCCGGTATATTCTCGTTTCTATATCTGATATCCCTATTCCTGTTGTGGGTATAGGCAAAACTTAAAATACCAATGACAAAAAAAAAGAAACATTTTTCCTACTGGCCCATATTAGGTCTATTCACATCTGAAAACGGCGATTTTTCTCTGAAGATTTCTCCTTTGGTTGTTTCAAAACCATTAAGTTTTTAGGGAGGTTCCATGTTTTTGTCTGTGTTGCCACGTTGAACCGTGAAGATAAATGGGCAAAACTACTTAGTTGAAATTGACAACGCTTCTTGTCCATATAAATTCGAAAATTAACAATATATTGATCCCCAAAGCCAATTAGCTTCTTAAGCTGTTTGGTGCCACTTGTTTTTAGTTGAATTTTTACTGAATTTTTACCCACGTTTACTATTTTTAAATTTGGTGCTGCTACTACCAAAAACTGTATAACTGCGTAGGGAATTTTTAAGATGTGTGTGGTTGTATAATTATTCATTTAACCTTTTCGGAACAATTAAATTTCATTTTCGGTACTTTAAAGAACCATCAGATTTACGTATTTACTTGGGTCTTCCCACGCCTAGAGGCGCATAAGGCAGCAGCGTTAGACCTCCAAGTCCACTGATGTTGTACCAGAGCTCATTGAGGGTAGTTTTAAGACTTTTTGCATCTCTCTCCAGAAACCAACCTAATGTGTTACACTGTCTTTCCCTTCTTCGAAAAAAAAACGGGTGGTGCCCAACACTTTACATTGTGTGAAGGCGTCCTTTATTCATGCGGATCACGTGATCTCGGTATCCCCATCTCCTTATTCTGATCTCGTTGGTCACCAGTGGCTGTTCAGTATCTGTCTTTTACTGGACGTTCGTTACTCTATTGGTCCAGTGGATTGCAGGGATTCTGCGTAGGCAATTGTTTTCGGCGGTGAGTAATCGTTTCTCTGCATTCTTTCAGAGGCTCAATGACTCACATCCATAAATAAGTACAGAGAGCATACTAGTCACAAATAGTCTGAGTTTCAGTTTCTGGGAGTAATTTCTAGATCTTAAAACATTACTCAGCTAAGAAAATGTTGCACCTGCATGTGCTATACTCATCATGACTTCTCTGTCACGTTTCCTATCTTACGTCACTGTGCAACCGAGACATTGGAATTCTCTGACCTCTTCGGTATGAGTACCCTCGTATTGAATGCCTTCATTCAGGGTATTCATAACTACTTGATTTTATCTACATTTATCTGTAGGCTAGTAGGGGCAGCTTTTGCTACTAGTTCATTAAGATTATATTGAATGTCATACTCGCAGCGCGCAGCGAGAGCTACATCGTTGGCGAACTGTCAATCTGGTAGTTGAAGCTCAGGGCTTAGTTGAGTGCCTTGTCTAAAGTGGTAGGCTTGAATCCCAAAGTCAGTGAGTATTGCAAACAATATCGAGGATAGCAAACATCGGGACTGCTGTGACAGACCACTTTCTGTCTGGACTGCACGCACTTGTGCAACATACAGGCATTAATCATGCTCACAATTCTTTGCAGACGTTTTCACTCGTTTGTTTGCACTTTTATATTGTTCTTTTAAACTATCATAATATTCTCTATGAACATGCTGATTAGATGAATGGTGAGTATTTGTAAACAAGGATTTTTCAGATCTCTTTGTTCCTGGATCAGCTGCCAAGTTCCATCACTGACCCATTCTTCCTTCTTCCGTTTCTTATACCCAATGATCCTTAATACACTCTACATCCTTACTACACTCTACATCCTTATATAATAACTGCCACATGCTTAATACACTCTGACAGAAATCTCCAGAGAGACTCTACACTCTCAGCACCGGAATCCTCGAGGCTCAAAGCAGCCAACTTGTTTTTTAGCGTTAGATTATCTCATAACTGTTGGACTGTAACTGTTTACCGCACTGTAATTTTCCTCACAGCCTTAAGCTTTATTTTTAGACTTGGCTACAATTAATTGACGGTCCGAGAAACATTTGCTCGATTGTATGTCCTAACATCTTCAAGGCCCCTTTATCTACACTTGCTTAAGAGTACATGGTCGATCTGGTTTCGGGTGTTTCCACAGGGTGAATTCCACGTAAATCGTTGAATATTTTTATGAGGAAAACCATGTACTCCCCACAATCAAGTCTTGAGTAGTATGAAAATATATTATACTTCTAATAATAACTCTGCAGCACCAAGCTACCAGAGGCTAATACAGCTACGCACGGTCCTCCTCCATCCCAACTTATTCAACGCCTTCTTCTTTACAACCTCCTAGGAAGCTCTCATTCCCCTTAAATATTTCCTTACGACATCCTCCCATAGCAGCCGGGAGTGACCTGCTTTTCCTTTGGCCCTAGACACCTGGCCGAAAAGGCCAGTCTTGGGCAATCTGTCATCCTTCAGCTGCAGAACGTGCGCTAGCCATCTCACCCTTTCATTATATCCCTTAGAAAGCAAAATTGAACCCAAACGGGAGTGACCTGCTTTTTTTTTGCCCTAGAAGGCTGGCCGAAAAGGCCAATCTTTGGTAATCTGTCACCCTTCATCTGCAGAACCTGCCCTAGCCATCTCAACCTTTCATTATAGCTCTAGAAAACGAAATTGAACTCCGCTTTACGCACAAGCTATTGTTTCAAATATATGTCAGTCAATCTGTATCGCTTATTTCTCCAAGTCCATGTGAGCTGATCACCGTTAGTGGATAATCTGGTTGCAACCAACTATCGCATTGAAATCACCACACACAACCAATATATCGTGTCTACGAGCCTTGTTGGTGACATCCCTTGGCAACTGATAAAGAGTGGCTTTATCAGAATCCCTCGATTCGTTTATTAGTGCATACAGGGCTATAGCCATTATTTTGCTTGGGTTGTCGCAAAACGCGCTCGTAAGATGCGATCACTGATTGGTTTCCAGTCTAGAAGATACTTCTTCGCTGCCCCTTCTAAAGCCAGTGCCACACCAGCCGTTTTTGTACGCTCTTTTCCAGGATAAAAAAGGATACATAAACGCATTCGTGATCTTTCTTCTGGAAAAAATACAAAATTCCACATTTTTACAGATAGGAGCTTGAAACCTCTCCAGTAAAGTTCTCTGATACGCTGAATCTTATCGTGTGATTTTCAATAAGATTCTATCACTTTTATAGGGTGTTTTCTCCTTTTTCGTAAATAAGGCAAATTTTCTCAGGATCGTAACTTTTGATGGGTAAGACTAAACTTGATGAAGCTTATATATTTAAAATCAGCATAATAATGCAATTCTTTGATGCATCTATTGGTATCAAAATCCCGTTTTTTTTTTATAGTTTCGGCTGCTATTGAGACGAGTCTCTCTTACTGTACAGTTCGTTAAGAGGAACACATGGTAGTTCTATCAATCGAGGGACCCAAACAGGATTTGTGTCTCAAATAATATAGCCACTTCTATCCGGTAAATTTTGATGGTTTTTGTCAAATTATTTAACCAACCCGGCTGGGTGTCTGGGTTCATTGACCTAACATTCGAGAATCCAATGCGGAAAGAATCTTTCGTCGTCAAAAATCGTGTCCTTGGGCGGTCCAAATTCGTTAATTCAAGATCAATAAAATTTTCAAGGCCATTTGCTATCAGTTTTGTAAACTTAATTAACATATTTTTAACTCTTAGCTATTCTTAACTAACTCTTAACGTATTCTTGACTTAATTATTCATAACTAGGAATGGTGTAAAAGTTAACCTGTCCTCAATCATAGGTAATTTCAAAAATAGTGGTTACTGCCATTAAGGAGAAGAAAAAGTTTATTCCATGCTGTACATTAAGGGATAGGGGATAATTACATTCTCTTTGACCAATCTTATCGCACGACCTTATTTTCAACGAATGATTAGTT
Organism: Artemia sinica; assembly: GCA_027921565.1. Taxonomy (NCBI): domain Eukaryota; kingdom Metazoa; phylum Arthropoda; class Branchiopoda; order Anostraca; family Artemiidae; genus Artemia; species Artemia sinica. The sequence goes on along the minus strand of CM051264.1, from coordinate 13,292,337 downwards.
ATTCGGTGTTGTTAGGTTTAAGTGTATCATGTGTCTTATTTTTTAATTTTTGTTGTGAACCATTTTTAGCTTTCATGTCAAATTGTTTTACTATCTCTTCAATTTATGCACCTGTTTTTTTCTGTTTTTTTTTTTTTTTTTTTTTTTTTTTTTTTTTTTTTTTTTTTTTTTTTTTTTGGGGGGGGGGGGTCTCTTTTTCTTTTAATTTTTGACTCCACATTGTGAATTCGGCTGATTTGGCCTTGGGGTATTATTATTATTTTTTTTGCTGTATTTGCAAGTACCAACAAAACAGATTTCCTATTATGAATGAATTTCCAATTAAGATGGAGGGGGGGGGGGAGGAAAGAGGGTTAACACCTGCATGCATAAGGCACCATCTTTTCGTGGTAAGTTTTAATCTAATTTCCTTATGTCGTCTTATTTTATAGAAAACAGCACAAACTTGTCTTGATTAACACTTCTAAATCTGACTTATGCAATTCTTAATCCCAGAGTTATCTACATAATCCAAAAAAAATTGAAATTTGGCTCATGAGAATGCTTCACCCTTAACCAGCAAGGACACACGTCCATCGTGCAAATGTTAATTTTTTCAATAACAGTGGTGATTTCTTTAGAAAAAAATCTCCAGTTGATTGAGAATTTAGATTTGAAACTTCTTGAATTCAGTATCTTTAACGCCATCTCCTGTTAGCTCTGCTGTATACTGAAGTCCTGTAAGTTTTGAGTATTCGAAAATATAAATACACATAATCGTCGAGCTGTGAGATATAAAGTTCGAGAGACCGTTTTACCATTGGGTCTGAACTTCTAAGTTAACAGGAGTTGCGACAGGAATAGAGAAAAGAAGAAACCTGTTTTCAGTTTTAACCAACTACTACTACTACTACTAACAACTCACCGCAGCACCAAGCCGCCTGAGGCCAACACAGCTACGCACGCACTTCCTCCATCCCAATCTATTCAAAGCCCCCCTTTTTACGCCCGCCCATGAAGTTCCCATTTCCTTTAAATCTTTCTTTATGACGTCCTCCCAACCCAGACGAGGACGACCTGCTTTCCGTTTAGCCCTAGACGGTTGGCCGAAAAGAACAATCTTCAGCAATCTGTCATCCTTCATCCGCACAACGTGCCCTAGCCACCTCAACCTTTCTTTCATTATAGCCCTAGAGAGCGGTATTGAACCACATTTTTCGTATAGCCTATTGTTTGAAATAAGGTCAGTCAGCCGGGTACCCATAACAATCCTTAAGCAATTTCTCCGGAAAACATCTAGCAAATCTTCATCCGCTTTTCTGAGCGCCCATGCTTCAGAGCCATATTTGACCACTGTCATCACTGTAGCTTCTAATATTCTAATCTTGGTTTGCAGGCTTATCTTCCTATTCTTCCGAACTTTTTTGAACTGTGAAAAAAACACCTGAGCCTTGGCTATTCTACTTTTGACATCTTCACTGCTCCAATCCTCTTTACTAATAATACTACCAAGGTAAGTGAAGCTGTCCACCTGATCAATCTTTCATTACCCAACTTCACCTTTTCATCTTCACTTATTCTAGCCTTAGTCACTTAGTCTTTTTAACATTAGTTTTCGAACCTATTCTAGCACCCTGAACTCGCAAAACCTCTAAAACTTCATTCATTTCCTCACACTTTCATCTAGGATGCTTAAATCATCAGCATAATCTAAGTCCAGGAGACTTTTTCCTCCCCATTTGATTCCGTGGTCTCCCATTGCCTTTCCTGTGCTCCTTAAAACAAAGTCCATAAAAAAACCCATATAAAGGGGGATAGAACACAACCCTGCTTAACTCCTGATTCAATACAAAACCAGCTGCTAACCTCATTTCCTACTTTAACCGCAGCAGTGTTATTCTCGTACATAGCACTAATCACTTTAATGTATTTGTCTTGTATACCATACAAGGATAAAACCTGTACTAAAGCTCTTCTATCAACAGAATCGAACGCTTGCTCGTAATCTATAAAACTGAGGACCAAAGGTGTTTGAAAACTCAGGCACTTCTCAATTATTAACCTAACCTCATTTCCTACTTTAACCGCAGCAGTGTTATTCTCGTACATAGCACTAATCACTTTAATGTATTTGTCTTGTATACCATACAAGGATAAAACCTGTACTAAAGCTCTTCTATCAACAGAATCGAACGCTTGCTCGTAATCTATAAAACTGAGGACCAAAGGTGTTTGAAAACTCAGGCACTTCTCAATTATTAACCTAAGAGTGAAAAATGTGGTCGACACATCCTCTACCTTTTCTAAAACCGCACTGTTCTTCTCTTAAAACTTTGTCTACGGCATCTCTTAGTCTAAAAAGTATCATATTAGTAAGTAATTTGCTACCAACAGAGACCAGACTAATCCCTCGATAATTACCACACTCACTTTTATCACCTTTCTTATAAAGTGGTTTAATTAAGGTTTTCCTAAAATCGTTAGGTACTTCCCCTTTTTCAAAGATCATATTCATAATCTTCAGTAACATATTTCTAACCTCAGAGCCACCATATTTAAGAAACTCATTTACCACCCTATCAGCACCTGGAGCCTTATTAACCAAATATCCATTTAAATATTAATCTTAAAAAATTATATTAATTAAACATCATAGGCTTTTCCACATCATTTTGTAGGAAAGATTCTAAGGAAGCAAAAAATAATAATGCCATCTATCAAGGCAGATTTGATGTAGCATGGGGTCTCAAACTTCCCCGAGGTTTGCATCTTTTTGTATGTAATACCACTATCTTTACCTCAATTGAATTGACTACAAAATTTTTACTAAGGTAATATGCACCATAGCTGTAATTGTGCGTAAATTATTTTTAAAACCACCCCTAGAAAATCCTCTTGCACCCTTGGTGGGTTCAAGCACCTGTGAGGCGTATAATAAAATATTATACGCCATTTATAATCAATATAAATAAAGTCTTACCGAAATATTCTTGTTTATATTGTATCGTAAGTTTTTTAGTGTTCTGTTCTTGAATTTATTTTTTTGTTTTCATAAGTAGTTTTTGTTAATTCTAGAATTCTCGCTTGTTCTTCGAACTGTTTTTGAAATACGGTATGTCTCTACTGGATTCGATTTTTAATCAAAAGCGAGTACTCTGCTTGCAAGTTCTGAAGGAGGTACAATTCGCCCGAAGGAAGATTTACAATATCTGCTCTCATGTTCGAGTAACTATTTTTATCACTTTTTTTCTTTAATAGTTTTTTTTTGTTTGCACAAGCTGGCAGTAGCCGAAAAATTGACCATCTTTTCTCTGCTCAGACGGGAGCTATAAACTGGTATATGTGAATTCCAACAGTTTAAAAGAAAAAAAAAATATGATGGAGAGGAACTTTGTACAACAGTAAAAAAACAAAGCAAATAATTCCAAGCAAACACTAGTTGCAAGTCTTGCTGATGGCAGATGACGAAACTATCGATATAAAAAAGTACAAGAAATATAAAAAATTGATATTGTACAATATTACCAGAACTTCTTATATCTTCCACAATTCGCTTTTTCTTGACGTTTTTAAAGTTGTTTTACCTCCCCAAAACCAAATTCTGTGGATATGCCAGATAGTAAATTTGTGTCAATGACATGGGCCTGCATATCATATTTTATATAATTGTTAAGTGGCCGTAAATCCCAACCAGCCACTAGTATGATTACAAGCATGTGATGGTATACGACGGGTATATGAAGTTTTATCGAAGAGACAACAGTGGGACCTATAGAGTTAATAAATTTCCGATCCTCTCAAGATATTACACGTTTTTATTTCTTACACCTGAACGTGATTAAGAGTAATATTGCCAGAGTGATTTGTTCTTTTTAAATACAAAAATGTAGACTAGACAAGATCTTGGAAAAGCTGTGGCTGCATTTTGTATGTGTTTTAAGAAGTGTAGTTATCATATCTTTGATGCTAATGTACGGCGGGTAAACAGAATATAAACGGCACAAATCCATTATTTCAAATGATTCATTATAAATCGATTCCAAATAAATCCATTGGTTTTATATTTACCAGTCAAAAGTTCTTTGCATAAGAAAAACAGCATAATTTTTGAAATTGGGAAAACTTTCACAAAAATGGGCAGCAAAATTAATGAACAAGAGATACAGCATGTCTGAGGACCCTAGACCGGACGTTTCAAGCTCCGGCACACAAATGAAAAATCTTGCTAGTGACTAAAAAAAAAAAAAAAAAAAAATTTAAACAAGAAAAACGGGTTTTAATTTTCTATAAAGCAGTGAAATACAAAACAATTAATTATACACAAATACTCCGAATATTTCGGCCCCACGTCCGGGAGCCTTTCTCAACGGAGAAAAAAATATAAAATGAAAAAAAAAAAAAAATTCTTTTTAAAAAAACTTAACTTACATCAAAATAAAACATACTGAACACATAAAGAGAAAGAAAAAAAACAAAAGAAAAAAAAAAAATCAGAATATAAATAAATAAGAAACAAAACTCACATATTAAATAAACACTTCCATGCACTGAATGTCAATAATGATTCAACTCGCCTCCTCACAGTATATAAATTGAAATATATTAAATAAACACTTCCATGCACTGAATGTCAATAATGATTCAACTCGCCTCCTCACAGTATATAAATTGAAATATATTAAATAAACACTTCCATGCACTGAATGTCAATAACGATTCAACTCGCCTCCTCACAGTATATAAATTGAAATATATTAAATAAACACTTCCATGCACTGAATGTCAATAATGATTCAACTCGCCTCCTCACAGTATATCATTATTGACATTCAGTGCATGGAAGTGTTTATTTAATATATTTCAATTTATATACTGTGAGGAGGCGAGTTGAATCGTTATTGACATTCAGTGCATGGAAGTGTTTATTTAATATATTTCAATTTATATACTGTGAGGAGGCGAGTTGAATCATTATTGACATTCAGTGCATGGAAGTGTTTATTTAATATGTGAGTTTTGTTTCTTATTTATTTATATTTTTTTTTTTTTGTTTTTTTTTTTTTTCTTTCTCTTTATGTGTTTAGTATGTTTTATTTTGATGTAAGTTAAGTTTTTTTAAAAGAAATTTTTTTTTTTTTTCATTTTATATTTTTTTTTCCGTTGAGAAAGGCTCCCGGACGTGGGGCCGAAATATTCGGAGTATTTGTGTATAATTAATTGTTTTGTATTTCACTGCTTTATAGAAAATTAAAACCCGTTTTTCTTGGTTAAATTTTTTTTTTTTTTTTTTAAATGGAAAAGCAGTGTGGTCTAAGAAATTATTTGCTAGTGACTATGTGTCACTAAAATTGTATTTTTATGCCTACATTTTAGCCCTTTCTATGACAAAGTTCCTATAAAACTTTGCTTCGATTTTAAGGTTACATTAGGAAAAAGGGCAATATGGGCAGGGAGGGGAGGGGGACTCAGATAAATTAAGGATCTAGTATGGCACAACTCCCCCACTCAGTCTTTCCAATAGGTTTAAAACACGTGCTTTACGTTCCTTTGAAGGATTTGACGGTTCTGCGCCCCTCAGGATAGATTGATTTCTAATGCCACACAAATGATTTACCCCACAAGGTTCTCTTTAAAGCCACACTTTAATGTCAAACAAGTTTTTTTTTAGCGTGCCTGTCCAGGCGTTTGATCCCTGGTCATCTTCAGGTGATCAGGGTGGGATCTGCGCCTGGCTCTTTGACTTGTCTCAACAATCGGTGGCAGAAGAAAGGAAGCTCCTTAGAAGTAGGGGAATGATGCATTCGTTTAAGGAGTCGATAAAATCATTGGGTGAAAGAGAGTAGGTCTATAGTTGCTCATATCAGATCTGAACCATCTACATAAACTTGGCCTTCGGTTGTAGCATCAGAGCTGGAGAGGAATAGATGGTAAAATCCCATTAAAAAATGGATAATTTTCATTTCTGATAAATATGCGCGGCCTTTCCTCTGCGTATGATTTGTTGTACTGGAATAAGGAATAAGGCTGAATTAAATATTTGGTTGTCGGTTGCCAAAATAGACCAAATTAGTTCTTTGGTAGTGACCATCATCAATATCTTTTCCCATTAATGACATATAACCAATAAAAATTATCAGATATACCATAGACCTTTCATAGTTTTATTGGACGTGTGCAAACTAATTTGTTTAGTGGTTTGTATTCTAGATCCTTGAAACAGTTCATGAGCTACTTACTAATTTTTCTAATTGTGTCGGATAATTTTGCACTATTAGTGGTGCTTTATTTTTTACTTATTTTTGAAATTTTATTATTTTATTTCAGTTTTATTTATTTATATAGTTTTCTTTATTTTGTTCAATTTAATTTTACATGGTATTTTATATAATCTATATATTTTATATTGTTTTATTTTGTAATAATCACTTTATATACTAAAACCATGTCAAAGTGCCAATATCAATTTTGCATACTCTTTGGGGATGACTTCCAAATCGCCACTAGCTGATTGGCTACCACCACCCTAAGATCGAATCTCATACTGGAAGGAGTACGAATACCCCTGATTATGGGTCTTTACTAAAGTACTTTTCTTTTCAATCTCTTTAGGTTACAAGGGATGTGTCCCTTGCAAATCTTATGCCTCTTTTGAAGAAGAATTTGGAAGCATTTATATACCGAGTCAGAATGATGCTGACTGTGAATAAGTGCAAAGACGCTTTTTGGCTTGGATGTCTCAAAAATCGGAATTTGGAAGGACAAGAGATTCCTAGTCAGGTATGTAATTTAAGCTATACTGTTTACTATAGGCCTATCTTTGTTATGAAACTATCGAGGCCTAACGTCTAAAATGTATTTGTGTTGTATTCAGTCACTATCTCTAAAACAGTGGCGTCAATTCTAGGGGAGGAGGGGCAGGGGTTATTTCTCCCTAGAATTTTAAAATATACGCTTTTTTGGTATTTTCATTGAGAAATGCCTTTTTTTTTTTTGTATTTTCCTTGCTAAAAATTGAAAAGAATAATACAATTGCCTCCCTCGATTATGAAAACAATTGAATGCCCTGGAAACATCTAGTCAGAGTGGCCAAGCGGTGAGGGAAAAAAAATCACTAGAAATAGTGTTAAATCACTAGGGGTGGTAACCCTACACGTGAAGTCTTGATTTACCTTGCTACTTAACCGTGAACAGATTACAAGTCCCATAGCAGCTTGTAGTGGAAAAATGTTTAGGTTGACCGGAGACGAATTTTGTTTACCTCTTCTCTTCTTCTCCTCTCTTCTCTCCTCTTCTCCAGCACAAAATTTTACTTTCCTCCGGCTCGTCTCCCCTTCTTTGTTCCATCCTATATGAAAGTTTCAATTCAACCCATGGAGTGGTTTCTGAGATACTGCAGATATTGCATTTTTATTGCTTGGATGCACACGCTTTCTTTCGATACACATTCATCTCTTCCCCAAGTCAGAGTTTGATGTTCACTTACCCCCCCCCCCCCCCCCAACACTCCCTGAAAGTTCCAACTTGGCACCCCAAGCTGTTCCTGAAACATTGCAGTTTCACCATTTTGATTTAACCTGGTCTTTTGATATACCCTACTACTCGACTATGCATAGATTGTAAGTTTCATACTGAGTCGTTTGGGATGCAGATTAATGCAAACAAAATTAAAGTCATTTTTACATCCTGCCAAGACCAGGGGACCCCCCCCCCCCCACCTATAATAATTGATGGTAAGCAAGTGGAAACGGTAGACCGATTTCTTTATCTTGGAACTCTATTAACGGCTTGCCACACTGCTGATATTAAACGCCACCTAGCCCATTCCAGCTCTAGTTCAGAAGACTCACAAATTTATGGAAGTCTAGCCACCTCTTGAACCATTTGAAAATTCACTTTTTTTACAGCCTTATTATACCTATTGCTCTGTATGGGTGTGGAACATGGACAATAAAAGCTGAAAACGAGCTCACCCTTCTTGCATTCGAAATGAGTTGCCTACGCCGAATAGCGAAGATTAAATACAGTGACCGTGTCACAAATGAAGAAGGCCATAGAAGATTAAATCACCAAACACAATCCTAAACAAAGTTAGAAGACAGCAACTACGCTGGTTTGGGCACGTCAAGATAATGGACCCTATTCGACTACTTAAGACCTCACTCGCAGGGACTGTTGTAGGGCGTCGATCACGGGGAAGACCTCGTAAGGAGTGGATTGACAACGTTTATAGACAACATATCACCAAATTATCCAGAACTGCACCTGACGGAATAGCATATCGAACACTGGTCTATGAAATTTCGGAAGGAGGGGCCCCGAAACGTCCCATGAAGATGGATGGGACTTAAGTAAGTAAGTAAGAAGCTTATAATGCAAAATTATTCTAATGGATAAGAGACATAAAAATGTTTACCCCTTCCTCTTCGTCCCGCGTAAGGTTTAAAGCCCATTTGCCCCCCCATCTTTAAACTGTTGCCAAGGTGTTAAAGATATGCCATTTGATGACCTGTATATACATAGTGTACATATGTATCAACATATGGCACATATGGGTAATCTATATAGTTTAGGGTCATCACCCCTAGGGCTGCAAGGGTTGTGTTAACCCAGGATACACACCTATTAAAACCATCCAAAGCTTCTGAACAAAACGACTATTTCAAAATTCTTATCGAATGTCATTGGGCTTACGGAGGGGGGGGGGCTGATTGCAGAAATGGGCATTGGTGGGAGGCTTGTTGTCCTTAAATCACTCTCGGTCATTAAAATGGCATTAGAACACTTAACTTCCAATTGAACGAGACCCCTCTTAAGTTTTTCCTGTTCATGAGAAATGGGCTTGGGAAAATGTTTTTCGGGTGTTTTTTGCCATTAGCTGGGCCTATTTTGGGTGGAACCAATGTTTTATCTATTTTTTCTTTAGCAGTGGCGTTTCCATATCCTAAAGACTAAAGGATTTATTCCTATCAGTCAGGACAAAATGTTTTTCTCCCTTTTTGGGACTCTCCTTTTTTAGGTGGGGGGGGGGGGGGAAGGGGCTTCCCCTGTGAATTTGTTCTGTTATTTAGGCTCCTCTTGGCCCTGGGACTTACGACGGTAACTTTCAAACTGATTAATTTTTTTTAGCCCATTTCTGGGCTTCCTACCACTTCTCACAACAAAATATTGATATTTCCTTACCCTGAGAGTGATGCCGGAAAGTTTCAAGCCAATCGATTACCCAGTATGAAATAAGTCCCTCCTTTACATTATTAAATAAAAAAAAATAAGTTTTTTAACTGAAATTAAGGGGTAACATTGAAACCTAAAACGAATAGAAATTATTCCATATATGAAAGGGGCTGTCCCCCTCATCAGCGCCCCGCTCTTTCCGCTAAAGTTTTATATTACTTTAAAAGTAGAGTTGTGACAAAGAGGCAATCTTTAGCGTAAAGAGTGGGGCGTTGATGAGGGGACAGCCCCTTTCATATTTTTTTTCAATTTAATTTCTGATCGTTTTTAAAATAATGCCAGGAAATCTGGCTACTCCTCCTCTGAAAAATCCCTCCTCCCCAAGGATTTATTCTCTAGACAATTCAATCCTGGTGAAAATTTACCCTGAGCAATTACCGTTTACATCTCCATGCGTAAAAATGAGTAGGCAATGACGAAGCAAGACATTAGAAAAATTTTGTATAGGAATTCTGGTAAATTACCCCAGTGTAAAATTTCCCCTGAAAAATTCACCCCCTGGAAACTTTCCTCCCCATGAAAAATTATCCCCGTAAAAAAATCTCACCAGTAGAAAATTCGCCACCCCATCCTGAAAAATGTATGCATACTTCCCAATAACAAATACCTAAACAATAGGCAAATTTTGTAACTTAAAGACCTTTCCCCAGGGGTTGTGTGGGGTCCTGATATCTCCAAGAGCATATTTATTTGGCCTCTCGACTATGTCGAACAAAATGGCTATCTTACAATTTTGATTGGATGATTTTGAGAAAAATGGGCATGGGAGGGGGCATGGTTGCCCTCCAATTTTTTTTGGTCACTTAACAAGGGCACTAGAACTTTTAATATCCGTTCGAATGAGCTCTTTTACGATATTCTAGGACCACTGGGTCGATACGATCACCCCTGGGAAAAAAAAAAAAAAACACAAAAACAAATAAACACGCATCCGTGAAATTCTGGCAAAAAAAAAAATACAAAATTCCACATTTTCTCAGATAGGCGCTTGAAGCCTCTACAGTAGGGTTCTCTGATATGCTGAATCTGATGGTGTATTTTCATAAAGTGATTGATGGTGTGATTTTCATAAGTCATAATTCTATGATTTTCAGAGGGTTTTCCCCCTTTATTTTCAAAAATCAGGCAATTTTTTCTCAGGCTCATAACCTTTCATGGGTATGACTAAACTTAATAAAACTTATGTATTTGAAATCAGCATGATTCTTTTTGATATATCTATTGGTATCTAAATTCCGTTTTTCAGAGTTTCGGACACCATTGAGCCGGGTCGCTCCATATTTACAGTTCGTTAGCACGAACTGTTTGGTAGAATCAGTATAAAAAGCCAATTCTTTAGATACATCTATTTTTGTCGAATTCATTTCTTAAGATTTGGGGGTAAATTTCACAACTTAAAGACCTTTCCCAGGGACTGTGGGGGTCATTTTATGTAGAAAGGCATAGTTATTGGACCTTTTCAAATATGCTGGACAGAATGGTAATATCAAAACTGACTGGACGATTTAAAGGAAAAAGGTGCATGAGAGGGGGCCTTGTAGGTCTCCAAAGTTTTTGGTCACTTAAAAAGGGGACTAAAACTTTGGAAATTCCGTTCGAACGAGCTCTCCGACCATTTGTTCGATACGATCACCCCTGGGAAAAAAAAGTCAAACACCCACCCCTGATCTTTCTTCTGGCAAAAGATACAAAATTTAAATTACACAATTTGAAGTTAGGAGCTTCAAACCTCTACTGTAGTGTTCTCTGATATGCTGAATCTGATGGTTTGATTTTTATCAAGATTCTTGGGCTTTTAAGGGGTTCGTTACCACGAACTGTTTGATACAAAAAAAAATTGTGTTTCAATACTTCTCGATTCACATTATTTACGGCCCTTGGCTTAGAGGCAGTGACGGGTCTTGTCCTCTGAAGTCAACTGAAATTATTCCTTATATGAGGGGAGCTGCCCTCTCCTCAATACCTTGCTCTTCACGCTAAATTTTTTTCGTACTTAAAAAAAAACATCTTATCAGAGGCAACACACTCTATAGGAAGGGGGCAGCTCCCCTCATATACGGAATAATTTCTGTTCATTTTAAATTTTAATGTCGTTCCTTACTTTCAGTTGAAAAACTTGTTTTTAAACATTTAATTTCAGATCGTTTCAAATATTGCTGGAAAATCCGCCTTCCTCCTCCATTGAGAATCTCCCCGAAAAATTCCCCCATGGAAGGTTCCTCCCACGTAAAATCCCCCTCCCCTGGACAATTCCATCCTTGCCGGAAATTATTTCTGGAAAATTTTCAGCTGTCAATTCCATCTGGTAAGTTATTCTTGGCCTATTTTCATTTGAAAAAACTTGTTTTTAATTTGATTTCTAATCGTTTTTGAAATCATGCCGGATTTCTCACGCCGTGGAAAATTTTCCTCGGAAATCTCCCCCCCCCCCCCCCCCCCATGGAAAGTTTTTCCCGGAGAAAATTTTCCCATGGAGAATTTCCCCGCGGAAAATCCCCCCCCCCCACACTTCAAGGAAAAATATCCCAGACAAGTCAAAACCCCGTTGCAAATTTTTCCTGGACAATTCCCTGGGAACATCTGCACATGTAAAATCGTGTCGCCAAAGAAAAAGTAAGTCAAATAAAAAGAATTTCGTATAGGATTTCTTGCTAATTCTCCCCGCATAAAAATTTCCCCTTTAAAGTTCACAACCCTGGAAACCTCCCTCCTCGTGGGAAATTCTCCCCGTGGAAAATCCCCCAGCCCAAAAAATGTCTGTATACTTCCCAATAAAGAATACTGTATGTATACAATGGGTAAATTTCGCAACTTACAGCATAAGCAAAAACAATAGGTTGAACAATAGGGATTTTTTTTGTAAGACAGTGAAACTCAAACCACAAGTGAATATTTTGACCCTATATCCAAGAACTGTTCTCAGCAATGGTTCGTCTTTTGATATAGGTCGAATATTTATTTGATGTTGTTTGCACCAGTTGTTTGCGTTTATGATGAAAAGGCAGTGTGGTGCTCGGCGCTATTTATAACTTGCAGCTCTTCCTCCAGAACTGTGGGGGTTCATGTCATCCCCAGAGACATAGTTATTGGACCTTTCAGCTATGCTGAACAAAATAGATTTTTCCAAATCTTGATCGGATGACTTTGGGAAAGGGGGGAGGGGATTGGAAGGGTGCTAATGGCCTCCCTATCTTTATGGATACTCAAAAAGGGCGCTAGAACTTGAATTTCCGTTCAAATGAGCCCTCTCCCGATCTTCTAGAACCACTGGTTCGACACGGTCACCCCTGGGAGGAAGAAAACAATAAAAAAAAAACAACCAACAAATAAATAAACACACACACATAATTTCTTTTAGCAAAAAAAAACACAAATTCAACATTTTTGCAGATGGGAGCTTAAAACCTCTATAGTAAGGTTCTCTGATACATTGAATCTAATAATACAATTTTCATTAATATTGCTTGACTTTTTGAGGGTGTTTCCTTCCTTTTTTGAAAATCAGGCAAATTTTCTCAGTTTCTTAGCTTTTGATGGGTAGCACTAAACTTAATGGATTCTGTATATTTGGAATCAGCATAAAAATGCAATTGTTTTGATGTATTTATTGTTATCAACTTTCCATTTTTAGAGTTTCGGTTAGTATGGAGTTGAGTCGCTCCTTACAAAGAATACGAAGATGAAGTTCGATTTTGAGTTCAACTACTATTGCGCAGAGTCGAATAATGAATTAAATTGCTTGCTAAAGCCAGTCTTTGTCTCTATACAAAGCTTCAGCCTGTGTATACTATATATACTGTGTATACTGTGTATTGTGTATACTATATTTGCTTAATCCAACGGAAAGAAGCTGTAAATTTAACTCGCAAACCCTGTAAATTTAAATTTAGAAAACAATAATCTTTATATGGTTCAACAAAATCGGAGTGAAGTACAATTTTTCCACAATTTGCGTAGAGATAAGACGATTTGATAACTAGGTTGAGCGTGTAATAATAAAACAAGAACGATGAACCTAAAACAAGCTTTTCCCGTAGAATTTTGATTATTTGTATTCATATAAGCGTGACCGAATCATTCGTGCATGGTTTCGATCATACTTAGCATAATGACTTGACTTGGTCTTAACGGTTGCACTCTTCAATAGATCGAACTGTGTTTGATCATATTGATCCTATGTTCGACTTAATCTTACTTCAGCTGAGTACGATTCAACTAAAGCAGTCTATCAACTATCTATCAACTAAAGTAATCTATCATTCCGTCAACTTCAACTAAGCTGATTGATTGATCATAGTTGATAGAGTTATCTGATATTTCTTAGTTGATATTCTATCTTAGTTTATAGAATTATTCTATCTTATACTACACATCTAACTTTATCTTAGTTGATAGAATTATTAACTATGTTGATAAGTCATTTTTTTAGATTGCTCCTGAAAGCGAGGGAGAAAATGAAGACGAAGAAGACAACAATAGTGAAGGTATTGCTGATGCTGATGATGTCCAAATATCTGAAGATGAAGAGGAGTCACCGGAGAGCGAAATTCAGGAACCACAACCTGGTCCTTCTAAACAAGGCAGGTCAATGAGTCCAGACTTTTGATTTGTTTTTGGTTTTTTTCTTTCGTTATTCTATTTTTTGTTTCTCTTTTTGTAATAATATAAAATTGGTTACTACTTGGTTACTCGTATTTTCGTAATTTTCTAGGCGAAAAAAGAATAAGACCCTGTAATCTATTTTGGGAAACAGGCTTTTCAAAGGATTTCTACAAGAGGAAGCGTGTAAAAATTTCAACGTCTAGCTAGATAATATGGCTTTTTCTTGGTATTAAAAAAAGGAAGTCTAAGGAAAGTAAAGAGTGATATTAAAACTTCAGATGAAAATCAGTTATTTTGTATAGGAGGAGAGATCAATCCCCTTCTCTTTACGCAAAAGGTTTACTAGTGCTTTAAGTAGACTTGATACCTTAATTAAAGGATTACCTATCGTCCGTTATAAACGTTTCTAGTTTGTGTGGCCAAAATATTTAAAATTGTTTGGGGGTATTGCCATAACCTGTAGTGCTTGAAAAAGAGATCCGAATAAATTATAGAAAATTAAAAGCTGACATCCACTTTTCCAGAAACCTTAGAAAAAACATTTAGTTTCTCTCGTTTTGTGCTGGAAATAGAGATATCCAGTTTTTCTCAAACTTGTATCATTAGAAAGTATGAATTTTGTTTTTTTGGCGAAACGGAGAAGAATTTTCTTTTTAAAGTTCAGAAAAGGATAATCCCTAAAAAATCAGCTCGAAAGAAATGTCATTTGATCAATTTTGCAGCTTCAGAAGTTCCCTATAGTACTACCCACTTTGATTGACAACCTTGCCGACACAGTTTCACTGTTTTTTTTCAATCCAACCTTGTAGTCAAACTGCATATTCTTACTAGATTCCCATGATAACTAGTCCCCTTTGAGAATTCTCCAATGGGCCCTCTGTCTTTGGGATGACCAGCCAACGTTGAAGTTGGCAAAATGTTTTTTAAGATATCGAATCCTTCTTATGAAATGATGTTTGAGTGCAACAAATATAATTTACTAATGGTAATTGCAACTGTAATTTATGTAATGTAAAAAGAACATAATGTAATAAGTTGGTAATTGCAAGTGTCTTATTTACCAATCGCGTTTCAGATCATTTAAAGTGAAATCTCTCCGGGTTGCAGCAGTAGCTAGTAACCTAGTAAGAGACGATCACGTCCCATAGTAAAAAATAAAACAGCCTATATCTCCTTCAAAGAGAGTCAGATCAAAAAACGAAGAACACTATTAGAATCGCCTTGTCCGAAGCTACTATATAGGAAACTTGCAGTTTCTTGGCTTGAACAACAAAGAAAATATGTCGACTTGAAAAACAAAAAAAAGTGGGTTGAACTGTGATATTCTGCATCGACGGCGTCTTTTTTCAGTTTTTTTTTTCTCCTCAGCTAGCTTGGCACTGGAAAATCATAGAGAGCTGTAAAAATGGCTCATTTGAATGTAAATTGATGTATTTAAAAACCTATCATAATTACAAAAATAATTTCAAAAACAAAATCATGTTTTTACGAAAAACTGCATTTTCTATAGCTCTGTAATAGAAAATGCTATTAAAATCTGCTTGCCTCCTGGAACCAAGCTTTTTTTTTGGCTCAACTCCTTTAAGTGCGTATCTCTATAACGTTGTGCTTTGTTTCCATAGAAAAAAAAAATATCTTTTTCATTTTAGTTTTCAGTTCAGAATCGCTAAAGCTGTTATGTAAACTGCAAACATATTTATGGTGTCTGAGCAATAATTTAAATTTTTTCAAACTAGAAAATTACCTGAAAATTCAAAAATTAGTTTCGTTTTTTTTTAGGTTTATTATATTAAAGAACAAACTATAGCCATTAGGAATTAAAGTATTTAAATAAATAACTATAGACATGTCGAAAGATAAGCCGGGCTGTAGCGATTGCTAGCAATCTAGTAAGAGACGATCACGTCCAGTAGTAAAAAAAAAAATAAGCCCATTACTCCTAAAAATAGAGTTAGGTCAAAACACAAAGTAAACTATTGGAATTGCCTGCCTAAGACTCCTATCGAAGAAACTTACCGTCACTGAGTTCGAATATATATTATTCATCAATGAGGTTTGGAACTAATATTAGCTTTCTTCTGAGCTTCTGATGACAATATGTACAGATCCGAACCACTTCTAATATATTCTTTTGGTTTACAATAGTAATGGTAAACTTTAACCCCAACTGGTCAGTAGACACAAGAAAAAAACAAACATCATTTGCCTGGTGGTAAAACAAACCTTCGTTTATAGTTTCAGGACATTCAGTTGAAAAAAACTAAAGATCACATCGACTGTAAATATTTTTCAGAAATTAATTTCTTTTCAGATTCAAACTCAAAACCTGGAATCATCGCTTTTCCGAATCGGATATTTGTCTATTTTCTATCTTTGGTGATGAAACAATAGTATTTTTGAAAGCGAAAGCACATCAATAAGTCTTCCATTCTTGATGAATTATGGAAGAAAACTGTTTATACTGTTGCCCTTTTATTAGAGTATCGGTTCTTAAAGTTCATAGAAAAGCTATACTTTTTTTTCTTCTTTTTTTAGCATGAAGAGCGGGGACACAGAACTCATACTCAGGATAATTTCTATTCGTTATAAGTTTTAATATAGTTCATTACTTTCATTAGAACATTTTTTTTAACTTTTTATTGATTTCGAATACTATATCCAAGGTTACTCTAGATTTAATTCTTTATTTTTAAGAACATATGTCCAGATGAATATGTAACATAACGTGCAATGTTGGTTTAAAAGTGGGGGAGGGGGCTACCTTCTTACTCCAGAACTTTAGTGTAAAGAGCGGGGGTCAATATTCCGTCTCATTTGGGAAAATTGTAATTTGTCTCGAAAAGAAAATAGGCCGTTATCTTGAAGCATTGTTAAACACAAGTTAACGTTAGTGAAAAGTGGGGGTTGATCCAGGGATTGACCCTGTTTCCTGTTATCAACCAGAGCTGCCAACTTGCACACTTTTCGTGTGAAAGCACTCTTTTTGTGTGTCATTTGTCATTCTATTTAAACGCCTGTAGTTGGCAACTTAGCCAGAAATGCATTTAACCCAAGGAACAGGGTTGCAAACTTGCACACTTTTCATGTGAAATTTACTCTTTTTTACCTAAGAGGGGATGCGCAAATTTTTCAGCTTGCATTCTTTTTGAGCAAAAATCACTCTTTTTTGGCCTTGATTTACACTCTTTTTAGACGTCGGCAATTGGCAACCCTGCTATCAATTTCTGTATTTTGTGTTCAAGTTTAATGTTCGCATAACAATGATTCAACAACGCAATCTAGTATTACTACTAACAACTCACTGCGGCAACAAGCCACCTAAGGTAAACTCAGCTAAAAAACGTTACTCCTCTATCCCAATCTACAAAGCCTCCCTGTTTACACCCTCTCAAAAGTTCAATTTTCCTTATATCGTCCCTTACGACATCCTCCCACCCCATTCGGGGATGATCTGTTTTTCATTTGGCCCTAGATGGTTGGTCAATAACGACAATCTTTGGCATCTGTCATCCTTCATGCGTTGAACATGTCCTAGCCATTTCAACTTTCCTCTCATTACAGCCCTAGGAAGTGAGATTGAACCATATTTTTCGTAGAATTTCCTGTTTAAAATACGACCAGTCAGTTGGCTACCTTAAACACTCCGTAGCACATTTCCCTGGAAAACATCAAGTAAATCTTCTCTGTCTTTCGGAGCACCCACGCTTTGGAAACATAATTGACCGCTGTCATCACTGTAGCTTCCAGTATATTCTATTCTTGGTGTGTAAACTTATCTTCCTATTCTTCCAAACTTTTTTCAACTGTGAAAAAACTCCCTGGGCCTTGGCTTTCCTACTTTTAACATCCTCACTGTACCCACCCGCTGTACTAATAATGCTCCATAGGCAAGTGCTGCTGTCTACTTGATCAATCTTCTTACTACTCACACTTCCTTTTTAACATAAAATTAACAAATCCTCTTAATATTAATTTTCAAACCTATTCTTTGACCCTGAACTCTCAAAACCTCCATTTTGCCAACATATTTTCATCTTACATGCTCAAATAATCAGCATAATCTAAGTCTAGGAGAGTTATATTTTCCAAATTGATTCTGTGTTCTCTCATTGCCTTTACTTTTGGCTCCTTGGGACGAAGTCGATCAAAATGAGCAATATAAATGAGGATAGAACGCAGCCCTGCTTAGCTCCTGATTCGACTCTAAACCAGCTACTAACCTCATTTCCAAACTTAACCATAGCAATTTTATTCTCGTCAGCACTAACCACTTAACTGTATTGACCTGGTATACCATACTAGGAATGGGCCTTCGCTAAAGATCTTCTATCGGCTGAATCTAACGCTTGCTCATAACAAATAAAACTGAGGACTAAAGGTATTTGATGACTCAGGCACTTCTCAATTATTAGTTTAAGAGTGAAATTTTTTGGTCGACGCATCCTCGCCCCTTCCTAAAATCACACTGTTCGTCTCTTACTACTTCATCTACAGCATCTCTTAAGTCAATAAGGTATTATCATACTAAGTAAGTTGCTTCCTGCAGAAAACAAACTAATGCCTCTATAATTACCACACTCACTCTTATCACCTTTCTTATTGAAAGGTTTAATTAAATTTTTCCTAAAATCGCAAGGTGCTTCCTCTTTTCCAAAAATCATGCTCTTAGTTCTTAGTAATTTATCTCTCACTTCGAAACCACCTTATTTAAAAACTCATCAGCACCTCACTATCACACTCAGCACCTCGAGCCTAATTATTTTTTAATCTGTTGTGTACTGTCACTAATTCTTCCTCACAGAATTAATATTTCTTCACTTCCAAAGCGTCAGGAACGTTTCATTCTTTTCTGTATATTTTTCTGTAACTTTGTCACGGTTTTAGCACATTTCCAAATGTTTTGGCCATCTCTCTTTAACTTTTTTTTTATGACTAATTGTTGCCCCATTCCTATCTTTAAATGGAAAAAAGTCCAGATTGACTATTCTCTCTCTATTTTTTAACCATGCCGGTAGAGTATTTGTCTGTTATGCCGTTTGGCTGCATCCCCCAGATCTTTAGCACTTTTGTCCATGTCCTCCACTTCATACCTCCTTAATTCATATTTTAATGCTTTTTCCACTTTCCTTGCATTTCTTTTGTTTTCATATGATCAATCAATCAAATAATTCTTGCACAAGCTCCACCTCCCCTACTGTCCTCACTAAGACACCATTAGCGACTTCACAAACCATGTCAAATTTTAGACTCTCTAGTGTAGCATTCAACTGTTCCTGGAAAGTATCTCTCAACTTGTTATCCTGGATTCTATCAACGTCTTAGCTTCCCAGAAGGTTATCATCAGAAAGATAATCGTCCCTAGAAAAGTTTTTCTCCTTAAATATTAATCAGGAAAGAGGGGAGGGCAAAAATATAAAAAGCAAAACATTTTATGACATCATTAACAAGTTTCACAAGTGGTTTTAGAACAAATAGTTTTATTAGAGATAAATAAAAATAGAGGTGTAACGAACACCTCTTCTGCGTCCGTAACCACATGAAAAGCAATATTTCATTATACATTTAAACGTATTTCTGCAATAAGAGAGGACCTTTCAGCCTTTAAACGCCCATACTGCAGGCCTAGTCCATAAGTATTCCTAAGAATGGAGGGAGGCTAAGGAATCGATACTGTCATCCCACCCTCTCCTTCCCTAATTATATGAAGGACCTTTTACAAAAAGTTGGAAAAGTCATAAAAAGGCCTTTTAGAAACTTCAGGCACCCCCTTCGCCCTATCACCGAAAGATTCACCAACAGACTATGTCTTTCTTTACATTTATAATAAATTCCCATTTATTGTTTGTTTTTGTAAAATGAAAAGTGCTTTAAAACTAGTGGTGAGAGGATGTCTACTGATTAATTGCTTTACTGACGTATGTCCTCACTACTGATGACTGTCTTGTCTTCAGATGACTTACACAAGAACATGTAAAGATATCTTACATGACATTTATAGTTGATAATTCGTAGTTGTTTTTTGTTGTACCTTTGAGCCAAAAAAAAAAAAAGAAAACAGTAAATGGTATGGTCGTATTGCAATGGGATGATGAATATTTAGTAGTTCTGCAGAAATTTGAATTTATGCAGCCATCAGATATTGTGCAGAATGTTGTAGATAGAGATATTGTGGATACATTACAGAAACATAGAACCTAAAATATTGCAGATCTACTGTACAGACTACTAGGGTGAAAATCGATCTCTTGCAGAGTAGTTTCGTAACCGATTAATTTCAAGGACCCTGGGTCTGGCAGACCACCACACTTGTCTTATCTAATAGCCCTGGAATTTTGTTTGTGTTTTTCACAATAAAAAGTATATACTAATAAGCATGGGAGTTGTGAAGGGTAAGATCTACTCTCAAATTAGAGTCCTGTAGCCTAATAAGTGTGACTATAGATGATTTGTAATTTTTGAATTTCTTGCCTAAATTCTGGAGCATTGGGCGACAAGGAAACGAACTGAATCACTATTGGCTAACGGCAAGAAAACTGGTTGCATTTGAAGTTTTTCGGGGCATGCATTCGGGGCCTTGTATGCATCTCAATACATATCCTTAAAAAAATATAATCTTCTGGAAGTATGTTGTACATTTTACAGCCGTAAATCTATAGTTTTTGCCAAATTTCAATTTGGCAGATAGAGCTAGATTTCAGCCTGTGGTGGCATTGGCAGCATCATTCACGTCTCTAAAATAAAAGAACCGTGTATCAACTTGAGCCTACGCACGATTTTGTCTTATTGCCTTACCGTTCATCTCACATGGTTCAAAAGAGTGGACATCTATGGCGAGAAGGGTAGGTGAACATGGGTTACAAGTTAGGACACGGTGGACTTATGACAATTCGATTCGCATCTCTCTTATTTCAGGGCTCATAACCATTGGAATTTGACATTTTTCTAGCTACCACGTTTGCTATAACTGTGCACCTTCTAGCTGCATCTTTTAGTTGTTTGGGTTTATCACAGTAAGCAAATAAACCTGAATTTTTAAAGGCAGTCTTCATTGACCGTAATTAAAAAAAAATACTTATGAGTTATGATCCATAAGAACAAATACACTCTGGAACCTTGAAAAACTATTTTTTCAGGGAACATTCAAGATTCCAAATTAAGGAAGAATCAAAGATAGGAGATGCGTTAACTCATGAGATTCTGCTGTATAAGCTATCACACAATGGTGTAAGAGGACAGGCTCATGCTTGGTTTGATTCCTATTTGTCAGGTAGAATTATATCCGTAAATTCCCTTTCCCGCTTTTCCTCTGAAGTTAAGTTTTGGTGTTCCTCAAGGCTCTGTTCTTGGACGGTTTCCGTTTTTGATTAATGTTAATGACCTTATAGTTGCGGTTAAGAATAAAAAACCTACAGTTTGCTGTCGCGTATGTCATCCTCAATCTTTCAATACTAAAAAAATCCATCGTTTTCGCAGGATATGGACACTCTCGTTGCTTTCGCTGATGACAGTACGATTGGTACTGTAGTAGGAACTTATCCTGAGGTGCTTCCCAACTTAGTTGACCTTTTTGAGAGAGTCGTTCTTTGGTTTGATGCAAATTGCCTTGCCCTAAATGCTGCTAAGTCGAGTTTTTTAATTTTGTTCCGTATTTCTCTGGCGTGCCCTGAGTTAACTAATATCCAGCTTTCAAGGGGCTCTCTCAGTAGACCTAAGGAACGATATGTCCGATTTCTCGGTATTCTTCTCGATGAAAACCTTTCATTCAAGTATCATATTGGACTAATTAATAGGAAGATCTCAAGGAGTCTTGGAATTTTGAGGAAGCTAAAACATATTTTTCCGGGGATCAGTTTTTAAAATTCTGTTCCATTGCTTAGTTAAGTTTTTACGTCTCTTATTGCCCTATAATATGGATGTCAACTTTCTCTTCTTTTTTGAAACCACTTTCTAAGTTATATGATAAGGCAAGAAGGCTTATACAGGAAAAATTGTTCTACAACTAACCCAACTAGCCCATTGCTTGATTTGCAGTCTCTCTACATTCTTTCGTGCGCGTCTTTCCCTTTTCATCAAATTCATGGTGATATTGCCACAGCCCTTTAAACTACTCCTTCTTTCGTCACTGATAGGTCTTCGCATCATCTTTCGCAATTTAAGGAATATTAATATTTTATTTAATCCATCAGTGAGGTCTGACTTTAATCCATTAACTGCTTGTCGTATCGTTTGGAATAGCCTACCTGAGTCAGCTCAAGAATGTCACTCTTTTGGTAGTTTCAAAATAACTTAAAGAAATTTTTAAATGTCTTGATTTTTCATGTTTAAATATAAATTTTTTTAATTTTATTATTATTTTTTTTTGGGGGGGGGGGGGGGGTGACCGTAGCCTAGGTCAGAAACGTTTGTTGTGAGGGGTACTGAGTTTGTCTAATATTTTTTGTGGCTTGGTTTCAAATATAATAATGTATTTCTTACCCGTCTACAAAAAGGGGAATTACGGAGTACTATATAAAAGAAAAAAGGAACATAAGCACTAAAAAACTTATTTTCACCATAAATAATCAAATCAGTTTGATATCAGGAAGACTGCTCTTCGTACACTATGCATAAGAAAACTTTCAGCAAGGGTAACAGCGGATGAGTTGGTGAGTCAGCCAGGAAATTTCGAAACTTCGTTTAGTTTTTTACACTTGATGCTATAAGAGGGATGTCTCTTACTTCCGCAATTTGCACATTTCATAGGGGCAGAACACGGTTGCTCACGACTGGAGGTATGTCCTCCAGAACATCTAGAACACTTTACCGCATTTTTACATTCGGAAGCTAAATGTCCATAATGTTGGCAATTGTAGCAGCGTTTCTGAATAAACAGGAATTTCTCTATCCCGAAAGCAATCATATTCGATCCGAATACGGTGTCGGATTGCAGAGGAAAGGGCACTTTCTGTCGGAAAATACATTTTGAAAGTTGACGAGCTTCCGATACGGATAGCTCTTGTGCATTCTGGTGAGGCAGTTTTTAAGCCTTTTTCTGCTACACAACTAGGTATCCCTTTCACAACGCCAATGAAGAAGGGCTCGGTCACTTTCGTTGTCACAGTGTCGCTTTTCAGGTTTTTCGCAATGTTTTTTGCCGAAAACCCGGTCGGAAACATTGATTAGCCAACGACTTTTTGATGACTTGATGCAAACATCAGTATTGCTAATGCCACACTTCTCAATCAATTGTCTTTTTTTCTGCGAGATTCGATTCTTCAGGTGGATTAGCCACAACAACGGAGAAAAGTCTTTTTCTCAGAAACGTTCGCTATCTCCTTGTTCGCACCTGCGGCACTGTTCGTGGTATTTAGCCACCAGTGTTTATACCGGTAGAGTCCACAACGCCACTGGCGTGGTAATATACGGGTGTCACCACGTATTCGAGGGGAAAGCCCCGGCCCCAAAATATAATGTGATGCCACGTCTACCACACTGGTTCTGCAAATATCGGGCATGGTACTACCCTATTTACAGTATACGCTGTCCTAGGGTATGATAACGCAATCGAGTGGTCAAATGGCCACTTTCTAAAGCCAAATGTACCCGCCTTGGGTTACAGCTAGAAAATCTCTAACTCTCTCGTTGGAGGTAACAAACCCCCTTGTCAATATAATAATGACGGTACCTCGTAGCTCTATTCCTACCCTGCCTGGGTTACGGAAACTAGTACACAGTTTGTAGAAATACCTTACTTGTATTCTTCCAAAAGGGTCACAATAATTACACAAAAACATATCTCCCCGAACGGGGTCTAAACGCAGACTAAAAAAAATAATAATAATAGGTACAGCAACTGTTCATAGGGGTGGACCTTCGCTTGGCCCAGCCAATCATCTCAATCCCCATTCAAAACCAATTCTACCTTGCCTACCCTTTTATTCAATGACTCCAACTAGGAAGTACAAAAATAGAACTTACTTCAAAGCTTACTTATTGCAAAACAACTATCGCTTAGAAACGAGACTTTTAAATTATCATTGCAAATTATACTATAGGCAAATCTAAGCAAATATAATTAGAACGAAAACAGGTCCTTTATCTGAGAGGAAAAGAAACAGGGGTGGAACCCCAATACCTCCCCCGTAAGATAAATGACCGCCCACGCGCTACCTTGGTCCACCCTTACAAACATAAACACATAACTTCAACTTTACAAAATCCATTTGCCTTCTCTCTTCCACCAGTGTCTGTTCTACTACTTCCACCGCTCGGCTCTGGATCGGTCGTCATCGACACGTTTCTACTGTAGGACCACCATGGTCTAGATCGTACAGCATCCGCATTAGGTTTTGAAAGTTGAAGTCCCCAAGATTCGTAGACAATGATTGTGCGCAGCACAATCAAAACAAAAAAATTTTCTCGCTCTCACTAATTTACATCTGAGAGGAGCAGAGAATCAGTTTCTGGCACATATGATGATGCCAGCCATCATGAAAAAATGGCTGCATTAGCCTCTTAATTTCCATCTGTGGAAACAACCCCACATCTCAATAAAAAAGTAGATTGCCCCTTGGCATAATTTCAAATAATTTAAGGCCGAAAATGCAAAGGCCTGTGAAAACGATAAGGGTACTGGGAATGAAGTAAAATTTTGAGCGAACTATGAATCGCCTTTTTTCTGGGTACCCTCCCTGGGATAATTAAATGAAGAATATGCGTTGATACTAATTGAAGATGAAACTTAGATACTGAACATGGTTTTCCGGAAATAATTGTCGATTCCCATGAAGAATAACAGCTATGAATAGGGTTAGTGGAAAAAGGTTTGGGTGAAGTATGAAGTGACTGGGAGAGAGTATCTCCCAAGGACTCCAGATCAGAGAGGCAAAATCTCGGTAAAGGGATCACAACTTGTCCGCCAGTTGTGCATTAAGGAGAAGGGCTATCTTTCGCGACTTCCCGTGGGGGATCTTCCCCAAGGGATTCCTCCCCCTCATAAAGGATCGACATATCTTTTGAGTTGATAATACTAATCTCAGATTCCTTTCCAAGTTTTTCCAATCCGACTCGACATTCAATATCTCCCAACTTTCCCCCAACCCGTTGTAGGTCATTCATCTCTATTTTTTAACCATCTTGTTTTATTCCCTATGGGTCTTTGACCTCTTCCCCCCCTATTATTTATGCTATCAAGGCACAGCACATCCAACATTTTATTTTTCTCCCTATTATTTATGTTATCAAGGCACAGCCCATCCGACCTTTTTTTTCTATTTTCATATGTTTTTATCACAATCGGGACATGCCGTCCGCGTTCCCGTTATCTGTCCCTGGTCTTGATTTTATTTCGAAATCGTATTCTTGTAAGTACAGGGCCCATCGTGCCAATTGTCGGTTATCTGGCTTCATTATATTTAGCCATCTCAATGGGTTGTGATCTGTCACTATTGTAAATTTTCGTCCATATACATAATAGTCGAGTTTCTTGACTGGTATATTATCGCAAGACATTCTTTTTCTATCGTGCTATAATTTAATTCTGCTTTTGACAATTTTCTGGAAATAAATATGATTGGATGTTCCCCATCTTCAAAATTTGAGATAAAACTGCCCCTAATCCGTAATCTGAACTGTTCGTTTGTAGCACAAATGGTAAGGAAAATCTGGATTTCTCAGTATCCTTTCGCTACAAAGAGCATCTTTCAGTGCATCAAATGCATTTTGATCACTTTCTGACCATTTAACGGGGTCTACGGCCCCCTTCATTGTTAACTCCGTCAAAGGTGTAGCAATCGTTGCAAAATTTGGTATGAATTTTTGGTAATACCCTGCCAACCCCAAAAATGACCGAACTTTTTTCTTTGTATTCGGGACTGCTGCGCTTTTAATTTTTACTGTTTTTTTCCCTTAATGGGATTATGACACCATTTCCTATTTTGTGTCCCAGGTATTCTGTCTCTGACTGTACCGATTTCCATTTTTCTACATTTAAAGTTAATCCTGCTCTCATCAGCCTGGTCAATACTTGTTCCATATGAGTTATATGTTCATTGAACGAGTTTGAAAATACTATAATGTCATCCAAGTAGGCTTTTGTATATGGTAATGATTTTAAGATACAATCTACTAGTCTTTGGAATGTTGCTGGTGTCCCTTTTAGTCCAAAAGGCATATACCAAAACTGGTATAACCGAAAAGGCGTAATAAAAGCTGTTTTTTCTGAATCTTCTGGGTGCATCATTACTTGCCAATGTCCCCTTCTCAAGTCTAAAATTGATATAAATTTTGCTGAGCCAACTGACTCTAGAATTTCATATATTCTTGGTATTGGGTACGCGTCTGATTCGGAAATATTATTCAGTTTTCTGTAGTCTACGCAAAACCGAATGGAGCCATCCTTCTTCGGGACTAATACGACTGGCGCTGCATATTCTGAATTTGATGATTCTATAACCCCTAAATCAAGCTTTCGGTCTATTTCTTTATTCATTTCTTTCCTTTTGGCTTCTGGTATTCTGTACGGGTATTGTTTTATTGGTTTGTTGTTTTTTACTGGTATTTTATGTACCACATTTTTTGTTTTCCCGATTCGGTCTATTAATACGTCTGCAAATTCCGTGAAAAAAATTTTTAATTGGTCTTTCTGGGCTCGGCTTAGATGTGTTTCGGACGAAACTCTTTTAATGGCATTTATATGTGTTTCCACCGGGTGTATTGTACCCAAAGGGGCATTTTCCCCGTCATTTTCTGAGGTCGAAAATCATGAGGCAGCGCTTTTGCAGATCTTTGTGGTTTCCCCTTTCATTCTCCCTGTTAAATTTCCTTAGCAAATTCACATGATAAACTTCTTCCTTTTTCCTTGTTCCATCTAATTCTATCATATAAATTTACATAATTCATTTTTTTTTCACCTTAAATGGTCCTTTCCATCTTACTTCCAATTTATTATTTCCGTCCGGTAACAATATGAGGACTTCATCCCCTTCCGTGAATTCGCGCATTCGGGCGGATTTATCGTACCATATTTTCTTTTTTTCTGCATATTCCCCCTGTGCTTGCTTGGCAATTTCATGGTATTTATGCAGATTTCTCGTAGTGATAGCAAGTGGGTTATCACTGTTTCTCTCATTTTTCTTCTCATTCTCCCATGATTCCTTTAAAATGTCTAACACCCCCCTCGGGTTTGTCCCATATAGTAATTCAAATGGCGAGAACCCTGTAGCTTGGTGTGGAGTTTCTCTGTATGCAAAAAGGACATAAGGAAGCATTTTGTCCCATTGGTTTACATCATCTCTTACAAAACGTCTCAACATACTAATTAGGGTTCCGTTAAATCTTTCTGTCACTCCATTTGTCTGATAATGGAATGGAGTAATTAATACTTGTTTAATGCCGAGAATTCGTATAAATTTTCGGATGTATGTCGATATAAATTGGTTCCATTATCTGTAAAAATTTCCTTCGGGATTCCGTGACGTGAGACATATTTCGCTAATTCTTCTGCGATTTTGGTGATTTTACTGTTCGCATTGGGATAGATTCTGGGTATCTCGTAGCCAGATCATTAACAACTAGAATGAATCTGTTTCCCCCGCGCTAGATTTCGGAAGTGGACCTACAATGTCCATTGAAATTCTCTCAAATGGTTTGCCGAAAATGGGCATTTTTTCATTGGAACTTTTTCATTTGTTTTTTTGTATGCGACTAATTGACAATCTTTGCATCTTTTACAAAAGTTGATAACATCCCTTCTTAATCCTTTTCCACCAAAAACGCTGCAAGACTCTATCTCTTGTTCTTTGGGATCCCATGTGTCCCCCCGTTGGGCTTGAGTGAGCCAACTTTATTACCGCTTTTCTTAGTTCATGTGGTACCAAAAGTTGTAATTTTCTAGGGTTTTCCCCAGTCTCCATTATTTTGTAAAGTAGATTTCCATTACTGAAAAACTGTTTAGATTGCGGATTTTTTTTATTGCGGTTTTCTTTATCAAGTCTTCACGTACATAGGTTTGGTCGCTGCAGGAATCGATAGCTATTTCTACCGATTTACCTTTTAGTTCGCCACATACTCTGTGTGATTCTGCAAATGCGCAAATTTTTCATATTCTCCGGGCTTTTAACCCATGCGGTTCTCTTATACGTTTGAGACTTTTTCCCATTCTCTCGGGATCGATCGTTTCTCGGATTGTCCTGTTTTCCGTTTGCCCCATCGTCCCTTGTTCTGTAATTATTGTCGTAATTTTTTTCCGCGCTGCGGCAATCTGAGGCATAATGTCCTCGTTTATTACAGTTATTAAATAAAAAAAAAACAAGTTTTTTAAAACTGAAAGTAAGGAGCGACATTAAAACTTAAAACGAACAGAAATTATTCCGTGTATGAAAGGGGCTGTCCCCTCCTCAACGCCTCGCTCTTTACGCTAAAGTTTTTTATTGTTTTAAAAAATAAAGTTGTGAGACAGAGTCAAACTTTAGCGTAAAGAGTGAGGCGTTGAGGAGGGGACAGCCCCTATCATATACGGAATAATTTCTGTTCGTTTTAAGTTTTAATGTCGCTCCTTACTTTCAGTTTAAAAAACTTGGTTTTTTTTTATTTAATTTCTGATCGTTTTTTTTGAGTTAATGCAGCTTTTATTTTGGCTCGCCGTCATTGAATAAGTAAACAAAATTTGCATAAAAATTTTACTTTTCTTTTGCTAAATGGCTGTCTCTAAATTTGGTTCTGACGTAATTTACAAATTAACTTACGTACGAACTTCTATATTCGTATATTTTTCTTCTGGAAAAAAATACAAAGTTGCAGATTTTTGCAGATATGAGCTTGAAATCTATGTCATAGGGTTTTCTGATACGCTGAATCTGACAGTGATTTTCATTAAAATTTTTTCACTTTTAGGGGATGTTTTCCCCCTCTTTAAAAAATCAGGTAAGTTTTCTCAGGCTCGTAGCCTTTGATGAGTAATACTAAACTTAACAAAATTTGTATATTTAGAATCAGCATTATAAGCCCATTCTTTTGATACATTTATTGACATCAAAGTTCCGTTTTAAAAAGTTTCGCTTACTATTGAGCCGTATCGCTTGTTTTTTTTTTATTGTTTTTTTTTTTACGTATATGTTATTACGTATATGATGGGGTTCTCCCCTTAGTCAATACCACGCTCTTTACGTTAAAAGTTAAAAAATTTTTAATTCACACACCCCTGAATCACAAAGGCCGTTTAATTAGAATAGATAGCTCTTTTGAAAGCACTAAAAAAAAAAATGTAGCGTAAAGAGCGAGGTATTGACAGTAGTAGTGACCCTAGTACTCGTGACTACACCACGTGGTTTATGGTTTTCTCAGTGAGAATGAAAAAACAGGAATTTTCTCACTTGGAAAAACATGAATTTTGTCACATTTATGGTTGTTTTCATGGATGGATATGTGTGTGTGTTCGATTTATTTGATGTTTTTCTCGGATGTCAACATCAAATTATGGATGTTTTATGGTTTTTGTCAGTGAGAATTTGAAAAACAGGGACTTTTCTCACATTTATGTCTGTTTTCATGGATGGTTATGTGTGTTGTTCGATTTATTTGATGTTTCTATGTGTAATAACTCCGGGGCGAAGGTTGCACATGCGCATTGAATTCTAACGGGAACAATGTTATTGATCTAGGACTCGAGGGGGAAGTGAATTTCCGAGAACTTGATTTACATAATCGCTAGGGGAAATTATTGATTTACGAAGGGGGAATTAAGAAACATTAAGGCTTCTTTAATCTTAGGTCTGTGGGATAAACGTTCATTAGGTCAGAGAGAAAAATTAATATACTATTTTTAAATAGGGCTTCACGAAGGGGGAATTAAGAAACATTAAGGCTTCTTTAATCTTAGGTCTGAGGGATAAACGTTCTTTAGGTCAGAGAGAAAAATTAATATTCTATTTTTAAATAGGGCTTCATTGATCTATAGTGTCATGAATTATAAATGACATCACTTGTTATCTTGGAATTATGTGGGAGTCTAAAGAGATAGAAATTCTATTTTTAAATACGGCTTCACGGAGCTTTAAGTCGGAGAGATAAATTGATATTCTAACGAAACCATAATAGTTTAGCTAGGAAAATTTATGAGATGAAGAGATTAACGTAGGAAAGGGTTTCCTAGAAATTTGAAATGTGAAAGCACTGAGATGTCAAACAAAAGGAACACACGATGAAATTACTTTTAGGGGATTATTTGGGCGAAACGGTTTTAGACAGGTTATGGAATTATTTCGGCGAAACCGTTAGAGACGTTTTAAAAGATGATTTTAGAAAGGGTTTTTTAGAAGAGGTTTTGAGTGTGGTCGTTATAGTAAACAAGTTCTATTTGAACAGTGTCGTGAGGTCCTCTACCCAACCCCAAAGGGCCCCGATCGCCCTACCCGATCCAAAGGGTTCCAATCCCCATACCCCAATCCAGAAGGAACCCCTGGTCCCCAAAGGTTCCCAGGGCTCCCACCGGCCCCCCAAGACCCTCAAAGGCCCACCCCGGGCCCCAAAGCCCCTCCCTGTGCCCCAAAGACCCTCCCCCGGCCCCCAAAGATCCACCGGGCTCCCAAAGGACCAATCGGTCCTCAAGTGCCCCCCAGACCCCAAAGGCCCTCCCTGTGCCCCAAAGGCCCTCCCCCGGTCCCCAAAGATCCCCCGGGCCAGAGAAGCGCCGCCGGGATGCGCCGTGGGCCAGGAAAGCGCCGCAGGATGTGCCGCAGGGATGCGCCGCGGGTCAGGAAAGCGCCACAGGGGATGCGCTGCAGGGAGGTTAGGTTAGGTGCCTATGATTTGGGATGGGTGGATTGCTACTTTTGACTTTTCTGAGCTGGATTTCTTAGCCTATCATAGGTTTTGTGTTGTCTGAAACCTATAGTTTTGGGATGACTAGTTTGCTATTTTTGACTTTTCTGAGCTAGGTTTCTTAGCCGTTCATAGGTGAGTGTTGTCTGAAACCTATGATTTGGGATATGTAATTTGCTATTTCCGACTTTTCATAACCGGATTTCTTAGTCCTTCGTAGGTGTGTGGTGTCTGAAACCTATGATTTGGGATGTGTGGGTTGCTATTTTTGACTTTTCTGAGTTGGATTTCTTAGTCTTTCATAGGTGTGTGGTGTCTGAAACCTATGATTTGGGATGTGTAGTTTGCTATTTTCGACTTTTCTGAGCGGGATTTCTTAGCCTTTCATAGGTATGTGTTGTCAGGAAATTATGATTTTGGGATGTATAGTTTGCTATTTCAGGCTTTTCTGAGCTAAGGTTTTCTAGTATTTCGTAGGTGAATGTTGTCTGAAACCAATAGTTTGGGATGAGTAGTTTGCTATTTTTGACTTTTCTGAGCTAGGTTCTTAGTCTTTCGTTGGTGTGTGTTGACTGAAACTGATGATTTGGGATATGTAGTTTGCTATTTTTGACTTTTCTGAGCTGGATTTCTTAGTCTTTCATAGGTGTGTGTTGTCTGAAACCTATGATTTGGGATGGGTGGATTGCTACTTTTGACTTTTCTGAGCTGGATTTCTTAGCCTATCATAGGTTTTTGTTGTCTGAAACCTATAGTTTGGGATGACTAGTTTGCTATTTTTTACTTTTCTGAGCTAGGTTTCTTAGCCGTTCATAGGTGAGTGTTGTCTGAAACCTATGATTTGGGATATGTAATTTGCTATTTCCGACTTTTCATAACCGGATTTCTTAGTCTTTCGTAGGTGTGTGGTGTCTGAAACCTATGATTTGAGATGTGTGGGTTGCTATTTTTTGACTTTTCTGAGCTGGATTTCTTAGCCATTCATAGGTGTGTGTTGACTGAAACCTATGATTTGGGATGGTTAATTTGCTATTTTTGACTTTTCTGAGCTAGATTTCTTAGCCTATCATATGTGTGTCCTTTCAGAAAATTATGATTTGGGAGGTGTAGTTTTGCTTTATGGACTTTTCAGAGCTAGGATTCTTAGTCACTCATAGGTGTTTGTTGTCTGAAACTTCGAGTTTGGGATGAGTAGTTGGCTATTTCAGACTTTTCTGAGCTAAGGTTTCTTAGTATTTCGTAGGTGAATGCTGTCTGAAACTTATGATTTGGGATATGTAAATTACTATTTCGGGCTTTTCTGAGTTGGATTTCTTAGTCTTTCATAGGTGTGTGGTGTCTGAAACCTATGATTTGGGATGTGTAGTTTGCTATTTTTCGTCTTTTCTGAGCTGGATTTCTTAGCCTTTCATAGGTATGTGTTGTCAGAACATTATGATTTTGGATGTACAGTTTGCTATTTCAGGCTTTTCTGAGCTAAGGTTTTCTAGTATTTCGTAGGTGAATGTTGTCTGAAACCAATAGTTTGGGATGAGTAGTTTGCTATTTTTGACTTTTCTGAGCTAGGTTTCCTAGTCTTTCGTTGGTGTGTGTTGACTGAAACCTATGATTTGGGATATGTAGTTTGCTATTTTTGACTTTTCTGAGCTGGATTTCTTAGTCTTTCATAGGTGTGTGTTGTCTGAAACCTATGATTTGGGATGGATGGATTGCTACTTTTGACTTTTCTGAGCTGGATTTCTTAGCCTTTCATAGGTGTTTGTTGTCTGAAACCTATAGTTTGGGATGACTAGTTTGCTATTTTTGACTTTTCTGAGCTAGGTTTCTTAGCCGTTCATAGGTGAGTGTTGTCTGAAACCTATGATTTGGGATATGTAATTTGCTATTTCCGACTTTTCATAACCGGATTTCTTAGTCCTTCGTAGGTGTGTGGTGTCTGAAACCTATGATTTGGGATGTGTGGGTTGCTATTTTTGACTTTTCTGAGTTGGATTTCTTAGTCTTTCATAGGTGTGTGGTGTCTGAAACCTATGATTTGGGATGTGTAGTTTGCTATTTTAGACTTTTCTGAGCTGGATTTCTTAGCCTTTCATAGGTATGTGTTGTCAGGAAATTATGATTTTGGGATGTATAGTTTGCTATTTCAGGCTTTTCTGAGCTAAGGTTTTCTAGTATTTCGTAGGTGAATGTTGTCTGAAACCAATAGTTTGGGATGAGTAGTTTGCTATTTTTGACTTTTCTGAGCTAGGTTTCTTAGTCTTTCGTTGGTGTGTGTTGACTGAAACTGATGATTTGGGATATGTAGTTTGCTATTTTTGACTTTTCTGAGCTGGATTTCTTAGTCTTTCATAGGTGTGTGTTGTCTGAAACCTATGATTTGGATGGGTGGATTGCTACTTTTGACTTTTCTGAGCTGGATTTCTTAGCCTATCATAGGTTTTTGTTGTCTGAAACCTATAGTTTGGGATGACTAGTTTGCTATTTTTGACTTTTCTGAGCTAGGTTTCTTAGCCGTTCATAGGTGAGTGTTGTCTGAAAACCTATGATTTGGGATATGTAATTTGCTATTTCCGACTTTTCATAACCGGATTTCTTAGTCTTTCGTAGGTGTGTGGTGTCTGAAACCTATGATTTGAGATGTGTGGGTTGCTATTTTTTTGACTTTTCTGAGCTGGATTTCTTAGCCATTCATAGGTGTGTGTTGACTGAAACCTATGATTTGGGATGGTTAATTTGCTATTTTTGACTTTTCTGAGCTAGATTTCTTAGCCTATCATATGTGTGTCCTTTCAGAAAATTATGATTTGGGAGGTGTAGTTTGCTTTATGGACTTTTCAGAGCTAGGATTCTTAGTCACTCATAGGTGTTTGTTGTCTGAAACTTCGAGTTTGGGATGAGTAGTTGGCTATTTCAGACTTTTCTGAGCTAAGGTTTCTTAGTATTTCGTAGGTGAATGCTGTCTGAAACTTATGATTTGGGATATGTAAATTACTATTTCGGGCTTTTCTGAGTTGGATTTCTTAGTCTTTCATAGGTGTGTGGTGTCTGAAACCTATGATTTGGGATGTGTAGTTTGCTATTTTCGTCTTTTCTGAGCTGGATTTCTTAGCCTTTCATAGGTATGTGTTGTCAGAACATTATGATTTGGGATGTGTAGTTTGCTATTTCAGGCTTTTCTGAGCTAAGGTTTTCTAGTATTTCGTAGGTGAATGTTGTCTGAAACCAATAGTTTGGGATGAGTAGTTTGCTATTTTTGACTTTTCTGAGCTAGGTTTCCTAGTCTTTCGTTGGTGTGTGTTGACTGAAACCTATGATTTGGGATATGTAGTTTGCTATTTTTGACTTTTCTGAGCTGGATTTCTTAGTCTTTCATAGGTGTGTGTTGTCTGAAACCTATGATTTGGGATGGATGGATTGCTACTTTTGACTTTTCTGAGCTGGATTTCTTAGCCTTTCATAGGTGTTTGTTGTCTGAAACCTATAGTTTGGGATGACTAGTTTGCTATTTTTAACTTTTCTGAGCTAGGTTTCTTAGCCGTTCATATGTGAGTGTTGTCTGAAACCTATGATTTGGATATGTAATTTGCTATTTCTGACTTTTCATAACCGGATTTCTTAGTCTTTCGTAGGTGTGTGGTGTCTGAAACCTATGATTTGGGATATGTAATTTGCTATTTCTGACTTTTCATAACCGGATTTCTTAGTCTTTCGTAGGTGTGTGGTGTCTGAAACCTATGATTTGGGGTGTGTGGGTTGCTATTTTGACTTTTCTGAGCAGGATTTCTTAGCCATTCGTAGGCGTGTGTTGACTGAAACCTATGATTTGGGATGGTTAATTTGCTATTTTTGACTTTTCTGAGCTAGATTTCTTAGCCTTTCATAGGTGTGGCCTTTCAGAAAATTATGATTTGGGAGGTATAGTTTGCTTTTTGGACTTTTCAGAGCTAGGATTCTTAGTCACTCATAGGTGTTTGTTCTCTGAAACTTCGAGTTTGGGATGAGTAGTTGGCTATTTCAGACTTTTCTGAGCTAAGGTTTCTTAGTATTTCGTAGGTGAATGTTGTCTGAAACTTATGATTTGGGATATGTAAATTACTATTTCGGGCTTTTCTGAGTTGGATTTCTTAGTCTTTCATAGGTGTGTGATGTCTGAAACATATGATTGGGAATGTGTAGTTCGCTATTTTCGACTTCTCTGAGCTAGGTTTCTTAGCCTTTCATAGGTATGTGTTTGTCAGAAAATTATGATTTGGGATGTGTAGTTTGCTATTTCAGGCTTTTTCTGAGCTAAGGTTTTCTAGTATTTCGTAGGTGGATGTTGTCTGAAACCAATAGTTTGGGATGAGTAGTTTGCTATTTTTGATTTTTCTGAGCTAGGTTTCTTAGTCTTTCGTTGGTGTGTGTTGACTGAAACCTATGATTTGGGATATGTAGTTTGCTATTTTTGACTTTTCTGGGCTGGATTTATTAGCCTTTCATAGGTGTGTGTTGACTGAAACCTATGATTGAGATGAGTGGTTTGCTATTTTTGTCTTTTCTGAGCTAGTTTTCTTAGCCGTTCATAGGTGTGTGTTGTCTGAAACTTATGATTTGGGATGTGTAGTTTGATATTTGAACTTTTCAGAGCTATGATTCTTAGTCCGTCATAGGCGTTTGTTGTCTGAAACTTCTACTTTGGGATGAGTAGTTTCGCTAATTCAGGCCTTTCTGAGCTAAGGTTTCTTAGTCTTTCATAGGTGAATGATGTCTGAAACCTATGATTTGGGATACGTAAATTACTATTTCGGGCTTTTCTGAGTGGGATTTCTTAGTCTTTCATAGGTGTGTGTTGTCTGAAACCTATGATTTGGGATGGGTGGATTGCTACTTTTGACTTTTCTGAGCTGAATTTCTTAGCCTTTCATAGGTGTTTGTTGTCCGAAACCTATAGTTTGGGATGACTAATTTGCTATTTTTGACTTTTCTGAGCTAGGTTTCTTAGCCGTTCATAGGTGAGTGTTGTCTGAAACCTATGATTTGGGATATGTAAATTACTATTTCGGGCTTTTCTAAGCTAGATTTCTTAGTCTTTCGTTGGTGTGTGTTGTCTGAAACCTATGATTTGGGATGGATGGATTG
>CM051264.1:12724110-13249110 GCA_027921565.1 Artemia sinica | reverse complement strand
GTGTGTAAGTTTTTGTGTACATGTAAGTTTTTGTGTGCATGTAAGTTTTTGCGTGTGGGTGTAAGTTTTTTGCGTGTGGGTGTAAGTTTTTTGTGTGTGTGTGTGTGTAAGTTTTTGTGTGTCTAAGCTTTTGTGTGTAAGTTTTGACGTGTGTGTGTGTGTAAGTTTTCGTGTGTGTGTGTGTGTTTGTGTGTGTGTAAGTTTTTGTGTGAAGAAAGTTAGCTCAGAAAAGACAAAAATAGCAAACCACTCATCTCAATCATAGGTTTCAGTCAACACACACCTATGAAAGGCTAATAAATCCAGCCCAGAAAAGTCAAAAATAGCAAACTACATAACCCAAATCATAGGTTTCTGAAAGGACATACCTATGAAAGGCTAAGAAATCTAGCTCAGAAAAGTCAAAAATAGCAAACTAGTCATCCCAAACTATAGGTTTCAGACAACAAACACCTATGAAAGGCTAAGAAATCCAGCTCAGAAAAGTCAAAAGTAGCAATCCATCCATCCCAAATCATAGGTTTCAGACAACACACACCAACGAAAGACTAAGAAATCTAGCTTAGAAAAGCCCGAAATAGTAATTTACATATCCCAAATCATAGGTTTCAGACAACACACTCACTTATGAACGGCTAAGAAACCTAGCTCAGAAAGTCAAAAAAAATAGCAAATTAGGCATCCCAAACTATAGGTTTCGGACAACAAACCCCTTTGAAAGGCTAAGAAAATTCAGCTCAGAAAAGTCAAAAGTAGCAATCCACCCATCCCAAATCATAGGTTTCAGACAACACACACCTATGAAAGACTAAGAAATCCCACTCAGAAAAGCCCGAAATAGTAATTTACATATCCCAAATCATAGGTTTCAGACATCATTCACCTATGAAAGACTAAGAAACCTTAGCTCAGAAAAGGCCTGAAATAGCGAAACTACTCATCCAAAGTAGAAGTTTCAGACAACAAACGCCTATGACGGACTAAGAATCATAGCTCTGAAAAGTTCAAATATCAAACTACACATCCCAAATCATAAGTTTCAGACAACACACACCTATGAACGGCTAAGAAAACTAGCTCAGAAAAGACAAAAATAGCAAACCACTCATCTCAATCATAGGTTTCAGTCAACACACACCTATGAAAGGCTAATAAATCCAGCCCAGAAAAGTCAAAAATAGCAAACTACATATCCCAAATCATAGGTTTCAGTCAACACACACCAACGAAAGACTAAGAAACCTAGCTCAGAAAAATCAAAAATAGCAAACTACTCATCCCAAAACTATTGGTTTCAGACAACATCCACCTACGAAATACTAGAAAACCTTAGCTCAGAAAAGCCTGAAATAGCAAACTACACATCCCAAATCATAATTTTCTGACAACACATACCTATGAAAGGCTAAGAAACCTAGCTCAGAAAAGTCGAAAATAGCAAACTACACATTCCCAATCATATGTTTCAGACATCACACACCTATGAAAGACTAAGAAATCCAACTCAGAAAAGCCCGAAATAGTAATTTACATATCCCAAATCATAAGTTTCAGACAACATTCACCTACGAAAATACTAAGAAACCTTAGCTCAGAAAAGTCTGAAATAGCCAACTACTCATCCCAAACTCGAAGTTTCTGAGAACAAACACCTATGAGTGACTAAGAATCCTAGCTCTGAAAAGTCCAAAAAAGCAAACTATACCTCCCAAATCATAATTTTCTGAAAGGCCACACCTATGAAAGACTAAGAAATCTAGCTCAGAAAAGTCAAAAATAGCAAATTAACCATCCCAAATCATAGGTTTCAGTCAACACACGCCTACGAATGGCTAAGAAATCCTGCTCAGAAAAGCAAAAATAGCAACCCACACACCCCAAATCATAGGTTTCAGACACCACACACCTACGAAAGACTAAGAAATCCGGTTATGAAAAGTCAGAAATAGCAAATTACATATCCCAAATCATAGGTTTCAGACACCACACACCTACGAAAGACTAAGAAATCCGGTTATGAAAAGTCAGAAATAGCAAATTACATATCCCAAATCATAGGTTTCAGACAACACTCACATATGAACGGCTAAGAAACCTAGCTCAGAAAAGTCAAAAATAGCAAACTAGTCATCCCAAACTATAGGTTTCAGACAACAAAACACCTATGAAAGGCTAAGAAATCCAGCTCAGAAAAGTCAAAAGTAGCAATCCATCCATCCCAAATCATAGGTTTCAGACAACACACACCTATGAAAGACTAAGAAATCCAGCTCAGAAAAGTCAAAAATAGCAAACTACATATCCCAAATCATAGGTTTCAGTCAACTCACACCAACGAAAGACTAGGAAACCTAGCTCAGAAAAGTCAAAAATAGCAAACTACTCATCCCAAACTATTGGTTTCAGACAACATTCACCTACGAAATACTAGAAAACCTTAGCTCAGAAAAGCCTGAAATAGCAAACTACACATCCCAAATCATAATGTTCTGACAACACATACCTATGAAAGGCTAAGAAATCCAGCTCAGAAAAGACGAAAATAGCAAACTACACATCCCAAATCATAGGTTTCAGACACCACACACCTATGAAAGACTAAGAAATCCAACTCAGAAAAGCCCGAAATAGTAATTTACATATCCCAAATCATAAGTTTCAGACAGCATTCACCTACGAAATACTAAGAAACCTTAGCTCAGAAAAGTCTGAAATAGCCAACTACTCATCCCAAACTCGAAGTTTCAGACAACAAACACCTATGAGTGACTAAGAATCCTAGCTCTGAAAAGTCCATAAAGCAAACTACACCCCCAAATCATAATTTTCTGAAAGGACACACATATGATAGGCTAAGAAATCTAGCTCAGAAAAGTCAAAAATAGCAAATTAACCATCCCAAATCATAGGTTTCAGTCAACACACACCTATGAATGGCTAAGAAATCCAGCTCAGAAAAGTCAAAAAATAGCAACCCACACATCTCAAATCATAGGTTTCAGACACCACCACACACTACGAAAGACTAAGAAATCCGGTTATGAAAAGTCGGAAATAGCAAGTTACATATCCCAAATCATAGGTTTCAGACAACACTCACCTATGAACGGCTAAGAAACCTAGCTCAGAAAAGTCAAAAATAGCAAACTAGTCATCCCAAACTATAGGTTTCAGACAACAAAAACCTATGATAGGCTAAGAAATCCAGCTCAGAAAAGTCAAAAGCAGCAATCCACCCATCCCAAATCATAGGTTTCAGACAACACACACCTATGAAAGACTAAGAAATCCAGCTCAGAAAAGTCAAAAATAGCAAACTACATATCCCAAATCATCAGTTTCAGTCAATACACACCAACGCAAGACTAAGAAACCTAGCTCAGAAAAGTCAAAAATAGCAAACTACTCATCCCAAACTATTGGTTTCAGACAACATTCACCTACGAAATACTAGAAAACCTTAGCTCAAAAAGCCTGAAATAGCAAACTATACATCCCAAATCATAATTTCCTGACAACACATACCTATGAAGGCTAAGAAATCCAGCTCAGAAAAGTCGAAAATAGCAAACTACACATCCCAAATCATAGGTTTCAGACACCACACACCTATGAAAGACTAAGAAATCCAACTCAGAAAAGTCAAAAATAGCAACCCACACATCCCAAATCATAGGTTTCAGACACCACACACCTACGAAGGACTAAGAAATCCGGTTATGAAAAGTCGGAAATAGCAAATTACATATCCCAAATCATAGGTTTCAGACAACACTCACCTATGAACGGCTAAGAAACCTAGCTCAGAAAAGTCAAAAACAGCAAACTAGTCATCCCAAACTATAGGTTTCAGACAACAAAAACCTATGATAGGCTAAGAAATCCAGCTCAGAAAAGTCAAAAGTAGCAATCCACCCATCCCAAATCATAGGTACCTAACCTAACCTCCCTGCAGCGCATCCCCTGTGGCGCTTTCCTGACCCGTGGCGCATCCCTGCGGCACATCCTGCGGCGCTTTCCTGGCCCACGGCGCATCCCGGCGGCGCTTCTCTGGCCCGGGGGATCTTTGGGGACCGGGGGAGGGCCTTTGGAGCACAGGGAGGGCCTTTGGGGGTCTGGGGGGCACTTGAGGACCGATTGGTCCTTTGGGAGCCCGGTGGACCTTTGGGGGCCGGGGGAGGTACTTTGGGGCACAGGGAGGGCCTTTGGGGGTCCGGGGGGGGCAGTTGGGGGCCTGGGGGACATTTGGGGACCGGTGGAGGGCCTTTGGGACCCCGTTGGTCCTTTGGGAGCTCGATGGGCCTTTGGGGGGCCCGGGGTGGGCCTTTGAGGGCCTGGGGGGCCGGTGGGAGCCCTGGGAACCTTTGGGGACCGGGGGGTTCCTTCTGGATTGGGGTATGGGGATTGGAACCCTTTGGATCGGGGTAGGGTGATCGGGGCCCTTTCGGGTTGGGTAGAGGACCTCACGACACTGTTCAAATAAAACTTGTTTACTATAACGACCACACTCAAAACCTCTTCTAAAACCCTTTCTAAAATCATCTTTTAAAACGTCTCTAACGGTTTCGCCGAAATAATTCCATAACCTGTCTAAAACCGTTTCGCCCAAATAATCCCCTAAAAGTAATTTCATCGTGTGTTCCTTTTGTTTGGCATCTCAGTGCTTTCACATTTCAAATTTCTAGGAAACCCTTTCCTACGTTAATCTCTTCATCTCATAAATTTTCCTAGCTAAACTATTATGGTTTCGTTAGAATATCAATTTATCTCTCCGACTTAAAGCTCCGTGAAGCCGTATTTAAAAATAGAATTTCTATCTCTTTAGACTCCCACATAATTCCAAGATAACAAGTGATGTCATTTATAATTCATGACACTATAGATCAATGAAGCCCTATTTAAAAATAGAATATTAATTTTTCTCTCTGACCTAAAGAACGTTTATCCCTCAGACCTAAGAATAAAGAAGCCTTAATGTTTCTTAATTCCCCCTTCGTGAAGCCCTATTTAAAAATAGTATATTAATTTTTCTCTCTGACCTAATGAACGTTTATCCCACAGACCTAAGATTAAAGAAGCCTTAATGTTTCTTAATTCCCCCTTCGTAAATCAATAATTTCCCCTAGCGATTATGTAAATCAAGTTCTCGGAAATTCACTTCCCCCTCGAGTCCTAGATCAATAACATTGTTCCCGTTAGAATTCAATGCGCATGTGCAACCTTCGCCCCGGAGTTATTACACATAGAAACATCAAATAAATCGAACAACACACATAACCATCCATGAAAACAGACATAAATGTGAGAAAGTCCCTGTTTTTCAAATTCTCACTGACAAAAACCATAAAACATCCATAATTTGATGTTGACATCCGAGAAAAACATCAAATAAATCGAACAACACACATATCCATCCATGAAAACAACCATAAATGTGACAAAATTCATGTTTTTCCAAGTGAGAAAATTCCTGTTTTTTCATTCTCACTGAGAAAACCATAAACCACGTGGTGTAGTCACGAGTACTAGGGTCACTTCTACTATTGACTTGGGGGAGAACCCCCTCATATACGTAATAATTTCTGTTCATTTTAAGTTCTAATGCTGCTTCTTACTTTCAGTTGAAAAAACTTTTTTTTTAAATTTAATTTCTGATCGTTTTTTAAATATGCTTGGAAATTCGGCGCCCCCTTCGTAGAAATGTCCCTTACCCCAAAGAAACATCCTCCACGGAAAGAATCTCCCGAGTAACCCCCTCCTCCAGCCCCCCTACCCCCACCAAAAAAAAATTCTTCCTGAAAATGTCTGTATACTTCCCAATAACCAATACAATATGCAAGCAATGGGCAAAGTTCATAACTTGCAGCCCTTCCCCTGGGAACTGTGGGGGATTAAGTCATCGTAAAAAGACATATTTATTAGATTTTCGACTATGCTAAACAAAATGGCTATCTCAAAATTTTAATTGGGTGACTTTGAGAAAAAATGAGCGTGGGAGGGGGCCTATTTGCCCTCCATTTTTTTGGTCACTTAAAAAGGGCACTAGAACTTTTAATTTCCGTTCCAATGAGCCCTCTTACGATATTCTAGGACCACTGGGTCCGATTACCCTTGGGAAAAAAAACAAAACAAATAAACACGCACCCGTGATCTTTCTTCTGGCAAAAAATGCAAAATTCCACATTTTTGTAGATAGGAGCTTGAAACCTCTACAGTAGGGTTCTCTGATACGCTGAATATGATGGTGTGAATTTCATTAAGGTTCTATAACTTTTAGGGGGTCTTTTCCCCTTTTTTCAAAAATCAGCCAAATTTTCTCAGGCGCGTAGCTTTTGATGGGTAAGTATTAAACTTGATGAAACTTATATATTTGAAATCAAAATTAAAATCTGATTCTTTTGATGTATCTATTGGTACCAAAATTCCGGTTTTTTAGAGTTTCGGTTACCATTGAGCCGGGTCGATCCTTACTTACAGTTCGTTACCACGAACTGTTTGATAACAGGTAACGTCATACTGTTCCTGTTTTTGGTCGTATTTTCTACCGTCTTTATTTGGGCAATTGGTGCTATAGTGGCTGCCGGAGTTACAATGGTAGCACGTTGGTTCTGTTTGTCTTTGCCATATCTGGCTAGCATTATTTTTATTTTCTGAGTAAGGGTATTCTTTCCTACCCATTACCTCCTAGCCTTGTTCTTGGTGGGAATGCCTCCCTCCTAATTTCAGTGTGCCTATCTGCCAACTCGGACATTCCTTCAATTGTTTGTGGGTTTTTCTCTTTTAAAGTACATTCTCATATTTGGATGGGTATTTTCTAAGAATTGTTCCATCGCTGTTTTATCTACTGTTTTCGTTATCTTATATTTTATTTCTTCCGGGTCTTCTAACATTCTATAATTTTCTAACTCTAGCCATTTTAAACACATATCTTTCAATTTGTACCCGTGTTCTTTATAAGTTTCGTTGTCTCGTTTTCTTTCAATTCTAAACCTTCTTTGAAAGTGCTCGGGGGAGAGTTGAAACTTTTTAAAAAATGGCTTGTTTTAGTCTTTTAAAACTCTTTTGAGTAATTGGTATGCTTTTCTGATGCAATTTGTGCTTTGTAAGGTCCTTAAGGGCTTTAATTCTTGTCACCCAATTTTCTCTCGGCATTTTCCGCTTAAATTCCGCCGTGGCAATTTGTTTTTTTCTAGTCTTTTAGTGGCTCGGGAAATCTTTTAAAGGTATATTATAAGCTTGGTCCCAATGCGTCGTCTCCCATGGGGGGGGGGGGGGGTGCTTTTTAGTTTTTCATACGTTGGGTAAGGAGGGGCTTATTCGTGTTTACCGGGTGTCACCCAATTTTTTAAATTCGCGTATTCCGCCGTGTTTTTTCAAATGTATATCCGTTTTTTTCAAAATTATATGTATAAATGTCAAGGCCGTCTATTACCCAGGGGGGGGGGGGGGGGGGGTTACCCGGTTTGAACCCCCCCCCCCGAAATTTTTGACCGAGTCGAAAATAAGTCGAAAATTAGTAAAATCTAGGTAAAAATCAGTAAAATTAGTCGAAAACTGAGTCAAAAATTAGTAGCCCCCCCCCGAAAAAGTCAAAAATTAGTAAACCCCCCCGAAAAAAATTCTGGATCCGCCCTTGATAAATGTACAACTTCATTTTCTTTCATTGGTTGAAGGTTTATTGCCTGCATTACCTCTATTGTAGACGATTTCTGAGGCTCTTGGGAATTTTTCTCCCTGCAATCATTTCCATTATGTATTTTCTTTCCTTTCTGTCTGCCTCCTCTTTTTTTCTTTGGCTACTCTATCTTCCTCCTCCTTTCGTTCTCTATCTATTCTAATCTTCTCTTCTCTCTGCTCTCTAGCTATCCTCTCTTTCTCTCTTTCTTGTCTATCGTTCTTTCTTTCTTGTCTATCTTTCTCTCTCCATGAAATTTAATAGTTATTGTGTCATATCTATTTGAGTACTTTTTCGCGAGCTTCGGCTGGAAATTGAGCTTCTACTACTGGTGCTACTCGGCCTACTATGAATCTCTCTGTTTTTATACCCTCTTAATTCGTTTTCTGATTCTGTTTGTTCTATACTTATATTTTCTTTTACCCTCAACTCCCCTATTTTTTGTACTTCATCTGAAGGGTGAGTTGGTTTTGTTTTATTCGTCCTTTCATATAGTGAGTTTTCTTCATTTATTATTGCCACTGTTTCTTTGTCTGGGTTTCTCTATCTGGGAATAATTCTTTCTGAATCTGCCTTAAACTCTTTTCTTCTTCCATGGTTTGCACCGGAGCTCGCTCTATTACTGATTTTGTTTTGAAGATTTCCCCTTCACACGTCTCAGAAATCTTTTCTATTTCACCCCTGAGTGATATAAGGTTCTATCTGATGGTGTTTTTTCTTAAGGTATTTCCAGCGGGAGTCGCATATAATTGCGATGCGTCTGAATACTATTTTTTGTTTTACCGCGGTAGATCTTGTCTGAATTCTTCGTTTGTCCACCATTATTTCAAGATTTAC
Organism: Artemia sinica; assembly: GCA_027921565.1. NCBI lineage: Eukaryota > Metazoa > Arthropoda > Branchiopoda > Anostraca > Artemiidae > Artemia > Artemia sinica. The sequence goes on along the minus strand of CM051264.1, from coordinate 13,240,598 downwards.
TTAACGTCTTCCGGCCAAATGAAAATCCTTTTATCAATGTCTCTTTTTATCCTTTCGTGAAAAATTGTTTCCTTTTAATTTGCCGATTCTACGTGGGCGGCGCAGCCTCCCTTGTCTCACAAGTTAATTATTCGCGTGATCTATTGATTCTTAAATTGTATTACTTATTAGTATCCAACTAGGCACAGCCCAGATAAGCAAAAAATTTTCTTTGCAGTTTTTTATATATGTAACCACAATAGGCTACTCTTGTAGGCTAAATTACTTGTCTCTTCGAAAGCTCGGAATTCTTTTACTATCAAGTTTACTGATAGGACCTTTTGTTGCTGCCACCAATGTTCGTGGTATTTAGCTATCAGTGTTATACTGGTAGGCCACAACGCCACTGGCGTGGTAATATACGGGTGTCACCACTTATTGGAGGGGAAGCCCCGGCCCCAAAATATAATGTGATGCCGCGTCTACCACACACCGGTTCTGCAAATATCGGGTTTGTTACTACCCTATTTACAGTATAACCCTGTCCCAGAGTATGATAACGCAATCGAGTGGTCAAATGGCCACTTTCTAAAGCCAAATGTACCCGCCTTGGGTTACGGCTAGAAAATCTCTAACTCTCTCGTTGGAGGTAACAAACCCCCTTGTCAATATAATAATGACGGTACCTCGTAGCTCCATTCCTACCCTGCCTGGGTTACGGAAACTAGTACACAGTTTGTAGAAATTACCTTACTTGTATTCTTCCAAAAGGGTCACAATAATCACACAAAAATATATCTCCCCGAACGGGGTCTAAATGCACACTAAAAAAAAAAAATAATAATAGGTACAGAAACTGTTCCTAGGGGTGGATCTTCGCTTGGCCCTGCCAATCATCTCAATCCCCATTCAAACCAATTCTACCTTGCCTGCCCTATTATTCAATGAATCCAACCAGGAAGTACAAAAATAGAACTTACTTCAAAGCTTACTTATTGCAAAACAACTATCGCTTAGCAACGAGACTTTTAAATTATCATTGCAAATTATACTTTATCTGAAAGGAAAAGAAACAGGGGTGGAACCTCAACAAGCACCTTTTACGGGTGAGTTCGTTGGCGTTTCGAAATTTATGTTCAGCGCGCTTCTTCCAACTTGCGTTCGATTTTTACCAGCCGTCGCGACAAATCTGCACGTGCCTTAAAACTGGCTTCGGAGACCTCCGAAGGATCATACATGCAGAACACCGTCTCGTCTCTAATATTCTTTTCTCGAAAAACGACATAGCAGTCGTATAGCTCACTAATTAGTTTGTTCCTTTGTACCGTCCTTATTGGCATTTATCTGACCACCAACTTTAGCTAAACATTTTCTCGAGATCAAAATCAATCCTTTTTTGTACAAATCACAAGCCACAACGCACACATCTTTCTTATCATTTTCAATCTCACTGTCAATGCATCGCGAAATACAGTTCAGCAATCCATCCCAGAATACTGGCATGACGCCAGCGCACACCGGAATATAGCGAGATGTTCACTTGTCAACTGTTTATGAATGACTGTCAACTATGTTATGAATGTGTCAACTGTTATATATATTTGTAAGTTGGTTTAATTTATTGGATTGTCCTATATCTTTTTTTTTTTTTTTTTTGGGGGGGGGGTTGTCTCATAAAACCGCTTTCTGTTTAAGTCTTTTAATTATTGTTTTTTTTTCTCTTCTTTGTTTTGTTTTGTGTGTGTGTTGAGTCTTTGAAAGGTTGAAATGTATTATATTGAAAATACTTTTTTTTTTAGTATTTGTGCCATTTCTGTTTTACCCCTGTTTTTTTCCTTGCCATAGAACCTTACGGGGGATTCTATATAGAAGTGTTTTTGTCGATAATTTATTGGTTGAATAAATTGATTGATTGATTGCTTGGTAGTCCCCTGCTTAGCTTTTGATTTTTTTATTGTTTTTTTCTTCTTTTTTTTATGTGGATCATTGTATTTTATGATTTTTTTTTGTTATTTATTTATTTATTTTTTTCTATCTTGTGTTGAGTCTCTTAAAGGTGTGAATGTATGATGTTGAAAATGTTTTTGTTTTTTATGTACTTGTTTCATTTTTGTTTCTCTCCTTTTTTTTCCTGGCCATAGAGCCTTACGGGTGAGTTTATATTGAAATGTATTTTGTTGTGTTTATTGATTGAATAAATTGATTGATTGAGTTTTTTTTTATCTCCTGCAATGAAGTACGATATGTAACATAGTACCTTTTGAAGTAATAACTGAAAAAATTCTGGAGGCTCGGGAGTCTCGAAATGATTTCAATTCGGGCTGATCTGCCAAATAGAACATTTTAAAGGACCCTACGGGATCTATATTATTATGAAATGATTGCTAAGTGACATTTTCGATATAGAAACTATTCCAACAACTTGTCGCAAATAGAAGTCGATAAAAAAAGCAACAAACAATCGAGGCCCAGTTTTTTTTTCTTCTTCTATCTTCTACAAAAAGATACGTCATGTAACAAGGAACTTTTTGAAATAGCAATCGAAAATTATTTTGTCGCTCTGGGTCCCCTAAACGCTCTTTAATGAATTGTAAGTTGACAATTCTAGTCACAATTTGATTTCTGACTTTATGACTTCCAGACTTTCAGAATTATGATTTCTGACTTTCGGAATTTAATTTTCTGAAAAATGGGGTTGATCTGCCGAATAAAGCTGTTGAAAGGACTCCACCGGATGTATCTCAATTTGGGAAGGCGTCATAACAACGACACGTCAGGACATCGACACGTCAGGATATCGATAGTCATAACATTGACAAGTCAAGACATCGACAGTCACAATCGCTACTCGTCAGAACATCGACAGTTACAACATCGATGCGTCAGTTCATCGACAGTCACAATCGCTACCCGCCAGAACTTCGACAGTCATAACATCGATCCGTCATAATATCTAAAATAATTTTCATAAAGAAAATCCGTCAGGACCACTAACCGTCAGAACGTCGACAGTCATAAAATCGACACGTCATAACACTTAAATTTCATAACGAAAATCCGTCAGAAATCTGTTACGTGTTTGATATATGCTATGCTTTACCCCCACCTCCCTGATGTGCAAATATATAGCCGAAATATTTTTCATAAATAAAATCCGTCAGAACTACTAACCGTCAGAACGTCGACAGTCATAACATCGACACATCATAACATCTAATTTTTTTTAGATATTATGACGTATCGATGTTATGACTGTCGATGTTCTGACGAGTAGCCATTTTAAATTTCGATGAACTGACGTGTCGATGTTATGACTGTCGACGTTCTGACGGGTAGCGATTGTGACTGCCGATGTCCTGACGTGTCGATGTTATGACTGTCGATGTTCTGACGTGTCGATGTTCTGACGGATTTTCCTTGTCGACGAAATGACGTTCAGTGCTTCTGACGGTTAGATGAAATGCTAGCATCCCCCTCAATTTACTGTAAGTACATTATAACTGGGTAATGCTCAACATGAGGTACCCTAACGTTCTCCAAAAAAATAAAAACGCTGAGCGCATATTTGAATACTCCATTTATTTGATCAACCAACGGTTCTAAACATACAGTCCTATATCCAGTGTTATTACTAGCCAAAATGTGGGGGGGGGAGCACGAGATTTTACCTACTGGCTGGCCATATTATCCGACTGTTTTTTGTCAATATAATTAGCATAATGTCCGTTCTGAATACAATTCGTAAAATCACTGCACGAGTCAATAAATCCGCTGCATTCACCAACTGAGATTTAGATTTCGGCACATATAATGTCACTATTTTAATATCGATTGTTTAACCAAATAGAAAGTTGTGACGCCATTAATGGCGTCATATAATTAGCATATGACGCCTATAATTAGCATAATGTCCGTTCTGAATACAATTCGTAAAATCACTGCACGAGTCAATAAATCCGCTGCATTCACCAACTGAGATTTAGATTTCGGCACATATAATGTCACTATTTTAATATCGATTGTTTAACCAAATAGAAAGTTGTGACGCCATCTGTAAAATCACGACAGGAGTCGGTAAAAAACTGCTGTATTTACCAATCAAGTTCAAAATTTCTGTAGATGACATGTCAGTATTGTCGTGGTCTTTATTGAACCGGACAAAGAATTTTAGCGGCGTTGGAAAGAATTTTAGCGGCACGGTTTTACCGATTTTTTTTTAACCGAGTGACCAAAAACATTGAGAGGGGGGGCGTAATTCTCTTCATTTGACGAAGTATTTGGGGTTTGTTTCGAATTTTATAGCTGTTCTATCAGTTTACATGCGTTTTAAAAGCTGTTATATATCGTCCACAATTTTTATCTAAAAATTAAATTTTAGAGTTTTTCCATCCACTAAAGTACCAAGAATATTAAAGTAAAAAAAAACTTTATCCCCTGGACCCACCTTAGTTCTATTCATACCTGAAAATTGTGGTTTTCTAAAAATTATCTGTTTTGCTGTTTCAAAACTACGAAATTTTTAGGCAGTTCCACATTTCCGTCTGTGTTGCCACATTGAGACGTGACAATAAATAAGCAAGCCTAATTAGTTAAATTTAACAAAACCTTTGCCCCCATCGCAATACCTCGCACTTTACGCTAAAGTTTGACTTTTTGTTCCAATTATTAAAGAATGACTCATGAAACACAAGGGTCCTTGAATTAGAATAATAAACTTTTTTTTTTAAAGTTCCAAAAATAACTTTAGTGTAAAGAGCGATGTATTGAGGAGGGGGTCTATTCGTTTTAAGTTTTAATGTTGTCCCTTACTTTCAGTTGAAAAAATTTGATTTTTTAAATTGAATTTCTGATCATTTTTCAAACAATGGTGGGAAATCCACCCTCCCCTCCATGGAAAATCCTCTATCCACGAAAAATTCCTCCATGGACAAATCCTCCCATCAAATTTCATTAAAAATTGAAATCCTGAACTTTTCCAAATTTTTGAAGATCCGTATGGCTTTGTAACCTTCCACGGTACTTGTACATTATATCCTACACAGCGCTATAGACTGTACAAGGAAATACTACAGGAAACCAGTCAAACGGGTATTTGCAATTGATAAATGAATCGCAAAGCGTGATTTCTTATTGCGTTTACAATATTTAAACTGTTGTTTTTCGGAGTTTAGGGGGGGGAAAGGTACCTAGGTTAGGTTACGTATTTAATATATGCTATACTTTACCCCCCTCCCCCGCCCTCCCCCCTAATGTGCAAATATATAGCCCAAATTTGTTTCTAAACTATTATATTTTCATCCAATTTTATTTTCTTTCATTAGCATTAACCAAACTTGACTTCTTTTGTGTGTAGAATATAATGCACAAGTACCCTTTCCACTTAATCAATTCAGAAATCAGGTTGAACTTTCACTGTCCTTGGTACTCTAATATATTTTTGTCATTCTCGATGGATCGTTACAGAAATCGGGCATTGAAAACTTACCTTAATGGAGTTAATGCCATTTTAATTTTAGTGCAAGAATATAAATTTTTTCATAGATATGCTTGGACAAAGAAAATAGAGCTTATCTTCTAGCTTTCGTAGTTTTCAAATACTTACGTTATTGATTGTGATAAGACAAAATAGTCACACAGGAAGTGACAACCTACGCTGGAAGGAAACATATACAAAACCGTGTAAACTGTAAAAACGTGATGAGTTAGTGTCGTGAAAGCCTTAAAAATGTTAAAAGTGCTTTTGTTTTTGGTGATATTTTGTAATATAATTATTTGCTTCAATATTGACACAGTCCATCCGATAATATATGACGATCCAAGTAAAGCTGTTAACGTGGGAAGTAATTCCCATTTTGGGTATAGTGTCAAGTATTTACCTGAGATAAACACTGAAAATAATGAGTTTACGTAAGTTAATTTAATTTATTTAGTTGATTTAATAAACCCCCTCCCCACTTAGATTTTTTCCGGCTCGTAAAAAAGTAACAAAAATGCATATAAATGAATTTTGAATGCGTTTTGTAAAGACTTTTGTTAGTAAAATAAAACCTTGAAAAAATTCTCCCCCCCAACAAAAATCCCAGATAAGCCTTTGTGGTTCTGTCACAACTGGTAATTTTTATAGTTTTGTTCACAAAATTTACCTCTTTTTGCTGTTCCAAAATCCCTCTCTGTCAAATCCTATATGTGTTTCGGGTTTTTATTCATAATTTTGTAAATCATTAAATTAACGTTGGTTATTCGATTTAATAACAAAAGAATGATTTTCTTAGGCAGTGAAGCAGTGCTGCCTGTGTGAAGAGCGAGGCTGCTTTACGGACTATTGTTTTTCCCCAGGCCATTTCGTATAGAAGGGATGGCCGTAGAAATTTTGAAGAAGTCTCATTTAATTGGCCATTGGAAGCTCTAGTGCTCTTGATAAGAGTCGAAGGTGTCTGAGGGTAACCAGCCCTGCTCTCGTGCCATTTTCGGTTTTCACTTCTGTCAAAAGATATCCAATCAAAATTTAGTTTTTTTATTCAAAATAATCAAGAGGTTCGACAAACATGCTTCTGGGTATGACATGAACCTCCTAACCACAGGTGTAAGGGGCGTAAATTTGTGCAAGTTGGCCAGTTTTGACATATACGCCTAGGTTTTATAATGGCTAAGGGATGCATGGTTGATGCTGGGTATTAAATTGGCTCGAAACTTTTCTGAAATAGTTCTCTGACCAAGAAAACTGCACTTTTTTGGAGGGAGGAGGGCATTAGAAAGTCTTCAAATTGTTCCAGAAAACCTTGGTGTCAGCTAGACCCCGGCGCCGCGCCGGCAGATTGAACGAACGCCGCCGACGAGAGGCCCGGTCGAACGCCGCCCGTAGTGTCGTAACGCCACCGATGCGCCGCAAGCGCCCCGCCTCCGGCAGAGGCGGCGGCGTTCGGTCGACTTTATATTGATTTTGCGGCAATTCTTTATTGCGTCAACCGCAAATTCGGAGCTTTTCCTTCTCGTGTGGTTTAGTATTTCGATTTTCCTGATTAGAAATCAAGTAGGGGCTTGCACTATCCCCAAATTTTCGGGTATTTCCACGAAAAAAAATTTGGTTCCCCAAATCCCCGAAAATCACGCAATCATGGTGCCACCATAGCGATTTATCACCAGTGACTTTCCCTGCCAAATATTACTTTGCATTTCATAGTTCTTCACAACTCTCTTGTTCATTAATTTTCGTCTCTTTTGTTACTTTGCATAAAAACCAAAGAGATGCAATATGCAATTGCAAATATTGCAATATACACAGTTCTTCATATGTTGACAAAAAAAAGTATCTTCTTCATGAAATAAATTTAAATCATTTTGAATGCAGTTTCCCAATCGCTATTTCTTACATCATTCGTAGTCAAGAATTTTAATTTCAAGTTGAATAGAATTATAGAACGCATTCACTACTATACAGCTTCAGCCTTCAGTTGGATTTTGGAATTGACAGCTGACAGATGGTTTCTACAGCTGAATTGAAAGTTTGCAGATTATTTTTTTTGCTGTTTTTAGATAATATTTTCTTAATATTTAATACTCAATTGTTGAACGCCTGATAGAAAATACATTCTTCTTTCTGCAACATTTTTACCCCCCCCCCCCCCCCCAAAAAAAAAAACCTTCTATTGAGACAATTTAGCTATAGACTAAGCTATGTACAAGGTTGGGAAATTAAAGATTGAACCGGAAGTCACCCCAAAAATATGATTCATAAATAAATTGTAAATTATTGCCTATAGGGGGGAGGATAGGGGGCTATAATTTTTAAATGATAATACCTCATTTTTTTATTGAAAGCAGGGATGCCAAAAAGATAATTATTTTTTTCATTTAAAGTGGAGACAGAAGAAAATGATATCAAATTCCCTGGGAAACCATTGGAATATTTTGATTGACCCAGGAACCCCTATTAGGACTTGTTCATTGCCTGGGTATCTTGCGATTTCTCATAGGCTACTGGCCTAATTTGGCTTTTGTGTGTGCTCCCTTTTGATTAGATTCTTTGGATCTTATTGAATGCCACGGCGGATCTATGACTCAGTTTTCCAATAATTTGAGGTATATCTGAATAATTTCGACATTTTGTTGTTGTCTTTGTACCCCTTTACTCATACCCTCAATTTTTTTCAAGGAACACTAAGCTGTTTAACGTTATTTTGCGTGTTTGTTTGAACCATATAGTGACCAAGTTAACTATTAAGTAAATTATTTTCTAATGAAGGCTGAGACGGTATCCTATCAAGGTGGTATCCAGAGGGGGGGGGGTAGGGGGGTATTACATTTAAATGATAATATATCAATTTATTTTTATTGAATGCAGGGATCCCAAAAAGTTAATTTTTTTTTTAATTTAAAGCATTGACGGCATCCTATCAAGGTGGTATCCAGAGGGGGGGGGGGTATTGATCTATCATATTTAAATGATAATGCCTCGATTTTTGTTTTGAAAGCAGGGGTGCCAGTAAGTTAATTATTTTTTGTTATTTAAAGCAGAGACGGTATCCTATCAAGATGGTATCCAGAGGGGGGGGGGTATAGGGAGTTATTATATTTAAGTGATAGTACCTTGATTTTTTTTTTTTATTGAAAGCGGGGATGCCAAAAAGTTGAAAAGTTAAAAGTGGGGAAGCCAAAAATTTGAAAACGTTCATTCATAAGTACCAGGCAGGTTCACACTAAAATGAATTGGTGTAGAAAGCGATATCGACATCCCAACCTAACGTTGCGCTCGAGTGACAATGGCGCCCTTGGTCCAGTGCCCAAGTTACATTAAAAGGCCAGGTCATCATAAAAGCTTTCAATTTGGAAGGTTCAAGGAGGAGTCTTTGACAGTCTTTTGACCTCAGGGTACTAGATGTTGCAACGTTCTTACGCATCTACAGTGGTTTAAAAAATTCGATCACCCCAGAAATGATTAGCAAAAATATGCACAGATATAACAAATGTAACATTTGGAATATTATAACACTTTTTTCAAAGCTTTGAAGAAAAGCAAAAAAGGCTAAATACCCCTAACTACGCTTGGAAGCTATTTTAAAAAGAAACTCCTTGGAGATTTCCATGGAAATGACCATAGCAGAAGCTTTGAGCCTGCATGGGTGGGGATCAAAGAGGAGTCTCTGAGTATTTTGACCACAAGTGACTCATTGTTGCGACTTTCTTAAATTTGGTGATTTTGTGAGCATTTGGAAATCAAATCTTAAACTCAATAACTGATGCTAAGTGTCCTAACATTTTGCTTGGATTAAAAGTGACGAACTAGGATGAAAATCTCAACATCTTTCTGGAGCTACTTCAGTCTGCATATTATTTCATTTAATTACATTTAAAACGGATGAGCTTTTCATTTTTTACCTAAGAAAATAGCTGGCACTTCATTTTTCTTCATACCGAATAAACCATTAAGTGTATTTTGTTTCATTGTAATTGAAGTGTTTTCAAGTGAAGTGTTCATCATGTATTTTTCAATTTGATAAATTTACTCCTTTTAGATGTAGTTTATAATTTGACTGATGCTAGGTATTTATCAGTTTATAATTTGGAATGAATCCCCAAAAGGAAAAATGAATAAAATACAAAAGAGCAGCCAAAAGCAATAAAAAGCAGCAGTTCAGCCTTAGCCTACATGACATATATTCTATAAAGAAGCCAGCAAAAACTTTAAAATGTTTTTTTTTAAATTGTTATTAAAAACCAGTTTTTTTAACACAAGAAGGCTTTTTTTTTTTTTTTTTTAGGAATCCAAAAGAGCAAAAAAAAAAACAATCAATATCAAATTCGCCCATTTCAACTGTTTTGAAGGTGACAAAACAGATATAGGCAAAGGGCATTATGAAAAAATTAAGCTTCTAAGTTCAAAGTTATTTTCTAAGTTTTTACCCAGATAACTGACCAATTTTGTGATACGGTATTTGAAGTTTTGTATGCAGTAATGCTCGATGAAAAAAACTACTAATTTTGATAATTATTTATGCTAAGAATACATAGCTAATAGATACTTCAACTACTCGTATTATGCAATGGTTCTGAAACGCCACAGCCATTTCGTTTCTACCAGATTTCTACATCTCTTGATGAATAACAAAGAAGACCAGTTTCCAGCCAGCGACTTGTGAATTTTTGAACTCATGAATAGGCTCGAATCTGTTGTAAATTTTTAGCGGTGATTTGAGAAAGACTGATGAAAACATTAATGTTTGCGGTCAACATTGATCGCTCCGGCGGCGCGCCGCCGACATCTTACCAGCAGCGCGGCGCGCTTTTTTGGCCCCGCCGCCGCCGACCTTCCTCATCGGCGCGGCGCCGGGGTCTAGTATCAGCTGTCTGATAATTAGTGAATGTTTCATTCTATATATATATATATATATATATATATATATATATATATATTATATATATATATATATATATATATATATATATATATATATGTATATATGTATATATATATATATATATGTATATATATATATATATATATATATATATATATATATATATATATATATAGTATAAAATATATATATATATATATATATATATATATATATATATATATATATATATATATATATATATATGTATATATATATATATAGTATATAAATATATGATAGTATATATATATATATATATATATATATATATATATATATATATATATATATTATATATATATATATATATATATATATATATATATATATATATATATATATATATATATATATATATATATATATATATATATATATATATATATATATATATATATATATATATATATATATATATATATATATATATATATATATGCTTGAGTAACAAATAGTATCTTTCGCTTATGTGCAAAAGAAACGAGTAGCATATATTCATGAGGTTTTTAGAGATCGCGTCTCTCTTTGATTTAATGTTTCAATGTTTCAGGTTTCTAGTGTCAGCCCCTGCAGCTAATTCTACGTTTCCAAGCATCTCTAGTAATGAGCCTGGTGTTGTTTACAAATGCACTTTTGGTGCCCTCGGTGGAGATTCCTGTAGTCCCCTTCTGATTGGAAGTAAGTAGGCTGAACCAAACAGGGTTAGAAAAAGAGAGAAAGAGAGACAGAGAGAGAAAGAAAGAAAGAAAGAGAGAGAGAGGGAGAGAGATTATTTTTTTTTTATTTCATTGTAAAAAGTGTTTCTTTATTTTCATTGGTTTTCCTCTGTGACATATTTATGTAAGCATGCCTTGTTATTCCTTAAATTGTGTTTATTCCTTTCCATTCCATTATTCCTGTAGAAAAAAAACAGACCTGTCTTTACTGTAGGCAACGCTCTAGCGTCGCCTATAGTTAGGGGTCATAAGCCTTCAGTGCATCATTTATTATTTTTTTCCCAGAGCCACTTCATATGAAAGAGTTAGTCGCAAAACCATCGACGAGGCTATCGAAAGCAGGGCATGCTTGGGGGGATGCTGAAAAGTCATTGGAGGAATATTATAAGATAACATTTTTCAGAATAGTTAAAAGGTCCAACAACTGTGCCTCCAAGGATGACATAGCCTCCCATAGCCTCGAGGCAAGGGCTTTAAATTTTGCAACCCCTCCCTCAAATAAAAAATTGGATGTGCAATTTGGATGTTGAAAATTAATCGGAGGGCAACTGGCCCCGTAACCCTCGCACTTATAACGAAAGGAATAACAAAAGCAATAACAAAAGGTTTAGCAGTGATTACATGTCATTTTCGACCCATTGTTGGCGACACACCACCTAAAATGAACAATAGAAGAATTCCATTTGTCTGTCCCGATATCGATTGCTATGTTGGTGCTCTGAGTCCACGTCAAATAGGCAATGGATTGGACTACTACAAGGGGCGTACCACAATGTCTGGCTATGGTCTTGGTAGCTGGTTTGCTAGACTATTTCGTTCTGCACTACCCCTTGCCAGAAAATATCTTGTACCTTCTGCATCAAATTTTGCTGCCTCAACACTACAGGACTGGGGGTGGGGTAAGAATTTCAAGGAGAGTGTTAAGGAAAATATTAGATCTTCAGCAAGAGCCGTTAGTGAGCAATTAAAATCTCAGCAAAATGGGAAGGGCTTGAAAAGGATGCGTGCGCCTCATTCACTCATCAGTGTCTACCCAGGCGGGAAGCGAAGGACATCAATCAGGACTTTGAGAAATAAAACAACGAAGACCAATAAGAAGAAGAAAAAGAAAAAGATTGTTAGATCAAAGAAGGATTTCTTCTCTTAAGATGACTTATCTCCTCCACAAGGAATCACATCCGTCAATCAGCTCCTCATTGAATCTGTTCAATGCTGAAAATGTTGATTTCAGTGTCAAGTATGGCTACTATGAACAATTTCATCCCCAGCAACCCCTCTCGGAAAATATACACTTTCAAATATTTTCCAATGAAGACTATTTCATTGATTTGTCATCAACATTTATCGATTTAAATGTTGCGGCGAAGAAAAAAAGTCAGATAATACAACTCCAACTGCTGCCGATGGTCTCTCCTACGAAAAAAACTGTATTCTACACAATCTGTTCAAACAAATTAATGTATTTATTAATGGAACATTGGTGAGCACTAGCAGTAACTTATCCAACTATGCAAGCTACATACAATTTATGATGATGACACCAAAGGCATACAAGGAGTTTAGAGGACAATCATTGGGCTATGAATATAGATCAGATGTTGATACTGACGGTGAGTTGACTACTGCAGTGACCCAGGAGTATCACCTGGTTGGAAAATTAAATCATGAGATATTCAATATATCCCAATGGTTACCCCCAATGTCAAGATTGACATAAAGTTGCAACTAGCCCCATCGAATTTCATTTTGAGAAAAACACTTCCTGCAGCACCCGATGCAAATGTCATTATCACATCGGCAATTCTCCACGTCCAAAAACAACAGGTTATGAGCTCTGTTGCATTTGCAGCGGAAAAGCTAAGAGACAATAGCAACAACATTAAACTTCTTGTCCCCCATACGATCACCAATCAACGTCACATTGCCTCCGGCTCTCGTAGCTATACCGATTCATCATTTATTAATGGAGAAATCCCACCAAAATTGGCTTTGGCCTTTGTGAAGAGTGGCAGTGCCGTTGGATCCTGGACTGAATCCCCCCATGATTTTAATTTTTTTCGGTCTATCTAGCCTTGTGTGCAAAGGGAATGGTATTCCACTGTACACTCTATCATTTGACAAAAAATCCTATAGAACTCTGTACGAGTTGACCATGCAATCCATAGATCATGACTTCCAACTATTTGAAAATGGAATAACCGATCAATGTTTTCAAAAAATCATGGTGTAATTGTTTTTGGACTTGTCGGGGACCCAGGATATGAGCATAGTACGAGCAGGAATGTACGTTTAGAGTGTACATTTGCCGATGCTTTGACTGAAAGTATCACGCTAATATCATTGAGTCAATTGAAACCTATTGGGAAATCACACCCAACGGCAGTGTTCTACTAGACCTAGCATCATGAACACAAACCAAATAATCAACGTATTTAGTATGGATCCATACATGTCTCAGTACAAGTCCTATTGCATACCATCGGAACATAACAACTTTATTGAAAGCAGGGGAAAACTATTATTCAAAATCATCGAAGAGTACAGGATTTAACGACTAAGACATGTGGCTTTCATGCACTACTCTTTTTCATATTCAGATGTCGTGGCTATACCTACAAACAGTTTCTCGACGTTTACATTGACTTACCTCGATTGAACGACTTTCTAGTGGAAAATATACTTACAAGCGTGTTTAATATTGATTTTAGTGCCCTACGAATAAAATGTTCTAAAAATGTATGTGAAATTGTTTATTAATAAATGAAAAAATTGTATGTACATGATAAAAACGACTTTTCTACTCTTTAGATTTCATCTTCTACTAGGTATTTGTCGATAACAACTAATGCAGGTAGATTATCTGAATTCACGGTATACTGATCCTGATGTGCTGCAATGTCAGGGTCACATTTTCTACAATAGAGTGTAACTTCACTCTTGTCACATCTCTTTGTATAGTCAATAATACTATTCTCATTCATTTTATAGAATTCACATGTTTCAATTTGCTTATTTGAAACAATGTCACAAACAGTGTCCTCAAGTGGCGAATCACATTCCGTCACAGCAAATAAAAATCAGTGGGCTTATAATCATAGTAGTCATTGTCTTCACAACGATGACGTAGAAACCAAATTCTTTTGTTGTTCCAACAGTTGAATCGCTGACCCGGCTCCTCCTCCCAGAATAATCTAAAACCACGACGATACCAATCTCTTAGCGATAAACTAAAATCACGCTTAGGATTCTTTCCAATCATACCAGGATATGTATTCTCCCACTGATTACATTTTATCATAGTGGCAATTGGAGCATAGGTTGTCCTCTAGGATGAGAGTCACACACCTCTTCAAGACAGGAATTACAACCTTTAATTTGTACAGCATATCCTCTATGCAATTTACACGGGTTGCATAATCTTCACTTCATCAGTCATCATACTCATCAATCATTGTACAATTCTCACATGATTACCAGCTGCCCAGTGTGTACATACATAGCGGACATGTATGGAACATTTTTTTATGTGTTGACACTCTCACTGCCACAATGAAACTGAGCTACAAACAACAACAAATTGAGTGGGATAGAGAGAGAGAGAGGAGTAAATCACGGGGAGGAATATAAACCCTTAGAATAGCATAAGAAGGAACATAAACCCTTAGAATAGCATAGGAAGGAACATAAACCCTTAGAATAGCATAGGAAGGAATATAAACCCTTAGAATAGCATAGGAAGGAACATAAACCCTTAGAATAGCATAGGAAGGAATATAAACCCTTAGAATAGCATAGGAAGGAATATAAACCCTTAGAATAGCATAGGAAGGAACATAAACCCTTAGAATAGCATAGGAAGGAAATATAAACCCTTAGAATAGCATAGGAAGGAACATAGTGTCCCCAAATAGCATTGGAAGGAACATAGTGTCCCCAAATAGCATTGGAAGGAACATAGTGTCCCCAAATAGCATGGGAAGGAACATAAGCTCCTGGAATAGCATAGGAAGGAAACATAAACCGAGCAAATCCATAAGTACATGCTCTGGAAAGGTGCCAAGGAACGTAATGTACGCAATTTGCACAGGAAGGAACATAGTGTACGTAAAATGGTACTTAGTCCTCTACTGTTATCCACATTTCTAGTACTATACTCATGTAAGCAACTATTACTCTTGTAAAAATGAGAAATAATATCTGGACAAATATCATTCCAACATTGATGTACAAAAATTGCAGTCTGATAATCCCTCATTTGTCCAACATTCATCACTCTTAACTTTCTGTAGCACGTCTTTGTATCATTAAAATCTTTCACGTATTCTCGAATTATTCTCACGACTTTATCTTGTAAAATTTGGATACGTTATATAATTAGAGTCGAAATTACTAGTCCATAAAACACAACCATAAAAAATAAAAGGAGTAACTATTGCATGAAATAAAAAAAGTAACATTTTATTCGGAAGAAAATTTTGCAAACGACGAATAATTCCAAACTCCTCTAGCCATTTAATAGCAAATAAATCGCTGTGCAGTTTCCAAGATAAATTACAATCAAACAGTTCGTGGTAACGAACTGTAAGTAATGAGCGACCCCGGCTCAATAGCAACCGAAACTCTAAAAAATGGAATTTTGATAGCAATAGATACATCAAAGTTATTGTGGTTATAAAATCATCAAAAGATTTTATGCTGATTTCCAATATATATAGTTTCATAGAGTTTAGTCTTACCCATCAAAAGTTAGGAGCCTGAGGAAATTTGCCTTATTTTCGAAAAAAAGGGAACACACCCCCTAAAAGTCATGCAATCTTATGAAAAATTGCACCGTCAGATTCAGCGTATTAGATAATCCTACTGTAGAGGTTTTAAGCTCCTATCTGCAAAAATGGGAAATTTTGTATTTTTGCCAGAAGAAAGATCACGGATGCGTGTTTATTTGTTTTTTTTTTCACCAGGGGTGATCGTATCGAGACAATGGTTCTAGAATATTGCAAGAGGACTCATTCGAACGAAATCAAAAGCCCTAGTGCCTTTTTTAAGTGACCAAAAAAATTAGTAGTCGAAAGTGATTGGAGGGCAACTCACACCACTACCACGCCCACCATTTCTCCAAACACATCCAATCAAAATTTTAAGATAACCATTTTGTTCAAAGTAGTTGGAAGGTCGAAAATTATGTCTTTAAGGATGACAAATCCCCCATAGCCCTCAGAGCAAAGTTTATAAGTTATGCCATGGGGGCATATAAGGTATATATAGAAAGTATGATCGTCTACAATTCGGAGGGGGCTCCGAATTGTACCCCCTCCCCCCAGAGCTCTCAGGGCAAGGGTTATAAGTTATTTCCTGGGGCATATAAGATATATATAGAAAGGGTGATCGTCTAAACTTCGTAGGGGGCTGATTGGATTAGTTATCAGAAGTTCTAGTGCCCTTTTTAAGAGTCAGAGTGATCAGAAGGTTGATACTTTCCCCACACATCTCGTATTTCCGCAAAATGCATCTGATAGAAATATTGAGATGGCCATTTGTTGTCGTAGAAAGTTCGAAAAGAGTTCATTCGATTAGAAATTGAAAGGGCTGCTGCCATTTTTAATAGTCGAATGTGACTGGAGGGCAAACTAACCCCTCCTCCCACGCCCACCATTTCTCCAAAACACGATCAAAATTTTTGAAATAGTCGTTTTGTTCAACGTAATTGAAAGGTCCTGAAATTATGTCTTTGAAAATGACAACCCCCCCCCCCACAGCTGTCAGGGAAAGGGTTGTAAGTTATACCCTGGGGGTATATAAGGATTATAGAAAGGGTAATCGTAAAAACTTCAGAGGGGCTCGTTGGATCGGTAATCGGAAGTTCTAATGTCATTTTCAAGATTGAGAGTGATCTAAGGGTGACCCCCCCCTTCCAAACCTCGTATTTTCCCGAAATGGATCTGACAGATATTTTGAGATGGCCATTTGTTGTTGTAGAAACTTCGAAAAAGGCTCATTCAATTGAAAATGAAAGGCTATTATCCTCTTTATTAGTCAAAAGTAATTGGAGGGTAACCTCCCCCCCCCATAACCCCATTAATTCCCAAACAACACATCAAATCAAAATTTTGAGATAGCCATTTTGTACAGCTTAGTTGAAAGGCCTGGAAATTCTGTCTTTGACAACCCCCAAAACCTTCTCAAGATCAGAACATAATTTGCACTTTAGTTAAAAAAATGGCTGTGGATTGTCAGTTTAGTATACATATACTGATGTATATTCCTTGAAGTCTTAATAATTTTTTAATTATCAAAGTTAAAAAAGTTAAAACATTTAAAACGTTTTTTTCGTTCAATATTGTAGGATGAAAGAATTAGAATGGCTTTTGTGCCTTCAACTTGAAAGTGAACGCAAAACATATATTTTTGTTTAAAAAAACGCAAGACAAGATAAGTTTGTTCTAAAATAGGATTAATGACTAATAATTATATATTATAGCTATTATAGCTATTAACCTATTATATTAAGAAATTTATATTTTTTTGATGTGCTATATTACTGATATTTGAGATAGCCATTTTTTCAAAAGCAGTCCAAGGATCACATAGCAAGGCCTTTGGGATTGACACAACCCCCCAGAGTCTGGAGGCCAGAGCTGTAGATTATATCTCGGGGATATATAAGCTTTCTATGGAAGTTGTGGTTGTTTGAACTTTAGAGGAAGCTCATTTGATTGGAAATCTATAGTTCTAGTTCCTTTTTTAAGAGTCAAAATTGATGTAGAGCAAGTAGTCCCCCCTTCCTGACAATCTGTTTTCCCAAAACGCATTTAATCAATATTGTGAGATAGGCTTCAAGGTGGACACAGCCCTCCAAAGCCAAGGTGCAAGGGTTATAATTTGTGCCCCGGGCATATAAGGTTTAATGTATATGTTGTCAAAGAGCATAGATAGAATCTTTTGGGAGTGATATTAAGTTTCTTTTTTCAGGTCAACTTCAGAAGCCATAAGACCAAATTAAAACTACTGTTTGTGTCAGAATTAACAATTGTTGAAAAAGCTTCTCCAACATCCAAATAGCAATCCATACTATGGATTCTTATAGAAAAAACTGAAAAGATATACAATATTATTTTTTTCATGAAAAAGACTATGTCTACAAAAAAAACAAAAAGAAATTAATTTAAAAAACTTTTTCCAAAAAAAAGTTTTTTGAAGAAAAGTAAGGAGCTCCAATTTAAGCCAAGAATGTTCAAAAATGAAAATAAATCAAGGAAACTCAAAACAAACAGAAATTACATGAATAGTCAGTCAAACTCAAAACGAGCAAAAATAAACACGAGTCATGAGTAGGGCTGATAACTCTCATGCCTTCTCAAGACCAAAACAAATTTGCGCTTCACTGAAAAAAAAATACGTTTGAAACGTTTTCACTTTTCTTATTTTCAAAATGAAAAATTATCAAAACTGTTAAGGAATAAGTATCAGTATATTTCAATTAAACTGACAATCCACGGTCATTTTTTTTTTTTTTTGCTTTTTTTTCAGTAAAGCGCAAATTGTGCTCTGGTCTTGAGATGGCATGGTGGTTATCAGCTCTACTCATGTTAAACTTTGCTCGTTTTGAGTTTGACTTGGCTATTTATTGTAATTTCTGTTCGTTTTGAGTCTCATTTATTTTAATTTTTGCCTATTCTTGGCTTAGTGGAGCTCTTTACTTTTCTTCGAAAAACTTGTTTTGTGGAAAAAGTTTTTTAATTAATCTCATTAATCCTCATGTTCCTTTGACATTACCATCAAAAATCAAGTAATTTTGATAGTTCACTTTATTTCCTGCTAGTATGAATAACTCAAAATTCTCATCATTTTCTGAATTCAGATATTGTTCATCCAAGAATTTCAATCCTCAATTTCATTTGAAATATCTTCATGTATCCATGGTTTACGGGGCTCTTGTTTTATCTGCTTCACTGTTCTAACTGAACATATTTTTATCAAAAATCGGTTGGATTATTGAACTCATCATATTGAAAGCCTGTGACGCATTGTTTTCAATTTCAAGAACTGGCTGCCAATTAAGACAGCTCTCTTAATGCAAATAAATCAACTGATGCAAATAAATCAACTGATGCAAATAAATCATCTGATGCAATAAATCAGTAGTAGTAGTAGTAGTAGTAGTAGTAGTAGTAGTAGTAGTAGTAGTAGTAGTAGTAGTAGTAGGAGTAGTAGTAGTAGGAGGAGTAGTAGTAGTAGTAATAGTAGTAGTAGTAAGAGTAGTAGTAGTAGTAGTAGTAGTAGTAGTAGTAGTAGCAGTAGTAGTAGTAGGAGTTGAAATCATCAACTGAAATACATCAATTTAACTGATGCAAATAAAATCAACTGGTGATATTTACCTATGTTCGTAACATTACAGAAAACTAGCTCTTTACTGAAAACACAAAAGCCAAGTATAAGAAAAACAAACAAAAAATATTCATTTAGGAGTCAAAAGTAAATACGTAGCCTGACAACAGCAAACTAATCTATAACGCTTTTCATAGTCCTACAGAAGCTGTGATATCAATAACTTTCAGTATACAGTTAAAATTATCTTAAAAACTTAGAAATAAAAATAATAAGTTTAAAGTCATTACGCAGCGTATAAAATATGGGATTGATTTATAAGGCAACATCTTGGTCTCACCTAGTATTACTCGAAATGAAGGACATATCAACAGTAATATGAACTCTAGAAATCCAGTTATTTATCTATATAAAACGGAGAATTTTAAATTGTGATACAAATTCTAAAGCGAGTCTGTAGTGACACTTCGAACTTGTCTATAAAATAATAATGAAATGTCCTTTTCAGATTGAAAACGACAGTCAATCATGGAACTGAGCTCATTGTGCAGAAGTGATGCTAAATTAAACGAAAAAAAATAAATAAAAGCAACAATCTTAAAATGCTTTACTTTTGTACTGTTAAAAGTGTTCTTAAAAGGTTTACTTTTACCGTACCAAAACTCCTATATTGTTTTGTGTTTTCAGTAAAGCGCTAGTTTTCTGTAATGTTACAAACATAGGTAAATATCACCATTTGATTTATTTGCATTAGTTTTATTGATGTATTTCAGATAGGCTGTGAAGTAATAATGTTTGTTCGTTTTAAGTTTCAACTTTCGTTCGTCAACCTTGCTCTTTACTTCTCTTGGAAAAACGTTGTTTTTTTAATTACTCTATGCTCATTTTTGATTAAAATTTAATTTAGAAACAACACTGCTATGATCTTTCTTATTTATACGGAATAATTTCTGTTCGTTTTAAGTTTTGATGTTAGTCCTTAGTCTCAATTGAAAACTTTTTTTTAAATATAATTTCTAATCACTTCCAATCTAGGGGAGATAAGACATCTCAACCTTTACTAAGGAGCAGAAACAAGAAGCCGTACAAGAATTGAAGAAAAACATAAGTTTACAGTCGAAAAAACATCAAAACATAGTGTCGTTTCTTTTTGTAATTAAAAAAAAAACAAGTTTTTTAAACTGAAAGTAAGGAGCGACATTAAAACTTAAAACGGATAGAAATTATTCCGTATATGAAAGGGGCTCTCCCCCTCCGCAACGCCTCGCTTTTTACGCTAAAGTTTGACTCTGTCTCACAACTTTATTTTTTAAAACAATAAAAAACTTGATGAAACTTTAAAGATTAAAGTAAGATTAAACTTGATGAAACTTATATATTTGAAATCAGAACCAAAATCTGATTCTTTTGATGTATCTATTGGTGCCAAAATTCCGTTTTTTTAGAGTTTCGGTTACCATTGAGCCGGGTCGCTCCTTACTTACAGTTCGTTACCACGAACTGTTTGAAAATAAAAAAAAAAAACAAGTTTTTTTTAACTGAAAGTAAGGAACGACGTTAAAACTTAAAACGAACAGAAATTATTCCGTATATGAAAGGGGCTGTCCCCTCCTCAACGCCTCGCTCTTTACGCTAAAGTTTTATTGTTTAACAAAAATAGAGTTGTGATAAAGTCAAACTTTAGCGTAAAGAGCGAGGCGTTGAGGAGGGGACAGCCCCATTCATATACGGAATAATTCCTGTTCGTTTTAAGTTTTAACGTCGTTCCTTACTATCAGTTAAAAAAACTTATTTTTTTATTTGATTTTTGAACGTTTTTGAATTAACGCAGGTTTTGATTTTGACTCACCGTACACGAATAATTAAAAAAAATTTGCATGTTAATTTTACTTTTATTTGGTTAAATGGCTTTCTCGAAACTTGTTTAATTTTATTTACGAACGTTTTTATTAGTAATAAATATACGTAACTTACGAATTAACTTACGTAACAAACTTCTATATTCATAGATTTTTAATACGTATATTAGGGGTTCGCCCCTAGTCAATACCTTGCTCTTTAAACTAAAGTTCGAATTTTGTCCCCATTCTTTAAAAATGACCCCTTAATCACAAAGGCCGTTAATTAGAATAAATAGCTCTTATGAAAGCACTAAAAAATCTTTGGCTTAAAGAGCGAGGTGTTGACTAGGGGGTGAACCCAATCATATACATAATATTTTTTGTTCGTTTTAATTTTTGATGTTGCTCCTTACTTTCAGTTGAAAAATTTTATTTATTTATTTAATTTCTGATCTTTTTCTTTAATAATGATGGGAAATCATGCACCCCCTTCATAGAAATGTCCCTTCCCCCACAAAAAACTTCCTTCATGGAAAGATCCTCCCATATAGCCCCCGACCCCCCCCCTACCAGAAAATATCCCCCCTGGAAACGTCTGTATACTTCCCAATAACCAATACTATATGTTAACATTGGGTAAAGTTCATAACTTTCAGCCCTCCCCCCGGGGACTTCGGAGGACTAAGTCATCCCAAAAGACATAGTTATCATATTTTCGACCATGCTGAACAAAATGGCTATCTCAAAACTTTGATCGGGTGACTTTGGGGAAAAATGAGCGTGGGAGGGGGCCTAGTTGCCCTCCGTTTTTTTTGGTCACTTAAAAAGGGCACTAGAACTTTTAATTTCCATTCCAATGAGCCCTCTTACGATATTCTAGGACCACTGGGTCGATACGATCTCCCCTGGGAAAAAAACACACGCATCCGTGATCTTTCTTCTGGCAAAAAATGCAAAATTCCACATTTTTGTAGATAGGTGCTTGAAACTTCTACAGTAGGGTTCTCTTATACGCTGAATATGATAATGTGATTTTCATTAAGGCTCTATAACTTTAAGGGGGTCTTTCTCCCTTTTTTCGAAAATCAGCCAAATTTTCTCAGTCGCGTAACTTCTGATGGGTAAGACTAAACTTGATGAAACTTATATATTTGAAATCAGCATTAAAATTTGATTCTTTTGATCTATCTATTGGTATCAAAATTCCGTTTTTTAGACTTTCGGTTACCCTTGAGCCGGGTCGCTCCTTACTTACAGTTCGTTACCACGAACTGTTTGAAAAAAAAAAACTAAAAAAGAAGAAAAAGATCTTTGATTTTTTGTTTTAAAAGAATGAATTCAGTAGCACTTAAGAAAATAGATCCAGGCGACTAGCTACGACACAAAAGGTTACTGTGCGGACAGGTTTATGTATCGACGTACTTGCGGAAAATGTTTCTAGCTCTAAAGCAATGTGCCTTTAGGCTTAGGATTTATTTGACCTGTCCCTAAATAAAAAGCCACACATTGCTCAGAAATGAATGAAAATTTCATAAGATCATTTCTTCTGTAGGTACGATATATGGTATTATAAACTAAGTTTAGTTTTTACTTAAAAAATTATCGGAAGAATTACCCGAATTCTCCTAGAGAAACTATTTTCATTTGTCTTTCTTCCCTCTTTGGATGCACAATCTTCCGTATGGTTAGAATATTACCGTGGAATTGCCAAGTAAATAATTTGAATAAGTAAGTATAACAATAAGTAATCCTTCTTTTAATATACAACTTTGAGTGGTTCCAGAACCACATGCCTACACTTTTCCAACTACTAAGTGGTAGGGGGTTGAGGTCAGGGGCTTAATTTGCTATGGGGTAGAGGGGGCAACTTCCCCTCCCAGACCTTAGTTTTCCTTCAGACCTCAGTTTACCCCCTTCCCCCCCCTCGCAGCTTAAATTTAGTTTTTCTCCAAAAATGTTGTCAAAACTAAGATAAGCCTGCATTATTCAAGCTTCCACTGAAACAGGTCATTTTTCTTTAGTAGGCTACATCTTTACCCTTTTTATTACTATTCGGCTCGTTTTTCAGTTTTCTCTGTCATATTCACTTGATTTGGGAAAATTGCCTCTAGCATTGACCCCAAACTTACAAGATTTTGACAAAATTACGCCACTCGTTGGGGTATGGATTTAGCAGTCTACTCAGAATGTCGCTGCAAACCGTGGACTGGATGACCTCTATTCCCTTTTGAATCAAAATGCTTGACCTAATACCTTCCTTGGACATGCGTGAAAAAAGAGTGCATCACATTTACAAAAATAGATAAATTATCTGAAAATGATAGGGAGAAAATAGAAATAGAAAATGATAGGGAGAAAATAGAAAATGATAGGGAGGTATAAAAGGGAGAAAACCATGATTAAAAAACAAAAAAAAGAAAAGGATGGATAAAAAACCAACCAAGCCTGCATAATTCAAGTATCCAGAGAAACAGGTCAGATTTCTTTAGTATATCTGCCTCTATGGTAATATACGGCTCATTTTTCAGTTTTAACTATCATTTTCGCTTGATTTGGGAGAATTTGCTCCACCCCCCCCCCAGGATTTTGACGAAATTACGCCACTGAGCGTAGATATGAAAAAACATCTTTTATATGAGCTATTAAAAATCTGGCTAGATACCTGCGGTACCAATACGCCCAATTGCAATACGCTCAAACCGATACTCGTGATATAAATACGTTCGATACCGATACAGCATGCAACCCTTTCCCCAGGGACTGTAAAGAATCATACCATCACCAAAACCAAAGATTGTTGACCTTTGATCTATGTTTAATAAGATGGGTATCTCAAAATTGTGATTGAATGACTTGGGGGGAGTGGCCTTTAGGGAGGGGGACTAGTTACACTCCAATCTTTTTGGTCACTAAAAATTGCTCTAGTAAATTTAATTTACGTTTGAATGAGCTATTACAAACCTCTCTATGATTTTCTGGTCACCCCCTAGACCTGCTAGAAAAAAAAGAAGAAAAACCGGGAGACTAAAAAGTGATTTTCCTTGTTGTTCAAGGAGGGGACTATAATTTCCGTTTTCAAGATTTTCAAGCATACTGATTCTAATGGTAAAACTTTTATTTTGATCTGACGCCATTTTCGAGGGGTTTTTAGGCTTTTTTGTGAAATCACCATAAATTTCTTTTCGCAATAAACTTTTACTTCTAAGACAAACCGAAATAATAGTTACCATTCTTGAATCAGTGTTACATGACAATTTTTTTCCCTGGGTATTTTTTTTTCAAAACGCGTCTTTTACCTTTCGGTTATTATGGGCTGTGTTTCGCTCTTTACTACTACGCTCTTTACGTTATTACTGCAACCATGATTTATTGTGTCCTAATTTATGTTTCAGTGAGTTGTAGGAAAAAAGGGCAATAACATATTATTTAGTTCTCTTGAAGTAATTTAGGATTACTGAGAAAGTCAAACAAATTCAAATCGAGCATGAGAAATAATTATAGACTTCTAAGTTCAGAAAGCTAATATAAAATTTAATTTAGAAAAAATTTTTCAACTGAAAGTAAGGAGCAACGTTTAAAACTTAAAAAGAACGGTTTTAAAATAAAAAATAATTTTTTTTAACTAAAAGTAAGGAGCGACATTAAAACTTAAAACGAACAGAAATTATTCCATATATGAAAGGGGCTGTCCCCTCCTCAACGCCTCACTCTTTACGCTATGAAATAAAAAACAAGTTTTTTAACTTAAAGTAAGGAGCGACATTAATACTTAAAACGAACAGAAATTATTCCGTATATGAAAGGGGCTGTCCCCTCCTCAACGCCTCACTCTTTACGCTAAAGTTTAACTCTGTCTCTCAACTTTATTTTTTAAAACAATGAAAAAAATTAGCGTAAAGAGCGAGGTGTTGAGGAGGGGACAGCCCCTTTCATATACGGATAATTTCTGTTCGTTTTAAGTTTTTCATGTCGCCCCTTACTTTCAGTTAAAAAACCTTGTTTTTTTATTTCATTTCTGAACGTTTTTGAATTAATACAGCTTTAATTTTGGCTCACCGTGTATGAATAATTAAAACGAAATTGGCATATTAATTTAATTTTTTTCGGCTAAATGGCTTTCTCGAAATTTTGTTCTGACATAACTTGCGAATTAACTTACGTAACGAACTTCTATATTCGTATGTTTTTGTTAAGTATATTAGGGAGTTTGCCCCTTAGTCAATACCTCCCTCTTTACGCTAAAGCTCGGATTTTTTTCAACTCACAAGCCTCTGAATCATAAAGGCCGGTTAATTAGAATATATAACTCTTTTGAAAGTACTAAAAAAAACTTTAGCGTAAAGCGCGAGGCATTGACTAGGGAGCGAACCCCTTCATATATGAGTAGGGTTTCATTATCCAATCCTACCAGTACAATGTCACACGACCATTTCTAAGCCAATCAGAGGGCTAGAATACTAACGGGACAAGATTACACGCCTATTTCTAAACCAATCAGGGAGCTAGATTACTACCGGGTTCTACATCACTTGATTTCTGTGAACTATTAGCTTGAATTTTACGTAATTTGCTTGTCGAAATCAAAGTACCGTACGCATTATCTGCTATGGCACAATTTCACCTCGTGAACATTCTTTATAATGTTTGTGCTTAAACCTGTGAAACCAGTTTCAACACATTATAACTTTGGTGTTTTGATGCTTTTGTATCTCAATCAATAAATTGAATTTGATTATCAGTTGAATCAATATAATACAAAAAACTTCAAAGATGTATGGTGTTCTTGATTGTGAATTCATTGGTTTAAAGAAGTCAGCTTGCGGTGTAATTTTTGAATGTGCATTTTTATTGTTGTCTACGGATCATAGTGAAGTCTCTTGCTATCACTGGCAAATCAACCATAATATGTATGCTTACAATAGAGACAAGTGGAGTATTGCATAACGAATTATAAACAAACTAGGCTTATATGATAGAGTGTTCCCTCAAATCTATGAAGGAGGGAAGGATCTATCCACGGTACAACAGGAAGCTGGAGAAATATGTAGTTTTTTGTGTGACAGCACTATACGTGAAAGGCAATATACCCATTGATAAACTTTTAATTGTCAAATGCAAATCGAATATTCCATTATTCAATTTGGAAGATTTTAATTGTGAGATATTTCCGAATAAAATACACAATCCTGAGGATGAAGTTCGATTTTAGCAGATGGGTTCCAATAGATATTCCTTCTCGGGATACATGTATAAGATATCCCAGGAAGAAGAAGAACAACAAACAAAACCCGTGATATTGATTGGGATCACACCAAGTGGGTGACGAATGATGAATTATTATATATGTATGACGAGGTTGCTAAAAGTTGTGTATACCCCTGAAATGGAAATATATGACATCTGTAGAGATGCTTTAAATCCAATAGTGAAGTATATTGAAGACAATAAGTTATATCGGTAATTGTATATGTGTAAAATATTGTATATGTGTAATTGCGACTAGCCGTCCAATTCAAGCCGTAAATATTTGGCTCATCTTTATAATGCAGTAGCTTTGCCTCATGTCTTGTACCTGTCTCCTTATTGGAAGCTCCTGAGTGCACGAAACAAGAAAGACATAAGGTCGGTATTTTTCAAGTATGCCCGATATCTTCTTCAATTGCCGTCTTTTGTGCCTTATTGTTGCGAAATATGGAATTTTTGAGCCTCTGAGTGCCGTGGAGGAGGTTATTCAGAATTACGTGAAAAAACTGAGGTTCTGGATCCCGAGTGGGCCCACCTTCCCTAATAGTTATGTTATTATGTAGTTCTTCCTGTTTGTATTTGTTTTTCTTGCCAGTTTGCTTTTTCTTTCTTTTCTTGTTTGTGCTCTGTCTTTTTCTCTTGATTGTAAGCCAGGTTATTAATAAAATTCATTCATTCATTCATTCATTATTGTTGTAATTATGCTCACACACACAATTAGATTGTTTCGAAATCAAAATTGTTCCCTTTCTTTTTGTTGGATTTTTTTTACGTAGGTTATCGAGTATTCTTGAAGTAGAACAAATCGTGGTTTGTCCAGAGTCAGCAGCGAGCAAGGACCTCAACCTCCAAGGGACCCCTCTCCCCATCCACCAAGGGGTCCACCTCCAACATTTTGAGGACACCCCCCAATTTTCAATATAGAGGTTCCATTAAGAGTCATAAATGTGTAAGAAAAAAAAATTATCAGAACGTCATATCAGACCACATCTTTCGGGACTTAGACAAGCGAAGGCTTTGAACATTCAATTCTGACAATTTTTTGCTTCACAATATCAAAATATATCATTTAGAATGATATCCTTTAAAAGTCCCCCATGGCCTAAAATGTTTCCTCATTATGACTTTTCTATTTAATAACCTTAGTCACTTCCACTTCATCTGTTCATGCAAACATCCAACAATAAAATCAATATTAAAAAAGAAACTACCGCCACTATATAAATTAAAACACATCGAAACATCTTTTTTCGAGCACATTTTCTGATCGACTAATCTAAAGCGGCTATTTACAGTTTGAAAGTAGTTTACGAAACGTTGAATTGCTCATTGTTCCCAAGGAATGAGCAAACTCCAGCTACAGAAATTAAATTTCAGATGAATCTACAGAGATTAAACTTCGTTCATTATAAGCCTTTTTTTCATATTTCTTATTATTTTTCGGGTCGAGTTCAGAAGGACATTTGAGGTGAAGTCTTATTTTTAAGATGATTTTGGGAGATGGAGGATGATTCAAAGGCTCATTGGGTACATTTTTGCATCTCGTCAAGAATTGATTGCATTATTAGCGGTATTTAATAATGATAAAAAACTTATATCATTTTCATAGGGGTGAAACAAAGCTCGTTATTATTCATATTTTAAATTGGATTGTATGAAGGGGATAAAAGAGTTAAAAGTGCGTACCAGTTAAGTTAAGTCTGGGAGGATGATAAGTCTTAGGCAACTTGACATAAATGTTAGAATAACATCACTGGTATCAATCTAAGGAAACGGTTAGCGATGTCAAGAAGATTTTGTTACTTAACTTGGCCAAAGTAAAAAAAATATGGATGTTTCGACTCCAGGGTGTGGTTTCCTTAAGCGCAATGCGATAGAGGTGGGGGACGATTCAAGGGCTAATTGGGATACATTATTATGCCCTTCTTTTTTAAAATTAGCTAGTGGAAATATATTGTTTCTGATTGTCTAATTTAAAGCGGCTAGTTACAGTTTAAAAAGTCGTATACGAAACGTTGTATTATTTATTGTTCCTAAGCAATGAGCAAACTTCAGACGCAGAAATTAAATTTCATATGACTCTACAGAGTTTAAACTTCGTTCATTATAAGCCTTTTTTTCATATTTTTACGGGTCGAGTTCAGAAGGACATTTGAGGTGAAGTTTTATTTTTAAGATGAGTTTGGGAGGTGGGGGATGATTTAAGGGCTCATTGGGTAAATTTTTGCATCTCGTCAAGAATTGATTGCATTATTAGCGGTATCTAATAATGATAAAAAGTTATATTATTTTCATAGGGTTGAAAAAAAGCTCAGTAATATTCATATTTTTAACTGGATTGTATGAAGGGGATAAAAGATCAAAAAATGCGTACCAGTTAAGGTAAGTCTTAGAGGATGATAAATCTTAGGTTTATTGGGTACATTTTTGCATCTCGTCCAGAATTGATTGCATTATTAGCGGTATCTAATAATGAAAAAAAGTTATATCATTTTCATAGGGGTGAAACAAAGCTCAGTAATATTCATATTTTTAATTAGATTGTATGAAGAGGATAAAAGAGTTAAACGTGCATACCAGGCAAGATAAGTCTGAGAGGATGATAAGTCATAGGCAACTTGCCATAAACGTTAGAATAACATCACTGGTATCAATCTGTGAAAACGGTTAGCGATGTTAAGAAGATTTTGTGACTTAACTTGGATTTACTTCTTACGTGACTTAAGAAAACTTTTATATTTTTTAGGGAGGCGGGGGATGATGCAAGGGCCCATTGGGTACATTCTTAAGCCCTTCTTTTTCGAAATTAGCTAGTGGAAATAATAAACGATGTAGGCGACTTATGAAAACTTTAATATTTTTTAGGGAGGTGAGGGATGATCCAAGGCCTCATTGGGTACATTCCTATGCTACTCTATGTATTCTATGTACTCTATGGCTGGTTATCGACACTACCTAGTTTATTGCATGTTTATAGGTCATTAATCATTGTACAGTGTATTGTACATGTGTACAATGTAATGTGCATTGTACATGTGTACAGTGTAAAAATTACAATTTTTTCATAATTTCTTGAATGAATTTTCTGTATTGTATATCCAAGAGGTAAATTCAGGAAAGAGTTTGTTAGTTACTTACAATTTTTTCATAATTTCTTGAATGAAGTTTCGGTATTGTGTATCCAAGTGGTGAATTCAAGAAAGAGTTGGTTACTTACTTACAATTTTTCATAATTTCACGAATGAAATTTCCGTGTCGTGTATCCAAGAGGTGAATTCAAGAAAGAGTTTGTTACTTACTTACAATTTTCTCATAATTACCTGGATGAAATTTCCGTGTTGTGTATCCAAGAGGCGAATTCAAGAAAGATTTTGTTACTTACTTGCAATTTTTCATAATTTCTTGAATGAAATTTTCTGTATTGTGTATCCATGAGGCGAATTCAAGAAAGGGTTTGTTAGTTACTAAGAATTTTTCATAATTTCTTGAATGAAATTTCTGTATTGTGAATCCAAGAATTGAGTTCAAGAAAGAGTTTGTTACTCATTTACAATTTTTTTCATAATTTCTTGAATGAAATGTCTGTATTGTGTATCGAAGAGGTAAATTCGAGAAAGAGTTTGATAGTTACTCACAATTTTTTCATAATTTTTTGAATGAAATTTCTGTATTGTGTATCCATGAGGTGAATTCAAGAAAGAGTTTGTTACTTACTTACAATTTTTTCATAATTTCTTGAATGAACTTTCTGTATTGTATATCCAAGAGGTAAATTCAGTAAAGAGTTTGTTAGTTACTTACAATTTTTCCTAATTTCTTGAATGAAATTTGGGCATTGTGTATTCAAGAGGTAAATTCAAGAAAGAGTTTGTTACTTACAATTTTTTCGTTTTCTTGAATGAAATTCCTGTATTGTGTATCCATGAGGTGAATTAAAGAAAGAGTTTGTTATGACTTTATTAAAAATCAAATACTATTAATAAAATCAGATGTATTTTAAACGTGGATGTTCCTGTTTCTGAAAACTGAAAACTCTTTCTGTCTGTGTGTCTGGACGGGGTGTTTGCTTGTCGGTGGAGATTTTCGAGTTAAAAAATTCAGCTCATCTCTCTCTCAGACTTTGGTAAAAGTTCTTTTAATCTATCTCATTTTCTAATATATCCGCTATGAGCCTGTTAGTAGTAGTAGTATCTATATTTATGAAAATTCCTTTTCTGACATCTCCAACTTTTAATACATATTCTAAAGGTTTGACCTTCTAGCATACCCTAAGAATAATGGGAATATGTCGAAATAATGCATAAAATACATTTTATTGAAATAATGACATGTAGAATATTACCAGAAAAATATGCTGCATACATTATTGTACATTATTAATGTCATTTAACAACTTTGGACATTTTGGATCTGTTCCTTAAAACACTTCATCATGTTCTCTCTTAATGCTGTAGCTATTGTCTTCTCTTAGTTCGTAATAAGTGGAATAATCATTATTCCGTTTTGTGTCATACACTATTTTTACTGGGGTGTCACCTAAATGTTCAATATACACTTCGTATTTGCTATTATTAAGTTCATTGACTATATGATCAATAGTAGTAATAACGTTTGTTGGTAATTTGTTTTTCATCGATTCATCTTTATATTCCTTAGTGATATTATCTGCCAATGCCCTTTTTATTTTTTCCAGCAATTTCACTGTCTATTGCCACATTATTTTTACACAGGTAACATTTCTTGCACGTAGGCAAGATATGATTTATGATATTAGAAGAAGAATATGCCTGTCATCTTTTGATCTTCTGTTGAATGCTA
This sequence comes from Artemia sinica, assembly GCA_027921565.1. NCBI lineage: Eukaryota > Metazoa > Arthropoda > Branchiopoda > Anostraca > Artemiidae > Artemia > Artemia sinica. The sequence goes on along the minus strand of CM051264.1, from coordinate 13,209,278 downwards.
ATACCCGAGAGCTGAGATAAGCTGAAATGATAATGTAAAAGAGGTTTTTTTTTTTTTTTTTTTGGGTTTTTTTTTTTTTTTTATTTATTTTTTATTGGGATATTTTTTTATATTTTTTTTAGTAGTGGCTTAGTTGCAGAATTGGAATTTGAGAAAATTTTGTCTGTTGTTGTAAATGGCCACCGCAAGCGGGGACTTCCTGTGGAGTTGGGACGTCCTCTATGCTGGAGAGCATTTTATTTTTATTGTTAATAAAAATTCAAAATTATTTTAGTAGAAGTACAATAATGCGAAGACCACTCTTTGGCTGCTAATTTTAGTAAAATGTAGAGTGTAGGTGGCATTTAGATTTTTGTAAAGTTTAAAAGTAGTTTTTTTTAATGTTAGTGCCACTGAGAGGAGAGGAGGTGGGATTATCTTAATTAAAAAAAAAAAGCTGACGATGGGGTGCAACACTGGGTAACATGTTACCACAAGAACTAGCAAGAAGATGCCCCTCTTCATCAACTATTATTTTTATGATGGCATTCTCTTTGAGTGCAATCATCTCCGAAGATCACAATCTCGCATATCCACCTTCATAAGAGTTGAATTGGTAGTAAAATATATATATATATATATATATATATATATATATATATATATATATATATATATATATATATATATATATATATATATATATATATATATATATATATATATATATATATATATATATATATATATATATATATATATATATATATATATATATATATATATATATATATATATATATATATATGCACTTGGTAGTAATACTGTTACTGCAGCAGCATCAATGACTTACCTTGGTTTGCCAATTGGGTCTAATCTTAAAGCTACCCGATCCTGTCTAATAAATGATCTCAAACAGAAAGTCCGAAAAGCGTATGGGATGATTTTGTCATGCAAACGCCTATATAACCGCCGCATTCTAGCACGGACCTTCAATTCCTTTGCCACCCCTCATATCTCAGCTTTGTCACCTTTCTGGTCTTTGTTTTACTTTTTGATGATAAAAAAACAATCCGTACAGTGTTCTATAAGTTTGCAAAATATCTGCTTAGCCTCCCCCTCCTGGCGAAGAAACTGCCAGATTTCAGCACGTTACGGACTCGATGACCCCTTCGTCGTGGTCGTGACCAGGAGGGAAAAGTTCCTGAAATCTTTAGACCCAACGCATAGTATTTGAAGCTATAGTCAGTAATGTGTAATGGTTGTCTTTTTATGTAAATAGTTTTGCCATTGGTTTTTTGGTTTTTTTTTTAGTTTATTGAAGTATTAATTTAAGTTGTTCGTTTGTTCGATGTGTTTTGTTGTTTTCTTTTCATTTTTTTCTCTACTCTATTTTTACGTTTTTGTACAGCTAAAGTTGGGTAATAAAAATCATTCATTCATTCAAATAAATTTAATTCCTCACTGTCATGAAAATACACGCATACATTTCCAAAAGTGCTACCAATTGTACTTGTTTCATAGTTCAAATACTTCTCCTTGTCAGCATTCAATTCTACAAAAACACTATTATGTGAACACTCTTTCTTAAAATGCTCCATATTCACTTTTTTAAAGATACGACTTATGTGTTTATCCTTCCACTGAACAATTATTAATGACCTATAAACATGCAATAAACTATGTAGTGTCGATAACCAGCCATAGAGTACCACTGGGAAAGCTGCGTCGTGTCTATGAGCAAGCATAGAGTACAATTGGTACAGCCGCAAGCATATTTCATGTCATTTTAAGATTCATAAAAGAAATTCCAAATCCAAAAACAATCAGTATTTTGAAAAAGAAGGGCATAAGAATGTACCTATGAGCCCTCGGATTATCCCTCAACTCCCTAAAAAAATATTAAAGTTTTCATAAGTCGCCTACATTGTTTAGTATTTCCACTAGCTAATTTTGAAAAAGAAGGGCACAAAAATGTAGCCAATGAGCCCATGAATCATCCCCCCACCTCCCTAAAAAATATTAAAGTTTTCATAAGTCACCTAAGAAGTGAACCCAAGTTAAGTCACAAAATCTTCTTGACATCGCTAACCGTTTCCATAGATTGATACCAGTGATGTTATTCTAACATTTATGGTAAGTTGCCTAAGACTTATCATCCTTTCAGACTTACCTTAACTGGTATGCACTTTTAACTCTTTTATCCCTTCATACAATCCAATTAAAAATATGAATATTATTCAGCTTTGTTTCACCCCTATGAAAATGATATAACTTTTTTATCATTATTAGATACCGCTAATAATGCAATCAGTTCTGGAAGAGATGCAAAAATTTACCCAATGAGCCCTTGGAACACTCCCCCCTACCTCCCTATAAAATATTAAAATTTTCATAAATCGCCTATATTGTTTAATATTTCCACTAGCTAATTTTGAATAAGAAGGGCATAAGAATGTATCCCAATAAGCCCTTGAATCGTCCCCCACCTCTAGGGCATTGAGCTTAAGGAAACCTCACCCTGGAGTCGAAACATCCATTTTTTTTTTACTTTGGCCAAGTGAAGTCACAAAATCTTCTTGACATCGCTAACCGTTTCCATGGGATGGCACCAGTGATGTTATTCTAAGATTTATGTCAAGTTGCCTAAGACTTATCATCCTCTCAGACTTACCTTAACTGGTACGCACTTTTAACTCTTTTATCCCCTTCATACAATCCAATTAAAAATATGAAATATCGAGCTTTGTTTCACCCCTATGAAAATGATATAACTTTTTATCATTATTATATACCGCTAATAATGCAATCAATTTTGGACGAGATGCAAAAATGTACCCAATGAGCCCTTGAATCATCCCTCACCTCCCAAACTCATCTTAAAAATAAAATTTCACCTCAAATGTCCGTCTGAACTCGACCCAAAAAAAAATAATAAATAATATGAAAAAAAAGGCTTATAATGAACGAAGTTTAAAACTCTGTAGATTCATCTGAAATTTAAGTTCTGTGTCTAAAGTTTGCTTATTGCTTAGGAACAATGAACAATTCAATGTTTCGTAAATGTCTTTCAAATTGTAACTAGCTAATTTTGAAAAAGAAGGGCATAAGAATGTATCCCAATGTGCCCTTGAATCGTCCCTCACTTCTAGGGCATTGAACTTAAGGATATATTACCCCGGAGTCCAAACATCCATTTTTTTCACTTTGGCCAATTTAAGTCACAAAATCTTCTTGACATTGCTAACCGTTTCCATAGATTGATACCAGTGATGATATTCTAACATTTATGTCAAGTTGCTCAGGAACAATGAACAATTCAACGTTTCTAAAACGACTTTCAAACTGTAACTAGCCACTTTAAATTAGTCGATCAGAAATATTATTTCCACTTGCTAATTTTGAATAAGAAGGGCATAAGAATGTATCCCAATGAGCTCTTGAATCGTCCCCCCCACCTCTAGGGCATTGATCTTAAGGAAACCTCACCCTGGACTCCAAACATCCATTTTTTTTTTTTACTTGGGCCAAGTTAAGTCACAAAATCTTCTTGACATCACTAACCGTTTTCCATAGATTGATACCAGCAATGTTATCCTAACATTTATGTCAAGTTGCCTAAGACTTATCATCCTCTCAGACTAACCTTAACTGGTACGCACTTTTAAACTCTTTTATCCACTTCATACAATCTAATTGAAAATATGAATAATAACGAACTTTTTTTCACCCCTATGAAAATTATATAACTTTTTATCATTATTAGATACCTCTAATAATGCAATCAATTCTGGATGGGATGCAAAAATGTGCCCAATGAGCCTTTGAATCATCCCCCACCTCCAAAACTCATCTTAAAAATAAAACTTCACCTCAAATGTCGTTCTGAACTCGACCCACAAAAATGATAAAAAATATGAAAAAAGACTTATAATGAACGAAGTTTAAACTCTGTAGATTCATCTGAAATTTAATTTCTGTGTCTGACGTTTTGCTCATTCCTAGGAACAATGAACAATTCAATGTTTCTTAAATGAATTTCAAACTCTAAAGAGCTAATTTTGAAAAAGAAGGGCATAAGAATGTATCCCAATGAGCCCTTGAATCGTCCCCCACCTCTAGGGCATTGAGCTTAAGGAGATCTTACCCTGGAGTCCAAACATCCATTTTTTTTTTTTTTTTTTTTACTTTGGGAAATTTAAGTCACAAAACCTTCTTGACATCACTAACCGTTTCCATAGATTGATACCAGTGATGTTATTCTAGCATTTATATCAAGTTGCTCAGGAACAATATCCAATTCAACGTTTCGTAAACGACTTTCAAACTGTAACTAGCCGCTTTAAATTAGTTGATCAGAAATAATATTTCCACTAGCTAATGTTGAAAAAGAAGGGTATAAGAATGTATCCCAATGAGCTCTTGAATCTTCCCCCACCTCCAGGGCATTGAGCTTAAGGAAACCTCATCCTGGAGTCCAAACATCCTTTTTTTTACTTTGGCCAAGTTAAGTCACAAAATCTTCTTGACATCGCTAACCGTTTCAATAGATTGATACCAGTGATGTTATTCTAACATTTATGTCAAGTTGCCTAAGACTTATCATCCTCTCAGACTAACCTTAACTGGTACGCACTTTAAACTCTTTTATCCCATTCATACAATTTAATTAAAATATGAATAATAACGAGCTTTGTTTCACCCCTATGAAAAATGATGTAACTTTTATCATTATTAGATACCGCTAATAATGCAATCAATTCTGGACGAGATGCAAAAAAGTACCCAATGAGCCTTTGAATCATCCCCCACCTCCCAAGCTCATATTAAAAACAAAACTTCACCTCAAATGTCCTTCTGAACTCGACCCGCAAAAATAATAAAAAATATGAAAAAAGGCTTATAATTAACGAAGTTTAAACTCTGTAGATTCATCTGAAATGAAATTTATGTGTCTGAAGTTTGCTCATTGCTTAGGAACAATGAACAATTCAATGTTTCGTAAACTACTTTCAAACTATAAATAGGTAATTTTCAAAAAGAAGGGCATAAAAATGTATCCCAATGAGCCATTGAATCGTCCCCCACCTCTAGGGCATTGAGCTTAAGGAAATCTTACCCTGGAGTCCAAACATCCATTTGTTTTTACTTTTGCCAAATTAAGTCACAAAATCTTCTTGGCATCGCTAACCGTTTCCATAGATTGATACCAGTGATGTTATTTTAACGTTTATGTCAAGTTGCTCAGGAACAATATCCAATCAACGTTTCGTAAACGACTTTCAAACTGTAACTAGCTGCTTTAAATTAGTTGATCAGAAAATAATATTTCCACTAGCTAATTTTGAAAAAGAAGGGCATAAGAATGAATCCCAATGAGCTCTTGAATCGTCCTCCACCTCTAGGGCATTGAGCTTAAGGAAACCTCAACCTGGAGTCCAAACATCTATTTTTTTTTTACTTTGGCCAAGTTAAGTCACATAATTTTTTTGACATCGCTAACCGTTTCCATAGATTGATACCAGTGATGTTATTCTAAAATTTATGTCAAGTTGCCTAAGACTTATCATCCTCTTAGACTAACCTTAACTGGTACGCAGTTTTAACTCTTTCATCCCCTTCATACAATCCAACTAAAAATATGAATAATAACGAGCTTTGTTTCACCCCTATGAAAATCATATAACTTTTTATCATTATTAGATACCGCTAATAATGCAATCAATTCTGGACGAGATGCAAAAATTTACCCAATGAACCCTTGAATCATCCCCCACCTCCCAAAATCATCTTAAAAAATGAAACTTCACCTCAAATTTCCTTCTGAACTCGACCCGCAAAAATAATAAAAAATATGAAAAAAGGCTTATAATGAACGAAGTTTAAACTCTGTAGATTCATCTGAAATTTAATTTTTGTGTCTGAAGTTTGCTCATTGCTTAGTAACAATGAACAATTCAATGTCTCGTAAACGAATTTCAAACTGTAACTAGCCACTTTTAATTAGTTGATCAGAAAATGTGCTTGAAAATAGATGTTTCGATGTGTTTTTTAATTTTTATAGTGGTGGTAATTTCTTTTTTAATATTGGTTTTGTTGCTGGATGTTTGCATGAATAGATGAAGTGGAAGTGCCTAAGGTTAGTAAACAGAAAAGTCATAATGAGGAAACATTTTAGGCCATGGGGGACTTTTAAAGGATATCATTCTAAATGACATATTTTGATATTGTTAAGCAAAAAAGTATCAGAATTGAATGTTTTAAAGCCTTCGCTTGTCTAAGTCCCGAAAGATGAGGTCTGATATGACGTTCTGATAACTTTTTTGTTACACACACAAAACTCTTAATGGAACCTCTATATTGAAAATTGGGGGTTGTCCTCAAAACTTTGGAGGGAGAGAGGACCTCTTGGTGGTTGAGGAGAGGGGTCCCTTAGAGGTTGAGGTCCTTACTCGGTGCTGACTCTAGACAAACCACGATTCGTTCTACTTCAAGAATATTCGATAACATACCTCAAAAAATCTAACAAAAAAAGACAGGGAACAATTTCGATTTCGAAGCAAATTTATTGTGTGTGAGCATGATTAAACAATAATATATTACACATATACAATTACCGATATAACTTATTGTCCTCAATATATACTTCATTATTGCATTTAAAGTATTTCTCCAGATGTAATATATTTCCATTTCAGGGTTACACACAACTTTTACAACCTCGTCACACTAGTTTGCTTATAATTCGTAATGTCATACTTGACTTGTCTCTATTGTAAGCATACATATTATATTTGATGTGCCAGTGATTACAAGAGACTTCACTATTTTCTGTAGCAAACAATAAAAATGCATATTCAAAAATTACACCGCAAGCTGACTTCTTTAAACCAATGAATTCACAATCGAGAACACCATACATCTTTGAAGTTTCTGTATTATATTGATTCAACTGATAATCAGATTCAATTTATTGACTGAGATACAAAAGCATCAAATACAAGGTTATAATGTGTTGAAACTGTAATCTCAGGTTTTAAGCACAAACATTATAAAGAATTTTCACTAGGTGAAATTGTGTCATAGCAGATAATGCGTACGGTACTTTGATTTCGACAAGCAAATTACGTAAAATTCAAGCTAATAGTTCACAGAAATCAAGTGATGTAACACCCGGTAGTAATCTAGCTCCCTGATTGGTCTAGAAATAGGCGTGTAATCTTGTCCCGTTAGTATTCTAGCCCTCTGATTGGCTTAGAAATGGTCGTGTGGTCTTGTACTGGTAGGATTGGATAATGGCTCCCAACTTATATTTAATAATTTCTTTTCGTTTTAAGTTTTTTTACGTTGCTCCTTACCTTCAGTTGAAAAAACTTTTTTTATTTAATTTCTGATCGTTTTTTTTTAAATAATGCTGGGAAATCCGGTGCCCCCTTCATAGAAATATTCCTTCCCCCCAAGGAAACATCCTCCATGGAGAGATCCTCCCCCGTAACCACCTCCTTCAACCTTCCCCCCCTCCAGAAAAAATCCCTCCTGAAACGTCTGCATACTTTCCATTAACCAATACTATATGTAAAGAATTGGCAAAGTCTATAACTTGTAGCCCTTTTTCCGGGAACTGTGGGGGATTAAGTTATCCTCAAAGACATATTTATTAGATTTTTTGACTATGCTGAACAAAATGGCTATCTCAAAATATTGATTGGGTGACTTTGGGAAAAATGACCGTGGGAGGGAGTCAAGTTGCCCTCCAATTGTTTTGTCACTTAAAAAGGGCATTAGAACTTATACTTCCACTTGAATGAGCCCTCTCACGATATTCTAGGACTACCGGGTCGATACGATTACCCCTGGTAAAAAAACAAAAAACACACGCATCCGTGATATTTCTTCTGGCAAAATATACAAAATTCCACATTTTTCAAAGAGGAGCTTGAGACTTCTATAGTAGGGTTCTTTGATACACTGAGTCTGATGGTGTGATTTTCATTAAAGTTCTGTGACTTTTAGGGGCTGTTTTCCCCCTTTTTTTTTTCGAGAATAAGGCAAATTTTCTCAGGCACTTAACTTTTGACAAGTTAGACTAAACTTAATAAAACTTATATATTTGAAATCAGCATGAAAATACGATTCAATTGATGCATTTATTGCTATCAAAATTCCGAATTTTAGAGTTACGGTTCCTATTTGAGCCGGGTCGCTCATTACTTACATTCGTTACAACGAACTGTTTGAAATTTTTACTCTTTCTCACAACTCCATTTTTTAACAACAAAAAACTTTAGCGTAAAGAGCAAGGGATTGAGGAGGGGACTGCCCCTTTTATATACGAAATGATTTCTGTTCGTTTTAAGTTTTAAGGTCGCTCCTTACTTTCAGTTAAAAAAAACTTTTTTTAATTTAAAAACTGTTCGTTTTAAGTTTTAATGTTGCTCCTTATTTTGTTAAAAAAAACTTGTTTTTTAAAATTTAATCTCTAATTGTTTCTAAAATAATGCTGGTATATCCAGAATCCACCTTATGGAAAATTACCTTCCCCGATGAAAAATTCCTCCATGGAAAAAATTCTCCCATGTAAACCCCTCCCCCAACCCTTTATACTTCGGAATAACTTACACTATATGTAAACAATATGGGCAAAGTTCGAAACCTGCAGCCCTTCCCTTGGGGACTGTGGGGGATTAAGTCATCCTTAAAGACATAGTTTTTAGATTTTTCGACTATGCTGAACAAAATGGCTATATCAAACTTTTGATCGGTTGACTTTGGAAAAAAATGAGCGTGGGAGGAGGCTTACTGCCCTCAAATATTTTGGTCACTTAAAAAGGGCACTAGAACTTTGGATTTTCGAGTGAGCCCTCTCACAATATTCTATGACCACTGGGTCGATATGATCACCCCTGGGGAAAAGAAAAAAAAAGACAAAAAAAACTATAAACACGCATCCGTGATCTTTCTTCTGGCCAAAAAAATACAAAATTCCGCATTTTTGCAAATAGGAGCTTGAAACTTTAACATTAGGGTTTTCTGATACGCTGAATCTGATGGTGTGATGGTGTCATTAAGATTCTATGACTTTTAAGGGGTGTTTTCCCTTTATTTTGAAAGTTTGACAAACTAAAAAAATTACACGTTTCTTGAATTTTTTTGGTTCTGACCCTGTTAAAAAGTTCATAGTGAATTCTCCCAACAGACTAATGAGACTTACTAAGGGGTCTGAGAGGGGGAGAATACGGGAGGGGTCCTCCAGTTAAGGGTTGTGGCCTATAATTATTACAATGGTACCGTTGTATACTTCGTACCTTTTCCACAGTGGCACCAAAAGTGTTATTTTCAGTGCTATATCGCACTTACGAATGGTAAAATTGTTAAAAAAAAGCACGTATATATGGGCAATAGCTTTCAAATGAATCATTAAACATCACTCTTTTAAGTTCTGCTAGCCCAATAGCCCCAACTTTTCCACTTGAGACACAGCACCAAAAGCGCCGTTTTTAGTGTCATTTAGAACTTGCTAATGGTGGAATTTATATGAAGGACGTAAATATGAACAATATCTTTTATATGAGCAGTAAAAGATCTGTCTACGATGTTCTGGTTGCCTGCTAGTGCAGCCTCTTGGGAAATGGCACAAAAAGTGCCATTTTAGTGCCATATGGCACCTGCAAATGGCGGAAATTATAAAAAGCACGTAGATATGAGAAATAACTTTTGAATGAGTCATTAAGTATCTCTCTATGATGCTCTGGTAGCCCGCTAGGCCTTTGAAAAAAAAGAAAAAAAAAGGGAGACAGACCAGTGCTACCGATGCAAAAAAGTGATTTTCCTTGTTGTTCAAGGAGGGGGACTGTAATTTCCCTATACAAGGTTTTGACCTTACTGATTCCAATGGTACACTTTTCATTTTTATCTGAAGCCATTTTTGAGGGGTTTTGAGGCTTTTTTCGAATCACCATACATTTCTTTTCGCTATAAACTTTCACTTTTAAGACGAACCAAAATAATAGTTTACCATTCCTGAGTCAGTGTCAGATAGCTTTTTTTCACAAGGCAGTTTTTTGTTTTTAACGCGTTTCTTAACTTTTGGTTACTATGGGCCATGGTTCACTCTTTAATAGGTTGCAGCTGCCACTGCAACCATGACAACCATTCTTCAATGGCCTGACAAACGTACTTTACCTTAGATTTTTTAAACCGATTAAGCATAAAATCATCATGTCCAATAGGAATTTCAATAGGATTCTCTATAAGGAACTGATTTTCTAAATGTCTCTCCAACGAATTATTTTAACTACCGTACTATCCATCATGGATTCTAATACACCAACAGACACGATGGAAAAAAAAATACAAAAATAAATAAATAATAAAACAGCAGCAAAACACACACACACAAAAAAATGTTACTTAGGGAGTGGGTCCATAAAAACAATGAAAAAACATTATATCTATTATAATTTAACAAACAACCGCTCAATTGACATTTCACAATGTGTCAGCAAGTGCTCTAAATACACTATAAGCAATATCTTCATTTACGAACTTCACAAGGACAGGTGCCACAATGTTAATAAAATTACTTGGGGAAATGGGGTCTTTAAGTCTGAATCTGGTAGCCGCTAATACTTGAGACTCAGTTATAGTTGACAGACCCATCTTGTTAACAATAGTATCAAATACAGCCACATTAAACTCAACTCCTGGTGTTTGCTTTAGTCCAGAAAATACTCACGTATCTAGCAGCTTCTCCTGCTCGAAATCATCCGGCTTTTCTTCAAGTTTTTTCAGCATGAAAATCAAGAGATTCAATTTGACCTTTAAGGCCTACTAGGAAGTTTGCAATTTGTTTAAATTTACCACTGTATTCAGGTGTGGTCGAATCATAAGTCTCTGACACGCTAAGCTCAATATTTTGAGGATCCTTAGACTGAGTAATTGTTGACGCTCCGTCATTTGGCGCACTAATTTTCTCCGTTACTTTTTTCTGAATGTCCTGCATCAGAATCGCTTTAATTGAAGGATCCATGTCTACAGAAACTGTAGTTCCATCTGTATTTCCACTTTTCTCGTTGCCCTTTTTTATAATCTCAATGTGAATATCTGGATGATTTTGTTGTTCACGGAAAGCATTCTTCACTTTTTTTGTACCTTTCTTAGAGCCAGCGGGAAAATTTTCCTGGTTGAAAAAATGATTTCATTAAAAATTACGCTTTTAATAACAAAAACGTTTTTAACCACATCAATTTCCTTTTAAAATGAGCCATTAAACGGGTCGGTCGAAAACAGGATCAGCCGCTTTGTGGCATGTTTGAAACAGGTTTTTGTGTGGCATGGCCGCATAGAAACAAAAATGAATTCTTGTCGAAAAGGGGCATGTTTAAGAGCTGACGTCACAAGACTTGTTTTGTTTCTTAAGCTAATACGAAGGTGATGACATGCCAATTCTAAACCAAAAACGACTCTATCGAAATGTGGCACGTATAGGCATCATGTCAAAAAACTGGTTTTTGTTCTATAAGCTAATATGAAACCAATGGCAAAAGTTCATTGCATTGAATAATTAAGGGTTTGCTGGAATTCAGTGGTAGAGTAAGTACTTTGAAATAAAGATGGCAGTGAGAGATAAACCCCTTTTTAAAAAATGGATGTCTTTTCAACTTTGGATTTATAAATACCTACTTCTAAGGTGTAGAATGTACAAAAATAAAAATAGACATTTTATTTGTAAATATATTTGTTTTCTTTATGTATAAATTATATTTTTTGGAAGGAGATTGTATAAAACATTTAGTTAAAAATTTTTGATGGTTTTCGTTCTGCATTAACATAAGCAGAACGTTAACGTTCTGATGGTTTTCGATGGTTTGCATTAACTAAAAAACGATCTGAAATTAAATAAAAAAAACAAGTTTTTTAAACTGAAAGTAAGGAGCGACATTAAAACTTAAAACGAACAGAAATTATTCCGTATATGAAAGGGGCTGTGCCCTCCTCAATGCCTCGCTCTTTACGCTAAAGTTTTTATTGTTTAAAAAAAAGAGTTGTGAGAAAGTCAAAATTAGCGTGAAGAGCGAGGCGTTGAGGAGGGCACAGCCCCTTTCATATACGGAATAATTTCTGTTCGTTTTAAGTTTTCATGTCGCTCCTTACTTTCAGTTTAAAAAACTTGTTTTTTTTTTATTTAATTAGAGTAAAGAGCGAGGATTGAGAATGCGACTGTAACGGAAAAACTTCTGATCATTTTAAGTTTAAACCTTGCTCTTTACTTTCAGTTGAAAAAAAAATGTCTTTTCATTTGTTGAAAAGACATTTGTTTCATTTGTTGACGAACAGAAATTATTCCGTATATGAAAGGGGCTGTGCCCTCCTCAACGCCTCGCTCTTTACGCTAAAGTTTGTTATTGTTTAAAAAAGTTGTGAGAAAGTCAAACTTTAGCGTAAAAAGCGAGGCGTTGAGGAGGGCACAGCCCCTTTCATATACGGAATAATTTCTGTTCGTTTTAAGTTTTAACATCGTTCCTTACTTTCAGTTAAAAAAAACCTGTTTTTTTTTTTTTTAATTTTGAACGTTTTTGAATTAATGTAGGTTTTGATTTTGGCTCACCGTACATGAATAATAAGAAAAAATTTGCATATTAATTTTACTTTTTTTATTAAAATAATGGCTTTTTCAAAACTTGTTTGATTTTATTTTACGAACGTTTTGATTAGTAATAAATATATGTAACTTACGAATTAACTTACGTAACGAACATCTGTATTCATTGATTTTTAATACGTATATTTAGGGGGTTTGCCCCCTAGTAAATACCTTGCTCTTTAAGCTAAAGTTCAAATTTTGTTCAAATTCTTTAAAAATGACTCCTTAATCTCAAAGGCCGTTATTAGAATAAATAGCTCTTATGAAAGTACTAAAATTCTTTGCCTTGAAGAGCGAGGTATTGACTAGGGGTTGAACCCAATCATATACGTAATATTTTCTGTCTGTTTTTAAGTATTGATGGTGCTCCTTACTTTCAGTTGAAAAACTTGTTTTTTTTTTTTAAATATAATTTCTGATCTTTTTCTTTAATAATGCTTGGAAATGCGGCTCCCCCCACATAGCAATGTCCCTTCCCCAATGAAAACTTACTTCATGGAAAGATCCTCCCATATAACCCCGACCCCCCCCCCCCCTTCCCACCTACCAGAAAAAATCCTCCTGAAAACGTCTGTATACTTACCAATAACCAATACTATATGTTAACATTTGGTAAATCTCATAACTTTCAGCCCTCTCCCCAGGGATTCCGGGGGATTAAGTCATCCTAAAAGACATAGTTATCATATTTTTGACCATGCTGAACAAAATGGCTATCTCAAAATTTTGATCAGGTGACTTTGGGAACAAATGAGCCTGGGAGGGGGTCTAGTTGCCCTCCATTTTTTTGTCACTTAAGAGGTTACTAGAACTTTTAATTTCTGTTCCAATGAGCTCTCCCATGATATTCTAGGACTAATGGGTCGAAACGATCACCCCTGGGAAAAAAATTAAATATAATAAAAATAAACACGCATCCGTGATCTTTCTTCTGGCAAAAAATGCAAAATTCCACATTTTTGTAGATAGGTGCTTGAAACCTCTACAGTAGGGTTTCTGATACGCTGAATATGATGTTGTGATTTTTTATTAAGCTTCTATAGCTTTTAGGGGGTCTTTCTCCCTTTTTTCAAAAATCAGCCAAATTTTCTCAGACGCTTAACTTTTGATGGGTAAAACTAAACTTGATGAAACTTATATACTTGAAATCGGAATTAAAATTTGATTCTTTTGATGTATCTATTTGGTATCAAAAATCCGTTTTTTAGAGTTTCGGTTATAATTGAGCCGGGTCGCTCCTTACTTACAGTTCGTTACCACGAACTGTTTAATATATTTTTTGGGTTAGGAGATTTGGGTTAAGAGAATAAGAGATTTGCGTCTCATATGCCATCTTCTATTCAAAGTACAAACTCCATAACTCGTAATTAGCAGACCCATATATACGATCGATATGTCGGGTCGGTCGAAAAAAGGATCAGCCGCTTTGTGGCATGTTTGAAACAGGTTTTTGTGTGGCATGGCCGCATAGAAACAAAAATGAATTCTTGTCGAAAAGGGGCATGTTAAAGAGCTGACGTCACAAGACTTGTTTTTGTTTCTTAAGCTAATACGAAGGTGATGACATGCCAATTCCAAACCAAAAACGACTCTATCGAAATGTGGCACGTATAGGCATCATGTCAAAAAACTGGTTTTTGTTCTATAAGCTAATATGAAACCAATGGCAAAAGTTCATTTGCATTGAATAATTAAGGGTTTGCTGGAATTCAGTGGTAGAGTAAGTACTTTGAAATAAAGATGGCAGTGAGAGATAAACCCCTTTTTAAAAAATGGATGTCTTTTCAGCTTAGGATTTATAAATACCTACTTCTAAGTGTAGAATGTACAAAAATAAAAGTAGACATTTTATTTGTAAATATATTTGTTTCCTTTATGTATAAATTATATTTTTTGGAAGGAGATTGTATAAAACATTTAGTTAAAATTTTTTGATGGTTTTCGTTCAAATAAGAAATTTTGTTTATCACTGGTTTCATATCAAGTGGGACTCTTGTTTTTAAATGGATTTAAATGGCCATGTTCACTGGAAAAGGGTGATTCTAACCCTCTAAATAGCTCCCTCTGGAGCTATTGTTTTATCCTTATATCCTTTCACTCTATACCTTCAACTCTGTTTCTACTTAGCCTTTTGTGTCATTCCTATCTAGTATTCATTCATATAGAAAAAACATTACAAGAAACGTTGAATCGATAAATACTTTATTTTTAAATAAGAGATTATTTTATAAAAACACATGGTTGTGTCTTCTTCCACTGTCAAATCCATAGACACTTTGAGTGTCTGTTTTGTCGTTGTCGGGTAAACTTCGAAAGGTTAAATTTTTGTTATTTTTTTTCTTCTTTCTTTTTTGTTTAGCACTGAGGACAGCTTGAGGGAGGTCCTTGTAGAAATATTTGCTTGTTTCTTCGTCATCATGGTTTGCCACTGGCTGACAAAATCCTTGTTTTCTCACCTGTTTTGATTTTATTTTTCATTTTATTATTTTCTGATTAAGAGCCTAAGTGTAGAAGTTTTAACTCCTATTTTCTATCTAAAATCTTGAATTTTGTACTTTTTCCTTGAAGAGATACGGTTTTATATGTTTCGTTCCCCATGCCCAATTGTAGCAAACCAAACCTAGAAGATTAGAAGAGGGCTTATTTGATCGTGAATCACAAATATTACTGACCTTTGAGAATAACCAAAGATTGGAGGGTAGCTATCAATTGTTCCACGCCTCTTTTTACCCATATAATGACATATCAAAATTTGGCATTATTAATTTGATTTAAACAGTAGAAAGGTCCAATAATTTATCTTTGGGGAGGAAATGATCCCTTATAGTCCAAGAAGAAGGAACTACAAGTTACGCAGTTTGCCCACCGTTCACATATAGTATTTCTCATTGCAGAATAGGAAAAAAAAATTATAATGGGAAGTGGTATTTTTTGGTGGGAAGGGGGTCCTTGAGTGGTATAAAGCCCTTCCGGGGGAATAATTTTTCATGGTAAGATTCAGGGAAATTTCTGAGCCAAATTTTACACAGAAAGCAGGAAAGGATTTCTTGTCAAAATTTGAAAAACAATCAGAAATTCCATTTATAAAACCAAGTTTTAAGCTTAAGAGAAACAAGAGCCATTTTAAATATGAGTGGAGCGGCTCCTTTCTCAACCCTTGCTCTTTAAGCTAGTCAGTTTTTGTTATCGTTCTATGACTCGTTCCTTTAGGAATGAGTCATAGAACACAAGGGCTGTTGAACTTGAAGTATTTTTAAATAACTTGCTTTTCAAAACAGTTCGTGGTAACGAACTGTAAGTAAGGAGCGACCAGGCTCAATGGTAACCGAAACTCTAAAAAACGGAATTTGGTACCAATAGATACATCAAAAGAATTAGATTTTAATTCTGATTTCAAATATATAAGTTTCATCAGGTTTAATATTACTCATCAAAAGTTCCGCGCCTGAGAAAATTTGGCTGGTTTTCGAAAAAAGGGGGAAAGACCCCCTAAAAAGTAATTGAACCTTAATGAAATTCACACCATCATATTTAGCGTATCAGAAAACCCTACTGTAGAGGTTTCAAGCTCCTATCTACAAAAATGTGGAATTTTGCATTTTTTGCCAGAAGAAAGATCACGGTGCGTGTTTTTGTTGTTTTTTTGTTCCAGGGGTAATCGTATTGACCCAGTGGTCCTAGAATATCGTAAGAGGGCTCATTGGAATGGAAATTAAAAAGTTCTAGTCCCCTTTTTTAAGTGACCAAAAAAAAATGGGAGGGCAGCTAGGCCCCCTCCCACGCTCATTTTTTTCTCAAAGTCACCCAATTAAAATTTTGAGATAGCCATTTTGTCCAGCATAGTCGAAAATCTAATAAATATGTCTTTTTACGATGACTTAATCCCCCACAGTTCCCAGGGGAAGGGCTGCAGTTTATGAACTTTGCCCATTGCTTACATATTGTATTGGTTATTGGGAAGTATAAAAGACATTTTCAGGAAGAATTTTTTTTCTGGTGGGGGGGGGGGGGGCTGGAGGAGGGGCTATCTATTCTAATTAAACGGCCTTTGTGATTCAGGGGTTTGTGAATTAAAAAATTTTTAACTTTTAACGTAAAGAGCGTGGTATTGACTAAGGGAGAACCCCATCATATACGTAATAAAAAAAAAAAAAAAACAATAAAAAAAAAACAAGCGATACGGCTCAATAGTAATCGAAACTTTTAAAAACGGAAGTTTGATGTCAATAAATGTATCAAAAGAATGGGCTTATAATGCTGATTCTAAATATATGAATTTTATATTAAGTTTAGTATTACTCATCAAAGGCTAAAAGCATGAGAAAATTTACCTGATTTTTTAAAGAGGGGGGAAACATCCCCTAAAAGCGAAAAAAATTTAATGAAAAATCACACCGTCAGATTCAGCGTATCAGAAAACCCTATAACATAGGTTTCAAGCTCATATCTGCAAAAATCTGCAACTGTGTATTTTTTGCCAGAAGAAAAATATACGAATATAGAAGTTCGTTACGTAAATTAATTTGTAAATTACGTCAGAACCAAATTTAGAGAGCCATTTAGCAAAAGAAAAGTAAATTTTTTATGCAAATTTTGCTTACTTATTCAATGCCGGCGAGCCAAAATAAAAGCTGCATTAACTAAAAAACGATCAGAAATTAAATAAAAAAAAACAAGTTTTTTAAACTGAAAGTAAGGAGTGACATTAAAAAAAACTTAAAACGAACAGAAATTATTCCGTATATGAAAGGGGCTGTGCCCGATTTTCGACTATGTTGAACAAAATGGCTATCTCAGAATTTTAATTCGGTGACTTCGGAAAAAAAAAATGAGCGTGGGAGGGGGCCAAGTTGCCCTACAATTTTTTTGTTTTATTTCATTAGAATTAATGACGCGCTCCACTTCTCGCGTGTGTACCTAGATTCTAAACAAGTACCGTTGTTTCTTATGGAAAAGAAAGCACGAACTTGACAGCTGACAGTTAAAATTTGGGATTTGCAGGTTGCACAAAATATCTTCAAAGTTTTCCAATAGCAAATCCTATCTGTGAGCAGTGGACAAATTATTAACTTAAAAGTCCCTTCAACTTCTACAATAGAATCCTGTGAGTATTCTGCAGTTTGGGAGGGAGGGGGGATATCTCAAATGGTGTATTTTAATGCCAAAACATCATAGTTCTAATTGAACCATCAGATAAATACAGAATTAGTTCTAAGTGAGAGACAAGGGCATTGCGGGAGTAAAAAACGATGTATAATCACCAGGGCCATAACCAGAATTTTTTATTTTTTGGGGGATATGTTTTGTTTGAGGAGGGGACAAAAGAAACTTTAAAAAAAGAATTAAAATTTGATTCTTTTGATGTATCTATTGGTATCAAAAATCCGTTTTTTTTAGAGTTTCGGTTACCATTGAGCCGGGTCGCTCCTTACTTACTTTTCGTTACCACGAACTGTTTGATATATTTTTTGGGTTATTCAACTATGCTGGACAGAATGGCTATCTCAAAATTTTGATCAGACGAAATTGGGAAAAAAAAGGGCGTGGGAGGGGGCCAAGTTGCCCTCCAGCATTTTTGGTCACTGAAAAGGGCACTTTAACTTTTAATTTCCGTTCGAATGAGCTCTCTCTTGATGTTCTAGGGCCAATGGGTCGGTACGATTACCCCTGAAAAAAAAAAATAAACACGCCTCCGTGATCTTTCTTCTGGCAAAAAATACAAAGTTGCAGATTTTTGCAGATATGAGCTTGAAACATATGTAATAGGGCTTTGTGATACGCTGAATCTGACGGTGTGATTTTCATTAAAATTATTTCACTTGTAGGGGATGTTTCCCCTCTCTTTCAAAATTCAGGCAAATTTTCTCAGGCTCGTAGCCTTTTATGAGTAATACTAAACTTAATAAAATTTATATATTTAGAATTAGCATTAAAAAAAGTTTTTTAAAGTTTTGATTACTATTGAGCCGTATCGCTTGTTTTTTTTATTGTTTTTTTTTTTTTTTATTACGTATATGTTATTACGTATATGAGGGGGTTCTCCCCTTAGTCAATACCACGTTCTTTACGCTAAAGTTAAAAATTTGTTTAAATCACAAATCCCTGAATCACAAAGGCTGTTTAATTAGAATAAATAGCTCTTTTGAAAGCACTAAAAAAAAAACTATAGCGTAAAGAGCGAGGTATTGACTTGGGGGTGATCCCACTCATATACGTAATAATTTCTGTTCGTTTTAAGTTCTTATGTTGCTTCTTACTTTCAGTTGAAAAAACTTGTTTTTTTTTTAATTTAATTTCTGATCGTTTTTAAATAATGCTGGGAAATCTGGCGCCCCCTTCATAGAAATGTCCCTTACCCCAAGGAAACATCCTCCACGGAAAGATTTTCCCGAGTAACCCCTCCTCCTGCCCCCCCCCCCCCAGAAAAAAAATCCTTCATGAAAATGTCTGTAAACTTCATAATAACCAATACAATATGTAAACAATGGGCAAAGTTCATAAATTGCAGCCCTTCCCCTGGGGACTGTGGGGGATTAAGTCATCCTAAAAGACATATTTATTAGATTTTCGACTATGTTGAACAAAATGGCTATCTCAGAATTTTAATTGGGTGACTTCGGAAAAAAAATGAGCGTGGGAGGGGGCCAAGTTGCCCTCCGATTTTTTTTTGTTTTATTTCATTAGAATTAATGACACTCCACTTCTCGCGTGTGTACCTAGATTCTAAACAAGTACCGTTGTTTCTTATGAAAAAGAAAGCACGAACTTGACAGCTGACAGTTAAAATTTGGGATTTGCAGGTTGCACAAAATATCTTCAAAGTTTTCCAATAACAAATCCTATCTGTAAGCAGTGGACAAATTATAAACTTAAAAAGGCCCTTCAACTTCTACAATAGAATCCTGTGAGTATTCTGCAGTTTGGGAGGGAGGGGGATATCTCAAATGGTGTATTTTAATGCCAAAACATCACAGTTCTAATGGAACCATCAGATAAATACAGAATTAGTTCTAAGTGAGAGACAAGGGCATTGCGGGAGTAAAAAACGATGTATAATCACCAGGGCCATAACCAGAATTTTTATTTTTTGGGGGGATATGTATTGTTTGAGGAGGGGGACAAAAGAAACTTTAAAAAATGTATCTGGATTACTTTTTGGTCTGCATTCTGGGAATATTTCTGGTCTACGCTGTTATCATGAAATGAAATTAGAGTATCGTTAAATCCCAAAATAAGCAGGGATCTATTACATATGGAAGGGGGACTGCCCTTCGTCATCTGCAACTCCACCTTGTGATCACTGATACTCTGGAGGATGCTGATTAGATCAGCAATTGAGAGCTCTAGTCCAGGGGCGGATCGATAGCAAAATATTGGTGGGAGGGGTGGGGCAATGTGACAAAAGCGCCAATGAGCAAAATCTTTGGGGGGGGGGGGGCAATTTGACAAAGGGCCCAATAATTGACCAAATATACAAGTTTATTCTAAAGGAAGAGTGAGAAAAAAACAGGGAAAGAGGACGCCAGAATATCGTGGGGGGGATGGTTGACTTCAACAAAAATTTTACACGGGGGGAAGTTTGCCTGAATTCATAAGCAAAATTTACTCATTTACCTCATGAGAAGTAATCCATGAAGAACTATCATCAGTAATAATTCTCTGCTGTAAAATTTTCCACGCAAGAAACTTCCTGTTGGAGGGGAAGGACCTTTGAAAAATTTTCAACATAGAGGTGATTTTTGGTATGAATTAAAAAAAAGATCATAAATAAAGTTAAAAACAAGTATTTTTTCGAGTTAGATTATGTTCAGAAGAATTTTTCGTCCAGAATAGTGAACAAGATTTTTTTTTTTTTTTTTTTGGGGGGGGGGGATGGGCATTTGCAGTAAGCATGAACTTTTACGAGGTAAAATTCATGGGGGTACTATCTTGCGCGTGGGAACTCTCCTTGGGGGAGTTTTCCTTTGGGAAATTGCCATGAATGGGGAGGTGTGTGTCTCGTTATTATTCGAAAAAAAGATCAGAAATTAAATTTTAAGAAAAACTATTTTTCAACTGAAAGCACGGAGCAGCACTAAAACTTAAGAAAAAACAGAAATTAATATATTTTTGCGGTGCCTCCTCCTCAATACCCTGCTCTTTACGGTAAAGTTAAACCTTTTTTCCTAAGTCTTAAAAAGGGCCTCCTGAATCAAATTTCCCAGTTAATAGTGTTTGACATGTGAAAGTTTGCTAAGCATTAGAGATTTTCAGGGCAAGTTTATTCAAATTTTTAATTAAGAACTACTTTTTAACCAACCCTTTAGATTAATAAAAATACCGTTTGCAAGAATTCTTATTGAAACAACCTGTTTTGGTATTTTATTGGAACAACACAAACAGTGGAAAATATCCCCCGCCAAACTTTTCATAAATTAGTGCTACCGGTCACTGATTTTCACTGCGAAGGACATATTAAAACCTGTATATGGGATAATCTGCAGTACCTGCAAATATTTATCTAGATCTGTGAACGTTTGACACATCCAAAATTAGACTTCAAAATAGCACTTAAAAATAAGAGAGATTCGCGTCTCATATGCCATCTTCTATTCAAAAGTACAAACTCCATAACTCGTAATTAGCAGACCCATATATACGATGGATATGTCTTTGTATCCTTGGCAAAAGCCAAAACAAGAGACATTCAAATTTTGTGACAGAAACCAGTTTTTTACGTAATGCCTAAACGTGCCGCATTTCCATAGAGTCATTTTTGGTTTAGAATTGGCATGTCATCACCTTCGTATTAGCTTAAGAAACAAAACAAGTCTTGTGACGTCAGCTCTTAAACATGCCCCTTTTCGACAAGAATTCATTTTTGTTTCTATGCGGCCATGCCACACAAAAACCTGTTTCAAACATGCCACAAAGCGGCTGATCCTGTTTTCGACCGACCCCCATTAAACAGCTCTCTGCGATGTTCCAGTGTCAAGCTATCCGAGGAGAAAAAGAAAAAGACAAAAAGACGCCGTATATGCAGAATATCCTGGTTGCAGCCATTTTTCTTGATTTTCAAGCCAGTATATTTCCCTTGTTATTCAAGCCAAAGGACGGTAAGTATTCTACATAGGGGTTTCGGAGAAGGCAGTTCTAATAGTGTACTTTTGGTTTTGATCTGACTCTATTTTTAGGAGTTATTAGTTATTATATTTCTTAGTATTGGACATGATCGTCTCTCATGGTCAAAATCACCTATCTAGGTTGCAGCTACCGCTGGAACCCAGATAGGTGATTTCAATGAAGGTGTCGGAGAAGCAACACAGCTTGACCGTGATGTTTTTTGGTAGATTCTGTCTTTGGAAACGAAACATACATCTACTTGAGTTCTGCAGGGATAATGATTATTCTTTTTTATTATTCCAAGTTCAAACACAGAAAGAGAATTAAGGTAACTTGGATATATCAAGACGGAAAAAAACAACAAATCTGATTGACTATATCCTTGTGTCTAAATGTTGAAGTCACCTTTCACCGATATCACTTTCCTGCCTGGGAGAGATTTTGATTGAGATCATGTTCTTGTGATGAGAACACTGACAAATCTCTGACTTAAAACCCTTCCTTCTCCAAAACATAAGATCCAGTGATTCCGCATTGATAAACTTAAAGAATCTACAACACGCACTGCTTTCCTGCTGTTACGAGAAGATTGTCTTCGTCCTATACTTGAGTTGCTACAGTCACCCCTAACCCCTGACATCACAGACACTCTAGTCGAGAAGCTGAACACTAAAATCCCTGATACAGCTAATGAAATCTTAGGTCACAAACAGAAAACAGAAAAGTAATACATCATGGATGAATTCCTTGATCTTTGTGACCAAAAAACGAGAGGTTTGCAACAAGGAGGACCGGAAAAAAAAGCGAGGATATGCATAAGCAGATACAACG
This sequence comes from Artemia sinica, assembly GCA_027921565.1. Taxonomy (NCBI): domain Eukaryota; kingdom Metazoa; phylum Arthropoda; class Branchiopoda; order Anostraca; family Artemiidae; genus Artemia; species Artemia sinica. The sequence continues at coordinate 13,186,723 of CM051264.1, read as the reverse complement.
GATGGTAAACAAAAAGATCTAGACAGCCCTCAGAGACTATATCAACGACTACATCAACAAACCAGTCAACGAAATCTCCGCGAAAAGAAAAATCCACCACCGCCACTAATATCCAGGATAAGAGTGGTATGCCCCTGAGTGACAGCGAGCCTATTAAAGAACGATGAAAAGCCACTTCGAAGACAAATGGAATCCATCACTTACCTGCAACCCTAAGGTGTTATTAGTACTCCTCAAACTAGAAAGAGACCCCAGCCCCCACCTTTAAGTGAGGTTAAAGAGTCCATTTGTTGTCTCAATAGAAATGACTTTCCAGGTCTTGATGGTATTTCCGCCGAACTGATCAAAGTTGGGTTCCATCTGTGAGAAGATATACTCCAAAAAGTAGCTGTTGCCGTGTTGTCAACAGCTCGTTTCCTAAAAACGGGGGCGATGGCGATCATTGTTGCTCCATTATCGGCCTATAAGACTTATAAGTTACTCAGCAAGTCATAATCGAGGATTCTTTTAAACCAGTTCAGAGCCAGAACAAACAACACCATCAGCGATTTTCAGGCTTATATCCGCCCGTGAACAGTTTACCACTGATCAGGATTATATAGTAAGGCAAGTCGTAGAAAAGTACATTAAATTTGGTGAAGAAATCTTCCAGCTATTCTCAGATCCAGCTCGGGATATGGACTGTGGCATTTATTGGTCAACTACGATGTTCCTGAAAATGCATTCAATTGGATCAAAAACATGTACGACAACTACTACCTAACTACTTTCGGATCTAGAAGGCCAAAGAGAAGAGTTTGCAACAACGTGAAGCGTTCTGCAAGGTTGCATTCTTTCTCCACAACTTTTCAAGCTCTTTTTGCATGCCATACTGTCCCTGATCGAGCAGAACTTAGAAAGAAGCAGTATTAACATCCACACCCTATATTATGCCGACGACCTCAACAATCAAGAAAAAACCGAGTTCAGCCTACAGGCTCAAGCCTCCTAGCCTGAGTTTGCATCAAATAGCTTTGGAATAAGAATGAACCCAACAGACAACAAAAGTATGCACACGACAAAATAACCGAACCCCGACCAAGCTCCTTTAGTTTTAAGTGGCGAAGAAGTCGAGCCAATAACCAAATTCGTTTACGTAGGGAGCCAACTATTATCAGACAACAGCTGTTCGGATGGCATAAAACGAAGACTTGCCCTAAAGGGCGAGCATCAAGCCGATACCCCTTCTTTGAAAGTAAGCACCTGTCAGAGCAATCTAAGTTCCAACTCTGATCCGTTAATGTTACATTTGAAGTCAGGGTCCACGGTAGCAGCCCACCTTGAAGACGTATGAAGAGATGGCGAAACAACTTCGGAGACGAAATCCTATGCCTTCTCAAACAAGCTGACGACCGAGCATCATATACGGAACTGATCAATGAACATATGAAGGAGAGGGCCTCAATGCGACCATTAGGACGTCTGGGACAAAAGTCAAGTAATTTTACGAAAAGCTATTTTCCATTGATAATAAAATAGTCTGTGAATAGCGTAGCCTCATGGGTATAGCTAGGTATTTTTAAATGGGGGGGGGGGTATCTCCTATATACTATTATTTGTGTCTGCTGAGCTTAAGTTTAAGATGGCCTTTACTTTTCTTTGAAAAACTTATTTTTCGGAAAGTTTTTTTTTTATTAATTTTTGTTCGTTTTGATTGCAAAAAGTTTCAAGTTTGTAAAAATTCCTCATTTCAAAATCAAACTTAAAAAAAAAAATCAAATGTTCATCAAAGTATCAAAACTGGTATCAAAGTAACAATATCAAAGTGGAAAAATGGGTTTGTGTCAACCTCGGATTTTTTATTATCTGATGTCTGAACTATTTTTAACAAAATGAATATCTCAAATTTTGTTTGGATGTGTTTGGAGAAAAAGGTTGTGGGGAGTTGCTAATTGCCCTTCTGACTCTTTTGACTCTTTAAAAGTGAACTAGAGCTTTCTATTTTCAATCAAATGAGCCCTCTCTGAAGTTTATACGAGAATCTCTTCTATAAGAACTATATATACCCGCAGAGTATAACTTACAACACCTGTCCCTGGGCCCTGGGGGTTGTGTCAACCCCGGAATTTTAATATCTGATGTTTGAACTATTTTAAACGAAATGGTCACCTCAAATTTTTATTGGATGGGTTTATCCATCCGATAAACCCAAAGGCCTGGAGGGCAGGAGGGGATAGTTGCCTCCGATCTTTTTTACTGTGGGAAAATGAACTAGAACTTTTAATTTCCATTCAAATGAACCCTCTCTGAAGGTTATACGAGCATCCCTTTCATAAGAGCCATATACGGCCCAGGACATAGCTTACAATGCCTGCCCCCGGGCCCTGGGGGTTTGTGTCGACGCCGGAGTTTTGGTTATCTGACCTTTGAACTGATTTAAAAAATATCTACCTCAAAATTGGTATCGGATGAGTTTGGGGGACAAAAGGCGTGGGGGAGGGGCTAGTGGCCCTGCGATCTCTTTTGAATCTTAAAAATTAAACTAGAACTTCCAATTTCCATTCAAATCAGCCCTCTCTGAAGTTCATACGAGCATCCCCTCCTTAAGAACCATATATGCCCCAAGGGCACAACTTGCAACGCCTGCACCGTGGCCCTGGGTGGTTGTGTGGACACCGGAGTTTTTTTTATCTGACCTTAGAACTGTTTTCAACAAAATGTCTATCTCAAAATTTTTATCGGATGCATGTGGGAGAAAAAGGGGTGTGGGGGGATAGTTGCCCTCTGATCTCTTTTGACTTTTAAAAAGGGAACTAAAGACTTTCAGTTTCCGATCAAATGATCTTTGAACCATTTGGAAAAGAATAGCTCTCTCAAAGCTCTTATCGGAAGGGTTTGAGGAAAATAGGGCGTGGAGAGAGAGAGGGGGGGGGCTACTTGCCCTCCGATCTCTTTTGTAACTTAAAAAGTGAACGATAACTTTCAATCTCCAATCATATGAGCCCTCTCCGGAATTTATATGAGCATCCTTTCCATAAGAACTAAATATGCCCAGAGCATTACTTAGACGCCTGCCTCCTGGCCCTGGGGGGTTGTGTTGACCCTGAAGTTTTCATTACACAATCTTTTGAACTATTTGAAAAAAATCTCGAAGTTCTTATCGGATGGTTTTGAGGAAAAAAGGGCATGGAGGGGGGAGCAAGTTGCACTCCGAAATCTTTTCACTTTAAAAGTGAACTAGAACTTTCAATTCCCAATCGAATCAGCCCTTTCCGAAGTTTATAAGAGCATACCCTCCATAAGAACCATATATGCCCCCAGAGCAATACTTACAACGCCTGGTTCGGGCCAGAGGGGGGTTGCGCCGACACAGGAGTTTCTCTTATCTGACCTTTGAACTATTTTTTAAAGAAATGGCCACAAGTAAAGGGGTTTTTTTATATGATCTTTGAACCATTATTAACAAAATGGCTACTTCAAATTTTTTATGAGATGTATTTGGGAAAAAGGGCTTGGGGGGGGGGGTAGCTAGCCGCCGTCCGATCACTTTTGACTCTTGAAAAGGGCACTAGAACTCTCAATTTTCAATTGAATGGGCCCCCTTTGAAGTTTATATGACTACCCCTTCTATATGAAGCGCCTCTGGGGGAAAAAAAATTCGAGTTGGGGAGGGGCTAGCTGCCCCCCGATCACTAAAAAGTGAACTTTCAATTTCCAGTCAAATGAGCCCTCTGAAGTTCATACTAGTATCCCTTCCATAACAACCATATATGCCCCCAGGGCGTAACTTACAACGCCTATACTGGGCCCTGGGGGGCTGTGTCGACACTTGAGTTTTCAAAAGTCAAAAATTAAAAGTTATCTTTTGACGCTTAAAAACTGAACTACAACTTTTAATTTCCAATCAAATAAGCCCTCTATGAAGTTTATACGAGCATTCCTTCCATAAGAAACATATATGCCCCCAGAGCATAACTTATAACCCCTGTCTGGAAGATTGTGGGGGGAGTGTCCTGCTCAAAGATATAATTTCTGGAACTTTCAACTACGTTGAACAAAATGGCTATCTCAAAATTTTGATTGGACATGTTTGGGGAAATGGTGGGCGTGGAAGCGGTGTTAGTTGCCTTCCAATCACTTTCGACTATTAAAAAGGGCACAAGTCATTTAAATTTCCAATCAAATGAGCCCTTTTTGAAGTTTCTACGACAATACTTTTTATAAAACCTTATTTGCCCCCAGGACATATCTTACAACCCTTGCCCTGAGGGATGGGGGGGAGGGTGTGATCCTCAAAAATCTAATTTTCAGAATTTTCAACTACGTTGAACAAAATGGCTATATAAAAATTTTTTTCAGATTGAATGTGTATGGGGAAAAGTGGTCGTGAGAGACGTGTTAATTGCCCTCCAATCACTTTCGACTCTGAAAAAGGGCAGTAGCCCTTTGAATTTCCAATCGAATAAGTCCTTTTGAAGTTTCTACGTCAAAGCCTTCTATGAAAACCTTTACAACCCCTGCCATGAGGGCTGTGGGGAGAGTGTCCTTCTCAAAAACATAATTTCTATGTGCAAATCAACTATGTAGAACAAAAGGGCTATCTCAAAATTTGATTGGATGTGTTTTGAGAAATGGTGGGCGTGGAAGGCGTGTTAGTTGCCTTCCAATCACTTTTGATCCTGAAAAAGGGCACTAAAACTCTTGACTCCAATCGAATTAGCCCCCTTTGAAGTTTATACGACGACACCTTCCATATGAAGTGTCTCTGGGGAAAAAAAAATATTAATAATAATGATAAAAAATTGGAGCCGTATGGCCTTTACAGTAGGCAACGCTATAACGTTGCCTCTGATAAACTTCGCTTTATTATAGGATTTGAGGAGGCTTCAAGAGGGGAGGGGGAAGAAGGTGATAAATTTTCCAATGTAATTGCTGTTCCCTGTGCTCTCTCCCTTGAGCCACTTCCATAATTGATCATCCTCTAATCATGCAATTTGCATACTTGTGGCAAAAGTAGGCATTGTGTCGTCAGCTTCTAAAGTGAAGCAATAGTAAAACAGTGAATATGATAAAAAAAATTCGTTAATATTTTGTTTGGTCTTAATTAACTCGACATTCTTACTTGGTAAACATCATTGATTTTTTTTTCAAGTCGTGAACTTGAGTCTCGTCTTTGATCAAATTCTTACTTTTTATTTGTTACTGTCGATTTAAATATTTTCGTTCTGTCAGTATAGCCAATGGGCTCCCCTAGTGTCTTTTCACCTCTGAGTAACGGGAGATAATCTTGAATCTTTTTTCTTATTTTTCTATTAGGATCTTTTTACCACTCTTTTACCGCAGTAAAAAAGGGCATGGAAGGGGGGGGGGGCAGGTGCCTCTAATCTCTTTTGACTCTTAAAAAGTTAACTAGAAACTTTCAATTTCCAATCGAATGAGCCCACTGTGTGAGTTTATACGTGCATCCCTTCCATAAGAACCATATATGCCCCCTGGGCATAACTTACAACGCCTGCCCCCGGGCCCTGGGGGGTTGTGTCGACATCGGAGTTTTGTTATATGATCTTTGAAAACTATTTTTATCAAAATCGCTATCTCAAATTTTATCGGATGCATTTAGGAAAAAAGGGCCGTAAGAGCGGGGGGCTGGTTACCCTCCGATATCTTTTTTGACGCTTAAAAAATGAACTAGAACTTTTAATTTCCAATCAATTGAGCCCTCTATGAAGTTTATACGAGCATTCGTTCCATAAGAACCATATACGCCCCCAGAGCATAACTTATAACCCTGCCCTGAAGACTGTGAGGGGAGTTTTCTGCTCAGAGATATAAAATTCCAGAAGTTTCAACTACGTTAAACAAAATGGCTATCTCAGAATTTTGATTGGACATGTTTGGGGTAAATGGTGGGCGTGGAAGGGGTCCCTCCCCTTAAAAAAAACCTTGTTGTAAAATCGGCCTTCCAATCACTTTCGACTATTAAAAAGGGCACTATCCATTTAAATTTCCAATCGAATGAGCCCTTTTTGGAGTTTCTACGACAACACTTTCTATAAAAACCGTACTTGCCCCAGGGTATAACTTACAACCCTTGCCCTGAGGGCTCTGAGGCCCGGGGGGGGGGTGTCATTCTTTAAGATATTATTTCAAGAATTTCCAAATACGTTGAACAAAATGGCTATCTAAAAAAATATTGATTGGATGTGTTTGGGGAAAAGGTGGTCGTGAGAGGGGGGTTAGTTGCCCTCCAATCTTTTTCGACTATTAAAAAGCGCACTAGCCCTTTGAATTTTCATTCGAAAAAGTCCTTCTTGAAAATTCCACGACAAAGCCTTCTATAAAAACCTTTATGCCCCCAGGGCATAACATACAAACCCCTGCCTCTGAGGGCTGTGGGGGGAGTATCCTCCTCTAAACCATAATTTCTATCTGGAAATCAGCTATGTAGAACAAAAAATGGCTATCTCAAAACTTTGATTGGATGTGTTTTGGGAAATGGTGGGCGTGGAAGGGGTGTTAGTTGCCTTCCAATCTCTTTTGACCCTTGAAAAGGGCACTAGAACTCTCGATATCCAATCGAATGATCCCCCTTTGAAGTTTATACGACGACCCATTCCATACAAAATTCCTCTGGGAAAAAATAATAATAATAATAATAATAATAAAAAACCTTGGAAGCCATATAGCCTTTACTATAGGCAAACGCTATAGCGTTGCCTATCGAGAGGGGAGGTGGGGGAAGAAGATGATAAATTTTCCAGTGGAATTGCTATTCCCTGTGCTCTCTTCCCTTGAGCCACTTCCATAATTAACATACAGAGCATCCTCCAATTATGCATTTTGCATACTTGTGGCAAAAGAGGGCATTGCGCGTCGTTGGCTTAAAGTGAAGCAATAGTAAAAACAGTGAAATATGACAAAAAAAAATCCATTTAATATTTTCGTTTGGTCTTAATTAACTCTATATTCTTACTTTGATTTTTTTTTTCAAGTCGTGAACTTCAGTCTCGTATCTGATCAGTTTCCTTAGTTTTTATTTGTTACTGTCGATGTAAATATTTTCGTTCTGTCAGTTTAGCCAATGAGCTCCCCTAGTGTCTTTTTTACCTCTGAGTAAACGGGAAACAATCTTTAATTTCTTTTTTCTTGTTTGTCTATTAGGATCTTTTTACCACTAATCTTACAGATCCAAAAAACTGGACAAATGGTGAGCTACCCAAACCGATAGTGGGAGTGCATACAGCATGGTCACTGACATTCTGGAAAATTCTTGGCTAGGAGGTACTCTGGAAACTGCTGGATCCGGGAATAGCAGAGTCCTGGTAAAAGTCAATGTCTTTTATAATTAAATGTGTCTTGGGCTTTTATGCAAATGATAAGTCCCAGGGGGAGTAGGAAGCATAAAATTAGGTATGCAGATTTTTGCAATTTTGTAGGGATAACAATCTAGCTATAACAAATACAGTGTTTGGTCATAAAATGGCTCATAAGTAAACAAGGTATTAACGTGATGGTAAGACAGCAAACCATACTGATTATGTTATAGTAAACCGAAGACTGACAGGATCAATACAGGATACTAGGGTATATAGGAGTGCAGTTATTGATGTTAAAAGGGTAAAGATCACCATCTATTAGTGTCTAGGGTTAATTTTAAAGTTGAAATTTCGGAAGGGTAACTACCACCCTGGAAAATATGATGTTGGTAGAGTCCAGGATGAAAAATTCGAGAAACTTTCCAGGAACAGTTGAATACTAAACTTAAGAGTTTAAAATTTGACAATGTGGAAGACGGTTGGAATAATTTTAGAAAAATAATTTGTGAAGCTGCTGACGGTTGTCTTAGGGATGAAAGCTAGGACTACAGCTAAGAAATATTAGTGAAAAAGCTTTATGTTTAATAGAAAGGAGAAGGGACTTGTACAAGAATTATCTGAGTGATAGATCATATGAAAACAAAAGGAATGTAAAGCAAACGGAGAAAGCATTAAAATATGAAATAAGGAGGTATGAAGTGGAGGCCATGGATAAAGCTGCCGATGATCCTGAAGATACAGCTAGGGGGCAAAATAATAAATGTTTGTACTGGCATGTTAACAAATTGAGAGGGAGTAGTCAATGCGGACTTGGCCCAGTTAAAGATAGGAAAGGGCCACAATTAGTAATAAGGAAAGAGTTAAAGAGAGATGGGCAAAACATTTTGAGAATTTGCTAAACCGAGATAGAGTTGCAGGAAAAGATATAGAGGAAAATGAAAAAGTTTGTAAAAGCGAGGATGTGAAGGAAGATTTGCATTGTAAGGAAGAATTATCGACAGTGCTAAAAGGATTAAAAATAAGAAGGCTCCATGTGTTGATAATGTGGTAAATGAGTCTCTTAAATATGGTTGCTCTGAGGTTAGAAATAAGTCACTGAAGATTATGAATATTATTGTTGAAAAAGGGGAAGTACCTAATGATTCTAGGAAAAACATTAATTAAGCCACTTTATAAGAAAGGTGATAATAGTGAGTGTGGTAATTATTGAGGCCTTAGTCTGGCCTCTATAGATAGCAAATTACTTAGTAATATGATACTTTTTAGACTGAGAGATACTGTAGACAAAGTTTTGAGAGAAGAACAGTGCGGTTTTAGAAAGGTAGAGGATTTGTCGACCAAATGTTCACTCTTAGGTTAATAATTCAGTAGTGCCTGAGTTGTCAAACACCTTTGGTCCTCAGTTTTATAGATTATGAACAAGCGTTCGATTCTGTTGATAGAAGAGCTTTAGCAAAGGTTTTATCCTTGGCATCGTATACCAGAAAAAATACATTAAACTGATTAGTGCTATGTACGAGAATAACACTGCTGCGTTAAGGTAGGAAGTGAGGTTAGCAGCTGGTTCTGTAGTAAATCAGGAGTTAAGCAGGGTTGTGTTCTATCCCCCTTTATATGGATTATTTTGATGGACTTTGTCTTAAGGAGCACAGGAAAGGCAATGGAAGACCACGGAATCAAATGGGGAGGAAAAAGTCCTCCTGGACTAGATTATGCTGATGAATTAACCATCCTAGATGAAAGTGTGAGCAAAATGAATGAACTTTTAGAGGTTTTGTAAATTCAGGGTGCTAGAATAGGTTTGAAAATTAATGTTAAGAATACTAACTCACTAAGGCTAGGAATAAGTGAAGAAGAAAAGGTGACACTGGGTAACGAAAAGATTGATCAGGTTGGCAGCTTCACTTACCTTGGTAGTATCATTAGTAAAGGTGGTGGGAGCAGCGAAGATGTTGAAAGTAGAATAGCCAAGGCTCAGGGTGTTTTTCACAGTTAAAAAAAAAGTTTGGAAGAATAGGAAGATAAGTCGTAAACCAAAATTATAATATTAGAAGCTACAGTGATGACAGTGGTCAAATATGGCTCTGAAGCATGGGCGCGCTCCGAAAAAAGCGGAAGAAGATTTGCTAGATGTTTCCAGAGAAATTACTTACGGATTGTTCTGGGTACCCCGGCAGACTGACCGTATTTCAACAATAGGCTATACGAAAAATGTAGTTCAAAAAACCACTCTCTAGGGCGCTATAATGACAGAAAGGTTAAGGTGGCTAGGGCTTGTTGTGCGGATGAAGGGATGACAGCTTGCGAAAATCGTCCTTTTCGGCCAAACGTCTAGGGCTAAACGAAAAGGCAGGTTGTCCTCGGCTGGGGTGGGGAAGATGTCATAAAGAAAGATCTAAAGGAAATGGGAACTTCCTGGAAGGGTGTAAAAAGGGGGGTTTTGAATAGATTGGGATGGAGGAGGAGCATGCGTAGCTGTGTTTGACCTCAGGCGGCCTGGGTGCTGCCATGAGTTGTTAGTACCAGTATTAGCATTATTGTTTACTATTCATTGTTTCTCTGCTTGGCAATAAGGGACCCGGGAAGGTTGGTTCTTGGCCCTTGGCTCTGTAGCTTGCTACTTGTCTCTGTAAGAAAGACCTAGCAACTGAAATGTTGATTCGATACCCTATGCACCAGCAATGGTTCTGAAGGATGTTTAACGTTTATCCTTTTTTTTTATTATTCATTGTGGGAATTCTTTTGTTACCGCATAATAAAGTGAAAGAAGGATTTTTTTTTAATGCCTGTAGTATACTCATCAAATATTCGATTTCTTATTTACAATTTTTCTCTCTTCTTTTTTCTAAATTAATTAAAAGAAACTATTTCCACAAAATAAGTTTTCACAAAAAAAGTAAAGAACTCCATTAAACCAAAATGAACAAAATAGAATCAAATAATCTACCAAGTATAAAAAACTACTGCTTCCACTATGCTTTATAAAAGCTAGAATATAGTTTGTACTTTACTGAAAAAAAATTCAAACGAATGTGCATTGTCAGCTTAATAACATATACTGATATTTATTCCTTAAATCTTAATTAATTTTTGATTTATTAAAGTCATAAAGTGAAAAAACTTTAAAGAATTTTTAGTATTGTACAATTTGTATTCCGTCTTTTAGAAAGCCTAGGGTTTGAACCCTACTCATATTAATTTCTGCTCGTTTGAGTTTGACTCGGTTATTTATTGTAATTTCTGTTCGTCTTGGGTTTCATTTATTTATTGATACTGATTTGTAGCAGTTGTATGCTTGGTAGATTATTTGATCTTTGTTCATTTTTGGTTTACAGAGTTCTATACTTTTTTTTGAAAATCTTATTTTGTGGAAAAGGTGTTTTTTTGAGTTAATTTCTGTTCGTTTTATATTGACATAGTATTTTCAGGGAAAAAGAAAATACTAGTTGAATCTTTCCGATTCTCCTTTAAGAATTTTTAGTTTGGCCTGCTATTTATATGCTGGTGAAACTTTTTTCAGCAATTTTTTTAACAATGTAAACTCTTTTGAAGATCATGACACAAAAATAGTAGCGTTTAATTTAGTCATATACATCCTCTAGTTGACCTGATAAATAAAAGTTAATACCGTTCCCAAAAAAATTATATCTATGCTCTTTCACATACTGGATACACTTACACTCTTTTGATTTAGTAAAATTTTAAGAGCAGAAGTAATAATAGAAGTAGCCCCGAAAATTTGAAATTAATAACCCCAGTCGTTTCTTGGTATATTGCTGAGATGTCTTATTGGCAACCAGCATACAAACAGTGCTTTTTGATTTAATTTTAAGGCAACATTTAGTTTTTAGCATAATGGGCAAATTACATAACTCTGGGGGGTTGACCTACCCAATAACCCTACATATATAGTTACTAGACCATTCAGCTATGGTGAAAAAAAATGGCTGTCTTAAAATTTTGATTGAAAGTGTCTGAAAAATTATGAGCTAAAGAGGAGGACTGATTGCCCTCCAATCACTTTTGATCTCTTAAGAAGGCACTAGAACTTTTAATTTTCAATCAAATTAGCTCCTTTAAAATATCAATGATATTACTACCCATGATAGAGTATTGCTGCCTCTGTGCTTATGTGCCCTATAGTGCTTACATGCCCTTTTAATACCTGCATCCATATAGGTTTTTTCGTTTAATTGAAAAACTCCTTCTAAACGTCCCTTAAAAGTTTCAACTTAATGCCATTAGTGTCGTTAGTTACAGTAACCGTAGAAGCAGCATTAAATGAATACACACAGTGTCTTCTTGCTAGCTCAAAATCCACTACCTATGAAGGTAAGAAGGCGAAATTTTCAGAGAATATTTCTATTGTACAGATGACAACGGGCCATATGCAGATTGTCAAAAGGGCATATCATCAATATCTTAGGAACAGTTTGGTGTTCTGTGTGAAGTTAAAACTTACAATGCTTGTTGTGGGGGATCTTGAACTAACCAAAAGACAATGTTTGCATCATAATACTAATGCTTCTACTCCTACAACTACTGCTACAATTACTGTTACTGCTACTACTACTAATGTTACTAAAGCTAAGACTACTACTATTAACTGTATTTCCTACTGCTATCACTGTATTTACTGGTGTACTACTACAACTAATAAACCTAAGGGTATTAAGGCGAAAATTGTGGGCAATTTTGTAAATGTATTGAAATAAATCGAAAATATACTATGCCCATATAGGTTGTCAAGAGGAGGTATCAGCAATGCTTCAGGACCGGTTGATGGTATTAAGTTAAATATTCTATCGTGTGTTGAAGGGGATGTTGAAAAAAATGGTGCTATTTGTATTCTGCTAAAATGTTACTTCTGCTACTACAAACTATTGCTACGCATAATTACTGAACCATTCAACAATGCTGAAAAATTGATGTCTCAAAACTTTGTTTGGATATTTGTCATGGGAAATGATGGGCGTGGGGGGGGGTTCTCTTAAATCACTATGACTCTTAAAAAGGGCATTATAAATTTCAATTTAAAATCAAGTGAGACCCATCTGAATTTAATACGACCACTCATTCCATAAAAAAAACCTTATATACCCCCAGGGCATAACAAAGTCTTTGTCCCAGGGCTCTGGGTGTGGGGGGGGGGGGTTGTGCCAGCCCTGGAAGCATTGTTATATGCTTTTTGGACTATTTTAAACAAAATTGTCATCGCACAATTTCAGTCAGACTCATTTGGTGAAAAGAGGGATAGTTGGGTTGCTACTTGACCTCCATTACTATTGACTCCTAAAAGGGACCTAGAACTTCAAATTTCAAGCAAATGAGCCACCTCTAAAGCTTATAAAGCCATCCCTTCCATAAAAGCCTTAGATATCCCAGGGGCATAGCTTACAACCCTCGCCCTTAGGTTCTGGTGGTTTGTATCACCTCAAAAGCCTTTGTTATATGATATTTGGACTATTTTGAAAAAAAAGACTGTCTCAAAATATCTATTGGATACATCAAAGGAAAATACGACGTGCTTGTGTGTGTGTTTATGGGGTAAAAGGGGAGGCTGCGCTCTGAGCACTTTGCCTCTTAAAAAGAGCACTAGAACTTATGATTACCAATCCAATGAGTCCCCCTCCAAAGCATAGACGACCACCCTTTTTATAAGAACCTCATACGTCCCAAGGACATAACTTATAACCCTTTCCCTGAGGGCTGTAAGGGGGGGGGGGGGGTGTTTCTTCCTCACAGACATAAATTCTAAAATCTTCAACTACGACGAATAAAATTGTTATCTCCAAATTTTGATTGCAGGTGTTAAGACAAATGATGAGCATGAAGGGGGGGGGGGGGGGGGGGGGGGTGTTTGCTCTCAAATCACTTTGACTCTTAAAAAGGACACTATAACTTCCAATTTCAAATCAAATAAACCCCATTTGATGTTTATACGACCGCCCATTTTATAAAAAACCTTATATGCCCTCATAAAATAACTTACAACCCTATCCCAGGGCACTGGGTATTGTGTCATCCCTAGAGACAGTATTCTATGTTTCTTTGACTATTTTGAAAAAAAAGTATCTATCTCATGATTTCAATCAGATACGTTTGGTGAAAGGAGGGGCTGTAGGGGAGGGGGGGCTAAATGCCCTCCATAAATTTTGACGCTTAAAAACGAACTAGAACTTCCAATTTTCCACCAAATGAGCCTCTTCTAAAGTTAAACAACCTATCCCTTCCATAAAAACCTTAAATATCCCCTGGGCATAACTTATAACCCTTGCCCCTAATCTCTGGGGTTGTGTTCAACCCCAAAAGCCTTGTGACATATATATATATATATATATATATATATATATATATATATATATATATATATATATATATATATATATATATATATATATATATATATATATATATATATATATATATATATATATATATATATATATTATATATATATATATGTATGTATATCTATATATATATATATGTATATATATATATATATATTCGCATGTATCAGTATTTAAAAAAAACAGTGGCCATATACACAAAAATAAACAAAAGAACAATAAAGAAAGAACAATAACAATCAACACATTTAAACTACAGCTTCTTTCCGCGCCACCAGACCTTTCTCTATAAAACAACCTAATGCAATAATTAGGTCCCTCGAAAAAGTCCCCAAATCACCCGGGAACAGCGGTACATCCCCACGAAAAAATGTATCCCTAAAATTCACGAAACTTTGGCATCTGTTCAGAAAGGGGTCCATCCCATCCTCTAACACCCCACAGAGGGGGCAGGCACGCCTACCTCCGAGCCATCCTCATCTTAAGAATCAAGTATCCCTTACGCAGTGGTATGCAATTTGCCCATGCCTGCAACCAACACTTAAGGGTTCTCCATGGTAGATTCAGTTTCAAATTTAAACTCCTCTCCATACACATCTTTAATCTGTCTATAAGAACGCAGGCTATTAGACTTTTCCAGGCCCGTTAGCCAAACCTGAATCTCTTAGTCCCGAAGGCACGATGCAAACTTACCGAGGAAAATTTTCAGGTTTACCTAGAGGACCCTGCCCCTCATTCCATGCCCCAGATAAACCAGCATTATCCAACAGGGCTTTAACCTGGTTTGGCAATGCTGCCTTTTGATAAAATTCAACATATCTGTGCAGGCTGCTTTTCGCCAGACGGTTATCAGACAAGCACGTAACCTGTAATCAAAATTTAATCATTTGTATAGTCCTCATATGATATAGATCCTGCAAACCCATTTCACCCCTTAGGACCAAACTACTAAAATTATTTTGGAGGCCTATAACTCTTTTAAAATACATAAACTGCAGATATTCAGTTGTTTTACCGTAGTAGTCCCCCACAAACTCACAGACATAATGGGCAACAGGTAGGACTTTAGTCATAAAAAGGTACTTGTGCATGTGTTGAGGGGGGGGGGGGGGTAGCTGCCCTCCGATCACATGACTTTTAAAAAGAACACTAGAGTGTCTGATTGCCGATCCATTGAGTCACCTCCAAACTTTATATGACCACGTATTCCATAAAAAAAAACCTTGTTATGCCCACAGGACATGACTTACAACCTTTGCCCTGGGGGTTGTGGGAGGTTTGTCATCCTTAAAGACATAATATCCGGACCTTTCAAATACGTTGAACAAAATGCTTTCTCAAAATTTTGATTGGAAGTGTTTGGAGAAATGATTGGCGTGGTGGGGGGGGGGAGGGGGGTCATATGCCCCCTGATCACTTTCGAATAATAAAAAAGGCACTAGTCCTCTAAATTTCCAATTGACTAAACCCTTTTTGAAGCTTCTACGACAACAATTTCTATAAAAACCGTATATGCCCCAAGGGCATAATTTACCTCCCTTGGCCTGAGGGTTATGGGAGGGAGGGGGGGGGGGGGTTTGTCATCCTCAAAGACATAATTTCCAGACCTCTCAAACTACGTTGAACAAAATGGCATACCAAAATGTTGATGGGAAGTGTTTGGGGAAATGATGCGCATGAGGGGTCTCTTTGTGTGATTCTCCCTCCGATTACTTTCGACTATTAAAAAGCCTAATAACCCTCTGAATTTCCAAATCGAATGAACCCTTTTTGAAGTTTTTACGACAACGCTTTCTATAAAACCTTATACGCCCCCAGCGCATAGCTTACAACCTTAGCCCTGACGGCTATGGGGGGGGGGGGGTTCATACTCAAAAGCATAATTTCAGGAACCTTCAACTACGTTCAACAAAACGACTATATCAAATAGTTGATCGGAAGTGTTCGGGAAAATGATGGGGCGTGGGGGGCATTCACCCTCAGATCGATTTTGACTATTAATAAGGGCACTATCCCTCTCAATGCCCAATTGAATCAGCCCCTTCCAGCCCTCCTTCTATCTTTATGTGAAGGGTCACTGGAAGTTTGAAAATTTCAAAGTTTTACCTGTTGTCCCAATTCTTTAATAATGACTCAATTCTTGAATTTTGAACAAAATGGCTATCTCAAAATTTTGATCGAACTACTTTGGCAAAAATAAAGGCAATGGGACAGGAGCTAGCTGCCCTCTAATCTTATGGTCACTTAGAAAGGACATTAAAAATTTTGAGTTCTATCTGAATGAGTCCTCTCCCGATATTGTGGGACCACTGGCTTAATACAATCACCCGTGGAAAAAAATCACACATCCAAGGTCTTTCTTTTGGCAAAATGTGCAAAATTCCACGTTTTTTAAGACGGGAGCTTGAAACTTCTACGATAGGGGTTATTTGATACGCTAATTCTGATGGTGTGATTTTCATTAAGATTTATTTGCTTTTTTGGGGGTTTCTGTTCTGCTTTTTTTTCGAAAATCAGGCAAATTTTCTCAGGCTTGTAGCCTTCGATGGGTTAAAAACAAAACTTAATGAATCTTATATATTGGAATCAGCAATAACAGGCCAATTCTTCTGATATTCCTATTTATATCAAATTTTGTTTTGGAATTTGGTGTCAAAATTCAAAAATTTTAGAGTTTCAGCTATTATTGAGCTGCAACGCTCCTTACTTAAAATTTGTTACCACAATCTGTTTGATTAAGAACAAACTGTTAATGATACATAAGCATAAAAGATAATGGAAAACCAACAAAATCAGTAGAGTTTTGTATATGGCCTAGGTCTATCTCTGGTACCATTAGGGAACAGCATTCTACCAGTAAATCTACCAGCATTGCAGCAACTTTACAGTATTATTGAATGAATAATACAGGATAAGAAATGTTATTTTCTTCAGGGGTCCCTAGTCTGCACCTTGAACATAATGGAAAGTTAAAACTTCAACTCAATTGAGGGAAGAAAGAATAGAAATTATGTAAATAGGCTAGGTTAGCAGTTTTATCACCAACTTTGAAGGTTGAAAAAGGTTAAATTTTTCGTCGTGTTACTCATTATTGACTTATGAATAAAGTAAACATACCACTCGATGCCTTTTTGTCGATCATTTTTGTCGGAAATGGATTTTACCCCCACCCTATATAAACCAATTCAGGGTATATATTTGCACATTGGGGGGGGGGGGTTTAAACTTACCTCTCATTACATCAGAAATAAAATCCCCCCCCCCCTGATGCGCAAATATATACCCTGAATTGGTATATATAGGGTGGGGGTAAAATCATTTCCAACGGAAATGATTATTATATTTGGAAAGAGCATAAAAAAGGCATCGAGTGGTATGTTTACTTTATTCGTAAGTCTTTAATATGAACAACGAAAAATCTACCTAAAAAAGTTCGGTTTTGCTTACATCTCCTATATACCAAATGCAAGAGTAAAATGGGTGAATACAGAGTAAAATTCTAGGTGGAGGGACTTTTGCTATCTTAGGAAGTAGTTAGGTTATGTGAATGAATATTTCAGGAGTGATTCTTAACTTCGAAAATAAAATCCTAGAATAGCTTAAAATCCAATTCACGCCATTAACATTGTGTTTTAAAACCTAAGTTTAAGGGAAAAGCAGACTCCAACAAAAATTATGAAAAAAAATTCTATGCTATTTCTAAAGCCTTAGAAATAGTAAAACAGATATAATGGAAGCTAGAATACACCAGCCTTGGGGCATGACTTGGGGGTTGAGTTCATTCCTGAAAGGTTCACTTTCCTACTGCAACTATTTTCCAAGATAGTCAAAAGCCCCTCAGCTAGAATCATCCTTTATCTAGAGCTTAGCCTATCTCTGCTTATTATGGTAGTTGATGACTAGAAATAAGTATACCCACCTACTTAGGTGTTAGGGTGTGAATATAGGCTTAAATATAAATAGCATAATATATTTTCTGGACCTGCAACAAAACTTCGTAGAGCCAAAGATTCCAAACACCGCGTGTAGTAGGTCTCGCGATGTCGTCTTTTACATTTTCTTCTGTACTAATTTCTTCTGTGGCATGGCTTTTGGTCATCTCCCCTGACCGGCTATTTTGATATGCAGTAAATTCGCCATCCACTGACAATTGGGTCTATTTAATAGCATTTTTGTCAGAATTTGCCTCATTGTTTTCAGAAGCTGTTACGTAAATATAGCAAAATCACCAAATTTAATAATTAAAAATAACCAAAATTAAGGTTTAAAATCACCAAAAAATCACCCAAACGAAAAATTTTTTACCAAATTGGTGATAAATCACAAACGGTGGCAACCCTGGAGTAGATGACAAAATGTGTTACTCGTGAGTCTTTGCGTATAGAGGGTACATCAGCTTATCCTTAGTGTACATCAGCTTATTAATTAATTGATTTATTTATAACCCACAATATGAAACATTAGAAATGACACTGCGGAGTAAATATAAAAGAAAAAAATATCAATAATAGTAATAATAATAACATCAATAGGAAAACAAAGAAAAAACAACAAAAAAAAAAAAATACAATTTAACCCATATCACGATGAAAAAAACAAAACTAGGGGGTCGGTGACAGAAACAACATTACAAATAGTCGTAATCATATGAGCAGCCAGACTGACCAGTCGCGCGCGCAAGCATCAATGACAGAATGGCACTATAACGGGATACAATATTTCTATTTCTAAAACGGCCGGGTAAATACATCCGATATTTACAGTATCAAAAGTAACCCCTTCTAAGTCTCCGTAAATCTTTTTTCGACAGAACGTGGTGGGATCCTGATAGGAAACTTACTCCTGGAGAGCAAAAAATATTATAAAAGCCGAGCTAGACCCTTTCGGTTATAACGCCCTCTATTTGGATATATCTTACCATATGACACACGAATACTTTTTAAGGCATTAGTAACCAACTCGGAGCAAGTTTCAGAAATAGACGGGCAAAACGGTATACCAAGCCACTTAATATTATCCAAACAAGGTGATGAAATCGAACCAAGGTTTAGTGGAGATACAGAAGTTCTACTATTAAAGAACATAAACTCACACTTTCCCATATTAACAGATAGGCCAATATCACTAAGTAGAGAAGACAGCTTACGGATATTCAGAGCCAACCCTCGACGAGAAAAACTAACTAAAAGGACATCGTCGGCATATGCAATATAACTTAAACCGATATCACGAAAAAAACACAGTAGGAGATAGATGTTTTAAAACAAGTAGCAAGGACACATTTAAATATATAAGGAGATAAAACACTACCCTGTCTAACACCTTTCCGTAACAGCTACCCAATCAGAAATATGTGACATCCACTTAATACGCACATAAGAATTATCATACCAATAACGCAATACAGAAATAACTGAATAATTAACTCCGGAACAGGCAAGGAATACAAGCCTGGGCATGAACAACATTGTCAAAGGCCCCGGAAATGTCTACTGTGCAGCAATACAATGAACGCTTTGAGCAAAAAAACTTCCTTTAACAACCGGCCTCTGAGCACATGATGTGCTTGAGGGCAACCAACCTTTCTTCTAAATCTTAATTGAAAGGACGAATAATCGCACTTAGAAATTATTTCAGGCAAAAGAATGTACTCAAAATCTTACTCATAAAGCAAAGATAAAGTAATCGGTCTGTAATTCGAGCATGAATCTGGATCTTTACCTCGTTTAAGTATAGGCGTGACACTTTAAGATAAGATAAGATAAGATAAGATAAGTTTTATTCTTCATTAAACACATTACAATATTAGATGTTATAAATCCCTCAAAGGCTCATTGGCCTGTACAAAGAGGGGAGACATATGAATTACATACTCAAGGATAAAAAACAAAAGAAAATTTAAAATGATCACTTACTCACATATGAAGGAGAAGAAAAGAAAATATAAATAAAATAGAAACTATAGGAAAAATTAGAATAAATAAACTAAATTAATTAATTATATTAAATAGACTCAAAAAAAAAAAAAAAAAAAAAAAAAAAAAAAAAATACTGTAAGCGAATTCCTGTCGTCGAAACAGACTGTAATTATTAGACTGTAATAAAATGGTGCGAAAGCAATAAAATTTAACCTATCTTCATGAATGCTACTCCTTAGTGAAACTCTATACAAGTTCACCAATAAAAAATGATAATCATACCTGAGGCCTTGGGAGTCATAGCGCAGAGAAAACCACCATAAAACAAACTAACCATTCAGGGGACATCAACTCCACAAAAAAAAAAAAAAAAAAAAAAAAAAAAAAAAAAAAAAAAAAAAAAAAACAAATTATTTAGTTTGATTCTTAACTAAATGGTCCTTAAGAATCCTCTTGAAAGTGCCAAACGAGTGACATTTCTGTATGAAGAAGGCAGGGAGTTCCAAACCTGATGACAAGCGATGAGGGGATTGAAATCTGACCGCACAGTGGGAGTAGGAGGAATGCAGATATTATGTGACGAACGAAGGTTATATGGAGCTGAATCAGAAATAAACTGAGGAGTTTTTTGAAGAGATTTTTGGAAGATTGCCATGAAGCTGATGAAAAAAAAAAGAAGCACAAGAAAGAATGTAGATAGACTGTAGATTTAGAAGCGGTCTTGGTGAAGAACGGTTGGTGTCCATAACGCAGACACCGTGTTTTATCATACATGACAGAAAGCGACCGCAGTGTAGAAGGAAAAGTAGACATCCATACTATGGGGCAATAAGAGACATATGACTTATGGGACAAGGCAGAAAAAAAGAAGCTTCAGAATAGATCCAGGAAAGGTGTGTTTGAGTTTTCGAATGACACCCAAACTCCGTGAGACCTTAACCCTAATCATGGCTATATGGTGTCTAAACGAAAGGCTCTCATCAAGCAGGATACAAGAAATCGGACCAACCTATTCTTTGGTCTACACAAGAAGCCTTGTGACACCTGAAGCTGTGTCAGTTGAGGGAAAGCTACACCAATTCGAGAAAAAATAAGAAAATGTGACTTGGTAACATTCAAGGCCAAGTAATTCGCCTCAAAACCATGAAACTACTCTCTCAAATATTGCCACCAGATTAGACCTGACATCAAATTCCGTCCTCCCTAGAGTCCCAAAAGTGCTGTCGTCAGCAAAAGCAACGAGGCAATCTTCATAAGAAGTAGCATTGGGACACGAAGGAACATCCGGATGACACAGATTGCAGCATACCAGAGGGACTGGTGTTCTTGACTGCTGAAATCAGATCACTGACATAAATCAGAAATAAAACGGGGCCAAGAACAGATCCCTGGGGGACACCATATTCTACTTCAGAAGGGCTTCGGAAAAGCGGATCAATTGAAATAAGTCTACCAGAAAGATATGATTCAAACAAGAAAAAACATTTGATCTTATACCAATATGCGATAATTTCCAAAGAAGAATCTGATGAGTCAAAGAATCAAAAGCTTTACGAACATCCAAAAATAAAGCTGCCGGGGATAAGACCAAAATCTATTGCCGAATGAATGAAATTCAAGAGAGATGCGCAAGCATGCTCTGTAGAGTGATTCGCTCGGAATCCAAACTGGAAATCATGGAAAAAATTTTTGACATCCAGAAAACTAAGAAGCCTGGATAGCATAGCCTTCTCAAAAATTTTGCTGAAAACAGATAGAAGAGAAATTGGCCTATAATTAGCAGGATCACTCCGGGACCCACCTTTATACAGCACTATAACCTTAGCTCGCTTGAGTGATTCAGGGAAAATTCCATTCACGAAAGACAGATTGACAAGCTTAGTCAATGGTGACAGAATAGCGGGAAGAACGGCACGGATAACCCTTGTAGGAATTCTGTCTGGCCCTGAAGACGATGAACCTTTAAGTGCATTTGCGATCCGAGCTACCTCAAACTCAGAAAACAGGGTTCAAAACATTGACTTTAAACATGGGGGTCCAAGATAGGCTCTGAAATCGCAACGAGGAGTTGTAGAGCTCACAGATGAAGCAGTCGCTTTTCCTATATTAGCAAAATAAGACGTAAGCTCTAGCTGAACATTTTCTTCTCCTTGGACAGTTTTACCGTCAACTATCAGCGTTGTTGGAACTGAAGGCGGAGGGGGAGTAGGTTTAAGTACAGAATTAATAATTTTCCATGTCTTCCCAACATCCTTTCCACACTCAGAAAATTTCCTGTGATAATACTGAGACTTGGCCTTCCGACACAGAGAATTAAATATATTCCTATAGGCCTTGAACCGCTGATGATGAGAAGCAGATGACGAAGCCTTATATAGTTTCCACAGATAATTTTTCCTTTTCCAGCTTTTATGGAGACCTGGAGTCATCCACGGATTCAGCAGTACTATCCTTTTCGAGGTATGAGGCTTTGGATTCTTGTGGCAAACTTCTAGGATACCTTCTTTTACTGAATCATAAAAGAAATCAAAAGAGCGGTTAAAATCCGATTCAGAATCCAAACTATCCATGACTGGTCAGTCAAACGAGATTTAAGTAGACTGATCTCACTGACACCAAAACGGAAAAATAGGAGATTAGATGGCGAAACTTTACGCTGCGATCGATTAGCAGTCTATACCGTGAAATAGCAGGGAAATGATCAGAAAAAATATCACTAATCATCACCGAATTATCTAAGACATCTAGTGACGAAAAAATATTATCAATAAGTGATGCATGCATCTCAGTAACTCGGGTTGGTATACAAACTGAAGGTAGAGCTCCCGCAAAAAGCATCATTGACAAAAAAATCTGCAGCCGAAGCAGAATTTTGATCCAGCAGGTTAATATTGAAATCCCCCATAAGGATTAGTTCGCAAGGATGCTTTTGGAGTAAGTCCAAAACCTCTTCTAGAATTTTCATAAACGAAGGAATAGATCCACTAGGGGATCTGTAAACCAAACCAACAACTAAATTCTTACAAACTGACTTAATCTCAATAAAAAGGGATTCAAAGATTCCTTCCTCATTTCTACTCAAATCACTTCGGAAATTATATACAAGATGATCGGCAATATACAGGGCAAGGCCACCTTTCGCCATCTGTTTTCGGTTCATCCTCTCCATCCTAAATCTTTGGATATCTAAAAGCATATCCTTTTTTGAATCCAGGAAAGTTTCACACAATCCAATAACATCAGGAGTTCCATCACTGACGATCCGTTTCAGCTCATCAAAAGAGGAACAAAGTCCCTGAATGTTTAGGTGAAGCACAGAGAAAATACCATCTTGTTTAGAAGAGGCAGCAGAACCACTTAATTGCGAAACATATTTACTTTCAATAACCGATTTAGGATCATTATAATTCCTATTCCTACTTCCAACTGAATTATTAATTATACTTTCTATATCTAAAGGATTATTTTGTAACTCAACAAAACGTTCCCCCAAAGAGTTAACATCACCCTGGTCACTAAAAGAATTAATCATTTTACTTACGGTGGATAGTAAATCCGCTCCGCGACCAAACTCACCAGACAAAGGTTAACGACTTCACAGCAGAGCTATGGTATCTATGCAGAAGAAAAATATCAACATCGAAAAATGACACAACCGAAGTAATAAAAAGAAAAAAAAATACCGAAAAGTGCACCCAAAAATAAATAGAAACAAACAATATTTTTGAGAAGAAAAAAAAAGAAAAAAAAAAAAAAAAACAGAGAAGAAAAAAATGAACCAAAAAACTAGTGAATTGGTATAGAATAAAAAAAAGAAAAGGGACAATAAACAAACAATCAATGAGAGAACAAAAAAAAACAAAAAAAAAAAAAAAAAAAAAAAAAAAAAAACAAACAAACCGACAGAAAAAAAAACAAAAAAAAAAAACAACTAGATACAGTCAGCGAGAGACCTTACTTTTTTTATTGGAGTCCCGTCACTAGGCTTTGCCAATATTTGTCCCCGATCAGACCAAGCATTCCGCTGACCGAATCTGTCTTTCGCCGCATTCAGAATATCTCGTCTCTGCTTGGTCAGAGATGACTCAACAACAAAAATACCACTATGAGGCCAACTTGGATTTGGCCTTGAACACTTTACAAGCAACGCTTTTGCCTCGAAAACTTCACTATTATCGGAGCGACCCTTGGAGTAGATGGAACCGCCTGAGTTGAATCAGCTGTAGCAGCATTATTCAGTCTAAGTCTATACACGTTCACGACCTCATTTGTACTAATTTCAGGCAAAGACATCTTCTGATTAATAGTTAACAACACAGCAGAACGAGTGTCAACACCAGTTTTTCTGCCTAACACCGTGAAAAACCAGGCTGTCTAGTAGTGATTCTTGTTCATAACTATCCAACTTATTCTCAAGCCTGTTCAGTCTGTCCTCTAAATTTTCAAGTTCATTACTCAGTCCCTTTAGCGACTTATCAATTCGCTGAAACTTGGGGTTAAATTCAATCATGAGAGCATCATAAATTTGACTAGCAATAAGCTCAGTCGATTCCTTAAGAGAGTCTGAGCTAGCCAGTTTTTTCCGAAACTTTTTGAGTTATACTGTCCATCAGGTCATTTCTGGTTTTATCCAGTTCAGCTTGGGTAGCTACAAGTTTCTGTTGTATCGGGCTAATACTGCTCTTTAATGCTAATGCTGGGCCATTTGCTCTGCTCTTATCATTACCTCTCATCGCAAGGTATGTTTTTGATAGTCTCGTGTAAATATCAGGCGTAGTAGCAAGCTCTTCAAAAGCTTTTTTTTGAAGCAGGAGCGGACAAATTAACAGTGGTAGGATCATAAACCTGGAGATTTGCAGCCACGAGGCGAAATTCATCATGCGATCCATAGCAAAATGCCGTATAAACTGGCTTGCCTCGTGTATCTTTACCAGCTTTGATTATTCTTACTGGCCAGAGGGGATAATCCTTGAACTTCGCAAGAGCAGATCAAACTGTTTAAAAGCCATGATTATAAGTAGTAAGATAAAAAAGCAAAAGACTTATCTTTACGTGAGGCCAAAACAAAATATTCCAAATAAATATTCAAAAAGTCCAGTGCCAGCCAGCTAATGTATAAACCAAAACAGGTATTCACTCGATTATTACGTCACAACACGGGTGAAATGAAAATAGGTCTTGCCTCGGGAGTATTTTCCACGGAGGCCGGGGGGGGGGGGTAAACTCCAGCCACCGTTCACAATTGGGTGTTGAATGTAAAAAATTATCCAAAATCTAAATGAATATCCTGAATCTAGGTCACTTTAACCCACAGCAAAATGTTACGAAATAACAGTCACTGAATTAGCTACGGGCTCTAATTGACTACCGGAAAGGAAACTATCAGGAACCAGAGATTGAGCTATACAAATCTGAAATAATAACTGCAGCTGTTTCAACAATAATGGGCAATCATAAGCAAAGTTCCTAAAACATTAGGCCATCACAATCAGTAAAATCTTATCTTTTTACTTTCTTCAGCGTGCGATATAAATCACTCATACTTATAGCAAGAACTCTATGTTGACAAAGAGACACTGGCAGGACCGAACTAAGTAGATTAGAAAAATGTTTGTGAAAATACTGGTTGAATACGGAAAATATGTCAATATAATGGTGCACAAAATTCATAAGGTTTAATTTAGACTGAGCTGGGGGAGTACACTTACTGCTATTGATAACTCTATTCGAGGTCATTTTACTATTGGAGCGTCCCACGCGTTGAGTCTTGCATTACGTAAACAAGATTTGTATTCTTTCTTCGTTTTTTGCTTGACTGTAAACACAGCAGCACCGGAAGAAGGTCGATCGCAAAAGAAGCAAAAAGAATCAAACTGCTACAACTGAACTAAACAGAGAAAAACGAAAAGGGATCCACAAATACGAACAGAAAAAACTATTTTAGATGAAAAACTCTTTAAATAAAACTGAATCTAGTTAGTTTAAATCAATGAAAAATCAAATTTTTTTTTCTCTCCTTTCCTCTGATGCACGGGCATCCTCTTGTAGCCAAAAACCCGTAATCAGGTTCAATTTTATTTTAGCTTTTTAAACTGCGCGAACTGAAATCTTAGAAATATTTGCACCTCATGTGTTGTTTTCATATTTATTACAATTATCTATGTTCACTCAGACGCAAGCACAGTGTGAGAATCTTCGGATACACCTCTTCCCCCGTCACCATTACAAGGGGCACATTATTTAATTTACTATTTTTTATTTTCGCTATATAATTCAGCTACGGCCTTGCGGGTGACGTTTTTTACAATAAGCCCCCCTCCTCCTCTCGGTAAATCCTTCTGTAAATGCTTCGTTTCTCTGCGCATGCACACAGTGAGTGAGGTAGAGAAATAATACTAATGTTATGTCATAGGATTTTTTAATTTTGGTCGTTTTTGAATACCAGCAAAATTAAAACAGCAACTTAGTTTTCTTAATAGGAAAAAATTCTACTTCAGGTTTGTGGTCATCGCTGGAAAATGATCCAAGATGGCTTCCTGGCTATAAAAATATGAATGGTGCGTGCTATTTTAACTCATCTCAACAGAACGCACCCTCTTGATGAAAATGAAGAATTTGACGAAAAAATTATACCACTGGGCTACAGACGTAAGTGCCTTAGTCATATATAGATTAGCACTAAACCTGGGCCCTATTTATGTCTTTCATATTAAGTGCGATTTTGTTTTGTGTTTTATGTTCGCTATGTCACGGCCCTTGTTGGCTTTTGTGCAAATAATATATTATTATTATCGATATTATTCCTCAATACTCTTGAGAGAAGGGACACAAGCAAGAACAGTCTGAGCTTGACAGATTCACAGCCTAAAATTTTTCAGACCTTTCTTGATCTTAAAACTAGTACAGAGTTTCGTAAAATTGTATAACAATAAAATAAACTTAATTTAGATTGGTCCTTGTCTCCCTGAACATGCCAAATGGTCTAAAAAATTCCAGAAATGATCTCATAGCTTTAATTTGAAAGCGTAACATAACATTAGAAAATAATTCGAACAAATGATATTTCAATTGGTCAGATCTGGCAAGTAAATAAAGAATGCGTTTGGATCTGTTTCCCCTCTTACCCTACCCAAAATTTCAGGATTTTTGTACTATTTCTTAAAAGTCATGTCCGCATAAAATGTTCAACCTCCCACGGAAAAATCCTGCGTACAGTTTTGGTCAAGCATTAGCATAAGGGGGCCTTCAGACCCCCTTTAATGTTTTTTGCCATGGTTTCTATCATTTCGTCCCTCCACCTCCCCTCTTTCTGATTGAAATTCTTAAATTAATCCATGCATACAGCCTGGATTTATTTCAGAGGACTGAGAAACAGATAGTAGGGGAAAAATACAATTTGAACTTGAACAAATTGATAAAGAAATATTTTTTTTCCATTGTTCATACTCCCCCCTCTCCCTCCCCCCCCAAAAAAAAAAGATTCAGAGCGGCATATAAAAAAACTCGCATTTCTAGCACATTTCGAATATTGCTTTTTTCACATTTGTTGCATAAAGAACTAAAATCCTCAAAAGTGATAGATCGTTATATCTTTCTATGTAATATTTTTTGATTAGTGCTTTTACTTCATTTTTGAAGCTTGTTTCACTGTCAGATGAAAAATTTAATCCAAAAAAATTTCAGAAAATTAATATTCTGGCAAAATATAGCTAACCTACCCGTTAACTCTGAAACAAATTCAAGTTTCTTCGTTCCCAAGGTAGATAATCAGGATTTCAGTAGAGGAAAAAGTGAAGAAACTAAAATGAATTTTATTAGAAAGACAAAGTTATCATTTTTCTGTATATCTAAAGTTAAGGAGATCACTCCTTATGATAATTAAATAAAAAAAAACAAGTTTTTTAAACTGAAAGTAAGGAGCGACATTAAAACTTAAAACGAACAGAAATTATTCTGTATATGAAAGAGACTGTCCCCTCCTCAACGCCTCGCTCTTTACGCTAAAGTTTTTTATTGTTTTAAAAAATAAAGTTGTGAGACAGAGTCAAACTTTAGCGTAAAGAGCGAGGCTTTGAGGAGGGGACAGTCTCTTTCATATACATAATAATTTCTGTTCGTTTTAAGTTTTAATGTCGCTCCTTACTTTCAGTTTAAAAAAACTTGTTTTTTTTTATTTAATTTTTGAACGTTTTTGAATAAATGCAGGTTTTGATCTTGGCTCACCGTACATGAATAATTAAAACAAAAATTTTCATATTAATTTACTTTTATTTAGTTAAATGGCTTTCTCGAAACTTGTTTAATTTTATTTACGAACGTTTTTATTAGTAATAAATATACGTAACTTACGAATTAACTTACGTAACGAACTTCTATATTCATATATTTTTAATACATTTATTAGGGGGTTCGCCCCCTAGTCAATACCTTGCTCTTTAAGCGAAAGTTCAAATCTTGTTCCAATTCTTTAGAAATGACCGCTTAATCACAAAGGCCGTTAATTAGAATAAATAGCTCTTATGAAAGTACTAAAAAATCTTTGGCTTAAAGAGCGAGGCATTGACTACGGGGTGAACCCAATTATATATGTAATATTTTCTGTTCGTTTAAAGTTTCGATGTTGCTGCTGTTGCAGTTGAAATACTTGTTTTTTTATATTAAATTTATGATCTTTTTTTTAAATAATGCTGGGAAGTCCGGCGTCCCCTTCATAGCAATGTCCCTTCCCCATGAAAACTTCCTTCATGGAAAGACTCCTCCCACATAACCCCTGACCCCCCCCCCTCCCCCCCCACTACCAAGAAAAATCTCCCCTGAAAACGTCTGTATACTTCCAAATAACCAATACTATATGTTAACATTGGGTAAAGTTCATAACTTTCAGCCCTCCCCCCGGGAAGTTCGGGGGATTAAGTCATCCTAAAAGACATACTTATAATATTTTCGAACATGCTGAACAAAATGGCTATCTCAAAAATTTTGATCAGGTGACTTTGGGAAAAAAATGAGCGTGGAGGGGGCCTAGTTGCCCTCCATTTTTTTTTGGTCACTTAAAAAGGGCACTAGAACTTTCAATTTCCATTCCAATGAGCCCTTTCACGATATTCTAGGACAACTGGTTCGATACGATCACCCCTGGGGAAAAAAAAAAAAAAAAAAAAAAACAAACAAACAAATAAACACGCACCCGTGGTCTTTCTTCTGGCAAAAAATGCAAAATTCCACATTTTTGTAGATGGGAGCTTGAAACCTCTACAGTAGGGTTCTCTGATACGCGGAATATGATGGTGTGATTTTCATTAAGGCTCTATTACTTTTAGGGGGTCTTTCCCCCCTTTTTTTCGAAAATCAGCCAAATTTTCTCAGGCGCCTAACTTTTGATGGAAAGGATTAAACTTGATGAAACTTATATATTTGAAATCAGCATTAAAATACGATTCTTTTGATGTATCTATTTGTATCAAAATACCGTTTTCTAGAGTTTTTTTTTTCGGTTACCATTGAGCCGGGTCGCTCCTTACTTACAGTTCGTTACCACGAACTGTTTGATACTAAACTTAATAAAATTTATATATTTAGAATCAGCATTATAAATACATTCTTTTGATACATTTATTGGCATCAAAATTACGTTTTTAAAAGTTTCGATTACTATTGAGCCGTATCGCTTGTTTTTTTATTGTTTTTTTATTACTTATATGTTATTACGTATATGAGGGGGTTCTGCCCTTAGTCAATACACGCTCTTTACGTTAAAAGTTAAAAAAAATTTGATTCACAAACCCCTGAATCACAAAGGCCGTTTAATTAGAATAGATAGCTCTTTTGAAAGCACTAAAAAAAAAACTGTAGCGTAAAGAGCGAGGTATTGACTTGGGGGAGAACCCCCTCACATACTTTATAATTTCTGTTCGTTTTAAGTTCTAATATTCCTTCTTACATTTCAGTTGAAAAAACTTGTTTTTTTTTTTATTTAATTTCTGATCGTTTTTTAAATAATGCTTGGAAATCCGGCGCCCCCTTCATAGAAATGTCCCTTACCCAAAGAAACATTCTCCACGGAAATATTCTCCAGAGTAACTCCCTCCTCTAGCCCCCCTCCAGAAAAAATCCTTCCTGAAAATGGTTGTATACTTCCCAATAACCAATAAATAATGCTGGCAAGTCCGGCGCCCCCTTCATGGCGATTTTCCCTCCCCCATGAAAACTTCCTTCATGAACAGATCCTCCAACATAACCCCCGACCCACCCTTCCCTCCCACTAGCAGAAAAAAAACCTCCTGAAAACTTCTGTATACTTCCGAATAACCAATACTATATGTTAACATTGGGTAAAGTTCATATCTTTTAGCCCTCCCTCTGGGTACTTCGGGGGATAAGTCATCCCAAAAGACATATTTATCATATTTTCGACCGTGCTGAACAAAATGGCTATCTCAAAATTTTGATCGGGTGACTTTGGTAAAAAAATAAGCGTGGGAGGGGGCCTAGTTGCCCTCCATTTTTTTTTGGTCACTTAAAAAGGGCACTAGAACTTTTAATTTCCGTTCCAATGAGCCCTCCCACGATATTCTAGGACCACTGGGTCGATACGATCACCCCTGGGAAAAAAAAAAAAAACAAACAAACAAACAAACAAAAAAATAAACACGCATCCGTGATCTTTCTTCTGGCAAAAAAATGCAAAAATCCACATTTTTGTAGATAGGAGCTTGAAACCTCTACAGTAGGGTTCTCTGATACGCTGAATATGATGGTGTGATTTTCATTAAGGTTCTATAACTTTTAGGGGGTCTTTCCCCCTTTTTTTTGAAAATCAGCCAAATTTTCTCAGGCGCGTAACTTTTGATGGGTAGCTCTAAACTTGATGAAAGTTATATATTTGAAATCAGCATTGAAATCTGATTCTTTTGATATGTCTATTGGTATCAAAAACCCGTTTTTAGAGTTTTCGGTTACCATTGAGCCGGGTCGCTCCTTACTTACAGTTCGTTACCACGAACTGTTTGATTTCATTTATCAAGACATCGATTCAGATTTAAAAATAGTATATGAGATAATGGTGAAACTTCAAAACGCTATCCTCAGGAACTAACACTCTTCTCGACTAATTTTTGAGTGAGCCTTTGAATTACTGCATGAAGCTCCCTAGCAGCTGCGACAAGCAACGGTGAACTCAAGTGCGTTATTCTTACGGGTAGACTTTTCACTGCAACAACCTTCAACTAAGCATGAGCGCTTAATAATCTTGAGTAACTAACAGGGAACATGAAGGAGATATGTCTTAACCTTCAGCAAAAATAAATGTCTTACAGTATCCATTCCCTGTCTGAAGGGTCGACTAGGTTTTCCTAGTCAGATTTAAACCTGACAGTAGACGTGTAGCGAGTAAAACTTTGCTGCTTCTTGACTCGTTTCCTACGGATGTACGAAAACTGTGGGAGTTCTTACTTTCTTGGGAAAGATTTGGCTCTTGGTGGTGTCAAGGCTTGACGTTTCAGTGCACCCATAGACTGCCAAAAGAGCCTGCTCACTTGCCGCGACTATGTCGTGTCAAGACGCGAAGCAATCATGAAGTACCGCCGCACTATCTCTAAACCTTTGGTCAGAAAGCAGCATTTGAAGAACTGTGCCATTTTCTAAGCTGTACAAATGAAAGGTTATACTACACTCTAGAGCAGAATGACAAAATAGCATCAACTGACAAATAAATTTTCTCAGATTTTGCTTTATCTCAGTGATATTCCACGCCAAACATACGCTACCGAAATTAGCTTCAGGTGAGAGACACAGGCGCTTAGAGCATGTATCAGAACCATGTCTTTGTTATTGGCAACAACGATGGTCCCATCATACAGGAAGCTTCTGTGACCTTTTGTACAATTTGAAGATCGGCGTCTCTTTCAGAATGGGAAGCTCTGAAACAGTTAGCTTGTAAATGGTGACCGACCAGCTTCTGAAAAACGAGCTTTGTTCCGCTTATATAAGAGAAGTTCTTCTTCTTTCATCCAGAGAGTTATTTTTCCTGTGAAAAACACCTGGCGAGCAACAAAAAAGTTTGTTTTGATTGTCTTTGGGCATCTTTCTTAACATTTCCTTGAAGTTTCGCCTTAATACTCTAAGCCTTTTGGAGATCCAGGACCAAATATGCCCTCTTTTCAAACAGTTCGTGGTAACGAACTGTAAGTAAGGAGCGACCCCGGCTCAATGGTAAACCGAAACTCTAAAAAAAAACGGAATTTCGGTACCAATAGATACATCAAAAGAATCAGATTTTAATTCTGATTTCATGAAATTCATACCTTAATGAAATTCATACCATCATATCCAGCGTATCAGAGAACCCTACTGTAGAGGTTTCAAGCTCCTATCTACAAAAATGTGGAATTTTGCATTTTTGCCAGAAGAAAGATTACGGGTGCGTGTTTATTTGTTTGTTTGTTTGTTTTTTTTCCTTTTCCCCAGGGGTAATCGTATTGACCCAGTTGTCCTAGAATATCGTAGGAGGGCTCATTGGAACGGAAATTAAAAGTTCTAGTGCCCTTTTTAAGTGACCGAAAAAAATGGAGGGCAACTAGGCCCCCCTCCCACGCTCATTTTTGTCTCAAAGCTACCCAATTAAAATATTGAGATAGCCATTTTGTTTCAACATAGTCGAAAGTCTAATAAATATGTCTTTTACGATGACTTAATCCCCCACAGTTCCCAGGGGAAGGGCTGCAAGTTATGAACTTTGCCATTGCTCACATATTGTATTGGTTATTAGGAAGTATACAGCCATTTTCAGGAAGAATTTTTTTTCTGGTGGGGGGGGGGCTGGAGGAGGGGGTTACTCGGGAGAATCTTTCCGCAGAGGATGTTTTCTTTTAGGTAAGGGACATTTCTATGTAGGGGGTGCCGGATTTCCAAGCATTATTTAAAAAACGATCAGAAATTAAATTAAAAAAAAAAAAAGTTTTTTCAACTGAAAGTAAGAAGCAACATTAGAACTTAAAATGAACAGAAATTATTACGTATATGAGGGGGTTCTCCCCCAAGTCAATACCTCGCTCTTTACACTACAGTTTTTTTTTAGTGCTTTCAAAGAGCTATCAATTCTAATTAAACGGCCTTTGTGATTCAGGGGTTTGTGAATTAAATTTTTTTTTAACTTTTAACGTAAAGAGCGTATAAAAAAACCGTAAAAAAAAAAACAAGCGATACGGCTCAATAGTAATCGAAACTTTTAAAAACGGAACTTGGATGTCAATAAATGTATCAAAAGAATGGGCTTATAATGCTGATTCTAATATATGAATTTTATTAAGTTTAGTATTACTCATCAAGAGCTAGAAGCCTGAGAAAATTTACCTGATTTTTTAAAGAGGGGGAAACATCCCCTAAAAGTGAAAGAATTTTAATGAAAATCACACCGTCAGATTCAGCATATCAGAAAACCCTATAACATAGGTTTGAAGCTCATATCTGCAAAAATCTGCAACTTTGTATTTTTTGCCAGAAGAAAAATATACGAATATAGAAGTTCGTTACGTAAGTTAATTTGTAAATTACGTCAGAACCAAATTAGAGACAGCCATTCAGCAAAAGAAAAGTAAAAATTTTATGCAAATTTTGTTTACTTATTCAATGACGGTGAGCCAAAAAAAAGCTGCATTAACTAAAAAACGATCAGAAATTAAATAAAAACAACAAGTTTTTTAAACTGAAAGTAAGGAGTGACATTAAAACTTAAAACGAACAGAAATTCAGGATTTGTGATTCAGGGGTTTGTGAATTAATTTTTTTTTTTATTTTTAACGTAAAGAGCGTGGTAATTACTAAGGGGAGAACCCCATCATATACGTAATAACATATACGAAATAAAAAAACAACAAAAAAAAAAACAAGCGATACGGCTCAATAGTAATCGAAACTTTTTAAAAAACGGAACTTTGGATGTCAATAACTGTATCAAAAGATGGGCTTATAATGCTGATTCTAAATATATGAATTTTATTAAGTTTTAGTATTACTCATCAAAGGCTAGGAGCCTGAGAAAATTTACCTGATTTTTTAAAGAGGGGGGAAACATCCCCTAAAAGTGAAAGAATTTTAATGAAAATCACACCGTCAGATTCAGCGTATCAGAAAACCCTATAACATAGGTTTCAAGCTCATATCTGCAAAATCTGCAACTTTGTATTTTTTGCCAGAAGAAAAATATACGAAAAATATAGAAGTTCGTTACGTAAGTTAATTTGTAAATTACGTCAGAACCAAATTTAGAGACAGCCATTTAGGAAAAGAAAAGTAAATTTTTATGCAATTTCGTTTACTTATTCAATGACGGTGAGCCAAAAAAAAGCTGCATTAACTAAAAAACGATCAGAAATTAAATAAAAAACAACAAGTTTTTTTAAAACTGAAAGTAAGGAGCGACATTAAAACTTAAAACGAACAAAAATTATTCCGTATATGAAAGGGGTTGTCCCCTCCTCAACGCCTCGCTCTTTACGCTAGAGTTTGACTCTGTCTCACAACTTTATTTTTTAAAACAATAAAAAACTTTAGCGTAAAGAGCGAGGCGTTGAGGAGGGGACAGCCCCTTTCATATACGGAATAATTTTTGTTCGTTTTAAGTTTTAAGCTCCTTACTTTCAGTTTAAAAAACTTGTTTTTTTTTATTTAATCTTAATAAAAAAAAACTTGTACGTTAACAATGGATAACTTGAAAAACTTACAGCCCTTGCACCGACGACTGGGGGGGGAGGCAGAGGCATACTTATTTGACCTTTGGAATATTTTAAGATAATGGCTATTACGATTTCTTGATCGGATACATTTGGGGAAAAATAGTGAAGGGGTGCTAGTTGCCCTCCAAACACTTTTGACTCTTAAAAAGGGTACTGGAAGAACTTTCGATATCCAATCGAATGAGCCCCCTCCAAAGTTTATACGACCACCCTTTTCATACAATCTAATGTTACAATTGTGCACCTTGCATAACTGATAGCCCTTGCACCAGGGGCTGTGAGGCTTTTGTCAACCTTGGAGGCAAAATTATTTTGCCTTTGGACTATTTCAAACAAAATAAATATCTCAAAATTTTGATCGGATTTATTTGCAGGAAAAAGGGCGTGGGAGCTGATCGCCCTTCAATCACTTTTGACTCTTAAAAGGGGCACTATAACCTTCAGTTTACAATCAAATGTGCCTCCTCCATAGTTTATACAACCAGGCCTTCCATAAAAACCTTATATGTTAACAATGCACAACTTGCATAGCATACAGCCTTTGCCCCGGGGGCTGTGGGGTTTTATCAACCCCGGAGACAAAGTTATTTATTTTTTTGGACTATTTTCAACAAATTGGTTTTTTTAAAATTTTGATTGGATATATTTGAGAAAAAGGACGGGGGAGGCGAGGGGGGGTCTGGTTGCCCCTCGATCACACTTGACTCTTGAAAAGGGCACTATAACTCCTGATTTCCAATTGAGTGATTCCCCTCCCAAGTTTTTTACGACAACCCTTCCATATGAAGTCCCGCTGGAAAATAATCAATAAGAAAAATAATAAATAAACAATAAAAAATTGCCCCTTTGCCCCGGGGCTGTGGGGGTTTTGTTAATCCCGGAGGCAAAGTTATTTTGTTTTTTTTGTTTTTGGACTATTTTCAACAAATTGGCTATTTTAAAATTTTGATTGGATATATTTGAGAAAAAAGGACGGGGGAGGGGGGGGGGGGGGGTCTGGTTGCCCCTCATTACACTTGACTCTTGAAAAGGGTACTATAACTCCTGATTTCCAATTGAGTGATCCCCCTCCCAAGTTCTTACGACAACCCTTCCATATGAAGTCCCGCTGGAAAATAATCAATAAGAAAATAATAAATAAAGAATTTCTCAGAAGCGAGGTTGTACCGTTGCCTCTAATATAGGGATGAACATATAACTCGTCCGAATTCCTTTTGTGGGGCCAACGCCTTATTTATATTCGCTCTTATTCTGCTTTTTATTTCAGATAGTCAAGAAAATGCAGGAGATTTGTCAAGGAGATTCATGTATGGGCTTGCTGGTATGTCTGCTCATTTTCCTGAGTCGATGGAAGATGTAAGTGTCTCTTTTTCATAATAAGCTTTGACTAATAAGTCATTATAATAATCGTTCAACAATTATTAATAACGCATTTAGAATATGCAGCTTTGTGATAAATTATTGAATTGTCGAAGATTACTTAAAGACTGCCAGAGATGCTTAAAATAGGGTTTCATACTCAAACAAACAGCATAGTTATTTTTAGGTCCTTTTGATAAAATTAAATTCCAAGCCTCATTTGCATAAATTTCAGTTTAAATTTCTTCGTTGAGCAAATTACTGTTTTTTTATGACCAGCCTGCAGTTCGGTAAAACCGTTCACGGTAGTAAGCGATAATTAAACAACGAACGGTACAAGGTTAGAATTGGGTCTGTTGAGAAGGAAATATGTTAAGAAATCAATTCTTACTTTATAATATGCAGAATAATTGTAGTTAACACATTTTGACTGCAATTCTACTACAATTTATCCCTCCCCCCAATGTGGAAATGTATGGCCCAGATTATTTAATTCCCATATGTTTTTCTGTTTATTGATTTCTTCACTGTTGATTTAATTTATGGGTACACGGATTGATACAAGACCGACACTTGGCAAACGCATGGGAAATATTTAATATGGGTTTTGTATTTGCACGTTACGGAGGGAGAGCGGGTTTAAGTATAGTGGAATTGTAGTCAAAATGTGTTAACATACAATTTTCGTGCGTTTTATGAAGTAAGAAATATTTCCTTAACATATTTCCTTCTCAACAGCCTAGTCCTGCAACCAAAGAGTCGTCGGTACGTTTTTAAACTGATTAGTGAAACAAAAAACCTTATCCCCGAAAAATATTTGTAAAAAAAGTAGAACCATATTAAATAAAAACGACCAGAAATAGATTTATATCATAATTCAAACTTACAATGCACATTAATATAAATAATGAATCAATAAAACCCAAACTAATAGACTGTAAAACGAGCGATCACATCGAACATGAAGACAACAGAAGTAGTAAGTAGATATGGAATTTGGGGACTTTACGCTCCCTGGCAGCTTTCCATGGTTGATTACCAGGCTAATTAATGCTATTGATGTCAGTTGTATATGGAATTATACAAAACCTACCAGACAGGTTTCCGGGCCAACCAGGTATGTTTCTGGGCCAACCAGACAAGTTTCTGGGCCAACTAGACAAGTTTCTGGGCCAACCAGACATGTTTCTGGGCACAAAAACCTACCAGACAAGTTTCTGGGCCAACCAGACGGGTTTCTGGGCTAATAGGTGTATGGAAATACTGTGGGTACGCCATATACGGCAACCTAAATGGAATTTGAGGGTCGATAAAGTGAAATTATGTCACTATTCTAGTTTTTTTTCTAAACAGTATTGCCTATAGCTTAATATATTCAAAATATTTTTTTTGATATCTCTAATAGTGTATTGTGTCTTCCGTGTCAGAAAACCAGTGGTAAATCCCGTATAAGAAAAACCGGTGTGTCTTGTTTAGCTGCCAATATATATCAATTATTTTTTTGTATATATTCAGGTTTCAGATTATAATTTTCTACAGTTTGAATAGTTCATTCAATCTACTAGTATCAATATTTTTTGCAATCATTTACATAGATATGGAATATTCTAAGAGACTTCTGGTGAGTAAAAAATTTTCTCATTATTATAATAAAAAAGAAATTTATTTTTTTTGTCTCGTCATTAAGTTAGGGAAGAATTTCCTTCCTTTCTCACGCTTTTTTTTCACCGTGTTGTTAGCTCTTTTAAAAAAAGCATTTCGCTAAATATTCAAAAAACAGGATCAGTCAGTTTCGCTCTAATAAAAAAGAAATCTATTTTTTTGTCTCGTTTTTTTAAGTTAGGGAAGAATTTCCTTCCTTTCTTACGCTGTTTTTTCACCGTGTTGTTAGCTCTTTTAAAAAAAAAGCATTTCGCTAAATATTCAAAAAACAGGATCAGTCAGTTTCGCTATAATAAAAGAAATCTATTTTTTTTTGTCTCGTTATTAAGTTAGGGAAGAATTTCCTTCCTTTCTTATGCTTTTTTTTCACCGTGTTGTTACCTCTTTTAAAAAAAGCATTTCGCTAAATATTCAAAAAACAGGATCAGTCAGTTTCGCTATAATAAAAAAGAATCTATTTTTTTTTGTCTCGTCATTAAGTTAGGGAAGAATTTCCTTCCTTTCTTATGTTTTTTTTTCACCGAGTTGTTAGCTCTTTTAAAAAAGCATTTCACTAAATATTCAAAACAGGGGTCAGTCAGTTTCGCTATAATAAAAAAGAAATCTATTTTTTTTGTCTCGTTATTAAGTTAGGGAAGAATTTCCTTTCTTTCTTACGCTTTTTTTTTTACTGTGTTTTTAGCTCTTTTAAAAGCATTTCGCTAAATATTCAAAAAACAGGGTCGGTTAGTTTCGCTATAATAAAAAAAAGAAAATCTATTTTTTGTCTCGTCATTAAGTGGCTTTTTTTTTTATCAAAATTGAGTTATGAATTAACTTACGAACTATGCCTGAACTGGGCACTTTATTGTTACGAACTGGGCACTTTAATTGTTGATATGGAAGGAGAAAAAAAACTTCTTTGCTTACAATGATTTATTTAGTCCAGGTTAACTGCTTGTGTCATTTTTTTTTCAACTTTTGGGAGTTTAGTACTGTGATATTCGTAATTTAGATATATAAGTTTTAAAAAAGCTTTGCATAAAAAAAAATATATAATTGTCAACTTTTCACGTTTGATACTGGAATTGAATGCCTAACGCCCTCCATTAATATTCTGAATAAGTAAGAATTGAGCTAGCTAATTAAATTGCGTCATTTTTTCAACTTTTGGGGGTTTGATATTAAAGGGGTAGTACCCTCCCGTAAGCTAAATAGTTTGAAAACTGAAAATGATTTTTATTTTAGAACGCTGTTGATCTATCATCACAGCAAAAACAAGCAAAATTAAATGAAGCCCACGACAACGCTGAGACAGGAGTAATCAAGCCAAGTGCCAGCTCTACACAAAGCTCTATGCAACCTGGGAGGAAATTCAAGAGAAAGTGGACGCTTTCATATAATGCTTCAATCTCATCCGATCAAGATGGGGGGGGGGGATACTTCTCTTCATGCTTTACCAGGGACTTCAGGTGTACAAGCGCAGTCAGAATTTTTAAGTATATATAATTTTTTTCTTTCCGTATTTTCAAAAATAAGGCAAATTTTCTCAAGCGCATACCTTTTGATGCGTAATACTTAAATTTGTTTCTAAACTATTCTATAATAATGCTATTTCATTTTCTTTAATTAACCAAATTAGCAATATATAAAAGAGTGGTTATAGCACACAGAAGTAGCAAATAGCTTATCATAGATTTCTATAAAACCTTACCTGTAACTTCTCTTTTAAGCAAGATGTTTTCTAATGCAAAAAATCCATTATTTCTTTAAACAAACTAACTATATAAACAAATAACTATTATTTCACTGTTGACAATCGAACAACTATTCTTAAACTAGGATATGTTTTTGCCTTTAGCTTTGTGCGTATCCAGTTCTTATCAAATGTCCCATCAGGAAGCTTGAATTTTAATCCGACAGGTATAAATTTGAATGTTAATCGTTCGCTCGCTACAAAGTGGGAGTTTCAAATAACAGGATGTTTCTTATCTTAGATGAAACGAGAGATATTAACACAGGAAAAATCACATAAATTGGTTCCACAGCGCATTTCTATCTGACGCTGTTTCTGCAGCACGTTATAGGCTAATAGAATATAGGCTAAGGGGTTAGAAACGCAATTTCAAGCTGTAAGAATATTTCAGCGTGTGTGTGTGTGTGTGTGTGTGTGTGTGTGTGTGAGTGTGTGTGTGTGTGTGTGTGTGCGTGTGTGTGTGTGTGTGTGTGTGTGTGTGTGTGTGTGTGTGTGTGTGTGTGTGTGTGCGTGTGCATGTGCGCATGTGTGCATGTGCGCATGTATGTGTGTTATTAACAAAATTTGTAATTTATTATGTATTGTTTTGTAAATAATGCTATAAGCAAAAAATTTGTAATTTATTACGCATTTGTTTGATAAATTCGAATCCAATTAAGAAAAAAAATTGTTTGATAAAAAAAGAAAAAAAGTGTGTTATAATTGTGATAAAACTTTCGTCAAAGAAAAAAAAAAACTTAATCCATTCATTTTCTAGTTTCAGGGGGAAGCTGTGAAAACTTCTGCCTTCCCTGGTCCAGGACTTCAAAGTATCATGGGTAATGTCCCCTCTCGCCAGATGATGATGTTAGTGAAGGTACGTTATTTGATATCCCCCTGGATTTTCAATTTACAGCTGAAGAAATGGACAGTCTTATGCAAATTGTTGGGGCCTAATTTGTCCGGGGACACTTTTAACGATAACTTTACTATTAGTGAATTGGATCCTGTACAAATAGGTGCAGGACATGAAAATAGTGCTATGTCCCCGGAATTACGTGAATTTTATTTGTTAGAATGTGCTCTAGGTCACTTGCAAACATACAGGTAGATTTTAACCCTCCCGAGGAAAACGCGATTGACGGAGGCATTATTTTAACTGACCCTGTGAATGTTCTCCATAGCTATATCAACAGAATTCGAGCAAAAATTGAGATTCAGATTCGGAAATGGGGGGGGCCAAGGGGAGTTAAAGCATCGGTGAATCAAAAAGTTTATTTACAAAAGGGGACATCCGGGGATATTTTTTATTTTCATTTTTCAACTGGCAACCAGACTTTTTACCCAGGTCTAAACGAATTTGAAGACAACTTTTTCAACTGGGTAAATAAATTGATATCAACTTTGGACACGTTTAATGAGAGGGGAAGTAAGTCCACCATTTTATACATTGAACACATGGATCTGAATCTCAATAGATTTAAAAAAAACTTTATTTTAAGGGAGCGGGTAATCTAAAAATAAAATTCCACCCAGATTTGACGACTACAGGAGGGGTTCAGGGTGTCAGATTTGACACAGGGCTGCAATGCTTTAAATATGCATTTTTAGCAGCAGCCCATAAAACATTAAAAGATGATTCATCAATGAAAAAATCTCGACGGACTTGCACGTAACGGTGGAAAAAATTCCCTAAAGTAAATTTTGATTGTTTAGAGGGGAAGTACCCTGTGTCCTTGAAGGAAATAAGCATATTCGAGAAAGCAAATGAAAATCTTGGGGTGGGGGTGGTTGTTCTCCAGTATGACACTGAATTTGTAGATGGGGGAAAAAAACCAAATAAAAAAGGGGTTTTGTATTCAGTGAGGACACCGATGGTGGATAACGTTAAAAATTGGGTATGGGTTATTTACTAACCTCCCAAGATGTAAATTCCTATGGTCATTTTTTCCCCGTTACAGCAATAAGTCGACTCCTATCCCAAGGTACGAAGAAAGGAGAATGTCTCTATTGCCCCATGTGCCTTTCCTCATTTAGATCTGAGCGAACATTCTCAGATCACATGAACCATTGCAAAATTCATGGGAATCAAAGAATTGAAATGCCGGCAGAAGGCAAAGATATTTTACAATTTAAAAATTTCCAAA
The DNA here is from genome assembly GCA_027921565.1 of Artemia sinica. Lineage (NCBI taxonomy): Eukaryota > Metazoa > Arthropoda > Branchiopoda > Anostraca > Artemiidae > Artemia > Artemia sinica. The sequence continues at coordinate 13,145,543 of CM051264.1, read as the reverse complement.
ATCCCTGCTACAAGTTGATAAAATATCTTTGGATTGTGAAACAAGACTGATTGAGGTATCAGACCCATCAAGGCCAAATATAGTCAAGGAACACAAACTAGTTGCGTGTTCCTACGCACACGCCTGTCGCGATTCCAACAATAAAATGCAATTGGAAGAGTTTTTTTTTGGCTATGGATGAGGAGGGCAGCATGGAAAAGCTATTGGTATCTTTAATAAAAACAACAAATGGCGCAATTTCACGATTACGTCACATCAACTACCCAATGACATTGTCAGATAAAGAGCAACTGGCGCTAGAAAAGGGGACAATTTGCTGGGTTTTTAGGGATGCTCTTGCCCAAAAAGACGCGGTCTAGGATCATAATCACCTTATTGACCCCAATTCAACGGGAAAAAGTAACTTTCGGGGGTGGGCTCACAATTCATGTAATTTAAAAATTAAACAGCAACTTTTCCTTCCGGTTTTTTATACATAACTCTAACTACGATCTGAAGTATGTGCTACCAGCATTGGCACGTCTTCAAGGAAATGGAACAGTGGATGATGATGCATGGGTGATAGACAGCTTTTCCTACAAAATCATACCTAAATCATCGGAAAAGCTGCTTGTTTTGGAATTTATGTGGAAATTTGTTGAAGCCGACGTTGAGTACACGAATAAAATTCGCTTTTAGATTCCTACAGTTTTTTCCCTAAATCATTGAGCGAATTAATTCAAGTGCAGAAAAACGATGACGGTTGCAACGCTTTCCCCCTTCTCAAGCAACAATTTCCAAATGATTTATATGATTTGTTGACGGTCAAGGGCATATATCCTTATGATTATTATTGTTCCATGTCGAGATTCGCCGAGGAAACTATTCCTTCAATTGAATCGTTTTACGACAGTCTACACGATCGTAGGTGCACCCCCGATGAATACAGTTTTGCTAAAAAAGTTTGGGCAGAGGGAGGGTGTAAAAATGTGTGTTTGACTACTGCAAGCTGTATTTGTCGAGTGACGTGTTAACTCTGTTAGACATTATGTGTAAAAATACGGACAAAATCTATGAGGAATTTAATCTTGATTTGGGCTATTATTTTTCATCTCCTCATCTAGTGATGGACCTCATCCTAAAAATTAGTGGGGAAAAAAATTGGGCTAATCACAGACATTGATCAGCATCTGTTCATCGAAAAGTCAATGAGGGGTGGTTTTGTTTTTCACGGGATCGTATCTTGGAAACTGATCCAACAGGAGAGAAGACGGGGAAAAAATCGGATGCAGTTTTCCTTGATATGAATTCTCTCTACCCCTCGGCCATGTCCCATTATGCGCTGCCTTGCGGTGACTATAAATGGCTCAATGACCCTCAAGCTCCCCATTTCCCCAACATTGACGACGACAGTGTTCAGGAGAATGGACCGGTTGAATGGTTGTTTGAAATTGATGGAGAGATACCAGTCGAGCTTCACGATTCAGTAAAGGATTTTGTTTTCCCCTGCATCAATAGACCTGTGACTAGGGACTCTTTGAGTCCTCGCAATAGGCGTTTAGTCGAAGTGGACGGATTGCATTGGTCACCTTCAAAACAAAAACTTATTGCTGATCTTCTGCCAAAAAAAACATAGTTGTACATCATGAAGCTTTAAAATGGGTGCAACAACGGCTTCAACGTCACAAAGGTTCACAGAGCACTCCAGTTTAGTCAAAAACCCTATCTGAAAACGTTTGTTGACACTTTTGTCAACAAACGTTCTGCAGCGCAGGCGAAAGCCGAAAAATAAATTTATAAACTCATTTTGAATTCGGCTTTTGGCAAAATGTGTGAGAGTGTTCGCAATAGGAATCATTGTGACGTCGTGACCGATCCCGAACAATGTGCTCGAATTATTGCCGATCCAAATTACACTTCCTTCACAATCATTGGCCCGGGCATGGTACTTTTGAATAGGAAAAAAAAAGACGCATTGTCTTGAATAAAAATATTGCTGCAGGCAGTGCGATCTTGGAGATCTCTAAAAGCTCATGTTAGAATTCTACTTCAATGTGGCTAGGGTAAAGTGGCCGGAAAAGGGGCAAGTAGAGGTCTGCTACGGGGACACGGATTCTCTACTGTTAAAAGTAAAAACCTCAAATCTAATTGATGATTTGGCGCACGGTGAAATTATCAGCTCACGGATGGACTACTCCAATTGGAGTAGTCTTTACCCAGAGCTAGTGAAACGTAAGGCACCAAATCAGCTTTTATTTTTTAAATCTGAAACAGGAAGCGACATGATTTCCCGTGGTATGTTTGTAAGTCCGAAGGTGTACTTTATACAAACACACGACGAGGAAATCAAGAAACGTTGCAAAGGAGTACCCTTGCGCTATGTGGATAAGAATTTCGACATGGACATTTATAGGAATTGTATTCTTCAAAATACAATTCCACGAGCCAAATTGCTGGCAATTCATTCTCTCAACTACAGAAACTTTACTGTAAATGTAGAAAAAATTGCCATGAGTACCATCTCCGACAAGGTCTATGTTTGTCAAGATGGTGTGACCACCCTCCCCCTTGGACACTATTTAACTTCAGACCGGGCCGAATGTGTTATCCATAGGGAAAGTCTCGGTTTAAATAAAGTCCTGTAAATTATTTCCTAAAACCTTTGGGGGGGGGGGGGGCTCGTGGCCTTTGGGGGGGGGGGGGCTCGCGGCCCCGGGGGAGGGGGGAGGCGGCCGCCAGGGCGGCGCATCTATCGGGGGGGGGGGGGCACCGCCACTATCAAAGTTATCTTTTTTTGACTTAGAGCAGATTTTTTTTTTCATGTAAGTGCTTCATTCAAAAAAAAAGTGATATTATTTCAAGTGCTTCAATCTAAGTTGTAATGTTTTTTTTTCTCTATGTGGCCTAATAAACAAAAAAAAGATATTTATTTAAGTGTTTTTTTCTCGGTGTGCCTATATATAAATGTTGTATTTTTTTTATTATAAATAAATTTTAAAAAGTGTATTTTTTCATGTTTAATGTGCTTTTTTTTCAATGTATTGTTACTTTTTTTTTGCATATAATAAAAGAAAGTATGATTCTTTATTCGTCTTCTTCTTCTTCTTCTTGAACAGAGTAGTAAGTAGTAGTAGGGAAATTATTTTAGTCATTAGACAATTATGGTCTACAGTTAGTTGTCCAGGTGAACTGTTGAAGGGAACATGTATCAATTTAAAACACCATTCAGATCGTTTCTGTGTGGACCGTCAATGTCGGGCAAAACAACACTCTTAACTAAAATAATTAAAATTGCGATAAAATGTTTGTGGAAAAGCCGAAAAAAATCTACTATTGTACAGTATTTGGCAGGAGTCATACGATAAAATAAAAGCAATTGCTGCCACCACCATGGGATTGGTGCAGATACAATTTCATACAGGGACTTGATGTTTTCAACATTATTGAACCAAAATCTTGGCTGATCATTGACGATCTGGCTGAATCTATTGAACAATGGTCCCAGGAAATGCTGCAATTGTTCACTGTTCGCTTCTCATCATGAACAGGTTTCCGTTACTCTGGTTCTACACAATCTCTTTCATCAGAGCAAATGTATGCGAACACTTGCTTTGAACTGCACCTACTATATCATCTACAGAGTTGTTCGTGATTCTAGCTCGCTAATTACCCTCAATAAACAAATCTATCCAGGTGCCCCTAAATTTCTGCTCTCAGCATACAATCAGGCAACTAATAAACCCCATGGTTATATCCTATTGGATCTTAATCAAAATACACCCGAGGATCTGCGTGTAGTCACAGATATTTTCGACAATGAAATTACAGTATATCTCCCTGTGAACACTAAAAAGACCTATTAGTCGCTATCATGACACTGAAGAAACTACATGAAAATAGACATTTGTTTTCAGTTCTAAGCACTTCAAAACCTCCGCTTAGGAAAGCAATACTCAAACACGGTATTGACAATGATTTCATTAATCTAATATCTGAACTTGTTTAAATTTGACCGAGGGTAATGTTCAACTGCCAGAAGTAGTTAAGCAACAGGCAAAGCAACATCGTTCCATTGTACGTACATTGGCCTCTAAAAAGAAAGGAAAGAATTTTAAAAGGAAACGACATCTTCAGGCGGGCGGTAGCTTTTTCACACTTTTACTGCCAATAATTGCAGGACTTGTAAACAGTTTTCTCTAGAGAATGGCAAAAACCCTATAATTGACTCCAATAGAACTAGCTCTCTCACCCGTGGAACACTTTGAGAACAATCTGAGTAAATTCCTTGACAATGAAAATATTGAGGATGATAAAAAACTGCTTTTACTTCAAGATGCACTTCGCCGAGTGGACAAACACAGGTCCTATCGGTCGAAGCCCACTTCTGCTGCTGCTGATCGCAAAAAAGAATCCTCTTCTCAAGAGTCTGCTGGAACACAATTAAAGAAGGAGGAATTGGATTCAATTGTATTGAAAATTGGAAATCTAATGCCCCGCTCATATCGTGAACAAAGTAAACGACTCCTAACCTATCTCTTGGAAAGTGGTCATATTCAAGTTGAGAGCAATGGGGAAGGGATATAATTCAGGGCAAGAGCTATAATCTACTTGATTTAATCTATGACATGGTTACAAATCGTAAGGGACTATTATCATTTGACGCTCATCTATACAATTTTCTAAATACATTAAACTTCCCCAAAAGTCTTATTAGCAATAGACAAATTCTAAAAAAATTAAATGAACATGCATCATCATCATCATCAACAACATTGACACCATTAAAAATATGAAGAAGAAGAAGAAGATTTTAAATCAATTTTGGAAAATACTAGCACACCACTGATAGCTAGACAAAAGCGAAGACGTATCAAGTCAACGTCACCATTACCTCCACCATCACCACCAACAGCCAGTATACAAAAGGGTAGCGGACGTTACACAACGTGTTTACGTTCAAAATGGTTGAAGTTCTGAAAGGTGTTTATGAAAATATTGGTGAGGCGGGGAGTTTAAGTTCCCCCACCACTCTTTCCAAAGTCACTGCTGTTCACACTAAAAGTGTACAAGACTATCTACAAAATGAATCAAGTTACACTCTGCATAGAAATCATAGACTTCGTGCCAATCAATATCGAAAAACTAAAGCCTTTTACCCATTGCATATAATGCAAGCAGATCTCCTGACTCTAGATGAGCTTCAAAGACGTCACAATACACCGTACAAGTACATTCTACTTGCAATCAGTGTTTTTAGTCGCTATGCATATGCAATTCCATTGCGATCAAAGAGAGGTGTTGAAGTTGCTCGGGCCATTGAAAGTATTCTCGAACAGGATTCATATAAAAAAAAAATTCAAACGGATCGCGGTAGTGAATTTGTTAATCCCCATGTTGCAAAAGTACTAGAGAAATATAGTACACTGCTCTATCATAGTCACAGTCCTATAAGGCTGCATTGGCCGAAAGATTGATAAGAACTATTCGACTTTTAATTTCAAGATATTGTACATTGAAAAATACACCGGCTTTTATTCATGATCTAGATAAAATCATGTTGATTTATAATCAACGACCTCATCGATCATTGTCCAACTCTACGCCAACGGAAGTTCATCATTCTGATCATGATACAATTGACACCTTTTCTTAAACAATATTCCAGTGAATCAAATGTCAAGAAGAAAAATAAATTCAATGTTGGTGATACTGTTCGAATTAATAGAACAACGAATGTTTTTGAAAAGGGGAATTACTTGTGGTCCACCGAACTTTTTAAAGTGGCAAAAATCCTAGACACTAAACCCATAACTTATCGCCTGCGTGATACCAAAGATGAAGAGATTCTCGGTGGCTTTTATGACTATGAATTGCAAAAAGTTAAAAATGCTAGTGAAATCTATCAAATTGAAAAGATATTAAAGACACGTACTCGCAGGGGTAAGAAATAGTTACTTGTTCGGTGGCTAGGATACAACTCTGATTTTGATTCTTGGATCGGTGTTGAAGATCTTGACAATGTCCGATGATTTCTATGTAACATTCAGGTCCAACGTTTCCGATCCTCTCTACAATGACTTGAATAGAACAAGTGATTTTTGGACAAAACTCTCCCCCGCCATCAAATTTGACGGTGCGTATGAAGTGGCTCTTGTCGACTGTATTCTCAAAAATACCTACGACATCCTGAGAAAGGATTGTGTGTATGATATAAAAGTTATACCATTCGATTGGACACTCTTTGTCGACTATGAATGGGTTGAAGCACTTAAATCTAGTGAATATCCACAAGCCAAATTGAAATATATTGAATATGATAATATGGGAGATTTGTGTCGTACAATCAATAGAAAAATCTCATATCGTAGGAATGGAAAATTCCATTTTAATTATTCATTGGAACATGATAGGATTTACATTACCTCACCTGTTGACACTGAAATAATTATTCTCAATGATAATCTGAGAGATGTTCTTGGCTTTAAACAGAATATGATCAATGGGAAAAATGCTGGCACCGTTTACGGGATGAATCAAGTTATGTTTTGCTGATTATCCACCTGGTTTTGCCTCGGACTCTTGCATATTTCTCTATGCATCCTTTGTGGAAACGTCGAGAGTCGGTAATTCAAATGTCCCCCTCCTACGTGTTCTTGAACGAAAAACAACTCATGAACTTGTTCATCACTATAATATAAAGCATCTTCAGTATGTTCCTGTAAACACTTCGTATTTGGAACTCTGCCAGTTAACACTAAGAAGTGAATTGGGTGATCCTCTAGCAATAACAAAAGGCTTAGCAGTGATTACTTGTCATTTTCGACCCATTGTCAACGACAGCACAATCACCTAAAATGAACAATAGAAGAATTCCATTTGTCTGTCCCGATATCGATTGTTATGTTGGTGCTTTGAGTCCACGTCAATTAGGCAATGGATTGGACTACTACAAGGGTCGTACTACAATGTCTGGCTATGGTCTTGGTAGCTGGTTTGCTAGGCTATTTCGTTCTGCACTACCCCTTGCCAGAAAATATCTTGTACCTGCTGCATCAAATTTTGCTGCCTCCACACTACAGGGCTGGGGGTCGGGCAAGAATTTCAAGGAGAGTGTTAAGGAAATTATTAGATCTTCAGCAAGAGCCGTTGGTGAGCAACTAAAATCTCGACAAAATGGGGAGGGATTGAAAAGGATGCGTTCGCGTCATTCACTCATCAGTCTCCACCCAGGCGGGAAGCAAAGGACATCAACAAGGACTTTGAGGAATAAAACAACGAAGGCCAATAAGCAGAAGAAGAGAAAAAGAAAAAGATTGTTAGATCAAAGAAGGATTTCTTCTCTTAAGATGACTTATCTAAAAAAAAAAAAAGGATGCGGCACTAGACCCTTAAGGTCCAAACCGGCGGTGCTGATCTCCGTTTCGTGGCCCTTCAGCCAGGAAGTGCAATGGGGGGCTGGGGCCAGCCAACCTATGCTTTCGCAAACCCTTCCTGTTAAGATGACTTATCTCCCCCACAAGGAATCATATCCATCTATCAGTTCCTCATTGAATCTATTCAATGCTGAAAATGTTGATGTCAGTGTCAAGTATGGCTACTATGAACAATTTCACCCCCAACAACCCCTCTCGGAAAATATACACTTTCAAATATTTTCCAATGAAGACTATTTCATTGATTTGTCATCAACATTTATTGATTTAAATGTTGCGGTGAAGAAAAAGTCAGATAATACAACTCCAAATGCCGGCGATGGTCTCTCCTATGAAAACTGTATTCTACACAACCTATTCAAACAAATTAATGTATTTATTAATGGAACATTGGTGAGCACTAGCAATAATTTATCAAATTATGCAAGCTATATACAATTTATGACGATGACGCCAAAGGCATACAAGGAGTTGAGAGGACAATCATTAGGCTATGAATATCGATCAGGTGTTGATACTGACGGTGAGTTGACTACTGCAGTGACCCAAGAGTATCATCTAGTTGGAAAATTAAATCATGAGATATTCAATATATCCCAATGGTTACCCCCCAATGTCAAGATTGACATAAAGTTACAGATGGCACCATCAAATTTCATTTTGAGAAAAACACTTCCTGCAGCACCCGATGCAAATGTCATTATCACATCGGCAATTCTCCGCGTCCGAAAACAACAGGTTATGAGCTCTGTTGCATTGGCAGTGGAAAAGCTAAGAGCCAATGGTAACACCATTAAACTTCCTGTCCCCCATACAATCACCAATCAAAGTCACATAGCCACCGGATCTCGTAGCTATAGCGATTCATCATTTATCAATGGAGAAATCCCATCAAAATTGGCTTTGGCCTTTGTGAAGAGTGGCAGTGCCGTTGGATCCTGGACTGAATCCCCCCATGATTTTAATTTTTCGGTCTATCTAGCCTTGTGTGCAAAGTGAATGGTATTCCACTGTGAATGGTGTCCATCCTATAGAACCCTGTACGAGTTGACCATGCAATCCTTAGATCATGACTCTCAACTATTTGAAAATGGAATAACCGATTCAATGTTTTCAAAAAATCATGGGGTTATTGTTTTGGACTTGGCAGGCACACAGGATATGAGTATAGTACGAACAGGGAATGTACGTTTTAGAGTGTACATTTGCCGATGCTCTGACTGAGAGTATCATGCTAATATCACTGAGTCAATTTGAAACCTATTGGGAAATCACACCCCACGGCAGTGTTCTACTAGACCTAGCACCATGAACACAAACCAAATAATCAATGTATTTAGTATGGATCCATACATGTCCCAGTACAAGTCCTATTGCATACCTTCGGACTTCATTGAAAAAATTCCAAGTGTTAAAAATACCCTAATCATTGTTAATAGCAGTCCATCGACTTTGAAGACCGGTCATTGGTTATGCATCTTTCAAACAGCGAAGAATATTGAATTTTTTGATCCTCTTGGCCTATCGTATAAATTCTACGCTCCATACATCAGCAACTTTATTGAAAGCAGTGGGAAAACCATTATTCAAAATCAACGAAGAGTACAGGATTTAACGACTAAGACATGTGGCTTTCATGCACTACTCTTTTTTCATGTTCAGATGTCGTGGCTACACCTACAAGCAGTTTCTCAACATCTACGTTGACTTACCTCGATTGAATGACTTTCTAGTGGAGAATATACTTACAAGTGTATTTAATATTGATTTTAGTGCCCTAAGAATAAAATCTTCTAAAGATGTATGTGAAATTGTTTATTAATAAAAAAAAAAATTATATACATGATAAAACGACTTTTCTACTCTTTAGATTTCATCCACTACTAGGTATTTGTCGACAACAACTAGTGCAGGTAGATTATCTGAATTCAAAGTGTACTGATCCTGATGTACTGCAATGTCAGGGTCACATTTTCTACAGTAGAGCGTGACTTCACTCTTGTCATATCTCTTTGTATAGTCAATGATACTATTCTCATTCATTCTATAGAATTCACATGTTTCAATTTGCTTATTTGAAGCAATTTCACAAACAGTGTCCTCAAGTGTCGAATCACATTCCGTCACAGCCAAATAAAAATGAGTGGGCTTATAATCATAACACCCATTGTCTTCTCAACGATGACGTAGAAACCATATTCTTTTGTTGTTCCAACAGTTGAATCGTTGACCCGGTTCCTCCTCCCAGAACAATCTAAAACCACGACGATACCAATCTCGTAGCAATAGACTAAAATCATGGTTAGGATTCTTTCCAATCATACCGGGATATGTATTCTCCCACTGATTACATTTATCATAGTGACATTTGGAGCATAGGTGACCTCTAGGATGAGAGTCACACACCTATTCAAGACAGGAATTACAATCTTTAATTTGTACAGCATATCCTCTATGCAATTTACACGGGTTGCATAATCTACACTTTTCATCATACTCATCAATCATTGTGCAATTCTCACATGATGACCAGCTGCCCTGTGTGTACATACATAACGGACATGTATGGAACTTTTTGTCATGTGTTGACACTGTCACTGCCACAATGAAAACTGAGCTAGCAACAACAAAAAATTGTCTGAGATAGAGAGAGAGAGAGGAGTAAATCATCCTTGAGCACCATCTTTCTCATGAAAAAAAAAAGTCCTAAATTTCTAAACTAATGTTTAAAAGCATATCCACAATATCATTTTATAGCATTAATTAGTCTGGTAATCAACCATGGAAAGCTGCCAGGGAACGTAAAGTCCCCAAATTCCATATGTACTTACTACTAACAGATGAGAGGATGAATCCAAAAACGAATCGAGATTAAATGAATAATAAAGCCAAACTTAAATGGTACCGTACTTATGTACTAACACCATCGCAGCTACATCTACAATTTATTCCAAATTCAACAACATTTATTTGAAAACAAGTAGGCCTTGTCAATCGAATTTTGGTGGAAATAGGGCCCATATAAAGTTTAGCATAGATTCAAAAGACTCGCTATTTTTTTCCATTTGATGCTGTCGCCATCTGAATGATGTCAGCATGATGCCTCACTGTCCCCTTATGTTGTTTTTTCTCCATTGAGCACTGCCCCCCGTACTCTCAAGTACTCTTTAAACGAACAAAAACTTTCATAAATAAGACTGAGCTGCACCAAGACTATGGTCTCTTTCTGTTCATTTTAACTGGGTTTTCGCCCAAGTGTGACATACCAATAATAGTATAATACCAAAAACTTCAAAATTATTTGTCTTTATTGAAGTATATTTGGTCTTGTCTATTTGTCCTGCAAGTTTTAAGCCAATCTGAGACGGACCAAATGTCGCGCCCATATTTGGGTGTTACGAATTGATACAATCAAAATAGTTCCAAGTTTTTCTTACAATTAATTTACGTTTACTTCCTTTTAATAGAGTTCTGTCTTAAGCATTTAAATGTAGTGATTTTATTTTTTGGATTTTTTTTTGTACTAGTTAAGACTTAAGTGAAGATTGTAGGCCACGAATAAGTTCAGTTTTACATTCTTAGTAAGTTCAAGTTACCGAGGCTGGAACATATGTATCTTTTGTACTGATGGAGAGTTGCTTAGTTTGCATTTAAGTGGCGTTCACATGCGTTTCTAGCTAGAATCATGGACGCCCATAAGGGGGGGGGGGGCGCAGCCCCCCCTGGCTGAATGACGGTTTTATATATTTGTATTAATTTTTAAAAAAAATTCCACAGAATAAGTTTTCAAAGAAAAGTAAAAAGCTCTATTAAGCAAAAAATGGGCAGAAATAAAGTCAAATAATCCAAGCGTAAAACTACCAAAAATCACTATCAGCAATTAAATGAAACTCAAAAACAAACAGAAATTATAATAAATAGCCTAGTCAAGCTCAAAACGAGCAAAAATTAGCATTATTAGGGCTGATAACCCCCATGCCTTCTCAAGACCAGAATATAACTTAGGCTTCACTGAAAAAAAAAAGACCGTGGATTGTAAGTTTTAATATAGGCTACATATAATGATATTTATTCCTTAAAAGAAAAAGAGGGTAAAAAAAGTTGATAAAAAAAGTTTTTTACTTATTTAGTAAAAAAGTGAAAACATTTAAACATATTTTGTTTTCAGTAAAGCGTAAATTATGTTCTAGTCTTGAGAAGGCATAGGGGTTATCAGCCCTACTAATGTTAATTTTTGATCGTTTTGAGTTTGAATCGGCTAGTTTTTCTAATTTGTATTCATCTTGAGTTTCATTTACTTATTGGTAGTGATTTGTGGTAGTCTTACGCTTGGGTGATTACTTGACCTCATTTCTGATGGAGCTCCATTATGCAAATGCTCCATCGCAATACTTGCGAGGCAAAACAATTCTTGCCCAATCTCTTTGGTAAATCCTTTTTTCGTTGGTTTCGGCTTGGTCTTTCATTCAGTGTCTGTTCGTATCTTGTGCAGTAAACTCCAAAAGGTTATATTTTTGTTGTTTTTTATTTCTTTTTTATTTAGCACTGAGGACAACTTGGCGGAGGTCCTTGTCGAAATATTTGCTTGTTTTTTTTGTCTTCATGTTTTGCCACTGGCTGACAAAATCCTCGTTTTCTCACTCTTTTTTTTGGTTTTATTTTTTATTTCCTTTCCTCTCATAGCTTCATATGTTCGTTGATAATGTTATTTAAAAAAAAATGTGGTATGTGCCAGTTAAGTATGATGTAACTATTAGTTGAAAATAAAACCCGTCTCATCTTATCTCTCATCTCATTATGGATCAGGAATACTTACATAGTTCAGAAATACAAAGTTTTTGATATTACGTTGAAAATGGAAGAACTTGGGTTAAGGTTTGAAAAACTTAGAGCATGTATCGTTGATTTTCTTCTTAATTGCATCCGATAGTATTGTATTGTTATTATTGTATTGTTAGTATTATATGTTATTCATTAGAGGTGTTTTCATTGTATCCTTTTATATCCTATGTTGTATTTTATTAGTGTGTGTGTGTGTTTTTCTCTATTCCTTTTATTGACTCCTCTATCAGCATTTTATTTTTGTAAAGAGGGTACAAATAAATTATTATTACTATTATTCTAGACAGGGAGTATGGCTCTTGATGAAGAAGGAAGCTTCTAATTCTTGTTTAGGTGGAGAAGATATTAATAATAGAATGCTAGTCACTGATTTTATAACTAAAAATTGCAGGATGTTAGTCATAGTAGTATGTGCTCCTGTAGAACCGACTGACGGAGATAGTAGTGATTCCGATGAATTTTACTTACAACTGCAGGTACAAATAGACAGGGTCTAAGGTCAAAATATGTTTTTTTTATTAGAAGAATTTAACGCTAAGGTTAGTAGAAATAGGAATAGATGGTATCCTAACCTAGGTGAATTTGGTATGGGAAAATAAAACAGTAATGCCTTCAGACCGCTACATTTTTGTAGGTATAACAATCTAGTTATACTGATACAGTATTTGGTCATAAAATGGCCCATAAGTTTACAAGGTATTCATATGATGGTAAGACAGCTGACCTTATTGATTATGTTATTGTTATCCGAAGACTGGCAGAATCAATATAAAATACTGGGGTATATAGGAGTGCTGTTATTGATGTTAACAGTAAAGATCACCATCTAGTAGTGTCTAGGGTAAATTTGAAGCTGAAATTTAGGATGGGTAACTACCTTCCAGAGCAAGCCTTCCATTCAGCCTATAGAAAAGCTTTAGCAGAGATCTTGTCCTTGTATAATTTACCAGACAAACAAATTAAAGCGATTAGTGCTATGTACGAGAAGAACATTGCTGCGGTTAAGGTAGAAAAAAAAAATATAGTAGCTGGTTTCGTATTAAATCAAGAGTTAAGCAGGGTTTTGATGGATTTTGTCCTATGGAGCACAACGAAGGCAATGGGGAGAACACGGAATTGAATGGGGAAGTAACAATCTCCCGGACTTGGATTATGCTGATGATTTCATCATCCTATATGAAAATGCTAGCAAAATGAATAACCTCTTGGAGATTTTCAAGTTCAGGGTGCAAGAATAGGTTTGAAAATCAATATTAAGGACATTAAGTCGCTAAGTCTAGGAATTAGTGAAGATTCAGAGGTGATGCTGGGTAACGAGAAAACAGACAGCTTCACCTACCTTGGTAGCACTATTAGTAAAGACGGTGGGTGCAGTGAAGATGTTAAAAGTACAATAGCCAAGGCCCAAGCTGTTTTTTCACAGTCGAAAAAAATTTGAAGAATAGGAAGAAAAGATTAGAATATTGAACCAAGATTAGAATATTAGAAGCTACAGTGATCATAGTGGTAAAGAACGGTTCGGAGTGTGGGTGCTCCGAAAAAACGGATAAAGATTTGCTAGATGTTTTCAAGATAAATTTGCTACGGGTTGTTTTGGGTGGCCAACTGACTGACCGTATCTCAAACAGTAAGCTCTACGAAAAGTTTGGTTTAATCCCGCTTTATAGGGCTATAATGAGAAAAAGGTTGAGATGACTAGTGCACATTCTGCGGATAAAGGATGACATAAAGGATTGCCAAATATTTTACTTTTTGGCCAACCATCTATGGCTAAACGAAAAACAGGTCGTCCCTGGTTGGGGTGGGAGGATGCCGTAAGCAAAAATTTAAGAGAAATGGGATCTTCCTGGAGGGTGCAAAGATGGAGGATTTGAACAGATTGGGATTATGGTGGAACGTGCGTAGCTATGTTGGCCTCAGGTGGATTGGTGCCGCAATGAGTTGCTAGTAGTAGTGGTTAAAATAGTTCGTGGGAACGAATCAAACAGTTCTTCATAAGAAACTGTAAGTAAATAGTTGAAACATCCTAATGGTAACCGACTTTTTTTTTCTTTTACAAATTTATGGAAAATGATTTTGTTTTTCACGGGAAACCCAAATATAAAATAATCGTTAAGTTTGGTGTTGCTCGTCAAAAATCACTTTCAAAATATTTTATTCTTTACGCCTACTTAGTAAAAACTTAGCCTTAGAAGGAATAATACACCCCCCCCCATCCCCTAATATTCCACATGGAAAGGATATAAAAGTTATCTTCACTAAACATATATTTTTGCTTATCAAGCAGGCGACGTCTTTCGGGCTTGCAATTGATCTTTCCTCACCCGAGAAATAAATATTGAGCTAACTTCAAGTACTTTTAGACTAAAAATTTAACTTAAATTTACTTGTGAAAAATATGATCTAACTCGTGCTTTTAATTACAGGAAATTGTGATTGGTGCCCCAGGAGTGCATAATTGGACAGGTAACTATTATTATTATTTTCACTCTATCTAACTCACTTAAGGATCTTCAAAAACACAGTTTTCAGGCACTGTTGCAACTAGCTTGAATTTTATAAGGAATTGCGACCTGCTATTTAATATAGTTGGTCTTTTCTTCCTCGGTTTTCTCATGGCCTTTGGTAAAATTTTGTCACAGAAAATTGTTCTAAAGTTATTTATCCATTAACTGAAGTGTTGAGTTTCACCCGCGGATCGCAATTGCTCTAAAGGCAACCCAGGAAAAACTTCCTTATGTTTATTAGACTACAACTTTCCAATTTACTCTTTGATAGAACTAGTGCGCTCCAAGGTAAGTCACCCTGGGCCATATTACATTAAATTATGTTTATATTAAATTAAAAACTTATTCAAGAAATTTTGTTCTAAAAGGAAAGTAGATTGTAGAACAATGTAATCTTAAAAGTAGAACAATGTAATCTTAAAAGTAGAACAAAGTAGAAAGTAAAAGTAGAACAATGAAATCTTAGACGATCAAAAATACAGCTAAGTTTAAACCCAACAGAAATTAATGTAAGTGAATAAAGAACAATAAAATGAACCCAAGCCAAGGTGAACAGTCAAGTAAATTTAAAAAGAATAAGATTAAGAAGAAACATTTGCCCGAGAAATTCTCGTTCTTCTAGACATTTGGTCCAAGGTTCTTGCTCGTAAATCTAAAGCCAATCAAAGAATGAAAGAACCACCAAATATTCTGTTAATTAGTTGGCGATATGAGGATGGTTTTGAAGCAGCCGCGCAACAATCCCTGCAACTTGCCAAAAATCCACCTTCCAGGCTAAAAGTTATAATTGGACTGGAGGGCCACTTTTGTTCTCCAATCATATAAAATGAAGATATTCCGATTTCATTAATGTGAGATGTGTCCAAGTTTCTGCTAAAAAGGGGCTATTGACAGCCGAAGAGGCATTGAAAGGACCACAGGCCACTTTCTGACTCCATATCTATGGACTGAAAATTGTTTACTGTTTAAAATTAAAAAAAACATATTTTGTCTACCTACATTTCAACCAGAAAATTGGTAGTGGGCTAGGACTAAGTTAAGCTCCGACACAGTTCGGTATTACAAATGCTCAGGATTTAGCTTTTAGAATAAATTTCTCTTTCTGAAACAATTTTCTTCAATTTAATAGAGCTGACTTCAATAGAGTAGTAGTAGGGTCTACCTCAGGCATGTGGCTTGAAGATAAACTCAGAAGCGTAAAGTCACATGGCTTGTCTATTGTCTAACTAAATGCATCAGCAATTGTAATAGTAACGCGCTACGAAATAACTCACTTATACAAGTTAAAACCCCAAAAAGAATCGTTTTAGGCCTTTGTTCTGACATATTGCATGAAGACAGACTCGCCAGCTCAAGGATTTGAATCCAAATGTCAATACGGAGATTACGTTGCTATTGAACAGGTGCAGATTCAACTTCAGAGAGTACTTGCTAGATCTCCAAACGCTATTTAATTGAGAGAATGCTGCACATGCATATGCGATTCGAAGGATGATCTCTAAATCACACCTGCCGTTTTGAGTTTGTGTGCTACCTTAATAATTGAATTCACTGATTTCTTTGATTTCTAATTCTCCTAATGTAAGACATGCAGCTAGTGAAGGAATAACACCGTTTGACACTGCCTTAGTTTTGCTCGCATTAATCTGCAGGCTTTTTTGGGAGGCTTCCGAAGCTAGCTCTTCAATGTTCCGTTACATATCTTCTGTGGAATGAGTAACAAGAGCTATGTTATCAGCAAAGCCTTAGTCCCAAAGTTATCTCTGAGGATTCAACTGTACCCTGCCACAGAAATTGCAAGATCTCATAATAGAGTTGACGATCCGGGCCATTAAGATTGGAGATAGGAGGCATCCTTGCGTCACACCAGATTCAACAGCAGACCATTCCGTCTGTTCCTTCTCAGTCTGTGTTGCACATCACTGCATTTTACCATCTTTATAACTTTTTTTGTATTTTTTATATGTACCATGTATCAACAAATACTACAGATATGTAAATACATCGGACCCAGTATCTACATCATATTTTGAAAAGGGAAAACAAAAAATAAAATTTAAAGGATTTTTTTCAGTTTTTCCCTTCAAAGAGAAAATTTTTTTTTATGCATACAAACACAGTCTAATAACAAGTTTTATGTGGCGTCTATTTTTAATTTGCTTTTTTTTTAATTACTATTTATGCTTCTTATTTGTTCGCTACTGTTTACCATTCTCAGTTGCCTCTTACTTTTACTTGTTTGTAGCTCTTATTTTAATTGCTATTTGTTTTCTACCTATTTAGTCTAATTTATTGCCTGGTATCTTTATTTAGAAGGCTCCAAATTATTGGCCCACGTGAAAACATTTATTCTTCGTCAGCTGAAAGTGAAGTCAAGCCACCCTCCTTGGTGACCGTGAAATTGATTCTTGTCAAAATTAAGCTTTGACACTTTTTATTAACATTTTATATTAATAAACATTTTACGAAATGTTATGATTTTTTTTTTATAGAAAACGATAAATGTTTAGCCCTACTAACATTTTAAATAGCTGTAATAAATAGAACAAATATTATAAAACAGTTCGTGGTAACGAACTGTAAGTAAAGAGGGACTCGACCCAATAGTTACCAAAACTCTAAAAAAAGGAATTTTAAAAAATAGTCTTTTTATGATGATTCCAAATATATGAAATTGATTAAGTTTAATGTCACCCATCAATAGCTACGAGATTGAGAAAATTTGCAAGATTTTCGAAAAGGAAGGAAATACCCCCAAAAGGTCAAGAAATCTTAATAACTATTACACAATCAGGTTTAGAATGTCATTGAACCCTAGTGTAGAGGTTACAAGTTTCTAATTACAAAAATATGGAATTTTGTGATTTTTGCCAGAAGAAATATCACGGATGCGTGTTTATTTTTTTTTTGTGTGTGTGTTTTTTTCCAGGGATTATCGTACCAAACCAATTGTTCTAGAAGATCGAGAGAGACCTCACTCAAGCAGAAATTAAAAGTTCTAGTGCCCTTGTGGAATGACCAAAAAAATTTGAGGACAACTATCCCCTCCCCCCCGTTTCAAAATAAAAATACCCCCAAAAGGTCAAGAAACCTTAATAACTATTACACAATCAGTTTAGAATGTCATTGAACCCTAGTGTAGAGGTTTCAAGTTTCTAATTACAAAAATATGGAATTTTGTGATTTTTGCCAGAAGAAATATCACGGATGCGTGTTTATTTTTTTTTTTTTTGTGTGTGTGTGTTTTTTTTTTTCCAGGGATGATCGTACCAAACCAATTGTTCTAGAAGATCGAGATAGAGCTCATTCAAACAGAAATTAAAAGTTCTAGTGCCCTTGTGGAATGACCAAAACAATTTGAGGACAACTACCCCCCCTCCCCCCCCCCGTTTCACGACCCTTTTTATCCCGAAGACATTCGATAAACATTTTGAAATAGCCATTTGTTTCAAGCATAATTTGTTTCTATGCCTTTGGGTATGACATGACCACCCACAGCTTCTGGGGAAGAAGTTGTAAGCTATGGCATTTGCCAATTGCTCGCACATATTGCTTGTTATTGGAATATATACGGAAGAGTTCAAGAAGGACGGGAGATTCCCTGTAAGGGGGTATTTTCTGTGAACAGTTTTCCACGGAGAAAGGATGGGATTTCCTAGCTCGTTTTTTTAAAAACATAAGGAGCAGCATTTAAGTAACATTGGGTTTATTTAAAAAAAAAAAAATATATACATCATCGATTCCCTGAAGCAATGCTTGTGCGGGAGAAAACCCTCCTAATAAATCAAAAAAACCAAGAAACCAAAAAAAAAGACAGAAAAAAAAGAAAAAAAAGAAAAAAAAAAAAAAAAAAAAAAAAAAAAAAAAAAAGAAATAGAGAAAAAAAAAAAAAATTAGAGCTCAACTTACCGGACCCGAAAACCAACGAACCTCCAAACAACACCCAACAAAATTATAATAACTATAATCATATTCAGCTGCAACTAAGCCCTCCTCAAAAACAAAACTTAAGTGGCGTGGAATAATCCATTCAAAATATACACATCAAAACAATGGTTCTTTAGCGACTTACGAAAATCCTGCAAACCCCCAACATTCCTCAAATCCTCTGGCAAACTCTCCCAAAACTAACGGAACAACATGGCGAATTGAAAACCTAGACCTAGACGTGACCATAGCTGGTCTTCCCACCAACTGAGAAGATCGTGTCAAATGATCGTGAGTAGTAGACGCAAGACTAAACATTCCTGAAAAACATGATGGTAACTCCGAAGCTAAATATTTAAACATAAACAGAGCATTATAGAATACACATATTCCTGCCAACGGTAGAATTTTATACTCGCTGTAAAAGATGCCTCGCCGATACAGATAGGTCAATTTGATTACCATAAAGAACTCTAATTGCCATATTCTGTGTTACGCAGAGCGGATGAAGGTGAGTTACGAATATTTTCGACCAAACCATACAACAGTAAATGAGATATGGGTGAACCATAGAAAAATACAACATTCTCAGAATTTCACACGGAAAAAGATACCTAAGTTTACGCATAATACCAATATTACGAGACAATTTGCTGTTAACAGATGCAATATGGTCTTTAAAACTAAGGCTTTCATCAATTATAACACCAAGGTATCTAGTACTAGTAGATCTTACAATAGTATGGTGCCCTACTTCTATATTATTAATCCATGGATAATGTCCAGTAATTCTACCATAAATCAAAAAATTCGACTTATTATGATTCAGTTTCAATTTATTTACTCGCATCCACTTTTCAATCGAAGAAATACCTTGTTTTCAAAATCAACATAGTCATCAGCTCATTTTCAGTTCTAGCAGCTACAGTGAAATGGGCATCATCAGCAAAAACATGGTAGAATTCCTTTAGTACCGTAATTATCAAGGTCTAAAGAACAAGACACATTACTTGAAGCTCTACAAAGGTCATTTATATAAACCAAAAACAACAAAGGGCCCAAAACGGAACCCTGAGGTACTCCAATCGAAATATATTCAATTTTAGACGTAACTCCATCCATCACGACACACTGAGTCCTTCCACTAAGAAAACTAACTATCACATTTAAAAAAATCACCAAGTATACCACTACTATATAGCTTTTTGAACTAGTATATCATGATCAACAGAGTCAAATGCTTTAGTAATATCCAAAAATATCGAAGCTATCTTCAGACCCTTGTCTAAAGCATCATTAATAAAAGTTGTTAAAAACAAAACTCCATGCTCTGTAGATGATGACTCCTAAACCCAAACTGACTAGAACTAAAAAATTGTCTTTTTTCGAAAAAACTTACCATCCTACTATGAATCAACTTTTCAAACACTCTAGAAATAAATGGCAGTAAAGAAATCGGTCTATAATCACTAAAACAATTCTTATCCCCTCCTTTAAATATCGGGATAACATTCGCGCACTTTAGACAATCGGGAAATATTCCAGCTTTTAAACAATTATTTATCAGTGCTAAAAAATGACTAGATATAACAGGTAATATCGACTGCAAAACCTTCAACGAAATAAAATCGACTCCTGATGCACCATTTTTCATATTATTTATAACATCAAATAATTCATCAATGGTTACAGATTTAAGGTACGCAGATACATCACAATCTTCAGGTAGGAACTGACGAAAATCTCCATCTTGATCAAATACTGGCACCGATGATGACACACGCTGCCCAATAGTAGCGAAGTGATTACACATCTCATCTGCAACATTATTATTCATTCCCATATTATCTGGGCGGATCAAGACGCTACCAGGGCAAGTCACCGACTTAATCAATTTCCAAGTCTTACTCGGGTTACCCTCAACTTTTTTTAAATTTAACCTTATAATATTCTACCTTAGCCAGTCGGAGTGCAGCATTTAACCTACTATTATAAACTCTATATATTACTTTATCATGAGGATCATTGCTCCTTGTTGACAACTTATATAAAAAACGTCTTCTATTAATTGACTGTAACAAACTCTTTGTAATCCAAGGTTTATTCGGAGACACCCTTCTCTTCTGTATTCCTGACACTTCACAACATTCCAAAAACGTATCCTTAATCTTACCATACCAAAGCTCAAACTTCAAATTTAATCTAATTCTTCTTGTAAAAATTTAAAGTCTAACTGTTCTATCCTTAGCTTAAATCTTGAAATAGTATTTGAATCAACAAATAATTTCTTAGGCTTAGGGCGAGCATCACAATTAATATTAATATTCTTAAATATACCCGGAACTAATATAGCCAAACCAAAGTGATCCGAAACATCATTTAACACAACACTTGACGAATCATGGGAACATTCAAAAATACATTATCAATTAGAGATGAAGATGACTCCGTCACTCTAGTACAAATATTTACAGCAGGATGCATCCCATAACCTAACATTAAATTCAAAAAATTCTGGGCTTTTAAATTAGATGCTAACAATTTCAAATCAATGTTAAAATCCCCACACACAAAACACGGCATGTTCTTACGAGTTAGAAGGTCCATTTGTTGCTCTAATAATTTCAAAAAACAATCTACACTAGCTGAAGGGGGGCGGTAACAAACAGCAATAAAAAAATGGGTCACCATTCTTATCAACCTCCGTAACAAAACACTCAAAAATCATCTCTTTATTAACACACAAATCATCCCTAACCTTCACATTCAAATCAGTTCTAATATACAGGGCAAGTCCTCCATGCTGATGGTGAGTACGGTTCTTAACATACATATTATAATTTAAAATATCCAATAGTCCAGAATTATTATTCATTAACCATGTTTCAGTAAGTGCAAGAATATGAAAATCAGATAGCATACACAGCTCCGACAAATAATCCAATGTACTATTTAACCCCTGACAATTCAAATGAAAAATGCCAAGTTTATCCGGTGCCAGTCTAGTATGTAAATCAACTGGGCACTTATAATTAACCTTCGGAAAAACATCATCTACCCCCATATCAAAATCCCTGTGAAGTATCCCTAATCCTAAATCCGAAACACTCAATGGATTATTCTCAAGCCAATCCAAACGATCATTACGAACAATTATCATTTTTTATAAATATATATGTATATATATAAAAAAGAAAAGGAGGGTAGTTGCAACCAAACCTAACCAACTGAATAACTTACTATAACTCGGAGGGTCGGTGGTCCCCGTTTCCAACATAATTGAAGCTCCAGTAAAAAACACAATATAACCTAAAAATAATAAGAAACATATTAACAAAATAGTATAAATAAACAAACGAATACAAAAAAGGTGAAAAAATTGTCACTAACACTAGCCTGTCACAATACAGGCTTACTATTTCCATTTACTGAATTCCAGAAAATTATAATTGAAGAAAACACAATGCTCTACCTGTGTCTACCACTTACCCATTCTAAATTCTAACAAAAACTAAATAAATGAGAAAAAAAGAACAACTTTTCATTTTTTTTTTCCATAAACACAAATACAAAAAAAAAAAAAAAAAAAGCTTAAAATGAAGCTTAAAATGAGCAGAAATTATTCTGTATAAGAGGGGTTGCCCCCTCCTCAGGCCCTTGGTCGTTTACGCCATTTTTTTTTTTAATTTATTATTCAATTATATGGTAAAGAGGTTACACATTGGCTAAGTAGGCCTATCACAGTGGTTTAGTTAAGATCCGTAGAAATGTAATCTAGAATCTGGCTGATAGATTATTTTTAGTTTACCAATCATAGAAAGTATTAAATTCTTACGTCAAGTAGCTTAAATTACTAAATGGTAATGTGAAACCATTGTTCTAAAGCGCATTTTTGTATAGGGACTTTGATTTTTTATGAAAAACAAATTTAATTTTAGGATCCGTTATCCAGTATAAGGTCTGTAAAGAGAACTGTGCAATGAAAAGAAATCAGGAAACCAACAAAGGGACGTTTTACATCTACGAGTCCTGGAACCAGTCACCCACCAACAAAATTTTAGAAACTGACAATTATTTTGGTAATTTTGTTTATTTATAAAGTTACTTTCGTAATAATTTTGGTAATTCCTTATGCACCAGCTCTTGTTTTGTGTTTGACAAGTGGGTTTCACAAAATAGCATCACAAAATAGCTAGCATCAGAAAATAGTCTGCTAGCTAAGTAGAGAAATGTTTTGGAATGGACATTAGTGAGTATTTTCTGCAGGGGCGTCGTTTGTGGGTGGCAAGGGGGGGGGGGGGCAGTTGTCCCCCAATAATATGGAGAAAAAAATATTATATATCCCATACCCTTTGACTATCCAGACATGGACCCCTCTTGCCTCCCTCCCAATAAAAGTGCTGGAGATTCGCCCCTGATTTTCTGTATAGTATATAGTATATTGTATACTATATACTATACACTGTACACTGTACAGTGTACTATACACTGTACAGTGTATAGTATAGTGTACACTCTTTAGTATAGTGAGTATTGAATGTACTATATGAGTATAGTCGAAAATAGCAACGAAGAAATTTTAATTTTGGTTTTATTTTTCGCATGTTATTGTGAGTATTTTTTCTTTTATATATTTTTGTCTTGTTGAGGATGGCCCTTGGATATAGGGCCGAAATATCCATTCAAATTATCTCCACTGTCTTACAAAAAGATTTCCCTATTGTTCTTCGTCGTTTTGTTGTTTGATGAGTATAGTCAGAACTGCAGTGAGTATTTTCTTTTAATAAGATGCTTATGAATAATTTTCCCAGCCTTACTTTTGTATTAAAACGTGATTCGTACGGTCAAATGCTATACAAAAAATAAAAACGTGAAATAACAAAAAAAGAGTACGAGAATTCAAATAGAAGAAATATAATGCAAAGAAATACAGGGCTGCTTCTTCTACTACCGCTACACAAACTGTGTAATTAAATGAGGGCCTCCCTTACATGATTACCCATCATTAATCCAGAAATCAAGAACTCAGAAGACTTTTTTTATAAGTATGCGAATTTCTTATTTACTTCTGGCATTGGACAAATAATTCCTCAGTGACGCATTGTTTCGGCATTTCTAACCTAATTACTAACTGGTAACCTTATGGCATCACTGACCTTCCTAAGTTTCAAATGAAATCCTTAAAGTCAGTCGAGAGATGACTAGTAGTTTTGCAAGTATGACTCATCTTTTTTTCGGCTTTCAATTGGGATTTCGTTAATTGTGATTCATCACAAATGTGTGAATACTTACAGACGAATCACAATTGCAAGACAACTCTTTGTGTGTGTGTTTGTAGTATATCAGTCTCAGTCCATTGTATTTGTTTTTTGTGTGGTAGTGTTTTGTGCTGTTTTTTTTCAGATGGGTAAAAACGTAATCAATTAATATCTAGATAATAGTCAAGGTATAATTCATCTTTACTTAAATGTTAGATAATCATCAAAATGTTCTGAAACTAATAATAATAGCTGTTTTGACTTGAGACTTTTATAATTTTCACTGACTAAGTATATTTTCATTAAATGGTTTATTTTCATAACCCAACAGTAAATAAAACTGTTGGAAAATAAAGTTTTTGATCGAGTAATTCTATTTTGATCAAGTAATACTCTTGAAAGTGCGGAAGATGACATGAACTTTTTATATACAAAATTGCCTCGTTAACAAAGAAATAATTTTCAAAGTTGCCATGACACATAAAATTTGTTTGATATCATAGACAAGCTAATTTGTTTCTAGACATTTTTTTCTAGACAAGCTAATTTTTTCCAACCCGGATGGACAGGTCTTGGTCTTCTTCAAACAGGTCTTCTTATAGCCAGAGCTGAATTGATTTTCCAAAAATAAAAATCCTTCTAATTTTGAAACTTTGCTTTTGTTTTTGCGAAGTCCAAGCTTAGAAGTTAACTTTCTCATAAATCAAATAATTGTGAATACTACTAAAACTTCATATTATATTTACGAAAACCTAAGCAAAATTTCAGTATGTCTCATAATTTTTTTTCTGACTTCTTCAAAAAAATTTGATTTTGACATTTGTGACATTTTAGAAATTGAATGCCATGAACAGTTTGCTAGAAGACATGCACTTTCTTGTATCTCAAAATGAACACCACACTATAAATAATTTCTAAAAGTCCTCATCGCACGTCAATTTTGTTGGAATCCTTGAAGTAACTTTTTTTTCGACAAAGTAGAATTTTTTCCAACCCAAAGAAACAGGTCTTAATCTTAGAACAACTGGAATTTATATTGGTTTACCCAAAATAAAATGTATCCTGTGACTTTTTCTATTTTGGGGTTTTGATTTTGCGGATTCCCTAAATTTTGTCTAAGCAAAATGCACTTGCTTCGAAGCTTAACTTTTTCGAATTCATGTAATTTTGAATACCGATGGAACTTCGTAGTATCTCTTTGACAGCTTAGTCAAAATTTCAACAACTCTTATGAATTTAGAGGAAATAATGCCGTAAATCCTGATTTCAAAACTGAAGCTCCGATTTCCTTTATTTTTTCAGAAATTTTTGATTTTGATGTTTATTTTAGTTTGGGCATTTGATGTCATGAAAAGTAAGCAATAAGACATGCACGCTTCTTTATCCATAAATGAACCGCACATTAAGACAAAGAAGTTTACGTAATAAAACGTTTCACGGGTATCTGTTAACCGCAGTAAACAGTATACAGTCTTAATACAGGTATAAACAAAAACAATGCGAGTACTGAGTTTGACGATTACATCGAACACACAAAACTTATTTCAGAAGTTCTCTAATTACCCGTTTGACCTTACAAATAATAATATACAATAATCATAACACCTCTGTAAACATGATAGGAGAATATTCACATTTAATTACCCGTGATATATAGTTGTAATGCTACTCTGCAACTGTGACCCATCAGTCATATGTGCTGTAACACTCCAAGGGGTCTTGGCACTGAAAGTCTAGTTTGTATCCTCCCTGAAATGAATGAGATCATCTGTGATCTTAGATGTGATGTGATCATCTGACATCTTAGGTAAGTTTTTACAGACTAAAAATCTCTCGGTCAGAAGGCTTCTAGGCAAAATTATATTTTTCAGTGTAACCTTTGAAATATCTTCACCAACACTCACTACAAGAACATGCTAGACTACAATTTTTTAAAGAGTTTTGTAACAAATAACCAAACAGTGTTTTTTATAGGATACACTGTCAACTCAGGTCACTTTCTTTTGGATCACAGTTTAAGCTATGTAGCAGCTGCACCAAGAGCTAATCATACTGGAAGTGTTTTAATATTTAATTTTCCAAATTCTTCAAAGGAAGAGCTTATTATACATAACCGACTCAACGGAAAAAGGCTTGGAGAGTATTTTGGTGCAGTAATTGCTGTTGTTGATTTGAACTTGGATGGATTGGATGATCTATTGATTGGAGCCCCTTATCATAGACTCACTGCTATTTCTGCTGATGATCATGGAAAAGTTTATGTTTTTATGAATTTTGGAACGGTAATAATTTTCACTGTATTATAAAAAGGCCCGATTGTAAGACTTAAATCCCAAAAATCCAAATTGGTAATATGTCTTAGGTTTTTGTATCAATGCTGACCTAGGATTTTTTTTAAGAGGGGGGGGGGGAGAAAGATAAAAAGTGTGCGCTTGAGTGTCTGGATATTTTAGAATTATATCAGGTTGATAGTCATTACTTTTAGCTCTTTGTACAATATTAATAATTGCTAACTCAGAAAAAAAAATCAAATACGTCACTTCAGAACGACTTATTGAAGCAAACAAACATTGCCCTAAGCAAGATTGGGCTGTTGGTGTCCTTCGCCTTTTTATATTATCTAATTTTGTTCTGTTATTTCTAATTTGTCATTTAAACATGGTTTTGTTTCTTCCATAAAAGAGAGGCCAGCTTATACTTTCAACGCCTTATTGCTATTAAATAAAAAAAACAAGTTTTTTAAACTGAAAGTAAGGAGCGACATTAAAACTTAAAACGAACAGAAATTATTCTGTATATGAAAGAGACTGTCCCCTCCTCAACGCCTCGCTCTTTACGCTAAAGTTTTTTTATTGTTTTAAAAAATAAAGTTGTGAGACAGAGTCAAACTTTAGCGCGTAAAGAGCGAAGCGTTGAGGAGGGGACAGTCTCTTTCATATACAGAATAATTTCTATTCGTTTTAAGTTTTAATGTCGCTCCTTACTTTCAGTTTAAAAAACTTGTTTTTTTTTATTTCATTTTTGAACGTTTTTGAATAAATGCTGGTTTTGATCTTGGCTCACCGTACATGAATAATTAAAACAAAATTTTCATATTAATTTACTTTTATTTAGTTAAATGGCTTTCTCAAAACTTGTTTAATTTTATTTACGAACGTTTTTATTAGCAATAAATATACGTAACTTACGAATTAACTTACGTAACGAACTTCTATATTCATATATTTTTAATACTTTTATTAGGGGGTTCGCCCCCTAGTCAATACCTTGCTCTTCAAGCGAAAGTTCAAATTTTGTTCCAATTCTTTAGAAATGACCGCTTATTCACAAAGGCCGTTAATTAGAATAAATAGCTCTTATGAAAGTACTAAAAAATCTTTGGCTTAAAGAGCGAGGCATTGACTACGGGGTGAACCCAATTATATATGTAATATTTTCTGTTCGTTTAAAGTTTCGATGTTGCTGCTGTTGCAGTTGAAATACTTGTTTTTTTATTAAATTTATGATCTTTTTTCAAATAATGCTGGGAAGTCCGGCGTCCCCTTCATAGCAATGCCCCTTCCCCCATGAAAACTTCCTTCATGGAAAGATCCTCCCACATAACCCCTGACCCACCCCGCCCCCCCACTACCAGGAAAAATCTCCCCTGAAAACGTCTGTATACTTCCAAATAACCAATACTATATGTTAACATTGGGTAAAGTTCATAACTTTCAGCCCTCCCCCCGGGGAAGTTCGGGGGATTAAGCCATCCTAAAAGACATACTTATAATATTTTCGAACATTTTGAACAAAATGGCTATCTCAAAATTTTGATCAGGTGACTTTGGGAAAAAAAATGAGCGTGGGAGGGGGCCTAGTTGCCCTCCATTTTTTTTTGGTCACTTAAAAAGGGCACTAGAACTTTCAATTTCCATTCCAATAAGCCCTCCCACGATATTCTAGGACAACTGGTTCGATACGATCACCCCTGGGGAAAAAAAACAAATAACACGCACCCGTGATCTTTCTTATGGCAAAAAATGCAAATTCCACATTTTTGTAGATGGGAGCTTGAAACCTCTACAGTAGGGTTCTCTGATACGCGGAATATGATGGTGTGATTTTCATTAAGGTTCTATAGCTTTTAGGGGGTCTTTCCCCCCTTTTCTCGAAAATCAGCCAAATTTTCTCAGGCACCTAACTTTTGATGGGTAGGATTAAACTTCATGAAACTTATATATTTGAAATCAGCATTAAAATGTGATTCTCTTGATGTATCTATTTGTATCAAAATACCGTTTTCTAGAGTTTCGGTTACCATTGAGCCGGGTCGCTCCTTACTTACAGTTCGTTACCACGAACTGTTTGATTTTTTGCTTCATTGCCAAGAGATAGTTGCCACGACAAGTTGTCTTTTCATTTAGCGTTTTTAATGTTAAAGAATACCACACGAATAAAAATAGATTAAAGTCCATAAATTTAAAAGAAATTTTCTGTCTTGCATAACAAAATAATGGTCAGCAGTTACTTACTTATTCAGTTAGACACCGTGAGTAACCTTAACTGCGAAGCCAAAAAAAAAGAAAATACAAAAAAAGAAGAAAAGACCATTATTCTTATAAAGAAATTGCCATTATTATGTTTTAAAACGATATCTTTCGACTTCAATGGATTTACAGAGCTTTGGGCAAATGACTTAACTAAAGCGAGCTAGTGAATGAGTTTGAAATAGTCTGCTAAAAGTTTTAAAATAAACAAATGGAATAATTAAAGAATTACCGAGATTTTTAACATGCATCTTGTTTTGATGCAACCCACTGGGGACCAAGGAATTTGAGAAGGGAGAGTGGGATATCTGCAGCTAAAGACAAGGAATAGAATAGAATTTTATTGAATTACCGGCGAAATCAAACAGTTCGTCGTAACGAACTGTAAGTAAGGAGCGACCGGGCTCAATAGTAACCGAAACTCTCAAAAACGAATTTTGATACCAATAGATACATCGAAAGAATCAGATTTTTCTGCTGATTTCAAATATATAAGTTTCATCCAATTTAGTATTATTGATCAAAATTTACGCGCCTGAGAAATTTTGCCTTATTTTCGAAAAAAGGGGGAAACCACCCCTAAAACTTGCAGAACTTTAATGAAACTCACACCATCAAATTCAGCGTATCAGAGAACCTTACTACAGAAGTTTGAAGCTCCTATCTGCAAAAATGTGGAATTTCGTATTTTTTGCCGAAAAGAAAGATCACGGATACGTGTTTATTTATTTATTTTTATTTTATTTTTTCCCCCAAGTGAGATTGTATCGATCCAGTAGTCCTAGAATATCGTGAGAGGGCTCATTCGAACGGAAATTAAAAGTTCTAGTGCCCTTTTTTAAGTGACCAAAAAAATTGGAGGGTAACTTAGCCCCCTCCCACGCTCCTTTTTTCCCAAAGTCACCCAATCAAAATTCTGAGATAACCATTTTGTTTAGCATAGTCGAAAATCTAATAAATATGTCTTTGAGGATGACTTAATCCCCCACAGTTCCTGGAGGAAGGCTGCAAAAGTAAGGAGCAACATTTAAAACTTAAAACGAACAGAAACTATTACGTATATGCGGGGGGTTCAGCCCCAAGTCAATACCTCGCTCTTTACGGTAAACTTTTTTTTTACTTTCAAAAGAGCTATCTATTCTAATTAACTGGCCTTTGTGATTCAGGGGTTTGTGACTCGAACAAAATTCCAACTTTAGCGTAAAGGGCGAGGTATTGACTAGGGGGCGAACTCCCTAATATACGTAATAAAACATACGAATATAGAAGTTCGATACGTAAGTTAATTCGTAAGTTACGTCAGAACAAGATTTCGAGAAAGCCATTTAGCCAAAAAAAAGTAAAATTAATATGCAAATTTCGTTTTAATTATTCATGTACGCTGAGCCAAAAGCAAAGCTGCATTAATTCAAAAACGTTCAGAAATTAAATAAAAAAAACAAGTTTTTTTTTAACTGAAAGTTAGGAGCGACATTAAAACTTGAAACGAACAGAAGTTATTCCGTATATGAAAGGGACTGTCCTCTCCTCAACGCCTCGCTCTTTACGCTAATGTTTGACTCTGTCTCACAATTTTTTTTTAAACAATAAAAAACTTTAGCGTAAGGAGCGAGGCATTGAGGAGGGGACAGCCCCTTTCATCGACGGAATAATTTTCGTTCGTTTTAAGCTTTAACGTTGCTGCTTACTTTCAGTTAAAATTAAATAAAAAAAACAAGTTTTTTAAACTGAAAGTAAGGAGCGACATTAAAACTTAAAACGAACAGAAATTATTCTGTATATGAAAGAGCCTGTCTTCTCCTCAACGCCTCGCTCTTTACGCTAAAGTTTTTTTTATTGTTTTAAAAAAATAAAGTTGTGAGACAGAGTCAAACTTTAGCGTAAAGAGCGAGGCGTTGAGGAGAAGACAGTCTCTTTCATATACAGAATAATTTCTGTTCGTTTTAAGTTTTAATGTCGCTCCTTACTTTCAGTTTAAAAAACTTGTTTTTTTTATTTAATTTTTGAACGTTTTTTGAATAAATGCAGGTTTTGATCTTGGCTCACCGTACATGAATAATTAAAACAAAATTTTCATATTGATTTACTTTTATTTAGTTAAATGGCTTTCTCGAAACTTGTTTAATTTATTTACGAACGTTTTTATTAGTAATAAATATACGTAACTTACGAATTAACTTACGTAACGAACTTCTATATTCATATATTTTTAATACGTTTATTAGGAGGTTCGCCCCCTAGTCAATACCTTGCTCTTGAGGCGAAAGATCAAATTTTGTTCCAATTCTTTAGAAATGACCGCTTAATCACAAAGGCCGTTAATTAGAATAAATAGCTCTTATGAAAGTACTAAAAAATCTTTGGCTTAAAGAGCGAGGCATTGACTACGGGGTGAACCCAATTATATATGTAATATTTTTCTGTTCGTTTAAAGTTTCGATGTTGCTGCTGTTGCAGTTGAAATACTTGTTTTTTTATATTAAATTTATGATCTTTTTTTAAATAATGCTGGGAAGTCCGGCGTCCCCCTTCATAGTAATGTCCCTTCCCCCATGAAAAACTTCCTTCATGGAAAGATCCTCCAACATAACCCCTGACCAACCCACCCCCCCCACTACCAGGAAAAATCTCCCCTGAAAACGTCTGTGTACTTGCAAATAACCAATACTATATGTTAACATTGGGTAAAGTTCATAACTTTCAGCCCTCCCCCCCCCCGGGAACTTCGGGGGATTAAGTCATCCTAAAGGACATACTTATAAGATTTTCGAACATGCTGAACAAAATGGCTATCTCAAAAATTTGATCAGGTGACTTTGGGAAAAAAATGAGCGTGGGGGGGGCCTAGTTGCCCTCCATTTTTTTTGGTCACTTAAAAAGGGCACTAGAACTTTCAATTTCCATTCCAATGAGCCCTTCCATGGTATCCTAGGACAACTGGTTCGATACGATCACCCCTGGGAAAAAAAAAAAAAACAAATAAACACGCACCCGTGATCTTTCTTCTGGCAAAAAATGCAAAATTCCACATTTTTGTAGTAGGGGGAGCTTGAAACCTCTACAGTAGGGTTCTCTGATACGCGGAATATGATGGTGTTGATTTTCATTAAGGTTCTATAGCTTTTAGGGGGTCTTTCCCACTTTTTTCGAAAATCAGCCAAATTTTCTCAGGCGCCTAACTTTTGATGGGTAGGATTAAACTTGATGAAACTTATATATTTGAAATCAGCATTAAAATGTGATTCTTTTGATGTATCTATTTGTATCAAAATGCCGTTTTCTAGAGTTTCGGTTACCATTGAGCCGGGTCGCTCCTTACTTACAGTTCGTTACCACGAACTGTTTGAAAAACTTGTTTTTTTTTTAATTTAATTAATGGAGAAGCAGGTAAGAAAGCCAGAACTTTGAACCTTGCCTTAAACAAATTAAATAAAAAAAAACAAGTTTTTTCAACTGAAAGTAAGAAGCAACATTAAGACGTAAAACGGATGGAAACTATTACGTATATAAGGGGGGTTGCCCCCCTCCTCAGCACCTTGCTCTTTACGCTAAAGTTTTGAATTTCGTCCCGACTCTGTAAGAAAGACTCCTGAAACAGAAGGTTCGTTTAATTAGAAGAATAAGAAGCTTTTTTAAAAGTACTAAAACCCTTTAGCGTGAAGAGCAAGGTGTTGAGGAGGGAGCAACCCTTCATATGTGGTATAATTACTATTAAACATATGAGGAGGTTGCCCCATCCTCTGAACCTCGCTCTTTTCTCTAAAGTTTGAATTTTGTCCACACTCTGAATGAACGTCTCCTGAAACACAAGGTTCGTTTAATTAGAACAATAAGAAGCTTTTATTTAAAGGTGCTAGAAAAACTTTAACGTGAAGAGCGAGGTGCTGAGGGGGGGGGGGGGGCAATTCCTCATATATGGAATAATTACTATTACCTGTATGATAGGCTTGCCCCCATGGAAAATGCCCCTAGCAGAAAATTCGGCCCCCCCCACCCGAGAAATGTATGCTTACTTCCCAACAAAAATACTATACATAAACAATGGGAAAACTTTATAACTTAAAGATCTTTCCCCAGGGGCTTTGGGGGGCCATGTTATCTCCAAAGGCATAGTTATTCGATCTTTCAACTATGCTGAACAAAATGGATATTTCAAAATTTTGATCGGGGCGCGGAACAGGGCGGAGCTCAGTTTTCCTCCAATCTTTTAGGTCACATAAGAAGGGCACTAGAACTTTTAATTTCGGTTTGAATGAGCCATCTCCCGATATTCTAGGACGACTGGGTCGATACAATCCCCCCTGAAAAAAAACAACAAACAAACAAATAAACACCAATCCGTGATCTTTCTTCTGGCAAAAAATACAAAATTCCACATTTTGGAACACACACAAGATGGAATCTTAAAACCTCCACGGTTGGACTCTGTGATAAACTGAGTTTAATGGTGTGATTTTCATTTAAGATTCTTTGAATTTTAGGGCGTGTTCCTTCTTTTTTTTTGAAAATCAGGCAAATTTTCTCAGGCTCGTAGCCTTTGATAGGTAAGACTAAACTTCATTAAACTTATAGTATATCTGGAATCAGCATAATAGGTCGATTCTTTTATACAGTATATCTACTGGTATCAAAATTTTTATTTTTAAATTTCGGTTGCTATTGAGCCGGGTCGCTCCTTACTTACAGTTTGTTACCACGAACTGTTTGATCAATCATGGTGGAAAAAATGAGTAAAGAAATGAGTCTAAAAGCCATTAAAAGGACAAGACATGAGAAAAAAGTGCAAAATATTTGCGTCTTTAGGCCCGATGGAAACAAACGGACACAGAACGATAAAAGTGGAACAAAAGGGACAAAAACCCGAAAAGAACCTAAAGACCGGAAAAATGCAAATAATTATTATCCAGCATAAACAAAGCAAATATACATTAGTAAGCGGAGGCTTCAAAAAATCAAACGAACTTAGGTCATCCCTTATATGAGGGCGACTGCTACCCCCTCTTCCAAGACCTTCGCTCTCTATTTTAAAAATTCCATGAAAAAGTCTCCAGGATTGGGAAAAAATTTAGGTGAAAGAACAAGGAATTTCGGCATAAAAAATTGGGAATGTATAATCCAGCTCACTCAATACACGCTGCCTTCACATCTTCCCGTTTGTAGTTGCAGATAACCAATATGTAGGTCCAGTTTAAAAAATTGGCATTTTAAAACTTATCAACAGTAACGTTTAGGGAAGAAGCACCCTTCGAATTTAGTAGAATGAGCTTCAAATGTAGCATGGTTATTTCTAGATACCTATAGAAAATTTCTCATCGGATCGGTTTTCTAATGTAGCTCAAATGCGAGTAAGCTTCATGGTCTAAATTAAAACTGTTCTGCTATTATTTGCCAAATTTTTAAGGTCTGCATGCTTAAATGTGGTGGGGCTAGCTATTCAATTTGATCGAAAATGTTGCTGCAAAAACAGCAAAGGAGGACAACTTAATACTTTTTGCAACTTATACTTAATACTTATACTTACAACTTAATACTTAAGGAGGACAACTTAATACTTCAATGTTTAATGCAGTACTTGGCTCTGAGCCAAGTATTTTTAGATTGAAAAATTGTCGATTGCACCCGATAAGCCAAGAACTCTTTTAGTTGTAGCCACGACGATAAACCTGTTTTATGTTGCACTTGCGGTACTTTTTAAAAGTGCCGCAAGTGCACTTTTAAAATTTGCAGTATATGCATTTATTACTGCCTTTGAGGCCCACCTGCTGCCTCCGATTTTAACGATCTCAGACGGAACTACCCCGGATGAGCGCCCATCAAAAAATCAGACGAAAATACAAAATTTCTTTCTTATTAAAAAATCTTCGACGTTTTAACGATCTTAGACGAATTGCCCCGGATGAGCACCCATCGAAACATCAGACGAGAATACGAAATTTCTTTCTTAATAAATTTTTTGACGTTTTAACGATCTCAGACGGAGCTTTCCCTGATAATAGCTTATAGAAATCATCTATGGTACCCTTCTTAAAAACAAAAACAAAACATCTATGTTTCTATGGTACGTATATTTTTGTTTGACAAATAATTTAATTCATTATTTACAAGACTAGTGCAACTTTCCAAAACAAGATTTTGGGCAAAGCAAAAAAATTTGGGTTGGTCAATTAAATTGACAATTACTACTGAAGAAGGTCTGATGTTCTAGAAAATCCTGTCTCTGTTAATGTCTCGATTAATTCTGTCTCTGTTAATGATTATCTGGTAAATTAGTATCTGGAAATGCATTTAGCCTAATATAAAAAACAATAAAAAAAATAAATAAAAAAAAAATACAATTCTATATAACCCACCCAGACATCTCCCTTCTCAAATTTTTCTTCGGCACTCTCTGTGAATAGTATTTTCAAAAAATTTTTAAATACAAACTTTGGAGGACACCAGGGAATATTTATGAAATATATGCTTACTATGTTTTGATTTTAGATTTCTATATAGTAATATTATCTTAGTAGTTAGCAAGCTCAGAAGCCATTGGGCAAAATCCCACAAGTTGAATATTTGGCACTTTTTAACTTTTTTTATTATTAATATTATTACACAACCTTTTGCTTTGATCATATCCTTAAGTAGCTTTTGAACAATGTAACGTGGGCTATTTATCAATCTCCTTGCATATTCTAGGACTTCCAAGAAATGGAATATTCTATCATCGGCTCCAAGATGGCGCCAGGTAGATTTGGTTCAGCGATTGCCGTTCTTGGTGACATAAATGGAGATGAATACCCTGGTAGGAATTATTCTAAAATACAGTTATTAATTCTTGAATATTTGCCCCTAATCATAAACTTACTTTAGTCAGTGTTGATTCGAGGAGAATTACTTTATACTTCAATAACAGATAGTACCTAATGTAAGTTCCTTAGCATAGATGTACCCTATCTCCTCAATTTTCTAGCTCCTTGACCATAGCTCATAGCACATAATTACCTCTTTTTTCTAGTACTATATTGACGTACTCTTTTGTCTAGCTCTGTGATCATAACCCATAAATATTAACTATATCCTCTTTTTTCTCTCGATTTGTGACCATATTAGTGCATAACCGCTTTTTTTTCAACATTAATATTTATAAAGCCTCTTTTTCAGACTATTTGGAATACGAACTTTTGGACAGTCTTATTGGGTTCTTTCTTCATGGGAAGTCTTTTGAAAATAAAATACAACCTCAAATAATATTAAAATAAATGTAATTCAGGTCCAACATACAAAGTTGTAAAACAGAGGCTGATTATCGTCATCATTGTTTTCCCCTCTCACTCTCACTCTCTGTCATGGACACAGTGTCTTCTCACTTTTTATGGTATTTTTTCTGCTTCTCTCTCTCTCTCTGTCTTGTACACAATGTTTTTCTCTCTTCGCTTGAGGTAGTAGGCTATTTAAACTTTGTTCGGAAGCGTGCAATTTACAAACAATTCCAAAACTGAAATTTAAAACGTTGCTTGATATCGAATGGAAATTTAAAACGTTGCTTAATATCCAATGGAAATTTAAAACGTTGCTTAATATCGAATGGAAATTTAAAACGTTGCTTAATTTCAAATGGAAATTTAAAACGTTGCTTAATATCGAATGGAAATTTAAAACGTTGCTTAATATCGAATGGAAATTTAAACGTCTAATGCAAGCATTGATTTGAAATGAAAACGTTAATTAGAAATGAAATTTCAGAAATCTAATTTAGAATCATTAATTCTATTGGAAGATTTATTAGCGGGTTTATTTAGGAATCATATTTTGCAATTATAAACGTGAAAGAAAATATATTCGAATAAAGAAATTATTCTTTCGCTAGTATAGAAATGTTTTGTAGTTTGAAATCTGGTGTAAAATACGATGTGTTAAATAAATGAGGTAGCCACCTCTTTTTATCTAGTTGTGTTTTTTATCCAAATATAATAAGCTGAAAAAGTTAAGTTTAGTGAAAATTTTGTCAACTAATTGCTAAAAATAAATTTTAGCATGATGAATAGTAAAAGAGTTTATATACTTTTTGAACTATTATTTGAAAAAAATTCCCAACAAACACTTATTTATACATTTTTGTGGCTATAAACAATTGTATTATTGAAAAATCTGTTCGATCGAGCAGTATAAAAGCTTATATTTTCTCATCTTTCTTGAAATGAGAAAAATCTTTTGTTTTAGCTGCATATTTGTTAATTTCATGTGAGGTGTGTAAATCATACTTTTAGAGTGAGCAGTTACCACCCCTGGTATTTTACGCAGAGGATTGGTTTTTTGGCCTACTTCGAAATCTTGAAATTTCTACGATTCTCTGCATAATTATATGCATGATTATTTAGTTCAGCCGTTTTAGTTTTTTTTTTTAATTCTCATTCTCATTTTTCCACTTGATTACAATTGTAAATTATATTTTCTACTTTTCAATTTTAACTGCTTTTCAATTTACGAAAAATTAAGCGAGAAAAATGGGTTTAATTTAAATAAAGCAGTGACAAAGAATAAAAAACAACAACACGTTAATTAATAAAAAAAAATTCGAATATTTAAACTCCGCATCTGGGAGCCTTTATCAACGGAAAAAAAAATAGTAAATCATCTAAAGAAAAAGACAAAAAAAAACAACAGAACAAAAAAAAAAAAGATATGAGTTTAAGACATGGGTTTTATTTATTGTTTTGTATTTTTTTTGTGCTTTTTTTTATCTTTTTCTTTAGATGATTTAACTAAAAATTGTAGCCGTTGAAGTGTCTGAAGGAACAGGGCCTGAAAAAGAACCAAGTTGTAGTACTCACCCTGACGAAAGAATCGAGAAAACAGAGAGAAGAAAAAGGAAACCACTAGGTATCACTCGTGCGGACAGAAAGATTATTAAGTATATAAGAAAGGATTACACTAGGTATAGATACAACACTCATGACACCAGAAATTTTGAGAGTCTAAAAGACTTTCTGCTCGTACAATAATGTTATAGAAGCTTGTTTTCTATAGACGGCGGTTTTAAAACCTACAATCTCGCAGTTCGTATTATCTGTCATAGGAAACAAGGTCCTGTGTCTGTAGATGTCCTGTGTCTTGCTGAGTCTGTAGAAACTCTGAACCTTTATTCTGACACCTATGACTTACGAAACAGAAATATGTTTTGCGTCGAATGTGTTTTCTTAATACACATCTCACTTGACTGGTAACAACCTGTCACATTTCGATCGGAATTCCTAGTACCAAGTCATACCCACTTAGAGTGTGACAGTGACCATGCCCAAATCGAACAAGCAAAGAAAATGTCTGATAGCTTGTCAGAATCTGAGGAGACTGAGCCAACGTTGTGCGGTTTGCGAGAGATGAAATACCAATGGTTGCAGACGAAAAGAAGAAAGAAGAAAGACTTGACTGGGGCAAATTTTTTAAACAGATGTGTACCAAACAAGGTGCTGATACAGAAAAACGTAGTTTTTCTGTATCATAAAACGTATAAAAACATAGCCTTATACGTTTTTTAACGTTTATACGTAAACGTTTTTTAACGTTTTTTTTTTTTACGTTTTTTAACGATAAAAACGTATAAAGACATAGCCTACGTTGGATTCTGAATGAGAAAAATTTTAGAATTCTGAATTTTAAGACAAACTTAGAAGAGGAAGAGCCGTTTCGAGTAGTACACTTGCGAAACTGAGGAAAAACAATAACAGAAGCGCTGGGACCCGAATATCTAAAGGAGAAATCAATCAGTAAATCAAATATGACGATGTTATGTCGCTGTCGCCCCTGCTTGATGAACGGTATTATCCTTTTTATAAAAACCTCATGTACGACACTTCACCAGTAGACTTTATGACTGAAGAAATAGAGCCCGTTGAAGGGTAATGAGCTTGATACTTTTTATTCTTATACCTTCTGGATTGTTCTTATAGTTCGTTGCTTATATTTATATATGTTCTTTTATTCTCTTAAAATTACGGGACAAAAAAAAACATGAGAAAATTCTGGCCTTTACTACTTTATACTCGATATTGGTCTCTGGCACTTGTCGAGTTTTTAGTTTTGTTTATCAAAAAGGATAAGAGTTAGGCAGACTGAACACGTTTGTGCTATCAATTTTTTATATACTTCTGGCAAAATTATAACATGCTTAATGGTGCTCACTCCATTTCCTAGAAAAATGCAAGCAATAGACTAATTGCATCATTGTCACTGGAAAAAGCCGGCAAAGTTTGCCTAGATATTTGTTTTGAAAACACCTTTCAACCATATTCTAATTTTCAGGAATTTTTTAAAGTTTATATTATCTGTACTCTAAAATTTGAAAAAATGGACTGAGTCCGTTATTGCACAACGGTGCTAATCAGAATTGCTAATCAGTTTTTTCTTAAACTATGAAATTTCTTATTTTACATTGCATTATTGACACATTTTTTCTACATGTAGCCATTGGAGCTCCATATGAAAATAGAAATATAGGTAATGCATACATTTACTGTGGTGCTTAGAAGAAGAATTCAAAGAATCTTTCGATCAAGAGAAAAAAGGGTCTTCCATGTGGTATAAAGTAACGGACTAAAAAACAGACATTATATGAAATTTGCAATTACTTTCCTTATTAATAAATTATTTCCTTGTTACCCTCTTTTCATATAACTTCCTTCGTCTTTTTTTCATCTCTAGCCCGAATCTTTTGCGCGATTTCAGTTTGGGCAAACGGATCTGGTCAAATCTGTCTAATCTCGTGCTCAATAGTGGTTCTTCTTGAAATCTATATTGGAGTATGGAGTGTAACAATAATTTACATAGCATTTTGTGTTATTGACACATTTTTTTTTTTCTAGATGTGGCCATCGGAGCTCCGTATGAAAATGAAAATATAGGTGCCGTATACATTTACCATAGTGATAAAAGCGGATTGCGTCCGAAAATTGTTCAACGAATTGGTGGTGAATTCTTCAAGCCGCTTGTAACTACAAAAGGCTTTGGAATAAGTATTGCATCTCAAGATGTTGATCAAAATGGATATAATGGTAATTTTTCACACATATTGAACATGTCCTTGCATAAAAAAAAACTTATTGCAAAATTGTATCTGTCTCTATTGAGCAGCTTATTCCTTAAAAATGTATTTCCGAGTGGATTGGTGCGCTGGATTTAGGATTCTTTGTCCGATAGGGCAAGGGTTCGAATCCTAGTGCATCCAATTATTTGGTTTGGGGACGGGGATCAGCGGCGTGACTCTGTAAGATCAGCCAGAGTCGACCCAGCTCTAAATGAGTAGGCCTAGCTGAAGAAATCTAGAGAAGGTAAACAGGAAGGGTGTACGAAAGCATAGGATGGTTGACCCCCACCCCCCATTGCACTTCCTGGCTGAAGGACCGAGAAACGGAGATCAGCATCGCCGGTAGGGACTGTAAAGTCTAATAGCGTATTCTTTACCTTTACCCTTACCTTAAAATCAGTGCCGATTATACGATCGGTATATAGTAAATTCCATTAGTAACTAAACAGCTGTTAATATAAAAATGTAGGCCAATTGGTTCTGTTTATATGCTTTTGAAGTCATCGAGTAGTAAGCAAATACCTGGAATTTTAGGTCGATTTTTAGGAAGTGACTCGAATTTTCAATTGGCTAAAACTGAAAAGTATAGGAAACTATGGAAAGAATCATAAATATCTTATTTAGGCTTAACTGGCTAAAACTGGGAAAACCAATTACTGAAAGCCAATTTTATGACAAGTATTTTCTTTTGTACTTAATATTGAAAATAAACATTAAAATTATAGTTAAATTTTGAACTGATGAGCTTTCAGCAATTAATATCATTATACATCAAATATTCAGTGTGATCTACTAGCTCTTTCTAAAGTTGTTCAAGAGGAACTTAGTTTCACTACAAACAAAAGTTTGGATACTGCCCCCTTCCTTAACTGTAAATAGAAAATCAAAAGCCTACTGCGTCATTGGCGCTTAACTAAAAACGAATTTATATTACAAATATGTTCTTTTCCAGTTCTTATAGCGTTGAAAACAAA
Organism: Artemia sinica; assembly: GCA_027921565.1. NCBI lineage: Eukaryota > Metazoa > Arthropoda > Branchiopoda > Anostraca > Artemiidae > Artemia > Artemia sinica. Next base: position 13,105,029 of record CM051264.1, on the reverse strand, counting down.
AATAAAATTACAGTGAAATAAATTCTTGAAGTGATGGATCTTTCAACAATTAACATCATTATACATCCAACATTCAATTTGATGTTGTTTATACTTTCCAAGACTGTTCAAGACGCATATAGTTTTCAGTAAAGCGCCAATGACGCAGCAGGTTTTAGACTTTTACAGTGAGAGAAGGAGGTGATACCCAAACTCTTGTTTGTAGTGATTTTTGTTCGTTTCAAGCTTGATTTTAATATTCAATTTAAGTTTCACTCGTTTTAAGATTTATTTATTCATTTACATTAATATCTATTGTATATTTGTTTGCATTGATTGTTTATTTAATTTCTTTTCGTTTTCAGTTTCATTTATACTTCAATAGCCAATTTTTTTTTCGTTCTAAGTTCATTTTCATATTCAATCTAAGCATTACTTGCTTTAAGATCTATTTATTCATTTATATTATTACTTGTGATATGTCTTTTTCTGTGATTGTTTATTTAATTTCTGTTCGTTTTGGGTTTTAATTTATTCTTTAATTGTAATTTCTGGACGTTTTGAGTTTGAATTTCAACAGGTATTTGTATCTGCTGAGCTTAAGTTTAAAATGGCCTTTACTTTTCCTTGAAAAACTTATTTTTCGGAAAAATTTTTTTTTAATTAATTTATGTTCGCTTTGATTGCAAAAAGTTTCAAGGTTTTAAAAATTCCTTATTTTAAAATCAAACCTGTTTTAAAAAAATCAATGTTCATCTAAGTATCAAAACTAGTATCAAAGTAACAATATCGAAGTGAAAAAATGGGTTTGTCTCAACCTCGGAGTTTTAATTATCTGATGTTTGAACTATTTTTAATAAAATGGCTATCTCAAAATTTTTATCAGATAGGATTGGGAAAAAATGGTGCGGGGGAGGGGGCTAATTGCCCTTCGGTTTCTTTTGACTCTTTAAAAGTGAACTAGAACTTTCTATTTTCAATCAAATGAGCCCTCTCTGAAGTTTATACGACCAACCCTTCTATAAGAAATATATGTATTCCTAGAGCATAACTTACAACGCCGGTCCCTCGGCCCTGGGGGGTTGTGTCAACCCCGGAGTTGAACTATTTTTTTAACAAAATGGTCACCTCAAATTTTTATCGGATGGGTTTATCCATCAAATGAACCCAAAGGCGTGGAGGGTGGGAGGGGCTAGTTGTCCTCCGATTTTTTTTACTCTGAGAAAACGAACTAGAGCTTTTAGTTTCTATTCAAATGAGCCCTCTCTGAAGTTTATACGAGCATCCCTTTAATAAAAACCATATAATGCCCCAAGAAATAGCTTACAATGCCTGCCCCCGGGCCCTGGGGGGGGGGGCGGGTATGTCGACACCCCGAGTTTTTGTTATCTGACCTTTGAACTATTTAAAAAATGGCTATCTCAAATTTTGTATCGGATGGTTTGGGTAAAAAAGGGCATGGGGAAGGGGGGCTAGGGGCCCTCCGATCTCTTTTGACTCTTAAAAATTGAACTAGAAATTTCGATTTCCATTCAAATCAGCCCTCTCTGAAGTTTATACGAGCATCCCTTCCATAAGAAACATATATGACCCCAAGGCATAACTTGCAACGCCTGCCCCCGGGCCCTGGATGGTTGTGCTGACACCGAAGTTTTCTATCTGACTTTTGAACTATTTTTAACAAAAATGGCTGTCTCAAAGTTTTTGTAGGATGCATTTGGGGGGGAAAGGTGCGTGGGGGGATAGTTGCCCTCTGATCTCTTTTGACTCTTAAAAAGTGAACGAGAACTTTAAATTAAAAAAAAAAATTTTAACAAGAAAAACGGGTTTTAATTTTCTATAAAGCAGTGAAATACAAAACAATTAATTATACACAAATACTCCGAATATTTCGGCCCCACGTCCGGGAGCCTTTCTCAACGGAAAAAAAAATATAAAATGAAACAAAAAAAAATTTTCTTTTTAAAAAAACTTAACTTACATCAAAATAAAACATACTAAACACATAAAGAGAAAGAAAAAAAAAACAAAAGAAAAAAAATATAAATAAATAAGAAACAAAACTCACATATTAAATAAACACTTCCATGCACTGAATGTCAATAATGATTCAACTCGCCTCCTCACAGCATATAAATTGAAATATATTAAATAAACACTTCCATGCACTGAATGTCAATAATGATTCAACTCGCCTCCTCACAGTATATAAATTGAAATATATTAAATAAACACTTCCATGCACTGAATGTCAATAATGATTCAACTCGCCTCCTCACAGTATATAAATTGAAATATATTAAATAAACACTTCCATGCACTGAATGTCAATAATGATTCAACTCGCCTCCTCACAGTATATAAATTGAAATATATTAAATAAACACTTCCATGCACTGAATGTCAATAATGATTCAACATTATTGACATTCAGTGCATGGAAGTGTTTATTTAATATATTTCAATTTATATACTGTGAGGAGGCGAGTTGAATCATTATTGACATTCAGTGCATGGAAGTGTTTATTTAATATATTTCAATTTATATACTGTGAGGAGGCGAGTTGAATCATTATTGACATTCAGTGCATGGAAGTGTTTATTTAATATATTTCAATTTATATACTGTGAGGAGGCGAGTTGAATCATTATTGACATTCAGTGCATGGAAGTGTTTATTTAATATGTGAGTTTTGTTTCTTATTTATTTATATTTTTTTTCTTTTGTTTTTTTTTCTTTCTCTTTATGTGTTTAGTATGTTTTATTTTGATGTAAGTTAAGTTTTTTTAAAAAGAAAATTTTTTTTTGTTTCATTTTATATTTTTTTTTTCCGTTGAGAAAGGCTCCCGGACGTGGAGCCGAAATATTCGGAGTGTTTGTGTATAATTAATTGTTTTGTATTTCACTGCTTTATAGAAAATTAAAACACATTTTCTTGTTTAATTTTTTTTTTTAATAGAAAAGCAGTGTGGTCTAAGAAATTATTTAGAACTTTAAATTTCCAATCAAATGAGCTCTCTTTGAACTTTATACGAGGATCCCTTCCACAACAGCTGTATATGCGCCCCCTGCATAACTTACAACGCCTACCCTGGGCCCTGAAGGATTGTGTAGACCCCGAAGTTTTCGTTTTATGATCTTTGAACCATTTTGAAAAAAATGGCTCTCTCAAAGTTCTTATCGGATGGGATTGAGGAAAATAGGGCGTGGAGAGGGGGGCTAGTTGCCCTCCGATCTCTTTGGACTCTTAAAACGTGAACGAGAACTTTCAATTTCCAATCATATGAGCCCTCTCCTCATTTTATACGAGACTCCCTTCCATAAGAACTATATATGCCCCCCCAAGCATTACTTACAACACCTGCCTCTGCACCCTGAGGGTTGTGTCGACCCTGGAGTTTTCATTATATGATCTTTGAACTATTTAAAAAATGGCTATCTCAAAAATCTTATCGGATGGGTTTGAAGAAAAAGGGCATGGAGGGGGGTGTGATTTGCCCTCCGATATCTTTTGACTCTTTAAAAGTGAAGTAGAACGTTCAATTTCCAATCAAATGAGCCCTCTCCATAGTTTATACGAGCATACTTTCCATAAGAACAATATATACCCCACAGCAATACTTAAGACGCCTGCCCCGGGCCCTGGGGGGTTGTGTCGACACAGGAGTTTTTCTTATCTGACCTTTGAACTATTTTTAACGAAATGGCCATGAGTAACGGAGTTTTGTCATATGATCTTTGAACTATTTTTAACAAAATGGCTACCTCAAGTTTTTTTATCAGAATGAATTTGGGAGGAAAGGGCTTGGGGGGGAGCTATTTGCCCTCCGATCACTTTTGACTCTTAAAAAGGGCACTAAAACTTTCGATTTCCAATCGAATGAGCCCCCTTTGAAGTTTATACGACGACCCGTTCTATATGAAGTGCCTCTGGAAAAAAATGGAATGTGGGGAGGGGGCAGGCTAGCTACCATCCGATCACTTTTGACTCTTAAAAAGAGAATTACAAATTTCATTTTCCAATCAAATGAGCCCTCTATAAAGTTTATACGAGCACCCCTTCCGTAAGAACCATATATGCCCCCAGGGCAAAACTTACAACGCCTACCCCCGGGCCCTGGGGGACTGGTCGACACCGCAGTTTTTGTTATCTGAACTTTGAACTATTTTTAACAAAATGTCTATCTCAAAATTTTTATCTGATGCATTTGGGGCGTGGAGGGGGGGGGGGATAATAGCCCTTTGATCTCTTTTGATTCTTAAAAAGTGAACAAAAACTTTCAATTTCCAATCAAATGAGCCCTCTTCAAAGTTTACACGAGCATCCCTTCCATAAGAAATAAATATGCTCCCAGAGCATTACGCATAACGCCTGCCTCTGCGCCCTGAGGGGTTGCGTCGACACAGGAGTTTTTTCTTATCTGGCCTTTGAACTATTTTCAATGAAAAGGCTATTTTAAAAATGTTATCGGATGGCCTTGGGGAAAAAGGGCGTGTGGGGGGGGCCAGTTGCCCTCGGATATCTTTTGACTCTTAAAAAATGAACTAGAAATTTCAATTTCCAATCAAATGAGCCCTCTATGAAGTTTATACGAGCATCCCTTTCGTAAGAACCATACATGCCTTTAGGGTATAACTTACAAAGCCTTCCCCTGGGCCCTGGGGGGTTGTATTGACACCTGAGTTTTTCTTATCCCACCTTTGAATTATTTTTAACAAAATGGCTATCTCAAAATTTTCATCAGATGGGTTTGGAAATCTTCATCAGATGGGTTTGGGAAAAAATGGCTTGGGTGGCTATTTGCCCTTAACTCTCTTGACTCTTAAAAAGTGAACTAGAATTTTCAATTTCCAATCAAATAAGCCCTCTATGAAGTTTATACGAGTATCCCTTTCATAAGAACCATATATGTACCAGGGCATAACTTACAACGCCTGCCCCTGGGCCCTAGGGGTTTATGACGACTAGAGTGTTTTTGTTATCTGGCTTTTGTACAATTTTTAACTTAATGGCCATCGCAAAATTTTTATCGAATGCATTTTGGGGAAAAAGGGGCGTGGGGGCTAGTTGCCCTCCAATCTCTTTTGACTCTCAAAAACTGAACCAGAACTTAGAATTCCAATCAAATGAGCCCTCTCTGAAGTTCTTACGAGCATCCCTTATATAAGAACCATATATTCCCCCAGGGCATAACTTACAACACCTGCTTTCGGGCCCTGGGGGCTGTGTCCACCCGGAGTTTTCGTTATATGGTCTTTGAACTATTTTAAAAAAAGCTATCTCAAAGTTCTTATCGGATGGGTTTGAGGAAAAAAGCGCGTGGGGGGGGCTAGGTGCCTCGGAGGAGGTGGAGGTGGAGGAGGAGCGTGCGTAGCTGTGTTGACCTCAGGCGGCTTGGTGCTGCGGTGAGTTGTTAGTAGTAGTAGTAGCAGTATAACTTACAATGCCTGCCCTCGGGCCCTGGGAAGCTTCGTCGACCCCGGAGTTTCCGTAATATGGTCTTAGAAATATTTTAAAAAACAATGGCTATCTCAAAGTTCTTATCGGATGGGTTTGAGGAAGAAAGGGCGTGGAGGGGGGGGGGGGGCTAGGTGCCCTCCAATCTCTTTTGACTCTTAAAAAGTGAACTAGAACTTTCAATTTCCAATCAAATGAGCCCTCTTTGAAGTTTATAAGAACATACCTTCCATTAGAACCACATATGCCCCCAGGGGCATAACTTACAACGCCTGCCCCCTGGACCTTGGGGTTGTGTCGACACTGGAGTTTTTGTTAAATGATCTTTGAACTATTTTTAGCAAAATAGCTATCTAAAAATTTTTATCGACTGCATTTGGGAAAAAAGGTTTGGGGGGGGGGGCTGGTTACCCTCCGATATCTTTTGACACTTAAAAATTAAACTAGAACTTTAAATTTCCAATCAAATGAGCCCTCTCTGAAGTTTATACGAGTATTCCTTCCATAAGAACCATAAAATGCCCCCAGGGCAAAACTTATAACCCTTGCCCTGAAGACTGTGGGAGAGTTTCCTGCTCAAAGACCTAATTTCCAGAACTTTCAACTACGTTGAACAAAATGTCTGTCTCAAAATTTTGATTGGATGTGTTTGGGGAAATGGTTGGCGTGGAAGGGGCATTAGTTGCCTTCCAATCACTTTCGACTATTAAAAAGGGCTTTAGAAATTTAAATTTCCAATCCAATTAGCCCTTTTTGAAGTTTCTGCGACAACGCTTTCAATAAAAACCTTATAAGCCCCAGGGCATAACTTACAACCCTTGCCCTGAGGGCTAGGGGAGGGGTTGTCATCCTCAAAGACCTAATTTCCAGAATTTTCAACCACGTTGAACAAAATGGCTATCTCAAAATTTTGATTGGATGTGTTTAGGGAAAAGCTGGCCGTGAGAAGGGGGGTTAGTTGCCCTCCAATCAATTTTGACTATTAAAAAGGGCACTAGCCCTTTGAATTTCCAAGTGAATGAGCCTTTTTTCAAGTTTCTACGACAAAGCTTTCTATAAAAAGCTTAAATTCCCCCAGGTTATAACTTACAACCCTTGCCCTGAGGGGCGTGGGGGGATTGTCCTCCCCAAAAACATTATTTCCACCTGGAAACGAACTATGTAGAACAAAATGACTATCTCAAACTTTTGATTGGATGTGGTTGGGGAAATGGTGGGCACGGAAGGGGTGTTCATTGCCTTCCAATCAATTTTGACCCTTAAAAAGGGCACTAGAATTCTCGATTTCCAATCGAAAAAGCCCCCTTGGAAGTTTATACGACGACCCCTTCCATATAAAGTGCCTCTGGGGGAAAAAATAATTAAACCCTGGCACCGCACCGGCGGATCGACCGAACACCGCCGACGAGAGGCCCGGTTAACCGCCACCGAAGTGTCGCAACGCTACCGACGTGCCGCAGGCGCGCCGCCGCCGGCAGAGGCGATGGCGTTCAGTTGACTTTAAATTAGTTTTGCGGTAATTCTTTATTGCATCAACCGCAAAGTCGGAGCTTTTCATTCTCGTGTGGTTTAGTATTTTGATTTTCCCGATTAGAAATCAAGCAGGGCTTGCACTATCCCCGAATTTTCGGGTATTTCCCCGAAAATCTGTAAGTCACCCCCAAAAACAAATCGGGTTCTCCGAATCCCCGAAAATCACGCAATCACCGTGCCACCCCTACCGATTTATCACCAGTGGCTTTCCCTGCCAAATTTACTTTGCAAACCATAATTCTTCACTGCTCTCTTGTTCGTTAATTTTCGTCTCTTTTGTTACTTTGCATAAACACCAGACAGATGCTATATGCAATTGCAAATATTGCAATATACACAGGTCTTCATATGTTGACAAAAAAAGTATCTTCTTTATGAAATGAGTTTAAATCATTTCGAATGCAGTTTCCCAATGGCTATTTCTTACATCATTCGTAGTCAAGACTTTTATTTTCAAGTTCAATAGAATTACAGACAGTTGGATTTTGAAATTGACAGCCGACAGATTGTTTCTACAGCTGAATTGTAAGTTTGCAGAATTTTTTTTTTCTTTTGCCTTTTTTAGGTAGGATTTTCTCAATGTTTAATACTCAATTTTTGAACGCCTGATAGAAAATACAATCTTCTTTCTGAAGCATTTTACCCCCCCCCCCCCCCAAAAAAAAAAAAAACTTCTATTGAGGCAAAATTTAGCTATAGACTAAGCTATCTACAAGGTTGGGGAATTAAAGATTGAAACGGAAGTTACCCCAAAAATATGATTCATAAATAAATTGTAAATCATTGCCTATAGGGGGGGATAGGGGGCTATCGTTTGTAAATGATAATACCTCATTTTTTTATTGAAAGCAGGGATGCCAAAGAGATAATTATTTTTTTCATTTAAAGTGGAGACAGAAGAAAATGATGTCCAATTCCCTGGGAAACCATTGACATATTTTGATAGACCCAGGGCCCGCCATTGGGACTTGTTCATTGTTTTGGGTATTTTGCGATTTCTCATAGGCTACTGGCCTAATTTGGCTTTTGTGCGTGCTCCCTTTTAATTAGACTCTTTATATCTTATTGAATTCCGCGGCGAATCTATGACACAGCTTTCCAATAATTTGAGGTATATCTGAATAATTTCGACATTTTTGTTGTTGTCTTTGTACCCCTTTACTCACAGCCTAATTTTTTTTTTCAAGGAACCCTAAGCTGTTTAACGGTTTTTTGCGTATTTGTTTTGAACCATATAGTGACCTAGTTAATTATAAACTAGTAAATTATTTTTCTAATGCAAAGCTGAGATGATATCCTATCAAGGTGGTATCCAGAAAGGGGGGGGTAGGGAGGTATTACATTTAAATGATAATATCTCGAAATTTTTTTATTGAAAGCAGGGATGCCAAAAAGTTATTTTTTTAAATTTAAAGCAGAGACGGCATCCTATCAAGGTGGTATCCAGAGGGGCGCGGGAGTGAGCTATCATATTTAAATGATAATACCTCGATTTTTTTGAAATCAGGGATGCCAATAAGTTAATTATTTTTTTTATTTAAAGAAGAGACGGTATCTTATCAAGATGGTATCCAGAGGGGGGGGGCATAGGGAGTTATTATATTTAAGTGATAGTACCTTGATTTTTTTTATTATTGAAAGCAGGGATGCCAAAAAAGTTGAAAAGTTGACAAAAATTAGCAAGATTTTCGTGAGTTATACTTGATACAGCACTTGTATAGTTTTATCGTCCAAAGGGAAAGAGACATATGCGTCCAACCCGTTTTTTTTTTCTTATTGATGAAACGGGTTTACTTTGAAAACATTCATTCATAAGTACCAGGCATATTCACACTAAAACGAATTGGTGTGACGAAAGCGATATCTACATCCCCACCTAACGTTGCGCTCTAGTGACAAAGGTAACCTTGGTCCAGTGCCCAAGTTACATTAAAAGGCCAGGTTATAATAAAAGCTTTCAATTTGGGAGGTTCAAGGAGGAGTCTTTGACAGTCTTATGACCTCAGGGTACTAGATGTTGCAACGTTCTTACGTGTCTACAGTGGTTTAAAAAATTCGATCACCCCACAAATGATGACCAATTTGCATAAATATAACAAACGTAACATTTGGAATATTATAATACTTTTTTCAAAGCTTTGAAGAAAAGCAAAAAAGGCTAAATATCCCTAACTACGCTTGAAAGCTATTTTAAAAAGAAACTCTTTGGAGATTTCCATGGATATGACCATAGCAGAAGCTTTGAGCCTGGGTGGGGATCAAAGAGAAGTCTTTGGGTATTTTGACCACAGGTGACTTATTGTTGCGGCTTTCTCAAAATTTAGTAATTTTTGTGAGCATTTGGAAATCAAAGCTTAAACTGAATAACTGATACTAAGTGTCCTAACATTTTGCCTGGATTAAAAGTAACGAAGTAGGAAGAAAATCTCAACATCTTCCTGGAGCTATTTCAGTCTGCATATTATTTCATTTAATTACATTTAAAACGGATAAGCTTTTTATTTTTTTACCTAAGAAAATAGCTGGCACTTCATTTTTCTTCATACCGAATAAACCATTAAGTGTTTTTTGTTTCATTGTAATTGAAGTGTTCTCATGTGAAGTGTTCAACATGTATTTATCAATTTGATTTATCAATTTAGATGCAGTTTATAATTTGACTGATATTAGGTATTTATGAGTTTATAATTTGGAATGAATCCCCCCCCCCCAAAAAAAAAAAATGAATAATATTCATAAGAGCAGCCTAAAGCAATAAAAAAGCAGCAGTTCAGCCTTAGCCTACATGTCATATATTCTATAAAGAAGCCAAAAAAACTTTAAAATGCATTTTTTTTAAATTGTTATTGAAAACCAGTTTTTAATACAAGAAGGCTTCTTAGGAATCCAAAAGAGCAAAAAAAAAAAAACAAAAAACAATCAAACAGTTCGTGGTAAACAAACTGTAAGTAAGGAGCGACCCGGCTCAATGGTAACCGAAACTCTAAAAAACGGAATTTTAATACCAATAGATATATCAAAAGAATCAGATTTTAATTCTGATTTCAAATATATAAGTTTCATCAAGTTTAATTTTACCTATCAAAAGTTACGTGCCTGAGAAAATTTGGCTGATTTTCGAAAAAAGAGGGAAAAAAAAAAAAAAAAAAAAAAAAAAAAAAAAAAACCCCCTAAAAGTTATAGAACCTTAATGAAAATCACACCATCATATTCAGCGTATTAGAGAACCCTACTGTAGAGGTTTCAAGCTCCTATCTACAAAAATGTGGAATTTTCCATTTTTTGCCACAAGAAAGATCACGGATGCGTGTTTATTTGTTTTTTTTTTTTTTCCAGGGGTGATCGTATCGACCCAGTGGTCCTAGAATATCGTGGGAGGGCTCATTGGAACGGAAATTAAAAGTTCTAGTGCCCTTTTTAAGTGACCAAAAAAAATGGAGGGCAACTAGGCCCCCTCCCACGCTCATTTTTTTCCCAAAGTCACCCGATCAAAATTTTGAGATAGCCATTTTGTTCAGCATGGTCGAAAATATTATAACTATGTCTTTTAGGATGACTTAATCGCTCGAAGCCCCCAGGAGGAGGGCTGAAAGTTATGAACTTTACCCAATGTTAGCACATAGTGTTGGTTATTGGGACCCGGCTCAATGGTAACCGAAACTCTAGAAAACGGTATTTTGATACAAATAGATACATCAAAAGTAGCGGATTCTAATGCTGATTTCAAATATATGAGTTAAAATATATAAATATATCAAGTTTAATCCTACCCATCAAAAGTTACGCGCCTGAGAAAATTTGGCGGATTTTTGAAAAAAGGAGGAAAGACCCCCTAAAAGCTATAGAACGTTAATGAAAATCACACCATCATATTCCGCGTATCAGAGAACCCTACTGTAGAGGTTTCAAGCTCCTATCTACAAAAATGTGGAATTTTGCATTTTTTGCCAGAAGAAAGATCACGGGTGCGTGTTTATTTTTTTTTTTCCCCAGGGGTGATCGTATCGACACAGTGGTCCTAGAATATTGTGGGAGGGCTCATTGGAATGGAAATTAAAAGTTCTAGTGCCTTTTTTAAGTGACCGAAAAAAATGGAGGCCAACTAGGCCCCCTCCCACGCTCATTGTTTTCCCAAAGTCACCTGATCAAAATTTTGAGATAGCCATTTTGTTCAGCATGTTCGAAAATATTATAAGTATCTCTTTTAGGATGACTTAAGCCCCCAAAGTTCCCGGAGGAGGGCTGAAAGTTATGAACTTTACCCAATGTTAACATATAGTATTGGTTATTGTGAAGTATACAGTACAGACATTTTCAGGGGAGATTTTTCCTGGTAGTAAGAGGGGGGGGGGGGTAGGGCAGAGACGTACGCAGGGGGGGCCTCCGGGCCAGGCCCTCCCCCCCGAAATCTCACGATTTTTTCATATTCCCATAATTTTCTGATTTTTCTCACAGAATAATGGGTTTGAAGGATTTTGCTCCACCCGAAACAAATTCCTGCGTACGTGCCTGGGGTCGGGGGTTATGTAGGAGGATCTTTCCATGAAGGAAGTTTTCATGGGGGAAGGGACATTGCTATGAAGGGGACGCCGGACTTCCCAGCATTATTTAAAAAAAGATCAGAAATTAAATATAAAAAAAAAAGTTTTTCAACTGCAACAGCAGCAGCATCAAAACTTTAAACGAACAGAAAATATTCCATATATGATTGGGTTCACCGCCTAGTCAATACCTCACTCTTTAAGCCGGAGATTTTTTAGTACTTTCATAAGAGCTATTTGTTCTAATTAACAGCCTTTGTGATTAAGCGGTCATTTTTAAAGAATTGGAACAAAATTCGAACTTTCGCTTAAAGAGCAAGGTATTGACTAGGGGGCGAACCCCCTAATATGCGTATTAGAAATATATGAATATAGAAGTTCGTTACGTAAGTTAATTCGTAAGTTACGTATATTTATTACTAATAAAAACGTTCGTAAATAAAATGAAACAAGTTTCGAGAAAGCCATTTAACCAAATAAAAGTAAATTAATATGAAAATTTTGTTTTAATAATTCATGTACTGTGAGCCAAGATCAAAACCTGCATTTATTCAAAAACGTTCAAAAATTAAATTAAAAAAAACAAGTTTTTTTAACTGAAAGTATGGAGCGACATTAAAACTTAAAACGAACAGAAATTATTCCGTATATGAAAGGGGCTGTCCCCTCCTCAACGCCTTGCTCTTTACGCTAAAGTTTGACTTTCTCACAACTCTAAATTTTTTAAACAATAAAAACTTTAGCGTAAAGAGCGAGACGTTGAGGAGGGGACAGCCCCTTTCATATACGGAATAATTTCTGCTCGTTTTAAGTTTTAATGTCGCTCCTTACTTTCAGTTATAAAAAAACTTGTTTTTTTTTTTAATTTAATCAATATCAAAGTCACCTATTTCAACTGTTTTAAAGGTGACAAAACAGATATAGGCAAAGGGCATTATGAAAAAATTAAGGTTTTAAGTTCAAAGTTATATCAAAGTTTTTACCCAGATAACTGACGAATTTTGTGATACGGTATTTGAAGTTTTGTATGCAGTAATGCCAGGGGCGGATCCAGGATTTTTTTTTAGAGGGGCGCCAAATAGGTTGATCCGATAAAAAAATTTTAGGGGGGGCGCAAAATAGGGTGATCCAATAAACATGCATTAGGAGCAAGTTTAATTAACGCAAACTTGAGTTAATTAAGTAAATTACACTACTTTAGACTGCGATAGGGGGCGTGCTTACCGGCGGCGCACCGCCAACATCTTGCCGGTGGCGTGGCGGCGGCCCGCTCTTTTGGCCCCGCCTCCACTGGTGTTCTCTCATCGACGCGGCACCGGGGTCTAATATAATAAAACATTGGAGCCGTATGGCCTTTACTATAGGCAACGCTATAGCGTTGCCTCTGATACAGAGAAAACTGTTTTTATTAATCTACAGATCAAATACAAGGTATTGTGCATATTTTCTGGTTAATGTGCTACTCCTCATAGGTTTTATTTCATTTTCATTTACTTCTGGGCATTTTCCATTACCGCACTTTAGCCCTTAGTTCGTTCATTACCTCCAAAGAAACAACGGTCGCTAGTGAGTAACCTCTTAAACTTCCCTCAGGTGGTCCGCTAAGTGGGTCTTCTCCTGCTCTCAGATAAGATTTAACTGAAGAGATCTTCTGCCCATTAGTATGTCCTACGTGGTGTGTTCTTTGGTCTTCCGCAGTGACAGTTGTTTTATGGTTGACAATTAAATAAAAAACACAAGCTTTTTCAACTGAAAGTGAGGAGCAGCATTAAAACTTAAAACGAACAGAAATTATTACGTATATGTGGGGGTTCACCCCCCTATTCAATACCTTGCTCTTTACGCTAAAGTTCGAATTTTGTTCCAATTCTTTAGGAATGACCCCTGAATCACAAAGACCGTTCAAGTAGAATAGTTAGCTCTTCTGAAAGTACAAAAAAAAAAAACTTTAGGGTAAAGAGCGAGGTATTGACTAGGGGGCGAACGACCTCATGTACGTAATAATTTTTGTTGTTTTTAAGTTTTAATGTTGCTTTTTACTTTCAGTTGAAAAAACTTGTTTTTTTTAATTTAATTTCTGATCGTTTTTTAAATAATGCTGGGAAATCCGGCGTCCCCTTCATAGGAATGTCCCTTCCCCCATGAAAACATCCTCCACGGAAAGATCTTCCCACGTAATCCCTTCCTGAAAACGTTTGTATACTTCCCGATAACCAATGCTATATGTAAACAATGGGCAAAGTTCATAACTTGCAGCCCTTTCCCTGGGGACTGTGGGGGATTAAGTCATCCTCAAAGACATATTTATTAAATTTTCGACTATGCTGAACAAAATTACTATCTCAAAATTTTGATCGGGTGACTCTGGAAAAAAATGAGCGTGGGAGGGGGCTAGTTGCCCACCAATTTTTTTGGTCACTTAAAAAGGGTACTAGAACTTTTAATTTCTGTTCGAATAAGACCTACCGCAATATTCTAGGACCACTGGACCAATACGATCATCCCTGAGAGAAAAAAAAAAAACAAACAAATAAACACGCATCCGTGATGTTTCTTCTGGCAAAAAAAAAAAATACAAAGTTCCACATTTTTGCAGATAGGAGCTTGAAACCTCTACAGTAGGGTTTTCTAATACGCTGAATCTGATGGTTTGATTTTCATTAAGATTCAATCACCTCTAGGGGATGTGTCCCCCTTTTTTCGAAAATAAGGTAATTTTTTCAGGCTCGTAACTTATGATGGGTAAGAATAAACTCGATGAAACTTATATATTTGAAATCAGCATAAAAATCCAATTCTTTTGATATGTCTACTGGTATCAAAATTCCATTGCTTAGAGTTTCGGTTACTATTGAGCCGGGGAACTTACAGTTCGTTCGTTGAAAACAGGTTTGCTTATTTTAGAAGGATATTTGAGGTATCATGAAATAAATGTTTCCTTTTTTAGATCTTCTCATTGGATCATTTTTATCTGGCCAAGCTACTGTTTTGAGGACTAGCCCTGTGGTTACGTTTTTAATGAAATTATCTTCAACACCATCTGTAATAATCGAGCCAAATGAAGGCGTTACTTTTACCGTTGAATTGTGTGTCAACTATACGACGAAGACAAAGCCAGATAAAATTTGTGAGTATTTGATGATTTCATTATTTTTATGATATTTGATAAAAATTTCTTTTGGGCTGCTTTGTTTCATTTACTGTCCTTTATATTAATTTGTCCATTTTGAATAACCAAATACTTCATTATAAAGGACTGTAAGTAAAGTGAGCCTTTGCTAACAGTGACCAAAACTCTAAAAAACAGAAATTCAGAAGCAATACATATATATAATTCTTTTTATTTTGGCTAGATTCAAAGTTGTAAAATTTAATAAGTTTTAAGAACTCATCAAAAATTATTAGCTTAAGCAAATTTGCATAATTTAAGAAGAACGGCAAGTGTCACCTTTAAAAGTGATTTGATCTTGATGAAACTTACGTGATAAAATTTAGGTGGACCAACAATATTATAAAGTAATTAAAAAAAAAAAAAATGTAAATTTCATATTTTTCAGGTCAAGGGTGTCTTTTTTTTTCACCAGGAGTGATCGTTTCGAGTCAGTAGTCATATAGATTATGAAATGGATCCCGTGCAAACGGGAATCACAAGCTATAGTGCCCGTTTTAAGCATTGTAAATGACTGGAAAGCAACTAGACCTCCTTCTGCACCTTTTATCACACCCGAAGCTTATCATGGGTAGCTTTGGCATTGCGTTAAAATGTCAAACTTATTGTTTCAGTCAATATATTTGTCAACGTCAGGGTCTGACCGTATCTAAAAGAAAGCTGTGCGAAAAATGTGGGTAAATTCCACTTTCTAGGCCTCTAATGACAGGAAGGTTGAGATGGCTAGGACACGTTGTGTGAGTGAAGAATGATAAATTGCCTGATAGTCCTTGTCAATCAGTCGTCTAGGGCCAAAAAAAGCTGATCGGCCCTGAATGGGGTGGGAGGATGTCGTAACGAAAGATTTAAGGGGAATGGAAACTCCTTGAGAGGGTGTTAAGAGGAAGGCTTTAAATAGATTGGGATGAAAGAGGAGCATGTGTAGCTATGTTGGACTTAGATGTGTTTTGTGCTGCAGTGAGTTTTTAGTCATAGCAGTACTAGTAGGTTCATTTAAAACGGTCAAAATTTATAAAAAAAAAAAAACTGTCCAAAGGTGCCTTGACCCGTGCAAACTGGGGAAAAAGGACCCAAAGCTATGAAAAATTGCTCATTTTATAGCAAGATAAATTTATAAATTTAGAATAAATTTAGAAAATTATAATTTTAGAATTTAGAAAATATTTATAATTATAATTATATAATTTATAATTATAATTTATAATTTATAAATTTATAATTATAAATTTAAAATTTATAAATTATATAAATTTATAATTAATTTATAATTAATTATATAAATTTAGAAAAATTTATAATTATAAATTTAGAAAAATTAAATAATAAATTTAGGCTAAATAAATTTAGAAGAAAGGTAGTTCTCGCAGGCATTATTGCATATGCAAATAACCAACATAAATGAAAATGTTGTAAGTAAATTGCATTAGAAAAATGAGGATGTTACACCTTTTTGGACTTTGAATTAAGTGAAAATTTTATCCGAACAAATTTTAGGATTCTAACGATCTTCCCTTTTTTATTCAGTTGAAAAACTTATCCAGCTCTGTGTTCTAGGTCTGAACGATAATTGATAAAATCTTTGAAAAGGCGTGAGCATGTCATAATGCTTTCAGTCAGGCATTTGAGTAGTTCTTCATTTGAGTAGCTCATTTGAGAAAGCAGATGTAGTTCCTCATGACTGACAGACTCAATACCTACTCTTCCCTATTCCCCCTCATGCTACGATACTTTTGAACTGAGGATCTTAGAAGATTAGAAAAGAGTTCGTTTGAAAGGAAAGATGTAGCGTTAATGCTCTGTTTATGAGTTATGATCTATTGGGAGGGGTAAAAAAAGCATTCTTTGCCTTTTTGTCCCGGGATTAGATCACTGCGAAATATTCTGTGACATTGAACATAAAAATAGTTTCTTCAATGAGAAAGAACAGAATATACATAACTATGATTTTGTATCCACGTGTATGACTTTGTATCAGTTTCTCTCCGATCTTCTTAACATCATTGGCTTCAATAAGGCTTGCAGCTTCTGGACTTGCTTTTCTGTCACCAGATCGCCTAGCCCTGATAAAAAAAAACTTTCCTGTTATTGAACTGCTGAAGCCCAAGAAAATTCAAAAGTGAAAATAATTCACTCTTTATTTTATAACGAAAAACCCTGAAGGAAAACTTCTCTCTTACCCGAGAGAAGAATACGATGCTCGGTGTTCAGCAGTCTCAAACCTTCTAGTAATTTATAATTCTTATTTTTCAACCTACAAGGCTCATCAATAATACCCAGTCTCCATGGGAAACTTCTCCTTTCAAAACAATCATTTTAACATTCTGGAGAGACTTGTTGGCTCCATTATTTATTTCAATAAGCTCTGTTGGGATGCTTTCATCCACCATAATCTTCAAAGCTCGGCTCTGATAAGGGAATTGAACGCAGCAAATCAGTAGATAAAGGCTGTGATGACTCACAGGCAGGAGAATCCCGAGGCTCATTTCATTGGGGAGTGATCTTCGTAAATTTTACCGAATAGTTACCTGATTTGCATCTTTTAGGTAAATTTTACCGAATTGCTACCTGATCGCGACCGAATTTTCTGCAGAAATCAAGAATTTCACTAAATTTCGCCCGATTTTGCAAATTTTCTGCCGAAATTTTCACCGTCGCCAAAAATTTTAACAAATGCCAAAAAAGTTGGGGAAGGGTGGCGCGCCCCCTCCCCGACCCCCCCCCCCCCCCCCCCCCCCTCGGGACGCCCCTGCTCACATTTAATTCAAGAGTCTTTGAAGCGTTTCAGAACTGCTATGCAAAATATCTTAATTGTATAATTTATCAGTAAAATACCTGGGCATTCCGAGGAAACTGCATTATCACTCTTTTCACAAACCGGCATCAGTTATGTGAGTTTACAATCTACTCCACACATGTACAATTCTTTCCGCTGGCGTAGGAGAGTAGCAGAAGAATTTTTCAGCAGGGATGGTTCCATCTCTAAGGGCTTCGTCGCTCTTTTAATTCTTACGAGATCAAAGATTATCAGCGAGTCTAGGTGGCAGTAGGTATAGCTGGGAAGGCTCCTTGACACATTCTGAAAACCAAGTACGTCCCTGGACACTTCAAAAAGGATAAATAGCCCAAATAAATGTGTAAATCAGTGAAATCGCAAGTAGTGAGCAACTTATTTTAACAGGAGCCGCAACTCTAAAAAGCAATAGTTAAGTAGCAACACATGCATTGACACAATTTGATATTCTGGGTAATTTAAAATTAATATAAAACTCCTTAATATTAAAATTACTGACCAAAATTTATTAGCATAAGAAAATCTACATATTTTGGAAAATCGATGGAAATTTTCCCCATAGGTAAGGGTAAAGTTACAATTATAAAAATTTCATCACCAAATTAAAAATAACTAATATCCTTATATATAAGTTTTCAAGACCCCATATGAAAATATACAGAAACTTCCCGATAAGGATGGTTATAAATATATGTTTTTCATGTAAGTATATTTTTGTAGGCTTTTGTGTCACCAGGGGGAAATGTGTCCAGCTAGTACTCGTAACATACTTGAAAAGGATTTATGTAAATAGGAATATGACGTTTTAGCGCCTGTTTCAAGTTGTAAAACAGCAGTTTTGGCCAAAAATTATTCTAGATATTAGGTAGGTCACTGCCCACCTCAACCCTCCCCCGCTTTGACCAGTGGCGGATCCAGGGGGAGGCAAGGGGGCTTGCGCCCCCCTAACGTAGTCTAAAGTAGTGTAATTTACTTAATTAACACAAGATTGCGTTAATTAAACTTGCTCCTAACGCAAGTTTATCACATCAACCCATTCCCCCCCCCCCTCTAAAAAAATCAAGGATTTTTCCAACCCCTGCGCCTTCGACCTTACTGAAGTGTGACTATTATTTCCCTCAAATCTTGTGATAGAGAAGTTGAAAATTTCTTTGTCTTGCTTTTGTGGTAGAACATTCTTTCTTGACGTATTGAGATATAGAAAACCTCAAACTTTCAAACAGTTCGTGGTACCGAACTGTAATTTAGGAGCGACCCGGCTCAATAGTAACCGAAACTCTAAAAAACGGAATTTTGATACCAATAGATGCATCGAAAGAATCAGATTTTAATGTTGATTTTCAAATATATAATATTAATAAAGTTTAGTCGTACCCATCAAAAGCTTTGCGCCTGAGAAAATTTGCCTTATTTTCGAAAAAAGTGGGAAACACCCCTAAAAGTTATAGAACTTTAATGAACCTCACACCATCAGATTCAGCGTATCAGAGAACCCTGCTAAAGAAGTTTTCAAGCTCCTATCTGCCAAAATGTGGAATTTTGTGTTTTTTGCCAGATGAAAGATCACGGATGCGTGTTTATTTGTTTTTTTTTTTTTTTTTTTTTTTCCTGGGGTGATCGTATCGACCCAGTGGTCCCAGAATATCCCAGGAGGGCCTATTCGAGCGAAAATTAAAAGTTCTAGTGCCATTTTTAAGTGACCGAAAAAATGGAGGGCAACTTGGCCCCCTCCCACGCTCTTTTTTTCAAAAAGAAAAAATTTCTTTTTTTATCAAAATTTTGAGATAGCCATTTTGTTCAGCATGGTCAAAAAAATATAATAACTATGTCTTTGAGGATGATTTAATCCCCCACAGTCCCCGGGGAAGGCTTGCAAGTTATGAACTTTGCCCAATGTTTACATATAAAATTGGTTATTGGGAAGTATACAGAGGTTTTCAGGGAGGATTTTCTGGTGGTGTGTGTGGAGGGGGGAGGGGTTGGGGGCTACATTGGAGATCTTTCCATGGAGAAAGTTTTCATGGGGGAAGGGACATTGCTATGAAGTGGGCGTCGGATTTCCCAGCATTAGTTAAAAAAAGATCAGAAATTAAATAAATAAAAAACATTTCAACTAAAAGTAAGAAGCAACACCAAAACTTAAAACGAACAGAAATCATCACGTATATGATTGGGTTCACCCCCTAGTCATTACCTCGCTCTTTACGCTAAAGTTTTTTTGTGTACTTTCATCAGAGCTATTTATTCTAATTAACAGCCTTTGTGATTAAGGGGTCATTCTTAAAGAACTGGAACAAAATTTGAACTTTAGTATAGAGAGGGAGGTATTGACTAGAGGCCGAACCCCCTAATATACGTGATAAAAATATACGAATATAGATGTTCGTTACGTAAGTTAATTCGTGTGTTACATCAGATCAAAATTTCGAGAAAGCCATTTTGCCAAAACAAAAGTGAGATTAATGTGCAAATTTGATTTTAATTATTCATGTACGGTGAGCCAAAATCAAAGCTGCATTAATTCAAAAATGTTCAGAAATTAAATAAAAAACAAGTTTTTTTAATTGAAAGTAAGGAGCGACATTAAAACTTAAAACGAACAGAAATTATTCCGTAGATGAAAGGGGCTATCCGCTCTTTCAACGCCTCGCTTTTTACGCTGAAGTTTGACTCTTTCTCACAAATTTATTTTTTAAAACAACAAAAAAAAAACTGTAGCATAAAGAGCGAGGCGTTGAAGAGGGTACATCCCCTTTCATATAAGGAATAATTTCTGTTCGTTTTAAGTTTTAATGTCGCTTCTTACTTTCAGTTAAAAAAAACTTTTTTTTTTTATTTACTAGTGTAAAAACCGCGGACTGAGCTGTGTGGTAGCCTCTCTGATATTTAGGATTTTTGCTGTGTGTTTCAAGTCTTAAGGTTCACTTTACTCTGATCTGAAAAAGAATTCGCTTTTTAGTTCAACTCATTTAAACACAATATTCAAGGTATCCTATATATGAAAGGATCTACTGAAAAAAATTTAATAAAAAAATAAAAAAAATATAATTAAAAAAATATACGGTCAGATCTTTCTGCAACTGCTACTGCAGTTGTAACTGCAACTGCAGATAAACTGTTTAGTTCAAAACAAGTGTCGAAGAAACTGCCAGTCACTTCTTAGTTGGCTTTGGTTCAACGCAACCACTGACTCATTTAGGGCAAAAATTTGAAGGTAAAAGTTACGGTGGCATTTTAGTAAAAAAAAATTACGAATTTTTCGAAAGGCAGACATAAGAAGCTACTACCTCCCTTAACCCTTCACATCAGATACTAAAATTTTAAATGTCAAATTGAAAGACTTTTAGGCTAAGGGCTCATTAGATGTATTTTCTCTACACTTTTCAAACAATGAAATAAATTTTTCCTTGGCATGAGGGATGTGAGACAATAGAATAGATCTCCCTAATTATACTAAATAATAAGTCTCGTTCTTTGCTATGAAATCAACGTTGTTAGCAGAATGCTTTATTTAAAATTACTCAATTTTTTACATTTAGTGCAAAAATTCCCCTAAAAGAAGGAGTTTAGTGGGTAAATGTCCCTCCACCCCCACCCTCTGCTTTGATTTTATCTCATAGAAAGCTTGCAAACATGGGCTCAAAAATGCTTTAGCCACCACCCCACAAGAAAAGATCTGCTAACCCTCCCCTAATAGTTGTTTGCCACTATACAATAATGTATACACACTAACATTACTGTGTGACAGACTTATAATTATCATATGTTTTTTATGAACTAAGTATATGCTTAGGGAGAGATGTTCATTCCCACGACATGGGCTCATTCTCTAAGCTGATCGGCTATTTCAGAATTTTTAATCAATAGTGTTTGGCCCTCTTTGGGGCAATCTCAAACACTCAGACATGATTGGCTGTCTCAAACAATCAACAGTATTTGGCCCTATTTGGGCCAATGCTGTTGCTCTGCTGAACACAATGTTACAATTTGGTAACTTTTTTTGGTCACTTAAAAAGGGCACTAGGACTTTTAATTTTCGTTCGAATGAGCACTCCCGCGATGTTTTAGGACCACTGAGTCGATACGATCACCCATGGGAGAAAAAAAAAGACAACAACAAATTAACACACATCCGTGATCTTTCTTATGACAAAAAATACAAAATTCCACATTTTTCAGATAGGAGCATGAAACCTCTACAGTAGGGTTCTCTGATACGCTGAATCTGATGGTCTGATCTTCATTAAAGTTCTATGACTTTTAGGGGTGTTTCCCACTTTTTTTCGAAAATAAGGCAAATTTTCTCAGGCTCGTAAATTTTGATGGGTAAGACTAAACTTGATGAAACTTATATATTTGAAATCAGCATAAGAATTTTATTCTTTTGATATATCTTTTGATACATTCTTTTGATATTTTTTAGAGTTTCGGTTACTATTGAGCCGAGCGCTCCTTAGTTACAGTTCGTTACCATGAACTGTTTGATAGAGGTCATCCAGTCTATGGTTTGTAACGACATTCTGAGGAGATCCCTAAATCCATACCCCAACGAGTGGCGTAATTTTGTCAAAATCCTGCGGAGGAGGTCAACGTTGGAGTCAATTTTATCAAATCAATTGAAAATGACAGAGAAAATTGAAAAACTTGCCGCATAGTAATAAAAAAGGTAAAGATGTACTAAAGAAAAATGACCTGTTTCAGTGGATGCTTCAATTATGCAGGCTTATCTTACTTTTGCCAACATTTTTGGAGAAACTAAATTTCAGCTTGTAAAAATAAAAAGGAATAAATAGATCTTAAAGCGAGTAATGCTTAGATTGAATATGAAAATCAAGCTTAAAGCGAAAATAAATATTTTGCTATTAAAGTATAAATGAAACTTAAAACGAACAGAAATTAAATAACAATCAATGCAAACAAACATACAATATTTATTAATGTAAATGAATAAATAAATCTTAAAACGAGTGAAAATTAAATTGAATATGCAAATCAAGTTTGAATCGAATAAAAATAACTACAAAACAAGAGTTTGGGTATCGCCTCACTGCAGAAGCCTAAAACCTACTGCGTCATTGGCGCTTTACTGAAAACAATTCTTTCATTAATTAAGATTTTAGGGAATAAATATCAGCATATGTATATTAAATTGACAATGCACATTTTTTTTCAGTAAACTCATTTGAATTTTTTTTTCAGTAAAATACAATTTATATCCTGGCTTTTAGAAAGCATAGGGGTTTTGAACCCTACTCATATTAATTTATGCTCGTTTTGAGTTTGACTCTAATATTTATTTTAATATTTGTTCGTTTTGGGTTTCATTTATTTATTGATACTGATTTGGGGTAGTTGTATGCTTGGTAGATTATATGACAGTCCGGACGTCAGGTGTTGAAAGTGTGAATCATACCACGACGGAATGGGGCTGCTACGAGAATTAGCCTACCCTCCACCCCCTAAATTGACTATGCGGATTCAAAAATACCAATGGCACTTGCTTGCGAGAGGTGGAACACTCCGAAACTTGACATTTTATTATATATTTTGGTGTTTCATGCAAGAAAATGCATGTTCCACAAAGTTTGAGGTGCAGTTTTCCGCTCAAATAGAAATGCCTATAGAATGTTTTCATAACAAACCAACACGATTAGTTAGAAAAAATGGCAGAGTTAAAACAAATGGCAAAACTATATGAGTCTTGAACAGTCTTGGAAAGTATAAACAAAATCAAATTGAATATTAGATACATAATGATATTAATTGTTGAAAGATCCATCAGTTCAAGATATTTTTTTCACTGTAATTTTATTTTGATTTTCAATGCTGTAAGAACTGGAAAATAATAATTTTGTAATATACGAGTAATTCGTTTTCAGTGAAGCACCAATGACGCAAAAGGCTTTAGGTTTTTACAGTTAAAGAAGGGGGCAGTATCCAAAACTTTTTTTGTAGTGAAACTATATTTGTCTTGACTAATCTTGAAAAGAACTAATAAATTAAACTGAATATTTGATGCATAATGATATTAATTGCTAAAAGCTCATCAGTTCAAAATTTTACTGTAATTTTAATATTTATTTTCAATATTAAGTACAAAAGAAAACATTTGTAATATAAATCGTTTTCAGTAAAGCGCCAATGACGCAGTAGGTTTTAGGTTTCTGCAGTGAGGCGATACCCAAACTCATGTTTGTAGTTATTTTTATTCGATTCAAACTTGATTTGCATATTCAATTTAAGTTTCACTCGTTTTAAGATTTATTTATTCATTTACATTAATAAATATTGTATTGTTTGTTTGCATTGATTGTTATTTAATTTCTGTTCGTTTTAAGTTTCATTTATACTTTAATAGCAAAATATTTGTTTTCGTTTTAGGCTTGATTTTCATATTCAATCTAAGCATTACTCGCTTTAAGATCTATTTATTCATTTATATTATTACTTGTTGTATGTTTTTTGCTATGATTGTTTATTTAATTTCTGTTCGTTTTGGGTTTCATTTATTCTTTAGTAGTAATTTCTGGTCGTTTTGAGTTTGAATTTTAACAGGTATTTGTATCTCCTGAGCTTAATTTTAAAATGGCCTTTACTTTTCTTTGAAAAACTTATTTTTTCGGAAAGTTTTTTTTTTAATTAATTTTGTTCGTTTTTGATTGCAAAAAATTTCAAGTTTTAATGGCATGGGGGGGGTGCCTACTGTCCGATTACTTTTGACTTTAAAAAACGGATCTAGAACTTTCAGTTTAAATCGAATGAGGCTTTTTTCAAAGTCTATACGATTACCTCTTTGATAAAAACCTTATATATGAACAATAGACAGCTTGCATAACTTGTGGACAACGATTGACAACAATGAATGGATTGAAAAAATAGCTCCAATAAGGGGGTTTAGACCATTTCACTTGCTGACACAAAGGGATCACGACTGTTTGGAATTGACCTTAATAGGATTTTGTGTGCCAAAGCAATTTTACATCTATCTCAGAGTATGTATTTTAACCTTATAATTGGATAAATTATAATAGATTTCCTATGTGCTCTTCCCATACAAAACCCCTTCCCATAAGTTATAAACCCCCTTAATAAGTTATGCCCCACGGCATAACTTACAATGCCTACCCCCGGGCCCTGGTGGGCTGTGTCGACACCGGAGTTTTTTGTTATCAGAACTTTGAACTATTTTAACAAAAGTCTATCTCAAAATTTTTATCTCATGCATTTAGGGCGTGGAGGAGGGGGGGATAGTCACCCTCCAATCTCTTTTGAATCTTAAAAGTGAACAAGAACTTTCAATTTTCAGTCAATTGAGACCTCTCCAAAGTTTATACGAGCATCCCTTCCATAAGAAATAATGGGAAGGATTCGGAGAATCCTTAAATTACAACTCTTGCCCTGAGGGCTGTGGGGGAGTATCCTCCTCAAAAATATATTTTCTATCTGGAAATCAACTACGCTAAACAAAATGGCTATCTCAAAATTTTGATTAGATGTGTTTGGGGTAATGATGGGTGTGGGGGGGGGGGGGCTAGTTGCCCTCCAATCATTTTCGATATTAAAAATGGCACTAGCCCTTTAATTTCCAATCGAATGAGCCTGTTTTGAAGTTTCCACGACAACGCCTTCTATTAAAACCTTATATGCCCCCCAGGGCATAACTTAAAACCCTTGCCCTGAGGGTTGTGGGGGAGTATCCTCCTCAAAAATATTTTTCTGTCTGGAAATCAACTACGCTGAACAAAATGGCTATCTCAAAATTTTGATTGGACGAGTTTGGGGAAATGATGGGTGTGGGGGGGGGGCTAGTTGCCCTCCAATCATTTTCGATATTAAAAAGGGCACTAGCCCTTTAATTTCCAATCGAATGAGCCTGTTTTGAAGTTTCTATGACAACACCTTCTATAAAAAACCTTATATGCCCCCCGGGCATAACTTAAAACCCTTGCCCTGAGGGTTGTGGGGGAGTGTCCTCCTCAAAAATATATTTTTATATCTGGAAATCAACTACGCTGAACAAAATGGCTATCTGAAAATTTTGATTTGATGTGTTTGGGGAAATGATGGGCGTTTGGGTGGGGGGGAGGGGGGGTAATTACACTCCAATCACTTTCGACTATTAAAAAGGGCACTAGCTCTTTAATTTCCAATCGAATGAGCCTGTTTTGAAGTTTCTACGACAACGTGTTCTATAAAAACCTTATATGCCCCCAGGGCATAACTTAAAACCCTTGCCCTGAGGGTTTGTGGGGAGTATCCTCCTCAAAATATATTTTATATCTGGAAATCAACTACGCTGAACAAAATGGCTATCTCAAAATTTTTATTGGATGTGTTTGGGGGAATGATGGGCGTGGGGGGGGCTAGTTGCCCTCCCATCATTTTCGACCATTAAAAAAATGACACTAGCCCTTTAATTTCCAATCGAATGAGCCTGTTTTGAAGTTTCTACGACAACGCCTTCTATAAAAACCTTATATGCCCCCTGGGCATAACTTAAAACCCTTGCCCTGAGGGTTTCGGGGGAGTGTCCTCCTCAAAAAAATATATTTTCTATCTGGAAATCAACTACGCTGAACAAAATGGCTATCTGAAAATTTTGATTTGATGTGTTTGGGGGAAAATGATGGGCGTGGGGGGGGGGGGGGAGGGGGGCTAGTTACACTCCAATCACTTTCGACTATTGAAAAGGGCACTAGCTCTTTAATTTCCAATCGAATGAGCCTGTTTTAAAGTTTCTACGACAACGCCTTCTATAAAAACCTTATATGCCCCAGGGAATAACTTAAAACCCTTGCCTTGAGGGTTGTGGGGGAGTATCCTCCTCAAAAATATATTTTCTATGTAGAAATCAGCTACGCTGAACAAAATGGTTATCTGAAAATTTTGATTGGATGAGTTTGGGGAAATGATGGGGTGGGGGGGGGCTAGTTACACTCCAATCACTTTCGACTATTAAAAAGGGCACTAGCTCTTTAATTTCAAATCGAATTAGCCTGTTTTGAAGTTTCTACGACAACGCCTTCTATAAAAACCTTATATGCCCCCAGGTCATATCTTAAAATCCTTGCCCGGAACGTTGTGGGGGGAGTGTCCTCCTGAAAAACATATTTTCTATCTGGAAATCAACTATGCTGAACAAAATGGCTATCTCAAAATTTGATTGGATGTGTTTGGGGAAATGATCGGCGTGGGGGGGAGGGGGGCTAGTTACAGTCCGATCACTTTCGACTATTAAAAAGGGCACTAGCCCTTTAATTTCCAATCGAATGAGCCTGTTTTGAAGTTTCTACGACAACGCCTTCTATAACAACCTTATATGCCCCCAGGGCATAACTTAAAAACCCTTCCCCTGAGGGTTGTGGGGGAGTATCCTCCTCAAAAATATATATTTATATCTGGAAATCAACTACGCTGAACAAAATGGCTATCTCAAAATTTTTATTGGATGTGTTTGGGGGAATGATGGGCGCGTGGGGGGGGGGCTAGTTGCCCTCCCATCATTTTCGACCATTAAAAAGGACACTAGCCCTTTAATTTCCAATCGAATGAGCCTGTTTTGAAGTTTCTACGACAACGCCTCCTATAAAAACCTTATATGCCCCCAGGGCATAACTTAAAACCCTTGCCCTGAGGGTTTCGGGGGAGTGTCCTCCTCAAAATATATTTTCTATCTGGAAATCAACTACGCTGAACAAAATGGCTATCTGAAAAATTTTGATTTGATGTGTTTGGGGAAATGATGGGCGTGGGGGGGGAGGGGGGCTAGTTACACTCCAATCACTTTCGACTATTAAAAAGGGCACTAGCTCTTTAATTTCCAATCGAATGAGCCTGTTTTGAAGTTTCTACGACAACGCCTTCTATAAAAACCTTATATGCCCCCAGGGCATAACTTAAAACCCTTGCCCTGAGGGTTGTGGGGGAGTATCATCCTCAAAAATATATTTTCTATCTGGAAATCAACTACGCTGAACAAAATGGCTATCTCAAGATTTTGATTGGATGTGTTTTGGGGAATAATGGGCGTGGGGGGACTAGTTGCGCTCCAATCATTTTCGATATTAAAAAGGGCACTAGCCCTTTAATTTCCAAATCGAATGAGCCTGTTTTGAAGTTTCTACGACAACGCCTTTTATAAAAACCTTATATGCCCCCTGGGCATAACTTAAAACCCTTGCCCTGAGGGTTGTGGGGGAGTGTCCTCCTCAAAAATATATTTTCTATCTGGAAGTCAACTACGCTGAACAAAATGGCTATCTGAAAATTTTGATTTGATGTGTTTGGGGAAATGATGGGCCAGGGGGTGGGGGAGGGGGGGCTAGTTACACTCCAATCACTTTCGACTATTAAAAAGGGCACTAGCTCTTTAATTTCCAATCGAATGAGCCTGTTTTTGAAGTTTCTACGACAACGCCTTCTATAAAAACTTTATATACCCCCAGGGCATAACTTAAAACCCTTGCTCTGAGGGTTTTGGGGGAGTATCCTCCTCAAAAATATGTTTTCTATCTGGAAATCAGCTACGCTGAACAAAATGGCTATCTGAAAATTTTGATTGGATGAGTTTGGGGAAATGATGGGTGTGGGGGGGGGAGGCTAGTTACACTCCAATCACTTTCGACTATGAAAAAGGGCACTAGCTCTTTAATTTCCAATCGAATGAGCCTGTTTTGAAGTTTCTACGACAACGCCTTCTATAAAAGCCTTATCTGCCCCAGGTCATATCTTAAACCCTTGCCCTGAACGTTGTGGGGGAGTGTCCTCCTCAAAAACATATTTTCTATCTGGAAATCAACTATGCTGAACAAAATGGCTATTTCAAAATTTTGATTGGATGTGTTTGGGGAAATGATCGGCGTGGGGAGAGGGGGGCTAGTTACACTCCGATCACTTTCGACTATTAAAAAGGGCACTAACCCTTTAATTTCCAATCGAATGAGTCTGTTTTGAAGTTTCTACGACAAACGCCTTCTATAAAAAACCTTATATGCCCCCAGGGCATAACTTAAAACCCTTGCCCTGAGGGTTGTGGGGGAGTATCCTCCTCAAAAATATATTTTCTATCTGGAAATCAACTACGCTGAACAAAATGGCTATCTCAAAATTTTGATTGGATGTGTTTGGGGGAATGATGGGCGGGGGGGGGGCTAGTTGCCCTCCAATCATTTTCGACTATTAAAAAGGGCACTAGCCCTTTAATTTCCAATCGAATGAGCCTTTTTGAAGTTTCTACGACAACGCCTTCTATAAAAACCTTATATGCCCCCAGGGCATAACTTAAAACCCTTGCCCTGAGGGTTGTGGGGAGTATCATCCTCAAAAATATATTTTCTATCTGTAAATCAACTAAGCTGAACAAAATGGCTATCTCAAAATTTTGATTGGATGTTTTTGGGGGAATGGTGGGCGTGGGGGGGGGTCTAGTTGCCCTCCAATCATTTTCGACTATTAAAAAGGGCACTAGAACTCTCGATTCCCAATTGAATGAGCCCCCTTTGAAGCTTCTACGACGACCCCTTCCATATGAAGTGCTTCTGGGAAAAAAAAATAATAATAAAACATTGGAGCCGTATGGCCTTTACTATAGGCAACGCTACAGCGTTGCCTCTGATACTAGGTGACACCAAGATGTTATCTGATAAATAAAATCCATTATTTTATATGCTGCGTAATGACTTTAAACTTATTATTTTTATTTCTACGTTTTTTAAGATAATTTTAATTGTATACTGAAAGTTACTGATATCACAGCTCCTGTAGGACTGTGAAAAGCGTCATAGATTAGTTTGCTTTTGTGACGCTACGTATATACTTTTGACTCCTAAATCAATATTCTTGTTTTTTATACTTGGCTTTTTTTGTTTTCAGTAAAGCGCTAGTTTTCTGTAATCCTACAAACATAGAGAAATATCACTAGCTGATTTATTTGCATTACTCTTAGTGGTATATGTTAGACAAGCTGTGCAGTAATAATTTTGTTCGTTTTTAATTTCAACCTCGCTCTTTACTTTCTTCGGAAAAAAAACTTTGTTTTTTTAAAATTAATATTTTAAGAGAGCAAACAAATTTCAAATTGAAAATAGAAACAGAAAAAATTTCAGGAACAGGCCCAATTATACTAAAAATACAGTAAACTATGGAAAAACTATCGAAACCCTTAGATGTTGGGCCCAGGGGGGGGATGTTTGGCCAAAAGCTCCTCCTCCGCTAGCGTGATTGTGAACATGCTCCCTTCATGAAGGTAGTGATTTATCTTATAGGGATTGTAAATTTTATACAAAAAACATTTTTTCATAATCGTTTCTTTCTATTAAATATACTGTTTATATACTGTTATTTTGGTACATTCTTCTGACATTCTCTGACGTTCTCTTCAGCCACAGGTTGTTACGCTTATATTTTTTGAAGAGGATTCACTGGAAAATATCATTCCTGACGAATATCATACAGTGCCGGAACCCACTGGGCTAGGAAAAAAAGCAGTAACTAAATAGGATCTTGTCAAAATAAACAGTATACAATAATAAGTTTAAAGTCATTGCGCAGCATATAAAATAATGGATTTATTTATCAGATAACATCTTGGTGTCACCACTAGTATCAGAGGCAACGCTGTAGCGTTGCCTATAGTAAAGGCCATACGGCTCCAATGTTTTATTATTATTTATTTTTTTTTTCCCAGAGGCACTTCATATGGAAGGGGTCGTCGTAGAAGCTTCAAAGGGATTCAATTGGGAATCGAGAGTTCTAGTGCCCTTTTTAATAGTCGAAAATGTTTGGAGGGCAACAGTATATTTAATAGAAAACAACCCTGGAAGCTGCTTCCAGGATCCTTCATAAATGGGTTTTATGTTCCATCTAAAAATATCCAAATTTTGACAAGCCTGTATCTGCAAGTCAAATTGAAAGGACTGGATACATATATCGCTACATTCATTAGCTTCAGGTCTATCATACACCAAGCGAGAATTATGATATTATTCCTACTGTTTCATAGAGAATGATCCAAAACACTTGAAATTACATTTTATTCTTTTTTGAACCCTTTTCACCATATTTTCAATAATAAATAAATTGCAAAGAAAGGTTCCAAAAAGTAGATCTGTAAATTGATAATACTGATCCCAGCCATTGAATATCAATCAGTTGATTTATTTATTGATCGATCAATCGAATAAAGTCAACATTGTTGAAATATGTTGAAACACTCGAACAGTAAACTGCAAAAAATAACTACCCGAACATATGTATGCTGCCGTGAATGTCTGAAATCTGGTTATTGTTGACATTCACCGGTCAATGACCGAAATTCCTTTTTCTCTGCTTGGATTCAATTGGCTTTGAGAGTCAGCTTTTTCAGTGTTATGCAAGCTATGATGGGGAAAGTTAGGTTAGGGTAGACTGTGTTAGTTTAGGTTAAGTTAAATTTAGTTATAAATATCAGAAGTGGGTCAAAAACCTGAGCTAACCCAGCCTCACCAAGCCTAATCTAACCTAAACTATCATCATCAAACCTTGCATTAAACTTAAAAAGTTGACTGGCAACACTGACTAGATCCAAGGAAAAAAAAAAAACTAGGTGTGTCGGGCATTCAACGGTGAATGTCGACACTCAACAATTTCAGACATTCACGGTAACAATATATATATATATATATATATATATATATATATATATATATATATATATATATATATATATATATATATATATATATATATATATATATATATATATATATATATATATATATATATATATATATATATATATATATATATATATATATATATATATATATATATATATATATATATACATATATATATATATATATATATATATATATATATATATATATATATATATATTTTATATATTTTTATATAATATATATATATATATCTATATATATATATATATATATATATATATATATATATATATATATATATATATATATATATATATATCTATATATATATATAACGATATATATATATAGGATAAAAAACCTTAAAGACCTATTTGTTTTTGTTTCTTAAAAAGTTATCATGGTGTCTTGTCCGTTTCGTTTCTTGTTTTCTTTCTTATCTTATATTTTTCTCAGGTGCTGGAATTCTGCTTTCTTTTGATGTTAGCCGCCGTAGAATCGCTCTTAGATTAGAAAATGGAAAGGAAATCAGCAAACCTTTTCAATATTCGGAAACCTTGATAAAAGATGATACCAAATGCCGTAGCCTTCAGTTTGTTATGAAAGTAAGTCTGTAGTCAATCTACATTTATCTACATTTAATCTACTTCTAATCTATATCTAATCTACACAAATCTTCATGCTTTAATGATTTTCTCTATGAAGAAAATTAGCAATGAACATCCCTGATCATCCTTGATAAAAGATGAAACCAAATGCTGGAGTTTTCAGTTTGTTATGAAAGTAAGCCATAATTCAATCTACATTTATCTACATTTAATTTAAATTTACTCTACACAATCTACATATTTTAATGATTTTCTCTATGGGCAAAATTTACAATAGACGCCCCTGATCATCCTGGATAAAAGATGAAACCAAATGCTGGAGCCTTCAGTTTGTTATGAAAGTAAGTCTGTAGTCAATCTACGTTTATCTACATTTAATCTACATCTAATTTACATTTAATCTACACAATTTACATACTTTAAGCTATTGACAAAATTAGCAATGAACATCTTAGATCATCCTTGATAAAAGATGAAACCAAATGCTAGAGCCTTCAGTTTGTTATGAAAGTAAGTCTGTTTTCAATCTACATTTATCTACATTTGGCTAACATTTAATCTACATTTAATCTAAACAATCTATATACTTTAATGATTTTCTCTATGGACAAAATTAGCAATGAATATCCCTGATCATCCTTAATAAAAGATGAAACCAAATGTTGGAGCCTTCAGTTTGCTATAAAAGTAAGTCTGTATTCAATCTACATTTATCTACATTTAATCTACATCTAATCTACATTTAATCTACACAATCTACATACTTTAGTTATTTTCTCTATGGATAAAATTAGCAATGAACATCTTTGATCATCCTTGACAAAGGAGGAAAAACCAAATGCCAGAGCCTTCAGTTTGTTATGAAAGTAAGTCTGTATTCAATCTACATTTATCTACATTTAATCTATCTCTAATCTACATTTAATCAACACAATATACATACTTTAATGATTTTTTCTATGGAAAAAATTAGCAATGAACATCCCTGATCATCCTTGATAAAAGATGAAACCAAATGCTGGAGCCTAAAGTTTGTTATGAAAGTAAGTCTTTTTTCAATCTACATTTATCTACATTTAATTTAAATTTAATTTAAATTTAACCTACACAATCTACATGTTTTAATGATTTTCTCTATGAACAAAATTAGCAATAAATATCCCTGATCGTCCTTGTTAAAAAATGAAACCAAATACTGGAGCCATCAGTTTGTTATAAAATAAGTCTGTATTCAATCTACATTCATCTACATTTAATTTACATTTAATCTACATTTAATCTGCACAATCTATATACTTTAATGATTTTCTCTATGGGAAAATTAGCAATGAAAATCCCTGATCGTTGTTGATAAAAGATGAAACCAAAAATACTGGAGCCTTCAGTTTCTAATGAAAGTAAGTGTGTATTTAATAAAACGTTAAATTCTACCTCAATTCCTCTTCTCCTCTTTCAGCCACTCTAAAATTTACCCATAAAAATAAAAGTAATATCTGAATCTTCGGTGTCACCTACAACGTCATGCAATTCTTGACATCTAAAGGGTCAAACAGGACAAACTTCCAATAGCCCGCTGATCAAAACAGAGGTTAGAGTTACTGCCAAATCCTTTATTTAAATCATTCTTACAAAATAATAAACAAGATACCTAAAATGCTTAGCTTATCCAAGGAATGAGAAAACGTAAGAAAAGAAAAGAGAAAACAAAGAAAAAATACAGAGAAAAAAATAATAAGCTTAGTAGAGTTTTAATATAATATCAATATTATATTTCTCTTATGTTTTTCTTAAAATAAACCAAATAAATTTTTTTTTTATTAGAGTGCCATAAGTTCTGCTGTTAATTACTATAAATGTTTAAAATGAACGTGATACTACGATTTACCCTCGTACATACCTTGAAAATAAACATAAAGTATAAATACTGACTCATCTGTTGTTTTATTTCAGAATCCAACTATATTGCCTGCTATATATCGTAGTACCTATATTTTTAAAATATACTGTATTAAATACGTTAGTCAAAATATATTATTCTGTATTTTGTAAAATATAATGATCTGTGTATTATAAAAGAAGTACCATAATATATAAACTGACTGTAGAATCTAGCTATATTTTATTGTTGAATCTAGCAGGATTGTTGAATTATTTTTTTCTCGGATTATAAACTTAGAAAATGACGGCTTGAGAGTAATGAAACAGGATATCCTTCGATTTAATTTTAATATTATTTTTCTAAGAAATTTCCAAGAAACGACAACAACTCACCAAAGTTTTAAAATACTACCAATTACAACCCAGATATGTTTTTTATTGCTGTTGGTGTTTGTGGGCTTAAGGTAACTAACTGCTTTACCTGCACCTAAATTTAGCAAATTATTGCTATGAAGTTACTACGGGTATTGCTATAAAGTTACTATGTTTCTATATATAAATTACATGCTCTACTTAAGGACACAAGAGATCTTTCAACGCCTCTTTTGTTTCGATTGCAATCAGAAGTATATGAGATGACAAACTCAGATCCAGAGAGTCCAGCATGTTCACCGTACAAGAAACAACCTAGTTCTAGTGAAGGGATAGTCATAAAACCTGGTGAGTAGATTTTGATTATATGAATCAGTGGTATTATATTAATCATTGGTTCAGGCATGGGTATGAGGAAGCGGAGGAAACACGGTGAACACATATTTATTTAGTGATTTTTGTGTGAATTTTGCATATTCAGAATAAGCATAAAAAGCAGAAACTTTTGAGTATATCATCAGATATTTGTTGGTACTGATATACTAATAACAATTGGTATACAAAAAGAAAATATCACTGTTTATCGTATCAATCATGTCTACAATTCTTTATTTACAGGTGTCCATGATGAGCCACTTTGTCAGCAA
This sequence comes from Artemia sinica, assembly GCA_027921565.1. NCBI lineage: Eukaryota > Metazoa > Arthropoda > Branchiopoda > Anostraca > Artemiidae > Artemia > Artemia sinica. The sequence continues at coordinate 13,070,394 of CM051264.1, read as the reverse complement.
AGAGAGGGCTGTTTAAGATTTTGTATTTTTAGAGACAGAAGGGCTAGTTTGAGGTATTTCTTTGCATCCCTATATTTATTGCTGAAACATGAATGTGATTTTTTTTTTTTTTTTTTTTGTAGTTTTCCCACTGTACTTTGATAAAAGTAGGTATATAAACACCGACTTCGCTTTCTCTTAAAAAATTATTAGAAAGAACAATTTCTGAGGATCAGAGAATGCCTCAGCAAAATAATCCCTCAAAAAATCATCAGCAAAACACCCATTTTAATTAGCTTCATCCGCTTATTTCCAGATAGTCATGAAGACACAAGTTCAATGACATTAAAATAAGAAAATAGGCCACGTTTTAATATTATTAAATTTTGGAATAAAGATATAAACAATTTATTCTGAGTGCTTAAAATTAAATGAGTTTAGGAGGTTACGTGGGATTAGTCTGCGTACTTTTTATCATTTTGCTGGAGGGAAAGCTATTTTGTGCATTTTCAAACTGCGTCTTCCTCCATATTTATCTGAACGACTTCTTCCCTCTGTTCCACAAACTGCTCAAGCTTGCCGTTCTCTCTAAAAAGCACACCCAAAACTTTCACTGACTTGGCCTCCTCAACCCAAACACTATCATCTAAACCTGTAACCTATCCTACATCAAGGAACTGGCTCTTTTCCCTGTGTATTTAACGTGGAAATGCGCCTCATACCTGCTGAGGGCTCTGACAACTTTCAAAGGGTTAGCCACACTCCCAGATAGAAATAATCCATCATCTACAAAGTCCAATGATTTTATAGCAATGCTTGGGGTTACGGATATTCATTAGATTCACCGTTCCGAACACTTGATGAGTAAATTCGGGGTGTTGAAGTCACCGTGTAGCACTCACTACCTTATCACAGTTCAGTTTTTCCCCTTATGTAACTGTTAATATTTACCACCGCCGTTGGATTTTCTTTCATGTTGGATTCTTGCCACAAAGATTTTGATCAACGCCATTTTTTCTTTATTGGTTAAATTTTTCTCATACTTCATCTACTAAGATGGTGCTTTATTTGAAAATCATTTTCGAAAGCTAAAATGGGCTGAATTCGTATTTCAAGTAAAAATAAGCAAATAGAACATATTTACAATCAAAACAATATACAGGAAAAACGACAGAGAAAAGAGATTGTATACACGGGAAAAAAAAATCATACAACCGTGGAAAACGTGATGGAAAGTGAAAGATAAATTACTTATCCGGGGCTTTTCAGTAAAAATATAGATTACTGAATCCCACCAGTAGTTGTAAGTTATTTTCACTAGCTAACCACTATCGCACCAGTAACTAACTCACCATTATGTAACTTCATTTTGTATTATAGGAGTTCTATTAACACCTAAGGATTCATTTTGCTCAGTTTGTCCAGTTGTTGAAAGTAAAATTGATGGAAAAAATTATAAAGAGCTGATTGTTCCTTTTGGATCTGGATGTGGATCAGACGACGTTTGCAGATCAGATTTGAAAATCACAGCGGCAGTAATTGAACCCAAGTAATTAGCACTTTTTTCTACTATTTTGCCATAATTAACAGTCTTTCTGCTTACTTAACTTGACTTAAGGGTCCTGCCGCGCTGGGGGTAAGAGTTGGGCCTCGTCAACAGCTGTGTTAGCCATCTCCAGAAATTTGTTGAGGCTATCCTTCCGCCTTGTCCTGAGTCTGCCCCTTGGGCGTGACTAACCATGGGGTTTTGGGCTTAAATCATAGAGTATTTGGGCCTACTTTGTCGTTAGCATACGTAGGAGGTATCCGAAGCACCTGAGAGTACGCTGCGCTATTTTGTCAGAGAATGACACTTGGGAGGAGCGGAAGCAACTTTGCATTGCTTACAAAATTACTTTTATTCGTACTGCCTACCTTTCCGCTGATCGCTTCTTTGCTTTTATTATCCTAAGCTAAGTAGGAGCTACAAGCTTTTTGTTCCTGTGACTTTAGCGAAAAACAGACACCCAAAATATTAAAAGACGGTCCAAACATGGATCCAAAAATACGTTTAGAGGGAAGGGTAGGGTTTCATGCACTTAGCTATTTAAATAATTGTTAGTTAACATGGATGAATAACAACAATACAAAAAAGCTAATAAATAAACACTAAATAAAATCTGTCTCTACCTCATTCTAAAAATAGAAATATTACAAAAGAATTAATAATGATCAGTTTGCTTATTTGCAACATTAATAATTGTTGCAAAAATTTTTGCAGAATTTTTTACCCCTACTTATAGAAACAAGTAAGAGACAATGGGTGTATTAGGCGCAAATAAAAAAGAAAAAATTAAAATAATTTATCAACGATATTACACAAAGTCATAGTCAAACTCATTTGTACAAATCCCACAGCATAACTTTTCTGTCTTATTCACAGCTCTAACTAGCCGTTGAGTCGCATAATTTTCAAGTTATAATCCTCAAATATTGAGTTACTCAAGGTGAAGTTCATAGGCTCTCTGCTCCTCTTTATGCTCGTCTTTTCTGGATAGGCTATATGAATAATGTTGGTAGGCTGTGGTATCTTAAACCCTCTCTAAAATTGAGTCCAGTCTAACTCAGGGTTTCCACCCTTAGTAGGATTTTACTAGATCTAGTAAAAAGAAAATCTAGTAAATTTAGAGGATCTAGTAAATTTCCCGAAATTTAGTAAAAAAGTCATGATTTGTAGTAAACAAAACTTTTTGTATTTTCCATGAATTCAGGGAAAAAAAATTAGGGTCCATTCATTACAAAATCTGATTTCGATTACGTTAGATATTATGGCTACTATTGCTCTCATTTTTGCGATTTCGCGTCGACCCTAGCGCTTAAAAATCTCTACTTTTCTCTCGGCTTCTTCTTGATACTCGCTTTGAAAGGCAAACTATTTAAAATCAGGACTGGTATGCCGGCTTAATTTGTTTCAGAAAATTTTGCGAGACTCTAATAACAGCTGCTTCGTTTGTTAGTTGGCCTTGTCCCTTTTTAAAGACGCTGCTGGAAACGAACTTTTTCCATACTTGCCCAAGTTCTTCTCTGACTCTCTGCAGCTTGCCCCATTCAAGTACTGGAGCCGAGAGACAGTTCTTGAGTTTGTCGGTCTTCAAAACTAAAAACTGGAATAGGCTAAATGTCTCGAGTGTTTTGTCCCTGATAAAATCGAAGCAACTTGTTCTCAGGTCGTCGAATGGAGTACATGACTGGGTGATCCTCAGCAATTTGAAAAATAGAAAACAAGTAGATATCTTCAGTCAGAATTCGCCACTAGTGGATACTTTAAATTCGGATGAGGCCAAGGACGATTAAAGCCTTTTAAGTGCGACTTTTTTTTTAATTGCGACTACATACTTTTCTTCTTACTTTTCTATTTGTATGAATTACCTGACATGAAGACTATTGACGCAATGTTATTTTTTTCAAAATTAATTATTTGTATGTTATATAAGTTTTCTCTTTCTTCGAAGCCCTAGTCCAATTTGAGGAACACTTTTTAATTTACATATTTTTACAAATAAACCGGTAGCCGATTACGTCATTTCCGTTTTGAAGTGACATAGATTTTATTGGTTTTTGATTTCCTTGAATACGAACGAGAGAGAATCCAGAAAAAATCAGCTAAAAAAAAACCCTAAATTAATTGCTTTAAAATTTGCCAGAAATCTTTGTGAGCAGCTTATCTTTTATTTAAGACCAGTCCAATTAGTGTTTTAAAAGTGGCAAATTTCCTTTTAAAAATGCAAAATTGAAGGGTTTAGATTTCAAACCTAAAAACGGAAACTGGGGGACAAATTTCAAAAGCCGTCACTTTCAAACCCGCCTCAGATTCTAAACACTCCATCGCCTGAATTGCTTCGTGAATATGAGTTGTAGCTTTTTTCTTCGTTGATTGTTTTTTAATTTTTTAATATATCTGAATTTTATGACCTGAAGACCATTGACAAATTCAAAGCCGGGCTTCACCAGCAGGATTTCCAGAATCCAAGATTCAATTCAATTCAATTCAATTTATTGAAATAAAAAAAGATGAAACATAACACCAATAATAACAAGGATCCTGGAAGCGAACTTGTTGAGGACCATAACAACAAAAAAATTGAAAATGACTGTTCCAGACTATTAATTGACGTCTTGGATATACCGCATCTGGAATATGAAGCCTATCCAGTAGCACATCCAAATAATAAAAAAAAAATTTTTGAACTTAAAGGTTTCCGGATTTTTTAATCATACTATGAAAACGAAAGAAAAGAGGAAAAGAGAAAAAAAAAAAAGAAAAAAAACGAAAAAGATTGTGGAAATCATCCTATAATTAAAATCGATGGTTGATGGTGCGTGTGCGCACCGTCATTAAAAAAAAAATCTTAGCATTTAGTAAAAACAGATGCAATTTAGTAAATTTTTCCTCTCAGATTTAGTAAATTCTTCTAGGCCAGGGTGGCAACCCTGGTCTTACTCCTGTTGACAAATGAATATATAGCGAATTTAAAAGACCCCAGATTGACTGTCAGCATATATTGTTTTGGCACATGGTTAATGAAACAGTTCGTGGTAACCACAGTTCATATAATTATCCAGTAAGCTTATCGCAGATCATTTCTGGTCTTCGTTCTCGGTGCGAACAAAAAGCTCCTCCCACTTCTTCGTGCAGTTATTAATAGCGGGTTTCCACTTGTTTTCGATTGTTTCGCGTCTGACTTGTCTACCCGTGAAAAGATCTGACGCCGCTTATGTTTCTACGTTCTCTGGAGCACTCGCACCCCGGTCCGGGTTTTTATAATGGGTGAGATAGGGAATGATCATACTGGATAATTATATGAACTGTGGTGGTAACGAACAGTAATCAATAGCAACCAAAAGTCTAGAAAACCGAATTTTGATATTAAACGCTAAAGTCAAGCGCTAAAGTTTGACTGTTTGTTTCATTTTTTTAGAACGACTCTTTAAACACAAAGTTCTTTTCATTAGAATAGGAAGCTTTTTAAAAAAGCTAATTACTTTAGCGTAAAGAGAAAGGTATTTAGGAGAGGGGCAATCCCTTCATAGTCGGAATAATTTCTGTTCATTTTGATTTTAAATGCTGCTCCGTATTTTCAGTTGAAAAAACTTTACAAAGTTTTTTTTTTAAAGTATTTGTAAAAAAAACATTCGTAAAATGTAATGAATGTCAGCCTTAAGGATTTCATTTCAGTATGATATTTTTTAGCTTACTTTATACATTTTGAATCGATCCCTGTCAGATAAATAAAAAAAAGGATTTTTGATGAAAGTAAAGAGCGAAATTGAATCTTAAAACGAATAAGTGTTACGCTTTGTAGTTTATGCAGGAAATATTTGAAAACCTTCTTAAATAAACTGGCTCTGGATATTTTGCCATATTTTTAAATTCAAAAAAAAACAAGTGCTGTGCTGAAAATACAAAACCGATGCAACAAAAAAGGATTAGAAGTAGAAAAATTCTTAAGTAGCCTGCAGAAAATACAAGACAAATACAAGACAATAGTCCTTTACCGGCCATGAGATCAATAGCTACAAATGAAAATTTTTTCTTACTAGACAGTTTTCTTAAAAAGTATTTTTAAATTTTTAGTTACAATGGGCTATGATTCGCCCTTTATAAGGTTGCTGATAACCATGATGTATGTTTTGTCTGAAAATGGACATTGGGGGTCGATATATTCACGAGTAATTGCAACGACTTTACAGGAAAGAGGAATGGATTTCTGTGTTTGGATCCCTGAAAATAATACTGTTGCATTTAAAAAAGGGTTTCTGAAGATATATTACTTGATAAACTGTCTATTACTTGGAACCATTTCATGTAGTGACTAGGGATCCATAAATGATATAATTCTTATTAAACTCGTGAATTTTTACTGGGGTTGGAAGCAAAACTTAGTCGTTGAATATTTTTTGTTTTAAACTTTATCATAAAATATATTTGATTTTTAGATTTAAATTAAATAAAAGTTTAAATAGGGATTAAAATCCTTTTAATAGACAGTGTTTCACAAACAGTGATAGAAATACAAAAAAATACCGGATATTTCGGTCACATATGCAGTGGCCATGATCAGCAGTAAAACTAAACAAAACAATTAAAAAACAATAATTTTAGTTTTATATCTGTAACAAATATCTCAATAAATATCTGTAGTAAATTAAAGTAAATATCTGGTATTTTTTTCTATCACAGTTTGTGAAATACTGTCTATTATAAGCCTTAAGACTGAAATAATCCATAAACGTCAATTTTGCTACCTATCCAAGAAATAAGCAGAGCTGATTGAATTGGAATTTATATAGTTTTTAAATATAAGCTTAAAAGGGCTGTACATGGCTTAAGTTATGATATTTTAATATCTTGGATAAGAGTTATGAATATTATCGTAACAGCTATTATGATGTTGGTTCTACCTGACAATACACATAATTCTGTTTCGACGATAGGAATTCGCTTATAGTAATAATAATATATATATATTTTTTTTTTTATTTTTTTTTTGAGTCTATTTAATATAATTAATAAATTTAGTTTATTTATTCTAATTTTTTCTATAGTTTCCATTTTATCTATATTTTCTTTTCTTCTCCTTCATATGTGAGTAAGTGATCATTTTAAATTTTCTTTTGTTTTTTATCTATGAGTATGTAATTCATATGTCGTCCCTCTCTTGTACAGGCCAATGAGCCTTTGAGGGATTAATAACATGTAATTTTGTAATTTTTTTTTGTATTAAAAGGATTTTATTCCTATTTGAACTTTTATTTATCGTCATGGAAAGGTAGTGTGGTCTCCGAAATAATCTAGATTTGCATTTAAATGCTTCATTTGAATATAAATATTTAAAATTTAAATCTTAAATATTTTGAATATTTTAAGTCAAAATGTACCAAATGAAACAACTAGCTATGTAAGTTTTCTGAACGGGTCAACATAAGATAAAAAAAAATATTGTACATAAAGTGAACATTAAACAAAATTGCCTGAAAATAATCAATATTGGGGTGTTTTATCCCCATTATACTTTGGTCGTCTTCCTTGAGCCTATATGTGTTCCTCTTATAGATTTTCCCCATATTAAAAAAAAAATCAACATTTTTTCAAGAATAAATTCAAGCTTTGTTATTGGATCTCACAAGACGATCAAGATCAATGCCTATATTTGGAATGTTGGAGAACCAGCATATGTTCCCAGGCTTCACATTCAATGGGACTTGGATGCAACTAAACACAAAATTCCAGATATCTGTAGCGATGATTATGAAAACTATATTAAAAAGCGAGAGGTTACGAGGAATGAAAGACAAGCTCGGAAATCGTCTTTATCCAAGCTTATCTGCGAAATTCCTGGGCCATTGAAAGAGGAGAATGGAATGAAGGTAAAGTGGATTTCTCTTGATTCGAAATGTTACATTATTTTCTTCTTTAGTCTACCTGACTTGTCACTTCCGTCACTTAATTCGAGAAACAACCATTTAAAATGCTTTTTTTTTTGAAAAGAGTGCTTTCCTATCTAAAATAAACTGAATAAGGACTTGTCAACTTTTCAACGTCAGCGAAAACACTTTAAAATCCAGATAAGAAAATCGGTACATTGTTAATGCTCTTTAACAGTAGTACAATACACAGTAAATTCTATATGATAAGTTAAGTTTAAAAAAAAAAAAAAAAAAAAAAAAAAAAAAAAAAAAAAAAAAGCAAGCTAGATAAACTTGTAAACCGACTTGTAAAAAATAAGTTTTAAATGATAAACAATTAAACCAAAAAAAATACCAATGAAAACAACTAAACAAACAAATAAACTTATAAACTTGTTTGTAAGTTTAAATAACAAACTGTCAAATATATATTTAACAAACTGAAAAGACTTCAACATTAGAGGTAAAATAAGTCTTTATTTTGATTATATATTTATTCATTAGATAAAAAAACAAGGTAAAGCCATTTGTCCACAACAGGGAGCACCAATGCAGGGGTGAAATTTTCTATGGGGCAGGGGGCAACTGCCCCTTCAGATCCAAGCTTGTCCTCCCACCCCTGACCTAAGTTCCCCCCCCTCCCCAGTTGAAATTTAGTTTCTGCAAAAAAAATCTTGTCAAAATTAAGACAAGCCTACATAATTCAAGTTTCTAGAGAAACGGGTCAGTTTTCTTTAGTTTATCTTTGCCTTAATGGCACTATATGGCTCATTTTTCAGTTTCCACTGTCATTTTTATTTGATTTGGGAAAATTGGCTGCAAATTTGCCCCCCATCACCCCCCATGATTTTGACGAAAGCGCCACTGCACCAATGTCATTGAAAAAAGCATGTTGGCAGACAACACAGAAAAACTTCCAAATCGTATTGATGTTCAATTGTTTTCCTATACATGTTATCCTAATTGCCGTAATTGGTTCTGTAAAACCTGTGACAATTTTATTTTAAGTAATTGGTTGGCTTAAGGCATAAACCTTTAAAAAAATTTCAGTGTTTCGTTTTATTTTGTTTTAATTCCTAAATTTGGACAGGACGTCCGTGATGATGCTCTCACGCGTAGTCTGAGTGTGGCGACTGCCATCCTATGGTCTGTCTTTCCAAGCTCGGCCGACATATAAGTCCGGCAATTTATTATTGACGAGCACCAGCGACCCGAGATCATAACATAATCGATCATCTTTTTTGTCTGGCCGTCGTTACTATACCAAGTGTATTTGTGTATATCTCGTCTCTGAAAGAGCGTGTTTGATATGACCAGATTATGCATATTGCAGAGCTGGAGGAGTCTTTGTCCGTTGTCATTCAGTGAATCTGGAGTCACAGGGCCAAGAACACTTCTCCACACGCACGCCCTCCCTGTCATTTATCGCCGCGTTAAGGTCTCCCAGAAGAGTGACGATGTCGCGGGGTGGGACTCTAGACAGGGTCGCTGAGAGCTCCGCATAGAACTGATTCTTTAGTTCCGCAGGACTCGGATTGGTAGGAGCATAGCATACAATAATTGTCCACTTTCCATGCTTGTGCTGGAGCTGAGCCATCAGTATTCTATCCGAAATTTGTTTATAGGAGAGAAGGCATCTCTTGGCTCTGGCGTTCAGCGCGAGGCCTACACCATTTGTCTTGCTTTTTGGGTCACCAGACCAGATCAGGTGATATCCTTCACCAATATCCTCGGACTCTCTTCCGACAAAGCGGGTTTCCGTAAGGCCAACCACAGCTATATTGAAGCGTTTTAGCTCATAGGCAAGCATTGATTTAGCTCCAAGAAAGTTGAGTGTGAGTACGTTCCAGGTGGCGAGTCGTATTCACCTTTGTCAATAAGATTCATTCGATGGTCTGAAATCGGTCCAGGGGCATGCTGGGGTCGTGGAAGGTAAAGGGGGGGTAGGTCATCCGAGGCAGTATCATCGTTTTTCGTTGCGGTAAAATTTTCGGTTGGAGGGTTGCAGGCCCAACCGACCCTAGGCCTGGGATCTAATTAGAGATAGGACTTGCCTAGATACTGAGAGTCCCTAGGGTGGGCTCCACCCACCTCATAAGGTTGAGGCTGCCCATTAACATGGAGCGTTTGGTTAGGGGAAACCCCATATCCAGAGGCAAGTGGTCAGCAGACATAGTCTGCCTCATTCCGGACGAACTCCAGCCCCACACGTCCCTTTCTACTGTAAAGGAAGTCAACATCGGAAGCAACCGAGTAGATGTGGTTGAACACTTCACTTATCTGGGATCTATTCTGTAGAATTATGGCTTGATCACAAAAGAGCTTACATCTCGAATTGCCAAGCTTCAGCACTTGTTGGGAGGCTTAGCAGCATCTGGCGAAAGCCAAACATAAGCCGCTTTACCAAAATGCGCATTTACAATACGTCAGTCAGCACCGTCCTGCTGTATGGAGCGGAGACGTGGCCAGATACAAAATCTATCCTCAGCGCCGTCGATGTCGCTCAGACGAAACATCTCCGAAGAATCGAAAGACTTCACTGGACTGACTTCGTTAGCAACCAGACTCTCCTGTCACGTACGGCTCAAACTCCTTTCTCGACGCAGCTCTCCCAGCGTACTGTTCGGTGGTACGGCCACCTCCTTTGCATGCCACGCGACGCCCCAGCACGAGTCGCATTCGACTTCGACCCCACCCTACACGAACGGAAGCGACCCAGAGGACGCCCCCACCCACTAGGTGGAAAGACAAAGCCGATGAATTCCTCACCCAAGCCCACATCCCGGTGGAAGAAGCTGCGATCCTGGCAAGCGATAGGTCAACCTGGAGGCGCCTAGTCTCATCGTTCTCTACGCCGAACCCTCGGCAGGAGCCTTAAGTCAAGTTAGGTCAAACTACGTTGAAGAAAATGGCTATCTCAAAGTTTTGATCAGATGTGTCCGGGAAAAAGGTGGGCGTGAGAGGTGGGTTCGTTTCCCTCTAAACACTTTCCACTATTAAAAAGGGCACTAGCCCTTAGAATTTCCAATCGAATGAGCCTTTTTTTAAGTTTCTACTGACAACACCTTCTATAAAAAACCTTATATGCCCCGAGGGCATAACTTACAACCCTTGCCCTAAGGGCTGTGGGGGACTGTCCTCCTCAAAAACATAATTTCTATCTGGAAATCAACTACGCTTGGCGTAGAAACTTCTGGAAATCAACTATCTGGAAATCAACTGTTTGAAGAGACTGGAGTGCCAAAGCAGAATCTTTTTGGTTTTCCATCAGATAATACATCTGTGATGATGGGGGGACAAGGGAGTGTGCAAGCAAATTTTTCGTGTGGATTTACCCAAACCTATTTGTTCTTGGGTGTACATTCCACTCCATCCATTTGTGTGCCAGTGCAGCAAGTCATAAGCTACCTACAGACGTCGAAGAATTTCTCTTGTCTTGCACTGCATAAGAGAAATTTTGGCTCAAACAGGACTAAGACGCAGTCGTATATATATATATATATATATATATATATATATATATATATATATATATATGTATATATATATATATATATATATATATATATATATATATATATATTATATATATATATATATATATATATATATATATATATATATATATATATATATATATATATATATATATATATATATATATATATATATATATATATATATATATATATATATATATATATATATATATATATATATATATATATATATATACATATATATATATATATATATATATATATATATATATATATATATATATATATATATATATATATATATATATATATATATATAACAGTTATCCAGTAATAAGTTGCTGCATGTCAGCTATGGGGGAAGAGTGGAAGATCAGTAGGTGGTTTTGGGGGAAGGCTGCTCAAACCCTCAAAGGTCAATTTTTTGGGGAATATTTAAAAAAAAATTTGTGACACGTCCTTCCGATCAATATGGATAGGGTATTCAACCTCAAGTACCGTCTCATTTGGAATGATATATTTGGACAAAGCATGTAATATTGGTGCTAGGGGGAATGGGTCCCCTATTATTGTAGGAAACTTTTAGTTTGAGTTGAAAGTTATATTTATATAGTACAAAGTGGGTGGGGAGACTCTTCAAAATAAGTGTCGAGTATTATAAGAATTGTCGGTTATTCTTGGCTAGGTTTTAGGTAAATCTATTTATGATAATAAGATGTTCATTTATTTGGAGTTTGGGGGAAGGTGGCAAAGTATTTTTCCGCTGATCGTCACAGAACAGTATATGCTAGGCTTTTTTACGTCTGCTTCCCAAAGGCTCTTGCTAGGCTCTTGTCCCTAGAATGGCTGAACAAAACAGTTCACCAAGAGGCTAAAAGAAAGGCGGGGTGCCCCAGATCCTGGCTAAAATGAATTCATTCTCTATGAAATACCATAAACTAATAAAAAATGATCTATTCATTGTTTATTTCATCTTTCCAGCCTCAGTATACGGCAGATGATACTAACATTTGGGAGAGAGCTCAGTTTATCGTATATGTGGCAAGATGTAGTGCCCTTTTTCCGTCATAAAAGTTGATCAGAAATCGCCCAAACTCTCCTTTAGTCTCTCTTTAGCCCCTTTTACTCCACCTGACATTCGGACAAAAATTTAAAGATAGCAATTCTAATCACAATAGTTCCATAGCTTTATAACTGTGCCTCCTGAGGTAATGTTGTGTGTGATACTCAATTGGCAAGGATTTCATATTATGCAAAACAGCTCATTCGAAACAGAAAGCTTTACATTTTCTTTTTAGTAGAATACCATCTTAAAATTAGACTCATGCCAGACTTGAAAAGACGCCTAATTTGAGGGTCGCAGTTGATGATCTCAAACTTAAGTCCCTCCTCCTGCAAACTAGTTGCACCTCTTTCCGATCGCGATCGTTCACAGATAATTTCATATTTTCTTTGTGATTACAAATCATTATTTTGCCAGTTATTGACTAACTGAACTTGATCAAAGTTTAATATGCAATTACTGAAATGACTTGTTCCTCAGCATTATCGTATATGTGTATAATGGAAGATCATAAAAAGTCCTAAGAAGGCTTATCTGTTCGCAAGTATTTCGTCACAATTTTATTTTTGGTGACAGATCGAATGGGGAGGGGAACGCTCAGCTATCTTTTTTGTAGGCTTTGTGCACCTGGGGCCCAATTTGAGGACGGCCTGACATTTGTTTGGCCTTAGATGGTTGACCAAAAACAACCATCTTTGGTATTCTGAAATCTTTCATCCACGAAACGTGGCCTAGCCATCTCGACCTTTCTCTCGTTGTAGTCCTAGAAAGTGGGATAGAACAGTTTTCGTACAGCTTACTGTTTGAAATACAGTCAGCCAGATGGGTAGCCAAAGCAATTCATAAAGAATTTCTCTGGAAAACATGTAATAAATCCTCTTCTCTCTTTCAGAGCTCCCACGTTTAGCGTCCACTTGCTTATGTGTCGTGATTTTGTTTGCCTTTCCATAATTATTACCAGTAAAACATTTTTTCATTGATAAACCTCAATCAACTTCTTCGACTCTATTGATACTCCTCTCCTAATATTCTCTAGTAAAGTTCTTACAAAATTTATATTATTGCTCTTTATTTCAACAGCTAAGTATTTCATAATCTTCGTTGTAATTTTAGTGTGTATTATTTTTAGAACCCGTTCCCCTTTTTGGCTTTTATTTATTCATTTTTTCAGATTGTATCAATAGAGCTTGACGTTTCAAATTTTGTGAGTGGTAGTGACACATGGAACATTGGTTTCAAAGTGGATTCTGCTAGTGAAGAATCTTTAGCGCTTCAAGCAGATAACGTTTTCATTATTGCACAATCCCTCCAGACTCAAGTTGATCTTGCAATTCAAGAGTAAGTTAATGACCTATTAAAAAAAATACTCTATTTAAATATAGTATTGAAACTCAGTTTGAATTTAGGTTCTCAATATGATTAATCAGCGTCGTTGCAAATATGTCATATGCTAACTTTCGCGGGATTAATCATATATTGATACTGTCTAGTTGTTATGGAACATTGTCTAATGATACAATCTGATTGAAGTTGACCTTGTAATTCAAGTGGGTTCATGACTTGTATTTATCAAAATTTAATAAAACATAAAATCGCGAAGAAAACGAGGACAATTAACAGCCAGTGAAAAAATAGAAAAATTATGCAAATATTTCGGTCAAGACCTCCGCTTGACCGTTCTCAGTGCAGAATAAAAGTAATAAAAATATAAAAAACCAAACCTTAAAATGAAAACACAAAACTAAAATTGGACGACCTTTTCTCAGTAACGGTGAAAGGGTAAACCCTTTCAGAAGGGAGTTATATATCGTGTATCGCAGCCTGAGAAACTTTACCAGACTTTCGAAACAGGGAAGAAGCGCCCTCAAAAAGTCATGGGTTCTTAATGAATATTACACTAGTAGATTCTTCATATCAGAAAACCCTGTTATAGACATTTCAAGCTTCTATCTATACAAATGTGGATTTCGCTTTTTTTTTTTTTTTTTTTTTTTTTTTTTTTTTTTTTTTTTTTTTTTTTTGCCCGAAGAAAGATCATTTATGCGTGTTTTTTTATTTTCTTTTGTTTTTTTTTTTTTCGGGGGAGGACTCATTTAAACAGAAATTAAAAACTTAATACCCTTTCAAAGTGACCGAATAGATTGGAGGCCCCCTCTCACGCCCTTTTTTCTTCAAAGACATCCGATCGAAACTTTGAGATAGCCATTTTCTTCAGTGTATTTGAAAGGTCCAATAACTATGCCTTTGGTATGATATGACCCACCACAGCCCCTGAAAAATGGGCTATAAGCTATGGTATATGCATATAGTATCTGCTATTGGGAAACATTACGTGATTTTTCTGGGGATGATTTTCTACTGAGGGGGAGGTGGATTTTCTGGCCTTATTTTAGAAAAACAATCAGAAATTTAATAAGTAGAGGCATTTTTTTTCATTAAAGTTAAAGGAGCAAGATTTAAACTTTAAAAGAACATGAATTATTCCATATTTGAGGGGGGTTGGCCTTTCCTCAACCCCTTGCTTTTTACACTGAAGTTTGACTTTTTTGTCCCAATTCTTTAAGAATGACTTCTGAAACACATGGGCTGATGATTTTGAATAAGAAATGTTTTCAAAGCACCAAAACACCCTTAGCGTAACGATCGAGGGATTGAGGAGGGAGCAACCCCCTAGTGTAAGGTTTAATTCCTCTTCATGTCAAGTTTTAGTGTGACTTCTTACTTTCAGCTGAAAAAAGTTTTTTTTGATTTAATTTTAAATTAAATAAGTCGTACAAGGTTATTTATACGTGTAACTGTGTATTTATGAAATCAACTGAGAATATTGCTGAAAGTATTACCGAAAGGGTTACAAAAGAAATCTGGTGATTTTCCTTCTTTTTTTCTTCTTTTTTCTTTTTCCTTTTTCCTTTCCTGCTTTTCCTTCTTTTTTCCCTTAGAACCAGTACACGTACATAAAATTTCTGTTTCTTTCCTCTTTTTCGCATTCACGTCTCTTGAATGAAAATATTAATGAATAAATAAGATCGAGGCGCACCAACTAATGCAAAGTAAAAATGCTAAGTTAAACAATTCTCCTCCAAGATAAAATTTCAAAAATTAAATCCTATAAATTTGTTTGGTACTTAAGGAGAAAATCTTACCGATTAGATTGATCGCCATTGTTGAACTTTAGCTCTTTTTTTATGAAATTTCAAATAATTTTTGTGTTTTTCACAATTAAACTGTAGATTTTACCTTTACTTTAAGGCCTTCGACTCCTGAATATACATTTGACCTCGAAAGAGAGAAAAGAGTCCCATTCAATCAAAGATTCTACGTTTTTCAAGAAGGAGACAGTCCTGTTGAGAGGGTAGGAGTTGAAATTGAGCTGCCTGTTAACATATCTAAAAGTGGAGCAGGAATTATTGACTTATTAAATGCTGAGGTTAGTAATTTTCAAATCGTTTTAATCATTATTCAAGCAAAAAAATAGACCTTAGATCCTGCAGACCCAGGAATGGTAGTAACATAGAAATACGGCTACTACTACTAACAACAAACCGCAGCACCAAGCCGCCTGAGGCCAACATAGCTACGCACGCTCCTCCTCCATCCCAATATATTCAAAGCCACCTCTTTTACACCCGCCCACCAAGTTCACATTTCCTTTAAATCTTTCTTTATGACGTCCTCCCGCACCAGACGAGGACGACCTGCTTTCCGTTTAGCACTAGACGGTTGGCCGAAACGAACAATCTTCGGCAATCTGTCATCCTTCATCCGCACAACGTGCCCTATCCACCTCAACCTTTCTTTCATTATAGCCCTAGAGAGCGGTATTGAACCACATTTTTCGTATAGCCTATTGTTTGAAATACGGTTAGTAAGCCGAGTACCCAAAAACAATCCTTAATATCTTCTCGGGGGCATAATATCTTTAAAATTCCAAGGACATCAAAATTAAAACATTTTTTGAGCCCCCCTGGCTCCATCTTCAGTCTATTTGTAACTAAAAACCGGGATTTTCTACGATTTTTCTTTTGGTTGTTATACAACATTACGATTTTTTCATTGCATAAATTCTCTCCGTTGTTGCCACGATTGAATCGTAAAAAGAGGCAAGTGAAAACTTGTCCTGTTTATAAACAAGCCAAACCAAAGGTTTGAAACACCCAATTTACCTGCAGCTGATCGTCGAGCAAAGCAACATTAGTAGGTGATGTTGCATTGCTATGTTCGCCTATTATGTTCGGTCGAGCTATGGAACAAATGTAGGCTAGTGGGAATATGTAAAAATTAAGTTACAATAGTGACAATACAAACCAAAAGAAAATCTGGATTCTATTGATTTGTAAATAGTTAGTAAAAGAATAAATATAACGGAATAGGATGGCTTAATTGATCTTTCTAAAGACTGTTTCTTTAGGCAAGTCAAGTAACTGATAATTTGAAGATTTAACCATGAATAATGTTAGTAATATCCATATGAATGTATAGCTTGTATTTATCGCAGTGTTTGTCTTTTGCTACAACAATCAGGAAAGCCTCCCATCTAGAGGTTGATGATAATATTTTTTCTCTCATTTTCTGCTGATTTTCAAACACGCTTTTTATTTTCAAACTTGGTGCCTGCTATGCGTATAACTAACTAACTGCATGTGGGGGTCTTATTAAAAATTTAGTTCTAGGGCATATCTAATTTTTTAAGACGTATATGGTTGTGTTAGCATCCACTTAACCAACTTAAAGATTCATGTTTTTTATTTAGCGCCCTTTTTTTTTTTTTTTTTTTTTTTTTTTTTAATTTCTTTTTTTTTTAATTTTTAATAATTTTTTTTAAACCCACCTCCTCTCCTCTCAGTGGTACTAATTTCATTAATTCCGAAACTGACAACTACATTTATGTACCACCTACACTAAAAAAAAAAAAAAAAATTAAAAAAAAAAAAACCTACAAATTTTTTAACTTTACATTATCATAACAATTAAACTATAAATTTGAGCAGTTAATACATTACAGATTTCATTTGGGGGCATTCTACAACCAATTAACCAACATTAATACAACATCTGCCTAGCCGCTTTGCAGGGTGCCCTTCCGGTATAGGGAACCCCTTCCACGGTGGCACCAACTATCAAACTCCAAGAAAATACTTTAATTTGCCTCCAAAATCCCTCTGTTTACCTTATAATCCCATCCTCCCAAATTACTCTCTCTTACCTCAAAAACGCCCAAAATAAAAAACTTTGTCTGAACATCATCTTACACAAACATACCCTCAACACTTAGACAAAGTTTTCATTTTTATTTTTTTTCTTTATTTCCTCATTTTCTAAAAACCCTTTTCAACTGCTCAAATTCCAAAAAAAAAAAAAAAAAAAAAAAAAAAAAAAAAAAAAAAAAAAAAAAAAAAAAAAAAAAAAACATAATTTAATAAATGTTCATTTCAAAATATTTCTCAAATCTATTACTTATTCTCAAAAAATCTACTTCTTTATCCAAAAACTTTTTAAAAATATCGATATTTATTTTTTCCTTCCTTTTTCTTCTACTCCATACATACCGGCATAAATTTCCTACTATAAAAACACACCATATTTTTCTTTTTATCCTCCATTTTTTCCCTTATATCTAACTTTATAATCCTTTTTTTTATCCTCCTCACTTTCTATACTCACACCTAAATTTCTTACTATCTCAAAAACAAAATTAAAAATATTTTCATTTTTCTCACACTCCAAAAATTCATGAGATAGTCCATCTAGTACCACCTCTGAACAGAGGTGACACCTTGGGTTTTCACTTCTAATAAAACGCGCAATTCTATCTCCATACGGCATAATCCTATGTATTATCATAAACATAACTTCTCTCACCTTTGTTTCCATGGGGAAGGCGTGGAGGTTACTAAATGCTGTTTCAAAATTTATAAAAGGTTCTTTTTCCTTTACATGATAAATTGGTTCATTTTCTGTCAATTTCAGCAAATTTCCAATTTCACGTTTTTCATTTTTTCCTCTACTTCTAACAGGCCAGTTTCTTTTGCCTGTTGTATAACTTTAAAAATGTTTCGTGCATACATTGGGATCTTTGTTTCTGGAAAATCTTCAATATTTAGCGCCCTTGGTACTTTATATTTTAAAGATTAATGAACCAGATTAATGAACCAGATTAGAAGAGCTAGATTAATGAACCTTTTAGACGCTTCTAGGGCTTGATATTTGACTTGATTCCCGATAAGTTTCACTTAGCTCTACTGTTTTCTTTAAGATATCAAAACAGTTTTTTCGAAAAGTGATTGTTTACCCTAATGGTCAATCAGTTCTCTTTTTTTTTACTTTCAAAATACTGATAATTCAAAGTATCTAAAACTCAAAGTTGTCCAGTGTATTCATACTTGAAGTTCTAATTTATGCATTATTTAGTTGAGTGCAGGAACACAGATGAAGGGTTCAAAGAAGACCTAAATTTCTTCGGCAAAAAACTATCAGACAAACCCATTTGGCTTTGTTTAATGTTTTATTGATTAATTTCGGTTTCTCCCAGAAAACATTTTGCAGCAGGCCTACTTCGAAATTGATTTGTGTGTTGTTCAATTGCAACCAAAGTAGGGTTTAAAATTGTTTAAATTGACTCTGGGGGTCTGTTTCTTTGAATTTACTTTTTCTTAAATTGACGGCTTTAAAACCCAATGTTATTTACAGATTCATTATTATCTTTTAGATTGAGCTGAGTCGCTTTTTACGAACAATTTCTGATAATATTGCAATGACTGGCACTCCCAATGTAGAGAGAAAGAGAGGGAAATAAAGAGAACAGAAAAGGTGAAAGAGAAAAACTTATAGGCAGAGAGGTAATGAAAAATAGGGACAGAGAGGGAGAGGGTGACACAGGGAGGGAGAAAGGGAGAGGCAGAAAGAAGATAGAGAGAAGAAGAGAGAATGATAAAAGAAAAATTGAGGGATCATCACAATAATGAGAAAAATTAGAACCTTATATGAATTTGGATATCAAACTCTTAAATTTCTGTGTTTTGACCAAACTTTAGGCTTTTTAACTGAATTTTGCCATGTTTTAAAATGTCACATACAATGCTAAACTTTTGGATTCTTCATCGTGCAACATTTTTAAAGTAAAAGAAAACATGTCTAGCTTTTGGAGGAGTTGCGTATTTTTGATTATTGAAATTCAGTGCTAATTTGTTTAATAAATACCATGCAATAACAAAGAAGTTACTAGGCCTCTCCAATGTTAAATAGCAGCTTGTGAGACTATCTCTGTTCATCCGTTAACTTATTTTAAAGGCTCGAATTGGTGAGCGACGTTTCCAGTGTCAAGGGCCCTTTTTTATACCATCGTCGGATAACCTCGTAATCCCCACCCCTTCTAATAACGAAACTACAGAGCAAAAAACGTGTGAAGAGATTTGATGATGCTGAAACCTCACTCGGTAAAGATTACATTGAAGATGAGGCTGTAGAAGACGAGCAGCAGCAAATGACAGAATTTGATCTTTTTGATTTTCTTGCCACATCAGTGAAGCCCAGTGAAAGGTAACGTTTTAATTCATGTAAGAACCTCTCTAAGATTTTGATTCTTTCTGTCCACTTACCTTACTTTTGAAACTCTTATTTCAAAATTGTTTTGAGAAGAAGGAATGAAATTATATTGACTAAGATTACTTTAAGATTACTAATACCCTGCGGTAATACAATAGACTAATGCTCCGCTTGGCAGTGCGGGTTCTGGGGTTCGATTCTCCCTCCCACATGGTTGGGAAAGAGACTTGTTACCTGTACCCGTCCCCGTAAAACAGACTGGGCAGCTGCACCCTAAACGTTGATTCCACGCCCTATCGTCAATGGCTCTGGAGTATCTTTATCCTTTTCATCATCCTAAGATTTCTTAGATTAGTACGTATTTTTCTATCTCTCTTTAGTCTAATTTTATCCTAGCTTGCACTTTAGCAATGTATTCCTTCTTTTCTTCGGACAACAGTGTTCTCTGATGAACCAAAGAATATTCTTGAGACATAGGTATTTCGAGACGTAAAAAGACTTTTACAAAGGAATGGTTTAACTTTTGAGTTGTTTTTTTTTTAAATTCTGGAAAGAATCTAACATCAGTAGAGTATCAAAGTGGAGCCTATCAGATCCTGTGCACTTGTTAAAGCTCCTATGTAGAACCTAATAACCAGAATTTAAAAAATTAGATTACTTCAACATAACTAATCTATTGCACCAACCCTAAAGCAAAACTCAAAACTTGGAAATTTCACGTCGGCTCTGTTTAAAACACATTTTTAATTTCCTGATCCATTTTATTATGCTTGAAAATGTCTCTCTGATTTCTAGGGACCAGGATTGAAAAAAAAGTTTTTAGGGAAACCATTAAAATTAAAATATCTTATTCAAAAAACTGGCTTTGAACAGAGATGCAAAGGGAATTTGGCTTAAATTGAATTTATGATAATTTACTACAGTCAAATAAAGTAAATTTCGTTTCTCTGAATACCATAGACCTTCATTTACCTGATAATGAATATTCACCTAAAAATCAAGTCAATGGCCTGGAAACTGGGAAGTCTGAGATTTGCATCTGCAACTGGTTGAAGAGAATAAGAGCGTTAAACAATATCTAATTGAACTTGCTGTTTAGTATAAATGTCGATGTTTTATTTGTATTAGTTTATCAGCTGAAAACGGCTACTGTATATGTAACCGAAATATCTAGAAATTTTTGTTGTTGTTTCACTGTCAAATAAAAGAATTTGTCCTTATTGAACTGTTATATTTTTTAGACACTAAGTGGTAAGACAATAAGGTAGGGTCATATTTTTTTAAAAAAAAAAGTCCACTGATGATAGACAGCAGCAGGTAACGAAACTTGATCTTTTTGAGTTTCTTGCTTATATAAATTAAGCCCACTGAAATTAATGTTTTATTCAAGAACCTCTCGAAATTTTCTATTAGTTTCGTCCACATAATCTATTTCTGGAACTTTTATTTCAGGTAGTATTTTGGGAAGAAGAAACGTTGTAATATTTAAAAATCAAATATCCCTGTTAAACTTTCCTAAAATAAAGTTTCTTGTAACATCTCAGAATACTTCAAGATTACTTTGAACACTTAAGAGTGCATATTTTTTCATCTCTTTTTCTTAGATTTAAAAATTAAGTAGCACGGGACGAAGCCTCGCTTGGTGAAAAAGAAAGACAGTTTCTTATTAATCTGTTTCGCAACACAACTTCAATTTTGTTTTGTTTTTTTTGCTGTGAAAGTAAAGCAATTATACATTTTATAATTATTAAACAATATGAAAATAAAAATATTTAGGGGCTTAAGACAATTTCTATATTATAGATGTTTTTGCACAGAAGGAAGACAATTTCCATTATATTCCGTGAAAAATTTAAGGCATTCCATGCTCTAAATTTTTTTTTTTTTGAAAATCTAGGAAACAAATACTTTAATTTTGCATTCAGCTTTATCTCTGGAGAACTGTGTGACTTTTTTAATCCAAAGACTGTAAGACTCTGGGAGTTATACAAGCACACAGATCTGATCCTCAGGTGGGATGTCAAAGGCATAAATGAGAAAAAGTTCATTTTAGGCAATTTTTTTTTTTCAATTTTTCTATGTTGATGATGCTGTGTGTAAATTTCAAGGATGATTTCACGTGTCCCCCTATGAGTAAAGACATGCTGGAACTAACACCCTCTTTTAATAACGTCTAATGTAAGCCTGTTCTATCATGAGATATCATTTGTGTTTTTTTTTTACATATTTTTTTTTTGAACATCTCAAAAAAAAATTTTGAGACGTCATTACTTAAAGCTAACTGTGCAGAAGCACCTACTGTCATCCATTAATACAAAGAGAAACCGATTGGAAATATTCAATATTAAACTCTGTGATAAAATCATTGGCGTGAAGATGAAAATGCACAGTTTACATCAGACTCTTAATAATTATCTTAAAAGATCATCCAGATCAAACTGATCATGGGTCGAGGGACAATTAGTCCCCTTACCTAAATTTGTTTTGAAGAATTTTTTCGTATGTTCATCTAGGGATATGATATGGGATAAAGCACAGAAGTCTACACCTAGCACTATACCCAATTATACCACTAAACCGTAAACGTATATTTTTAGTTAATTTTTAACTTTATGATATTTTACATTTTTAGGACATCAACAGAAAAGTATTCTGCATTTAAAGAAGAAAGCAGGCCTAAAGCAGCGTTGACTTCAAACAAAGGAATTGTTCTTGACTGTGGGGATGAATTTTCATGTGCAAAGATTACCTGTGATGTTGGACCACTGCATAAAAATGAAGAATTAACTGTTAACGTTAATGCAGCCCTGAAACTTGACAATCTTGGTAATAATAACAATAAACATGATTTAAATAAATAATCCTCGAGTGATACAAAAAACCACTAAGATGGCACTAGTAACTGCCATAGATTTGATTCAATGAATTAAGCAATCAAAAATTGAGTCACTCTTCCCTCCAAAATTTTCGCAATGTTTTTGTTTCCCGTATTTTCCCATATTTGTTGTACGATTCTTCGTTTTTTACAAATGAAATATAGATCAAACACAAATTAAAACGAATAATTAACTTAAATTTAAAAAGAAAAAAATACCACACAAAAGAATGGGGCTACCCCTACCAAGCTTCTAAAGACCAGAAAATCAACCAAAAACAATCAATTAATCTAGTCTTATTAGTCGGATATGCTGAAAATGTTTTTTCATCAATTCAAAATATTCCTTCCCCAAACTAAATAAATTGCTGTAAAATTACCAATGTTGATTTTAAAAGTTCACTGTTCATTATTCAGAGGGGGAGGGTGGGAGTTGGCCTAATTCTTATTTGTGAGAATATCTGTTAATTTAAAGTTTGACTTGATTAATCACTCTGATTTCTTGTCGCTTTAAGTTTCATCTACATGATATTTAGCATATCGGTTGTTATGTTTGACGTGATTACTCATATAGATTACAGTTCATTTAAACCCTTGTTGGGTTTCCCCCTTTTTCAAAATATCAGAAAATTTTCTTCTGCCATTAAATTGCGATCGGTAAATTTGGAACTGACGAATCATACATACTTGAAATCAGCATAAAAATAGATTTATTTGATTTAAGTACGTGCTGTTTTCTTAAATTCAGTTTTTTTTTTAGTTTTGGTTTCTGTTGACAAGAGTTGCTCCTTGCTTACTGTTCATTGCTATGAAGAGTTTATTAATGAATCATATTTTGTCTGAGTAATATTTTTGAAAATATTCCAGTCAAAAGTTGTAAACATTTGAAAGATATGAAAAACGTGCCTATTTTATATAATATGATCAAATATTGATTATTTAAAGATGATATCTTCCAAGCTTAATGGCAAATAACACGTGGAAATATAGTAGCAGGCTCCGTGCCCAAAATGAAAGAGTATATATCAATTTTTTCTTAAAATAAGCCGGAAAAGCACAAATCGTTAGTTATATGGAGTCCAATTTATTATGGAGTTGAGTTATTCAGCTCAACTCCATTTGATGTTTTTTTATTGTAATCCTCAAGCATAAAGAAATTTCTGCAAAAATCTTAAAAGCCTAATTTTATTTTATCTCCTGTAAGAAAAGGGAAGCATCCTGTTCGTCATTTGGATTTGGGTCGAACTCATTTTTATTTACATATTTGTAGTCATTGATATTATCAAGCAGTTCATGGTAACGAACTGTAAGTAAGGAGCAACCCGGCTCAATAGTAACCAAAGTCCTAAAAAAAGGAATTTCGATAGCAATAGATACATCAAAAGAGTCAGATTTTTTATGCTGATTTCAAATATATGAGTTTCTTTAAGTTACCTATCAAAACTTGTGCTCCTGAGAAAATTTGCCTTATTTTCGAAAAAAGGGGAAACACCCCCTAAAAGTCATAGAACCTTAAAATCACACCATGAGATTCAGGGTATCAAAGAACCCTACTGAAGAGGTTTCAAGCTCCTATCTGCAAAAATGTGAAATTTTGTATTTTTTGCCTGAAGAAAGATTACGGATGCGTGTTTATTTGTTTTTTGTTTTTTGGTGTTTTTTTTTTTTCTCCAGGGGTGATTGTATTGACCCATTGGTTCTAGAATATCGTGGGAGGGCTCATTCAAATGGAAATTAAAATTCTAGTGCCCTTTTTGAGTGACCAAAAAAAATGGAGGGCAACTAGGCCCCTCCCACGCTCATTTTTTCCCAAAGTCACCCAATCAAAATTTTGAGATAGCCATTTTGTTCAGCATGGTCGAAAAATCTAATAACTCTTCTTTGAGGATACTTAATCCCCCACAGTCCCCGGGGGAAGGGCTGCAAATTATGAACTTCGCCCGATGTTTACATATAGTATTGGTTATCGGGACGTACAGACGGTAATAGGGGATTTTATTCTAGCAGTGAGGGGGGGGGGGGGTTGGATCGGGGGTCCCGTGGGAGGATCTTACCATGGAGGAAGTGGTCATGTGGGAGGGGACATTGCTATGAAGAGGGCCCCGAATTTCCCAGCATTATTTTAAAAAGCGATCAGAAATTAAATAAAAAAAAAAAACACATTTTCAACTAAAAACTTTTCAACTGAAAACTTTTCAGCATAAAAACTTAAAACGAACAGAAACTATTACGTATATGATTGGGTTCGCCCCCTAGTCAATACCTCGCTCTTTACGCTAAAGTTTTTTTAGTACTTTCATAGGAGCTGTTTATTCTAATTAACGGCCTTTGTGATTAAGGGGTCATTCTTAGAGAATTGGAAAAAAATTCGAACTTTAGCGTAAAGACGAGGCATTAACTAGGGGGGTGAACCCCCCTAATATACGTAATAAAAATATACGAATATAGAAGTTCGTTACTTAAGTTAATTCGTAAGTTATGTATATTTATTACTAATAAAATCGTTCGAAAATAAAATTAATCACTTTTCGGGAAAGCCATTTAGCCAAAATCGCTAATGGCCATTGGAAATTGCAAAGTAATATGCGATTTCGTTTTAATTATTCAAGTACGGTGAGCCAAAATCAAAACTGCATTAATCTAAAAACGTTCAGAAATTAAATAAAAAAACAAGTTTTTTTTAAACTGAAAGAAAGGAGCGACATTAAAACTTAAAACGAACAGAAATTATTCCATATGTGAAAGGGGCTGTCCCATCCTCAATGCCTCGATTTTTACGCTAAAGTTTGACTCTTTCTCACAACTCTATTTTTAAAACAATAAAAAAAACTTTAGCGTAAAGAGCGAGGCGTTGAGGAGGGGACAGCCCCTTTCATATATGGAATAATTTCTGTTCGTTTTAAGTAAGATAGCATAAACAGACGCTTAAAAAATAATTTGACTAGTTTACAAAATACGTCATAGAATTAAGCCAATGGAACCGGAGAAAGACAGCAATTCTGACAGACGCTAAAAAATAATTCACATTTTATTTTCATCAAACAGTTCGTGGTAACGAACTGTAAGTAAGGAGCGACCCGGCTCAATGGTAACCGAAACTCTAAAAAACGGAATTTTGGTACCAATAGATACATCAAAAGAATCAGATTTTTGTTCTGATTTCAAACATATAAGTTTCATCAAGTTTAATTTTACCCATCAAAAGTTACGCGCCTGAGAAAATTTGGCTGATTTTCGAAAAAAGGGTGAAAGACCCCCTAAAAGTTATAGAACCTTAATGAAATTCACACCATCATATTCAGCGTATCAGAGAACCCTATTGTAGAGGTTTCAAGCTCCTATCTACAAAAATGTGGAATTTTGCATTTTTTGCCAGAAGAAAGATCACGGGTGCGTGTTTATTTGTTTGGTTTGTTTTTTTTTTCCCAGGGGTAATCGTATTGACCCAGTGGTCCTAGAATATCATAGGTGGGCTCATTGGAACGGAAATTAAAAGTTCTAGTGCCCTTTTTAAGTGACCATAAAAAATGGAGGGCAACTAGGCCCCCTCCCACGCTCATTTTTGTCTCAAAGTTACCCAATTAAAATTTTGAGATAGCCATTTTGTTCAACATAGTCGAAAGTCTAATAAATATGTCTTTTACGATGACTTAATCCCCCACAGTTCCCAGGGGAAGGGCTGCAAGTTATGAACTTTGCCCATTGCTTACATATTGTATTGGTTATTGGGAAGTATACAGACACTTTCAGGAAGAATTGTTTTCTGGTGGGGGGGGGGGGGCTGGAGGCGGTTACTCGGGAGAATCTTTCCGTGGAGGATGTTTCTTTGGGGTAAGGGACATTTCTATGAAGAGGGCGCCGGGTTTCCAAGCATTATTTAAAAAACGATAAGAAATCAAATTAAAAAAAAAAAAAAAAAAACAGTTTTTACAACTGAAAGTAAGAAGCAACATTAGAACTTAAAATGAACAGAAATTATTACGTATATGAGGAGGTTCTCCCCCAAGTCAATACCTCGCTCTTTACGCTACAGTTTTTTTTTAGTGGTTTCAAAAGAGCTATCTATTCTAATTAAACGCCCTTTGTGATTCAGGGGTTTGTGAATTAAAATTTTTTTTAACTTTTAACGTAAAGAGCGTGGTATTGACTAAGGGGAGAACCCCATCATATACGCAATAACATATACGTAATTAAAAAAAAAAACAATAAAAAAAAAAAAAACAAGCGATACGGCTCAATAGTAATCGAAACTTTTAAAAACGGAACTTTGATGTCAATAAATGTATCAAAAGAATGGGCTTATAATGTTGATTCTAAATATATGAATTTTATTAAGTTTAGTATTACTCATCAAAGGCTACGAGCCTGAGAAAATTTACCTGATTTTTAAAGAGGGGGGAAACATCCCCTAAAAGTGAAAAAATTTTAATGAAAATCACACCGTCAGATTCAGCGCATCAGAAAACCCTATAACATAGGTTTCAAGCTCATATCTGCAAAAATCTGCAACTTTGTATTTTTTTGCCAGAAGAAAAATATACGAATATAGAAGTTCGTTACGGAAGTTAATTTGTAAATTACGTCAGAACCAAATTTAGAGACAGCCATTTAACAAAAGAAAGGTAAAATTTTTATGCAAATTTTGTTTACTTATTCAATAACGGTGAGCCAAAATAAAAGCTGCATTAACTAAAAAACGATCAGAAATTAAATAAAAAAAAAAACAAGTTTTTTAAACTGAAAGTAAGGAGCGACATCAAAACTTTAAACGAACAGAAATTATTCCGCATATGAAAGGGGCTGTCCCCTCCTCAACGCCTCGCTCTTTACGCTAAAGTTTGACTCTGTCTCACAACTTTATTTTTTAAAACAATAAAAAACTTTAGCGTAGAGAGCGAGGCGTTGAAGAGGGGACAGCCCCTTCATATACGGAATATTTCTGTTCGTTTTAAGTTTTAATGTCGCTCCTTACTTTCAGTTTAAAAAAACTTGTTTTTTTTTTATTTAATTTCAGAACAAAGTCCATACTCTTTTGAAGTAATCTCTATTTTAAAGACTAAAGTAACAATAGACGAGTTTAACTTTTAATCTATAGTCAAATCTTTTGTTTTTCAGATGGAAAAACTAGGTGAAAAAAAGCTAATTGAGTTAGTAATGCATGCCAAAACTTTTTTGGTGGAGCCACAGAATGCAATAGTAGCTGATAATGGCAGGTTTGAATTGTTTTTGCCACTTTCTATACTAAACTGGGTTTTACGCTTGTGCATGATGAACAAGGTTTCGAATATTTATCTGACTGGACGTTCTTTTATAGAGAAAAACATTTCTTATAGAATAGAAAAAATATAAGAAAAGAAAAAGCTGGGCTCCCACGGCGTCAATAAAGTTAATAAGGCTGTTCACAAAGTTAATAAACCGTTTTCCTCGCATAACTTTGTTGACTTTATTGCAGTCGGAAAGAAGTTAAACTTATTTCACCTTTTCAAGAAAGTCCACAAAGTTCAACCAATAGCAGAAGACGTTTGAAAAATTTCAAATAAACAAAATACAAATTAGTCTCTAAAAATATAATCGTGTATACTTGTTTCAATATTTAGCTTGGTAAAAGAAACAAAAAAATATTTTCATTTACTATTAAAAGAAAAGATGCTTAAAAGGATGGTTTTCTCTAATCCATGTCTGAGTATTTCAGTTACTTTCTATGAAAAACTGCTGTTAAATCAAAAAGATGAAGTCCTTGCGAGTAGGACAAACTTTATGGTTCGTACTTTAATAACAAACTTTATTAACTTAATTGACGCCGTGAGAGCCTTGCATAAGGATTATCATCATTATATAACCTCTAAAGCACTAATTATTTCGCTGGTGGTTGAACATCCCTATCCAACAGTTCGTGGTAACGAACTGTAAGTAAGGAGGAACCCGGCTCAATATTGACCGAAACTCTAAAAAAACGGAATTTGATACCAATAGATATATCAAAGGAATCAAATTTTTATGTTGATTTCAAATATATAAAGTTTTATCAAGCTTAGTCTTACTCATCAAAGTTACGAGCACGAGAAAATTTGCCTTATTTTTGAAAAAGGGGTAAATATTCTCTAAAAGTCCAAGAATCTTAATGAAAAAACACCATCAGATTCAGCGTATCTGAGAACCCTATTGGAGAGGTTTCAAGCTCATATCTACAAAAATGTAGAATTTTGTATTTTTTTGCCAGAAGAAAGATCACGGATGCCTGTTTATTTGTTTGTATGTTTTTTTGTTGTTGTTATTTTTTCCCCAGGGGTGATCGTATCGACCCAGTGGTCCTAGATCATCGGGAGAGGGCTCTTTCAAACGGAAATTAAAAGTTCTAGTGCTCTTTTTAAGTGACCAAAAAAAAAATTAGGCCCCCTCCAACGCTAATTTTTTTCCCAAAGTCACCCAATCAAAATCTTGAGATAGCCATTTTGTTCAGCAAAGTCGAAAAATCTAACAGCTATGTCCTTGAGGACGACTTAATCCCCCACAGTCCTTGGGGGAAGGGCTGAAAGTTATGGACTTTGCCCATTGTTTACAAATAGTGTTAGTTATAGTATTGGTTATTGGGAAGTATACAGACGTTTTCAGTATTTTTTTTCTGGTGGGGGGTCAGGGAAGGGGGTTATATGGGAAGATCTTTCCATGGAGGAATTTTTCCTAGGGGAAGGGAATTTTTCCACGAAGGGGGGCGCCAGATTTCCCACCATTTAAAAAAATGATCAGAAATTAAATAAAAAAACCAACTTTTTTCAGCTGAAAGTAAGGAGCAACATTAAAACTTAAAACGGACAAAAATTATTGCGTAGGTCTATATGAGTGGGCTCGTCACACCCCCCCCCCCCCCCCCCCCCCCCCCCTCAATACCTCACTCTTGACGCTAAAGTTTCTTTTAGTACTTTCAAAAGAGCTATTTATTCTAATTAAGCGTCATCAAACAGTTCGTGGTAACGAACTGTAAGTAAGGAGCGACACAACTCAATAGTAACCGAAAATCTTAAAAATGAATTTTGATACCAATAGATACATCAAAAGAATTATATTTTTATGCTGATTTCAAATATATAAGTTTCATCAAGTTTAGTCTTACCCATCAAAAGTTAAAGTCCTGAGAAAATTTGCCTTATTTTCGAAAAAAGGGAGATTGACACCCTAAAAATCAAAGAACTTTAATGAAAATCACACCATCAGATTCAGCGTCTCAGAGAACCCTACCATAGAATTTTCAAGCTCCTATCGGCAAAAATGTGGAATTTTGTATTTTTTGCCAGAAGAAAGATCAAGGATGCGTGTATATTTGTTTTTTTTTTTTTGTTTTTTTTTTTTGTTTTTTTTTTAGGGGTGATCGTATCAACCCAGTGGTCCCCAGAATATCGCAGGAGGGCTCATTCAAACGTAAATAGAAGTTCTAGTGCCCGTTTTAAGTAACCAAAAAAATGGAGGGCAGCTAGGCCCCCTCCCATGCTCATTTTTTCCCAGTCACCCGATCAAAATTTTGAGCCATTTTGTTCAGCATGGTTAAAAAATACAATAACTATGTCTTTGAGGATGGTTTAATCCCCCACAGTCCCTGGGGAAAGGTCGGCAAGTTATGAACTTTGCCCAATGTTTACATATAATATTGGTTATTGGGAAGTATACAGAAGTTTCCAAGGGGGATTTTTTCTAGTAGTCGGAAGGGGTGGATCGGAGGTTACGCGGAAGAATCTTTCCATGGAGGAAGTTTTCATGGAGGAAGGGACATTGCTATGAAGGGGGCACCGGATTTCCCAGCATTATTAAAAAAAACGATCAGAAATTAAATAAAAAAAGACAACTTTTTCAACTGAAAGTAAGGAGCAACATCAAAACTTAAAAAGAACAGAAATTATTATGTATATGATTGGGTTCGCCCCCTAGTCATTACCTCGCTCCTTACGCTAAAGTTTTTTTTTTTACTACTTTCATCAGAACTATTTTTCTAATTAACAGCCTTTGTGATTAAGGGGTCATTCTTAAAGAATTAGAACAAAATTTGATTTTTAGTATAAAGAGCGAGTTATGACTAGGGGATGAAACCCCTAATATACGTAAAAAAAATATAAGAATATAGAAGTTCGTTACGTAAGTTAATTCGTAAGTTACTCAGAACAAAATTTCGAGAAAGCCATTTAGCAAAAATAAAAAAGTAAAATTAACATACAAATTTCGTATTAATTATTCATGTACGGTGAGCTAAAGTCAAAGCTGCATTAATTAAAAAACGTTCAGAAATTAAATGAAAAAGCAAGTAGCTGAAAGTAAGGAACGACGCTAAAAACTTAAAACGAGCAGAAATTATTCCGTATATGAAAGAGGCTTTCCCCTCCCGAACGCCTCGCTCTTTACGATAAAGTCTAACTCTGTCTCACAACTTTATTTTTTAAAACAATAAAAAAACTTTAGCGCAAAGAGCAAGGCGCTGAAGAGGGGACAACCCTTTGCATATACGGAATAATTTCTGTTCGTTTTTAGTCTTAATGTCGCTCCTTACTTTCAGTTAAAAAAAAAAACTTGTTTTTTAATTTAATTCTTAAAGAATTGAAACAAAATTTGAACTTTAGCGTAAAGAGAGAGGTATTGACGAAGGGGGTGAATCCACTCATATACGTTATAATTTCTATTCGTTTTAAGTTTTAATGCTGCTCCTTACTTTCAGGTGAAAAAAACTTGTTTTTTTATTTAATCCACAACAAGGGGTTATCTTTCTTTAAAACAGGAGAGGGCTAAAAAAATACAACTTGACAAACACATTAAATTCAAACAAAGATTTTACATATTTAAAAAAAACTCATAGCGAAAAAATTGCGAGCGAAACATTATGATCAAAATGACTTTTAAGCTAAAAAGGAAAAGGAAGGGAAAAAGATGGTTATTATGATAGTATTCGTGGTTTTGTTACATAATAACTTAGATTAATCTAATCAGAAAAAAATAAAATATTTTCAGTATCAATCCTTCAATTATAACTGCAGTTGATTATAACTGCAGTTTACCTGGTACAAAGCAATGTACAACCTAATAAAATAGTAAGGAAAGGAATTTACAACCTAGTAGAAAGTAAGAAAAAACAATAGCACAGCTTATTAAAAAGCAATGTACGGTTCATGGTAAAAACATTTCAAGGGAAAAATTTCAGAAAAATATACTGCTGTATCAGTGGTTGTGACTTAAAAAGTGGATAGTAGATAAAAAGAATATGCAGTTCTGAGTCAGGAAAGGTAACAATAATAGGCCCCTACCACATGATGAACTTTTCGAAGAAGAAGAAATAACAAGTTCATGCTTGCGAAGAGGGCAAAAAAACACCTTCAAAGACATGGTACAGCTTCAGTATAAACTTCAATATTCAATGCCAGGACCTCGACGGCCAGCCCTTAGAGGAAATAATATTGCAACTGGATTTTATTTCTGGAATATTCGAACAATGGGCTAAGTTTCAAAGACCGGACAAGTCCTTTGAACACTGCAAGACTGTCATCTTGACTTTTTGGCTCTGTCAGAAGCTCGATGGCTGGACTAAGGAGCAAATAAACTGAACCGAGACCTGACTATTATCTATGAAAAATTTCTGGCTATTCAATGCAACGCTTCATTGGTGACAAACAGATTCCCGCCGCACAGGCAGACCTAGAAACACCCTTTGACGAGTGTTTAGACAGATCTACGTAACCTGGTCACGTCAACCTAACCTCTCTGAGCAGCAAACTAATGGCATGGTTGGCAGCTTCTTTTTGATGTCCTAGGTGCCTTTGCAGGCACAGGTGGATCTAGGTCTAAGGAAAAGTTTTTGAAAAAGAAAAAAGCGAAAATAGGTTTTAACTGAATTTAGATCATGATAGATTGCAGCAAATTAAGCATAGCTTTTCTCCGAAAGTGATTGACGATTCCTAATTAGTAAATTGGGACGCTAGGGTGAATGTGAAATGATTGATGAATGTGAGGCACTTTTCGTCTCTAATATGAGATGGACTGGCTGTGAAAAACGTATCCATAAAAACATAAGATACGCCGGATCTAAATTTTTTAGTCTGCTGAAAAGACGCCATTTAGCTGAAAGCCAGCTAACATCAGAGTTATGTCTACCCACCGCAATGGGTACAATTCAAAGATGACAGCCCCCCTTCTCCGACAAACAATGCAGAAGAAATTTTTGAGGGAACGGTTCTACTTACAGCTCAATATATATACACTCAAATTAAGTATACTCATAACCAACTGAGTAAAGATAAAAAAGTCTGAAGATGAACGGCTACAATCTTCTTAGTATCAACCATTAACAAAATGTTTTAAGAGGAGAAAAAAAGAAAAAAAAAAACACTATTTTCCATTAAAACCTAAATAGAAAAAAATTAAAAAGAATCAAATAAAGATTTATGCTTATCTCTCCTCTCCCAATAACTGTTTTTCAAATTTTACTTTAAAAGACCCAATGTAATCAGCCATCCGAATGCCAGCTGGTATATCATTCCAATAACTGGAGTTAAACACCCTAATTTTGAAGCCTGCACGTGTAGTGTCTCGATATTCAACAGTAAAATTATCTGCCTCTAGTGAACACCTGTGGAGTAAGTGGTTTGCATGAAACAAAATATCTATAAAAACTGCAGGACATACATCATTCCAACATTGATAGGCCGAAACAGCAGCTTGGTAATCGTGAATCTGCCCGATGTCTAGCACTACTAATTTCTTAAAAACAAACGTGGTATCGTTCACATTTTCAATACTATTACCAAGAAGACTTATTGTTTCATTTTGTAAAATCCGCTATCTTTTAAAATTTGTATGAAAATTGCTTTACAAGAGGATATAACCGTAAGAGGTATAAGGCCTTATAACCAGGTATAAGGGTGCAACAATGGTGTGATACAATAACAAAAGAAGTGATAAAGGTAAAACATTCTTAATCGACGGAAAACTCCCAAACTTCTGGCAACTTTAGCCTTAACAAGATTAACAAGATTACAAGATTAACAAGATTAACAATATTAACAAGTTTACCTTCCAAGATAAATTGTCATAGTGTTTCCAATTTAAGTTTTTTATATATTTTGAATGTGCAAATATATAGCCCAAATTATATGTTTCCTACCTATTTTGTCACTTTTCTTTGTCTTTTCTCACGCTAAGCTGAAAGAAACTAGCGAAAGAAACCGGTTAACAATGCGTTAGTGCACAAACAACTTGAGCTGCACGGGGTATATTATATAAGTACCTCTTTGGTTTATCCTAGGCTAAAACAACGAGGGTTAGAAAACATAAACCCGTTAATTACTTTATTTAAGTAAAATCTGTATTTGTTTTATTACTAAATATTTTAATATATTTTTGTAGGAAAGCTGAAGTAAACATGATCATTCGCTTTGAAGATATAACTCCCCAAGCTCTAAAGGCTGGAATGTGGGTCTACATTGCTGCCTTATTAGTTGGCTTATTGCTTCTTGGTATACTTTTATACGTCCTTCTAAAGGTAATGAACAGGATTATTTTATTTATACGTCCTTCTAAAGATAATGAACAGGATTACAAAACAATCTGCCTTTGCTAAATCTGCAATAAAAAAGCTGCTTTTCTGCAGTCCAAACAAAAATTGTTGGCTAACAATTACGTTTCCACGACCTAGCAAAAGCTCTTAGCTACCAATATCTGTAAATATCCCTAACAAATCAAATTGCTCTTGGAAAAAAAAAGTGTTGACGAATTTAAAGCACCATATTCACAATGAATACTGCAGGAAATCAGGATGAATAGTCTCAACTGTCCTTTCTGGAATTTGAAAAATATACGTTTTTGTATCTTCATTTTTTTAATTCAAAAAATTATTACTCGCTCTCTTAAATTTTTGTAAATAACACTCTTGTCATGTAAAAAATCATAGGCAGCGTGCTAGCGCTGCCCAAGTAAAGAAACGATGTGGGCACAATGTGTTTTTTTTTTTCTCTCCATACCCGGGCACTTCGTATCGAAGGAGTTGTCGTTAAAACTTGGAAGAGGGCTCATTCGATTGGAAATTGGAGTGGCTAGTGCCCTTTTTAATAGTCGAAAGTGATTGGAGGGTAACTAGCCCCCCCCCAAGCTCATCACTCCCTCAAACACTTCCAACCAAAATTTTGAGATAGCCATTTTGTCAGCGTAGTTGATTTCCAGATAGAAAACATGTTTTTGAGGAGGACACTCCCCCGCAACCCTCAGGGCAAGGGTTTTTAAGTTATGCCCTGGGGGCATATAAGGTTTTTATAGAAGGTATTGTCGTAGAAACTTCAAAACAGGCTCATTCAATTTGAAATTCAAAGGGATAGTGCCCTTTTTAATAGTCGAAAGTGATTGGAGGGCAACTAGCCCCCCACCATGTCCATCATTCTCCCAAACACATCCAATCAAAATTTTGAGATAGCCATTTTGTTCAGCGTTGTTGATTTCCAGATAGAAAATATATTTTTGAGGAGGACACTCCCCCACAACCCTTAGGGCAAGGGTTTTTATTTATGCCCTTGGGGGCATATAAAGTTTTTATAGAAGGCGTTGTCGTAGAAACTTCAAAAACAGGCTCATCTGATTGGAAATTCAAAGGGCTAGTGCCATTTTTAATAGTCGAGAGTGATTGAAGGGCAACTAGCCCCCCCCCCCCCCCCCCCAAGCCCATTATTCCCCCGAAACACATCCAATCAAAATTTTGAGATAGCCATTTTGTTCAGCGTAGTTGACTTCCAGATAGAAAATATCTATTTGAGGAGGACACTCCCCCACAACCCTCGGGGCAAGGGTTATAAGTTATACCCTGGGGCATATAAGGTTTTTATAGAAGGCGTTGTCTTAAAAACTTCAAAAAAAAAGCTCATTCGATTGGAAATTCAAAAGGGCTAGTGCCTTTTTTAATAGTCGAAAGTGATTGGAGGGCAACTAGCCCCCCCCCAATGCCCAGAAAAAAATTTGCACTTTACTGAAAAAAAAATACAAACGAATGTGCATTGTCAGTTTAATATACATATACTGATATTTAGTAATCAAAATGTTAATATTATTTGATTTATTAAAGTTATAAAAGTAAAAAACATTTATATTTTTTTCAGTTAAGTGCAAATTTTGTTCTGGCCTTAGGAAGGCATAGGGGTTTTGCGCCCAACTTTTGTTAAATTCTGCTTGTTTTGAGTTTGACTCTGTTATTTATTGTAATTTCTGTTCGTTTTGGGTTTCATTCATTTATCGATGCTGATTTGTGGTAGTTTCACGCTTGGTAGATTATTTGATTTTATTTTGGCTCATTTTTTGTTTAATGGAGTTCTTTACTTTTTTTTGAAAAACTTATTTTGTGGAAAAAGTTTTTTAAATTAATAACTCTGAAACATCCCCCAATGGCTCTGGGAAATCTTAAATATTTCTCTTTATTGAGAATTTTTGTACTTTACTGCTAAATTTATTAACTGTGTTTAATGTTTCAAAAGGGAGCATGCCTGTTTTCTTTATCCGCCTTAATTATCAAAAGGCCAGGCTATTAAACTCTCTTAAATTTAACTTTTGCAGTTATTTTTCTATAGGTTGTTGCTGTTTCAATTAGATGACCCTGGAAACCCTAAACCAAACATCCCAAGTTGTAAAATATGCAACTGCATGTATCTTAATATCGAAAAAAAAGAATCTCTAGCGATCCAATAACAATATGAAGAACTATTTTGCCGAAGATGCACATAAAGAGACTTCGCTAATTACGCTAATTACCGATTCAGCAGTTAGAGATACAAAATTTAAGCTTAGATTTGACACGCTTTAAAAAGAAAAATCTAAGACAGAAAAGCTAGATCTATCCCGGAAAGTGCTTTTTACTGACAATTGAGGCAAACTTCGAATTATATGGATTGCTATATACATTTTCAGAAGAATCATTATTAAACTCTCGCAATAAGGTCTTCGTATTCCAAAGCGCACGAATTAAGACTATATTTTATTCCTCCTAAGTTTTCGGCTAAATTTATCGTCCTAACACACTTTGTATTTTAGCATATTGATTTGAATTAGGCGACTGGCAAGAGTGACCTGTGTTTGAAGTCCCAAATATAGTTTCACATATTTTTAAAATCCCGTTCTTGACAAAAAAAAAAATAGCTTTGAAAAATGCAAGAGGAATATTTACTAGACAGGTACTAGTTCTTTTTAAAGAGGTCTTTTGTATTAATTCAGTACAGTGTTTATTAGGATAAAAATTCGACAAAAGTTGTAAAGGAAAGAATTATGTCTTTCCTCAGGGGGATAAGCTTTGAATATTAATAGAACGTTGTCTCCGAAACATAACCAATGGCTCTGAGAAATCTTAAATATTTGTATCTATTTAAAATTTAGGTGATATACAGCTAAGTTTATTAACTTTGTTTAATGTTTTAAAAGGGAGTATGCCAGTGATGGCGAATAAAGAGTTTGGGTAATTACGCCGATAAAATTAAGTTTGGATTTGACACTTTTTTAAAAGAAAATGTAAGACAATAAAACTATATCTATTCCCCAGAAAGAACTTTTTACTGATAATTTGAGCCTCCCAAAAAATGAGGGATATTACAAATTATATGGATTGCCATATATATTTTAGAAGAAGCATTTTTAAACTCTCGCAATAAGGCCTTCTTATTCCAAAGCGCACGAATTAAGATTGTATTTTGTCCTTTCTAAGTTTTAAGTTAATTTTATCGCCCTAACGCGCTTTGTGTTTTGGCTCATTGATTTGAATTGGGCGACTGGCAAGAGGAATCTGTGCTTGAACTTCCAGATATAGTTTCAAATATCGTAAAGAAAGAAAACGAGCAAAAATGGGATTTTTAAAGGCAAAATGAAAATACTGACAAAACACAACAAAGGGAATATTTCGAGGGGACAAACGCCTCTATTCTTCAGCGCGAAACGAAAAACAATATTCAATGAGAGTGCCGAAGAAAAAAACCAACAAAATAAAACGCGGAAAGTCAATGTGAAAAATTAGCAACAAAACAAACAAAAAATCAATGAAAAACCGAAAAATTGAAGATGAATAGAATTCAATAAAAGCCAAACATTATAAGAATTAAAACCAAATACCTAACAACCATAAAAGTGAGTCAGTCACCAATATCCGCGATTTGTAAAAAAACCCAAAAATTTCAACCGCCATCGACGGATACTAGCGAATAGCAGTATTTTCATTTGGCCTTTAAAAACCCCATTTTTGCTTGTTTTTCTTTCTTTATGTTATGTCAGGCCAATACGGTTTAAGAAATTATCTTCGCCAAGTTTCAAATAATTTTAAAATCCCGTTTTTGACCAAAAAAATAGCTTTGGAAAATGCGGGAGGTATAGTTACTAGACAGGTATTAGTTCTTTTTAAAAAAAGTTTTTTTATTAATTCAATACAGTGTTTAATTGGACAAAAATCGGATAAAATTAGTAAAGGAAACAAGTACGTCTTTCCGAGCGGGATGGGCTTTGAATATTGATGTAATGTTTGAGTTTAATTTATGATCTCTCTCAACTGATAATTCAATATAGAGCCAAAATCAACGCTACATAATTTTCTTACGCAAATCTTCTTTTCTTGTTTTTAATAGATAATAAGCGATTTACCTTCATTCCAATCAGCAACAGTACAAAATAAATCTACAAAACAATAAACACCTTCGTATTTGGCAGGCATGCAGAGTATGCACTTTATAGAAGCAATCACATACACAATATACAACACACATGCACAACACACAATTGAGGATTGCATTATACGCAAAAATTACGGCTAATGAACGTTCATTCATCTCCAACTGGTTATCAATTTGAGAGCAATTTGCTGCTTCTCTTTTATCCTTCTATAAAGTATTTTTTTTTTATTTAAAATATTTTTGATTATATTTTGCTTTTCTCAGTCAATCCTTATTATTTGGCTCTTCCTGTACTGGCGCTTTTTCAAGAGAAAAGAAATACTTCCTCAATCGGTAGTTACGCAGTGATTGCCACTCTGTAGAAGTAATTACTCACACAAATATGCACAAGATACAGCACACAAGTGACTGCTTACATTCTACACAAAAATTATCATCTCGTGAAAAATGCTCACCACCAAATGGAATAATGAGTTCAAAAATCCCTTGCTGTCCTTTTTAAATTCTTCCACAAGAATTTTTGGAATTTATTACCTTTTTCTCGCTTTTAATCCTTTATTATTTCGCTCTTCTTAGAATGTTGCTTTTTAAAGATTAAAGAATGCCTCCTTAATCGGTAGTTATGCAGTGAATAGCACTCTATAGAAGTAAACTATTCACAAAAATATGCACAAGATACGGCACACAAGCACAAGTGATTATTTACATTATACACCAAAATTATGAATCTTGTGAAAACTGTTCACCACCGGATGAAATTCTCAGTTCTAAAACCCTTTTCTGTCTTGTTTTTGATCCTTCCATAAGGTTTCTTGGACTTTATTACCTTTTTTTCTCTCACCCTAAATCCTCATTATTTTGCTCTTCTTGTTTTGTTGATTTTTTTAGATAAAAAAATGCCTCCTCAATCGGTAGTGACTACCACTCTATAGAAGTAATTATTCATACAAATATGCACTAGATACAGCACACAAGCGCAAGTGACTATTTATATTATACATGAATCTTGTGAAAACTGTTCACCACCGGATGAAATTCTCAGTTCTAAAACCCTTTTCTGTCTTGTTTTTGATCCTTCCATAAGGTTTCTTGGAATTTCTTACCTTTTTTTCTCTCACCCTAAATCCTCATTATTTTGCTCTTCTTGTTTTGTTGATTTTTTTAGATAAAAAAATGCCTCCTCAATCGGTAGTGACTACCACTCTATAGAAGTAATTATTCATACAAATATGCACTAGATACAGCACACAAGCGCAAGTGACTATTTATATTATACATGAATCTTGTGAAAACTGTTCACCACCGGATGAAATTCTCAGTTCTAAAACCCTTTTCTGTCTTGTTTTTGATCCTTCCATAAGGTTTCTTGGAATTTCTTACCTTTTTTTCTCTCACCCTAAATCCTCATTATTTTGCTCTTCTTGTTTGTTGATTTTTTTAGATAAAAAAATGCCTCCTCAATCGGTAGTGACTACCACTCTATAGAAGTAATTATTCATACAAATATGCACTAGATACAGCACACAAGCGCAAGTGACTATTTATATTATACATGAATCTTGTGAAAACTGTTCACCACCGGATGAAATTCTCAGTTCTAAAACCCTTTTCTGTCTTGTTTTTGATCCTTCCATAAGGTTTCTTGGAATTTATTACCTTTTTTTCTCTCACCCTAAATCCTCATTATTTTGCTCTTCTTGTTTTGTTGATTTTTTTAGATAAAAAAATGCCTCCTCAATCGGTAGTGACTACCACTCTATAGAAGTAATTATTCATACAAATATGTACTAGATACAGCACACAAGCGCAAGTGACTATTTATATTATACATGAATCTTGTGAAAACTGTTCACCACTAACTGAAATAATTATTTCGAAAATTCTTTGCTGTGTTTTTTTTATTCTTCTTTTTGTATTCTTATTTTATTTATTTTTATATGATATTTGGAATTTATTCCTTTTTTCTTTACCATTGCCTTTAATCCTTATTATTTTGCTTTCTTCAGTGTGGCTTTTTCAAGAGGAAAGAAATGCCAACATACACAGCAGTTATGCAATATGACGAATAAGTACCACCTTGGAGAAGTATCAAGAACATATTTGAGCGCTGAAAGGATGAAACAATGTAAATGTTTAAATTTAAGTGTCTTATATTTTAAAATTGAAATTTTAATGAAGCTTTTATAATAAAAAGTTGAGCCATTTTGCATTGAGTTTAATCTTATATCCGTTTACAGGTTAAGTTTTTTTTTTCAAGCTTAATTCAGACCCCCTTCTAAATTTGAAGTCCAGGAGACAGTGTAAGGAGTTCTAAGCAACTTTACGTACGCAGTAGGTCAGGAAAGTCAATCCACCAATGAGCAATAGAAATTTAGTTTTTTCTCAACAAAATATAAAGTGAAATGATTGAAAGCTGAGGAGCTTTCAAACAATCTTCGCTGAAAACAAGGGAGTTTTCTGACATTTGGGGAGTTATACTGTCTTAGCTTGAAGGCTAACGTAATGAATTTAAAAGCGCTTCTGGGTGGATTAGGGGTGGAGACCTCACTGAAATTAAGGTGTGAGCTGAACTTCTGCTATTCATTCACTGAGGAAACATAAAACCTGATGAAAAACTGGCTACTAAAAGCAAAAACAAAAGAATAAAGTGGCGAATCGGTACCCTGTTATACGATTGTTTTGACCAGGCTTGGTACCGAGACTGTTGTTCTGGGTGTCTCTGTATTTCTTTTATATCTTAATGTCTACTTTCTAATATTTGTTTCCGTTGTCTTTTTCTTACATTTACACAATGAAGATGTTGTGTTTATTTTCTTTTCCTTTTCAGCGTAATTCACTCGGCTTGCTTTATTTTAAGAGTTGGTAAAAAAAAAAAATAAACTATTTTCGCGAAAAGATTGAGAGGGATTCACCTCTTGGAGACGGTTATATGTTTTCATCGTATCATTTTTTCCCCTTAGCATAGGCAATTCTCAAAATAAAAAGCTTTTCTGAATGACTAACTGGGTTGTCGTGGTGGTTGTGGGTATCAAAACTGGGATTAGTAGCACTCCGGGACTTTTTTTTTTGTTTATCATCCGTTAAATAACGAGTCTTATGTGACAAATAAAACACTCCTTAGCATATCCAAGTCTCAAAATAAAAGGCTTTTCTGAATGACTAACTGGATTGTCATGGTGGTTGTGGGTGTCAAACTGGGATTAGTAGCACTCTGGGACTTTTTTTGATTTATCATCCGTTAAATGAACGAGTCTTATGTGAGAAATCAAACACATAGGGGTCTAAAGTTAAAAAGAATGAGAAGCCAGAATCTATAAAGTGGATACTGACGGAATTAACTGGTAAGATTCATTGATAAGTCTAAAAGCTTACATTTTCTTCTGGTTGTCAATAGAATTTCGAAAAAGAGCTCATAATAAAACGTACTTGTCATAAATATTTTTCCTTGCTGATATGTAATCCTTGCTATTAATCAAGACAGATTGGAGTTTTATTTAAAAGTATTTCAGGACTTTTCCGTATTATGAATGGCTCATTATTTGAATTAAATAAAAAAACAATTTTTTCTACTGAAAGTAAGGAGCAACATTAAAACTTAAAACTAACAGAAATTATACGTATATGAAGGGGGTTGCCCCCTCCTCAACACCTCGATCTTTACGCTAAAGTTTGAATTTTGTCCCAATTCTTTAATAACGACTCCTGAAATACAAGGGTCGTTTAATTAAAACAACAAGACTCTTTTTTAAAAGTACTAAAAAACTTTAGCATAAAGAGTGAGGTGTTGAGGAGGAGGTAATCCCTTCATATACGTAATAATTTCTGTTCGTTTCAATGTTGCTCCTTACTTTCAGTTGAAAAAACTTGTTTTTTTTATTTAATTTCTGATCTTCTTTAAATAATGCTGGAAAATCTGGCCCCACCTCCACGGATAAACCCCCTCCCCACAGAGACATCCTCTAGACAATTCAATCCGGGTGAAAATTTACCCCGGACAATTACTCTTAACCACTCCGCGCGTAAAATTGAGACGGGAAAGAGAAAGCAAGACACATAAAAAGAATTTTATATAAGAATTCGGGCAAACTCCCCCAGTGTATAATTTCCCCTGACAAGTTAACACCCTGAAAACTTCCCTTCCTTAACCGGACGATTTGGGGAAAAAAAGGGCACGAGAGGGGTCTAGTTGTCCTCCAATTGTTTTGATCACTTAAAAAGCGCGGTAGAACTTTTTATTTCCCTTAGAATGAGCCCTCTTCCGATATTCTAGGACCGCTGAGTCAATACGATTATTCCTGGAAAAAAAAAAAATAATAATAATAAACACGCATCCGTGATCTTTCTTCTGCCAAAAATACAAAATTCACAAAATCACTTGACTTCTAGGGTGTGTTTCCCTCTTTTTTTAGAAAGTCAGGAAAACTTTCTCAGGCTCGTAACCTCTGATGGGTAAGACTAGGCCACATGAAATTTATATATGTGAAATCGGCATAAAAAGCGATTCTTTTCTTCTATATATTTGAAATCAGCATAAAAAGCCCAATCCTTTGATACATATATATATATATATATATATATATATATATATATATATATATATATATATATATATATACATATATATATATATATATATATATATATATATATATATATATATATATATATATATATATATATATATATATATATATATATATATATATATATATATATATATATATATATATATATATATATATATATATATATATATGTATATATATATATATATATATGTTGGTATCAAAATTCCGTTTTCTAGAGTTTCGGTTTCTTTTGAACCGGGTCGCTCCTTGCTTACAGTTCGTTACCTCGAACTGTTTGATTAATACAAAAAAGGCGATTGAATGATAAGTCGGTATATAATCAGTCACATATAACTTTATTAAATCGTGTTTGCAGTAGTAGCTGCAATGTTGTAAGGAGTGAAATACAGCCCATAGTAGTTATACGTTTTTAAATACGTTTTAGAAAAACTGTCCCATGAGAAAAAAAATTCACTTAACGGTGTTTTGAGGATGATAACTAGTAGATAGTTAATCTGAAAGGTAAAATTTTACCAAGGAAACAATCTTCCAAAATCTTGAAAGAGA
The DNA here is from genome assembly GCA_027921565.1 of Artemia sinica. Taxonomy (NCBI): domain Eukaryota; kingdom Metazoa; phylum Arthropoda; class Branchiopoda; order Anostraca; family Artemiidae; genus Artemia; species Artemia sinica. The sequence goes on along the minus strand of CM051264.1, from coordinate 13,027,201 downwards.
GCTAAAAACTCTTGAGAAGGGTGGCAGATCGAAATGAGACGAGAATCACCATTGCCGAAAACCATATAATGGAATTTTGAGCCGCCCATCAAGAAAATCACTTTTTTTTTCCATGGCAAGCAGTAATCTGCCCTTTTTTTTCTGTTACTAATTTAAAAAAACTTTTTCCACAAGACAAGTTTTTCAATGAAAAGTAAAGAGTTCAATTGAGTCAAGAATGAGCAAACATAAAGTCAAATAATCTTCCAAGCGTAAAAAACTCATGTGTTGGCGTTTTCCAGCATGGAAAGGTTGAGATCATTGCTAATGATCAAGGAAACAGAACTACTCCATCCTATGTTGCATTCACTGATACTGAACGTCTTATTGGGGATGCAGCAAAGAATCAAGTTGCAATGAATCCAAATAACACTATATTTGGTAAGTAGCTAATGTATAATCAAAAGTACATATTTAAAAAATTCAGTTCATTTTAACCCCTTCATGTGGCTTAGCTGTTTTTGTTTTCAAATTTACCCTGAGAAACTCAAAATTCCAAATGCATAACCAAGAATATTTCGTATTCTTCTTGCTTCAAATTTAAAATTGAAGTTAAGAGAGGGACATAAGCAGGAGATATTTTTTGAATTTCCTGGCAGTTTTATTCAAATTATCAAGTAAAATTGTCTTATGGCTAATCTTGGGCGATATTTTGAGATATCGATATTTTTACTTTCGATATTCGATATTTTGGATCAGTTTTTTTCTATATCATAGATTTGCCAAAGTTCAGTAAAACCAATGGTAAATAATGGGTATTTTGAATAATTTTTTTTTTCAAAATTTAAATAATATAAAATCAAACAATAAAAATAAAGTTTGATTACATAAATGAATATTATAAAAACCCAGATTTGGAATTATTTGGGCCCATGAAAAGAGAAAAATAATCTACTGGCTATTCAAAAACAGCAGCGTGTCTATGTTTTCTCTGAGAGTCTTTTCTGCCATTCAGTAATTCATCTGACCAGCCTTGGAAAACAATCTTTCAGAAGGGACACTGGTAGCAGGCCCAGACATGAATTTCGGTGTTTTGGGACATCATAGCACAAGACTTCCACCAATTGAGTGGACAAGTTTCTCTTGAAACTGTTGGCTCCCTATTGAAAGTTTGCAGAGCCGTGATATATTCGGCTGCTGTCGAAGCATATCCTGCGTTGACTATAAGGACTTTATCGTGTGAACACCACAAATTGGCTTGATTTTGATATGACTGAATTGCAGGGACTACGATGGTACTTGTATCTTCTGATCGAGATTCTGCAGCCAGCAAGGCCAAATCTATCTTGTTTGAAATTTTGCTCTCAACTTGTAGAAGATCGTCAGGTGAAATATACATTTTCTTGGAACGCGGGTCATAATATGTGGCAATTGCGACGGGTGTGACTTGACCAAGGCTTATAAACCTACAATGCATTTTATTCAGCAAAGCCTTTCGAAGCTCTTCAGCCACATCTGAGAATCCACCAAAATCTACCTGAATAAGGTGGCGTCTCAAAATCTTGGATAAAGGCAGGACTTTTGAGATGGACGGAAAGCTTTCAGAAGAGATCTCAATAGTTGCCTCTTTAAAGGGTATAAACACCGCAATCACGTATAAAATAACACTCCACTCACTATCAGTGAGTATGAGGTCCACTTTACCGAGAAGCACAAGCAAACTTGGTTCCAACTCTTTCAAATCTTGTAGACTATGCAACACAGTGAGAAGCGAATTCCATCTAATGGTCACGTCAGGTTTTAGTTTTTTGGTGCAAACATTGTCAATAGAGATTTGAACCTGGCGCTACTTGTCGGTAGCTACAACACTACGTCTGAAAAAGCTGACAATACTTCTAGTCTTTTGGACGAGAGGTAACAGTTCAGCAGTGTCACTAATAGCACCCTCCAAAATCAAATTTAGAGTATGTGCAAAGCATGAAACATGTGTCCATCCTGTACGTGCTTGGGATGCTGCATCTTATAAGACCTGAACTACATTTGCTCCATTATCAGTTACTACTGCAACAATATTTTCCTTGATCCCCCACTCAGTGGCAATTTTCATAAGGTGAGAATTTTTCAGACTGAGAAAATTTACCATGTCCGATCGGCTAGTTTAGCTTTGATAACATTCAAAATCAAACTTTTCATTATAACATCATTTGTTGTGAACTTTTCATTCTCAGTTGGTAATAATTCACACGTATCTGACTTGGGAGCCGGAAGTATTTTCATGTGGTGGATTTTCCGTTGGGAATATAGGGGGTTAGGGACCCCTAAAATATATCGATTTTGATAATACGTTTCGGTATTCGATATCAACATGTGGTCCGATATATCGATATATCAATATCGATATCAAATATCGCCCTACATTACTTATGGCTCCCTCCTGCAATTTTTTATTTTTTGCCCCCTCCAGATTTGTTTATTATTGCCCTCCCACTAGAGGTGGAAGGGGAGAGGGCAGAGTGAGCTAAAAATCAAGAGTGAGTAATCAGTTTCTTTTTCTGATGCTTGCCCTTTAATTATAGCTCATAATTTGTCTTGTTACTTTTAACTATTTTTCCTATACAATATTTTTTATTTTTTTTTGCATGTCCAGTGGGAGATGTTGGAGTGAGGGGCTTTGGCAAGACCTTTCTAGTGACTGGACTGCTTGTTTTATGATCCTTTTTTTCTGGACTTGTAAATGTAGTTAAAAACTGGAAGATCGGAGAGGGAGGGATCATATCCCTATATTCGCCGTTGTGTATGACTTTTTCACCATAGCAATCTGACTAATAAAACCTTCGTAACTCAATCAGACTATGGTTGTCTCATTTATATAGTGATATAACCAGCATTATGCTTGACATATCTAACACGTTCATTTGCATTCAGCAAACCATTTTTGTTTTATTTTGTGGTAGTATATCACTAAAAATGTAGTGTGTAGAACAGAATTATAATTTAGAGCAATCGTTTTAGCTCAGTATTTGTCTTGATCATAAGTTATGTTTTCTACTTATTTTGTTATGTTGATATTAAAGTGAGTGTTCTGTTAATTCAGTTGAATAGTCTCGTAAGGCCTGTTGTTAGTCTCAGGGGCCAACATTTGTGGAACAGGTAATTTAGATATTTTTTGAAATTGTGAGGTACACGTTTTGCATGAGGAACAAGTGGGCCTGGAATCTAGGCTTGAGGCTCACCGTAAACCAGGCCACTAGTGCAATTTTACTCTGGAGAGGGGGACACAAGTTCATAAGTGCTAAGAATGGAAGAGTGAAAAATTCTCATGGTTTTTGAAAGGGGAGGAAGGCCACCCTTCCAGATGAGGAAATAAAGGTCCAAATTCGTATTTAAGGGATTTAAAATGAAACTTACTAATATGGAAGGGCTCATTGAGCTCAAGATTCTGATTCCGTTTTGTGCAAAACTTGGGACCCGATTCGCTGATTTTGCCCAGGCCCAGTAGTAGCCTCAGTCAGTCTCAAAGTCTGCACAAATTTAGGGAAATCTATTTATTAAAATTTGCTTGTCTTGCCAATAACGGTCGGGTTTTTAATAGTGTAGTCTAATACAGACTGACAAGCTGTTGTTTAGATGCAATTTATTCACAACAATCGTTAAGAGGATTCGATACTTGAAACATCGTGAGCCTCAGCGTCACCTGACTGTCTCAGGCAAAGGGTCCATTAGCGATTTCTCATTTGGGGGCTACTTATCATCGCAACCTATTGAGAATTTGTGATTTGATTGTAAAGACAATGGAATTCTGTCGACAGTTTTCAATCAAAGCGGGTTGCACCACAGAAAATTCGAAGAGCTGTCAGATTGATCAAATGAGATTTCTTTTTGGTGAATTTGGGAATTTTCCTACCAGGTATACTAGAACGTTTTTAGGGACAACCCTTTCCTAATGATACACTTCCTAATCATTCAAGTTTCTCTAAAACTAAATATATATCTCCAGCACAAAAAAGAGAAGTTACAAGGTTTTTCCAAGATTTCAGGGAAAATTGATGTTGCAAGACCGACCAATCAATTCTAAATAGTTCGGCCACAAACTAAAAAAGCTTATAATGGACGAGATATGCTGATTCTTTATGATATAGAATCCCCTTAATAGTTCTACAGATAAGGCTTTGAGTAGTTACTTACTGTGCTTAAACTCATGCTACCATTATAAAGAGAATATTTACCTTGATAAAAAAAAGGTTGGTATTATTTGAATGGTTTCAACGTTGTGTATTGTTAAACATAATTTACTCTACAATTGTTTTCTTTTGAATTTCAGATGCCAAAAGGTTGATTGGACGGCGCTTCGAGGATGCTTCTGTCCAGTCAGATATGAAACACTGGCCTTTTGACGTGATCAATGATGGTGGCAAACCAAAAGTCCAAGTAGAATTTAAGGGCGAAAAGAAAACATTTGCACCCGAAGAAGTCTCATCTATGATCATCGTGAAGATGAAGGAAATTGCAGAAGTATATTTGGGTCCTCCCGTCTTCAATGCTGTTATTACAGTACCAGCTTATTTCAACGACTCTCAAAGCAAGCCACGAAGGATGCTGGTGCCATTGCTGGTTTAAATGTTCTTCGTATCATCAATGAACCAACTGCTGCCGCAATTGCGTACGGTCTTGATAAGAAGACAACTGGGGAAAAGAACGTTCTCATCTTTGACCTTGGTGGTGGTACCTTCGATGCATCAATTTTGACTATTGAAGATGGAATTTTTGAAGTCAAGTCTACAGCTGGAGATACCCATTTGGGAGGTGAAGATTTTGACAACCGTCTTGTGAATCATTTTGTACAGGAATTCAAACGTAAATATAAGAAAGATATTGCCATAAACAAGCGTGCTCTTCGTCGCTACGTACTGCATGCGAGCGTGCAAAGAGAACTCTTTCGTCCTCAACTCAAGCTAGCATTGAAATTGACTCCCTCTTTGAAGGTATTGATTTCTACACCTCAATTACTCGTGCCCGATTTGAGGAGCTTTGTGCTGATCTTTTCCGTGGCACACTGGAGCCCGTTGAAAAATCCCTTCGCGATGCGAAAATGGACAAAGGCTCTGTTCATGAAATCGTTCTAGTCGGGGGATCCACTCGAATCCCCAAAATCCAAAAACTTCTTCAAGACTTTTTCAATGAAAAGGAATTAAACAAGTCCATCAACCCAGATGAGGCCGTTGCCTATGGCGCTGCTGTTCAAGCTGCCATTCTTCATGGTGACAAATCGGAAACTGTTCAAGATCTGTTACTCCTTGATGTTGCCCCTCTTTCCATGGGTATTGACACTGCTGGCGGCGTGATGACTGCCCTTATCAAGCGGAATACTACCATCCCAACAAAGCAAACTCAAACCTTCTCAACATACTCTGACAACCAGCCAGGCGTAATGATTCAGGCAAGTTGCTCTATTTTTGTTGATATTTTGTAGGGCGGCATTATAAATATAATAATACCCAAAAAAAATTTGCATGTGCATGTCTTTGTCAGTATCGTTACTAGCCAAAATGTTTTTTTTTGGGGGGGGGAGCTAGAGATTTTACGGACTGGCTGGTCATATTTACCGACTGCTTTTTGTCAATAATTTGCATAATGTCCGTTTTAACTACAATATTTAAAATCACTGCACAAGTCAGTAAAACCGCGGCATTTATCAACCGAGATTTAGATTTCGGTACATATCCTGTAACTACTTTAATGCTGTTTATTTAACAAAATGGAAAATATTGGCAACATTCGTAAAACTAGGCAGGAGTCGGTAAAACTGGTTCGTTTACTGACCAAGTTCAAAATTTCTGTAGTTGACATGTCAGTATTCTCGAGGTCTTTACTGAACTGAACAAAGAATTTTAGAGGCGTCGGAAAATTTGTGGCGCTTTGCGTCACGATTTTAACGAATTTTTTTTTACCGAGTGACCAAAAGCACTGGGGCGGGGGCATCCCCCCCCCCATATGTGACGGCCCTGGTCTGGGTAAATGTGAATTAAATCTTATTCGAAAAATAAAGTGAGCAGGTCTGGAGGAAAAAATAGGTTTTGGAAGTTTTTTTCGAAGATATGTCACAAACTTATATATGTATATTTTTATGCATATATATAAAAAATATATTTTTAATTTTTTTGATAGTATCCTTTTTAGTCCCTTAAGTTTGTGTGTTTTAGGGTTTAAATTATGTTTGATGTGATAATTTCATCATACCTCAGGCAGTCCACTTGGGTGTGCTCGAAATTTTAAAGTCAAATGGGTTAATCTGATAAGGATGTTAATTTTGTTTTGGCATGGAAAGATGTTCTGATTGTTTTTTTTTTTCTGACAATTTACCACCATTGTAATGTCTTATGAATCGCAACTATGTTATTGAGAGACTAAGATTGTTTCTTCATTTTTTAGCATCTAAGTAAGGATTCCCACCAGCGTTGCATGTATCTAAGTGCAAAAGTTATCTCATCAAAGAGATAAGTGGAAGCTATATCCAAAATCAATCTGGTTCTGATCTGAAAAGGGGTTGGGAGATCCTCCAATTAAAACGTTTAAAAACTCCTTCAACAAGACTGTCAGTAATCTGTATGCCTGTTTAGCTGATCAGTTTTTGGTGTAAAGAATAACTCGTATTTGGAGGAGATAGTGAAGACTCAATGCAACAAGCTTACAGCTGTTAACCACATTAAAAAGACAAGTTGCTTTCCTTATGATCTTTTCCTTAGAGAATGATTGAAACTTTGTTAAAAAATAGGAATTTCTTTTCTTTTAGTCCTTTTCTTCAGACAGAGAAAAACATCCAAGAAATTCTGGATATTTCGACCACATAAATCAGTGATCATCGTCAGCAGTTGAAGAAGTATCGTAATTAAAACAATCAATATTAAGATAAAGTGTCACAAACTTGCACAAAGAGCATAACTTAAAGATTTCTAATGATCTCATTTTTACAAGTAATATAACACAATATCAAGTTTAAATTCAAATTTTTGAATAATTATGTAAAATAACTCTTTTATGAGTTGATTTTATAGTTATTCGCCCTTCCTCACCTTTGAAAATATGTAAGAGTCTCCTTTTCTATAATTTTGTTGAAACAGTAAAGAGCAAGAGTTCCGGATAACAAAAATTTAGGTCATCTATCAACCGACTAAATGTCGAGTGCAAAGAGTGATGTAATTAACTTTATATTATTTTTATCTATGGACGTATTTTTGTGTTTCAAAAATACGTCCTTAGACAAAATTTCACCCGGGTGTTCTCGAAATACGAGAAATCCTTCTTGTCCTGCACCTCCTGGTCCGCAAAAAGAGGTGACACTATGTTTTAATTTTGGTGCTTCAAGTTCAGTTTAAGCTGCTTTTTTGGTCTATATAACGTTCTGATGGATAAGGTTGATAGTGGCCCTATACCTCTCAATGGGCATAAATTGAAAAAAACTACCTTTGCTGATTTTTAAATTTTATTTGCGTCAGGTTAATCTATTCTTGAAATAATCTTAGTAATGATTTTAAGTTTAAAACTTAGCTGCAAATTTGGTTTTTATAGTGTACTCGTTGATTGGAGTCTCCATGAGACATTACTTGGATTAGGGGCGAATTCCTGATACTTACTTTGGCAACAGTACTTATAATGTAATTAGACATTCTAGAAATTACAATATAATACTTAAAGGTCAGAGGAAAGACAGGCTGGAATTTGTTTTCAATTTTTGATGGGGGTAACATTGGCAATAATCGAATATGAATTGTTTTTGGTTAACAACGCCCTTTTCTGATATAAACATCAGTTAACTTTTTTCATTGTATGCTTGTTTTAGAATCTGGTTAAGTTGGCAAGTACTATTAAAATGATGAAATTTTGGGCCCAACATTCGCGGGACACGCCAGACGCCTTGCAGGTGTATGATTAGTGTGTGTATCCACCCAATGTCTGATTGTATTTCTCAGTTTTTTTTGTTTTTTTTTCAGTCTGATAATTACTATTTTTGATTCCCAGATTTTCATTATAGGTTTACGAGGGTGAGCGTACTATGACCAAGGACAATAATCTCTTAGGAAAGTTTGAGCTCACTGGCATTCCTCCTGCCCCACGTGGTGTTCCCCAAATTGAGGTCACCTTTGATATTGATGCCAATGGAATCTTGAATGTGTCAGCCGTGGATAAATCAACTGGCCGCGAAAACAAAATAACGATTACTAACGATAAAGGCCGTCTGTCTAAAGAAGAAATCAAGCGCATGGTAAGAATACACCATTTTCCTTAATATTTATATTGAAAGAAGTAAACAGGCAAGCAATTTAGTTCCAATTTGTAAAGAGATTTACAAAAAATAACGGTATAATTTAAAGAAAGACTAGCAGTCTGTTTTATTAAACGTTTTTTTTCTTCCTAAAGCTTCAACCATTGTTTATAAATGTTTATTTCCAAATAGTTTTCTTAAATAGCGATTTTTCAATCTCTTTGATGAAACAATGACTCTTTGCAGTGCCAATTCCCCTCAGCCCAAAACAGCACTTAGTCACGTCCTTGCGACCCCTCCTGTTTGTCACTGGGTGAATGACCAATAAGCACACTTTGTATGGATGGCTATCAATTTAAAAACTTGGCCTACCCATCATAAGCAAGTGTGTATCCAGGATTTTGTGGGGGGGAGGGACAAAAAACGCCTGAAAAATTTATTGACATGCATTTTTATTACGTTTATATGATTCGGAGAAATTTTGAGCAGGTTTCACGTTTCCCTCGACCTTTCGAAGTGTTCAAGTTTCAGGGCCACGCTCAACCAGTGTCATCACCATGGCTTCCAGTAATCTAACATAGGTTCAGCTTTTTCTTCCTATTCCTTTTAAGTGTTTGAACTGCTAAAGAACAGCTGCGGCCTTACTATTCAATTTTTTTTTTACTTTTCTGATTATTCATTTTTATAATTTTTCAAGTCGTTAAAAAGTATCAAGGTTCTAATAATTGAATTTGGAGGTTTTAAGTTCAGTTAAACAAATAGATTACGACCATGAATAGGATTTGAGGATGGGTTGGGACAGCCAATCATGGACAGTTTATTTAGCCATTATATTGTAGGTATTTGCTCTGCGGCTATGGCATCTTCAGATTTTTGCTTATTTTTAGGTTCATGTTGACTTACTTGTGTCATGTCCATCAGTTTCTCTTCATATTTTCATCCTGATGAGTCATGGCTGTAATACTGTTTGTTAAACAAAGTGTAAAGATTGTTGCTAGGCTTACGCAAGTTAGATATAAGTGTATTTCTCGTATTTAGTGTTTTATTACATTAAGGGTATATTTCGGTATTTAGTGCATGTTCCAATTCAAGGGTATAGTTGGGTATGTGTTTGTTTTATGTACTTGTTTCTGCTTTCTTTTCTATTCAAGGTAGTGGATCACATGACCAAAAACCTGCCAGCCAATGAGAGGCTACTTTGGGGTCATGGAACCAGAATTGTATGCTTGGGCCTTGGAAGATAAGAAGGGGGAAAAGACAACTTGTGGACAGTTCAGCTTTGAGAACCAACAGTGACAAGTGGTTAGAGGAACACCGCTGGGAGAGTTCGAGCAACCTCCACCTTTCTATAAAATACGGTGCGCTGGGAGAGTTTAACAATAACCTCCACATCACTGCCGTCGGAGAGTTCCAGTAACCTCCACTAGCCAACTATAGACGGCGAGCTTGGAAAGTGCAGCAGCCACTTCCAAATCAACGGTGCCAGCCGGTGCAAGTTGACTATAGCTCGGATTCTCTACGGCTTCAAGAAGACTGTTCACGAGTGTACTCTAGTATTGTATTTTGTCTATTAGTTTATTAAAGTAGTTTTAGCAACATCTTGAGTAGATACGAATCCTGCCTACCACGCTACCCAAGGTCTTGTCCTCGTGGAGGCTTGATCACCCCCCACTGGGGACCAATAAGACGGTATTTCTTTAGAGAAATATACCATACTTCACATTGGTGGCAGCTACTCCGGTGTTGTTGACTACTCTTTAGAAACTCCTTTCTAATAATTCGTTAAGCTGTCTCTATTTCCTAGCCTTAAATTTAAAACCATGCCGGCCGACTTAGAGGCCCATGTTAAAGACCTCGAAGCTAGGCTAGCAGATGCAGAGGCTCGTCTGACCTCGCAGAGACTTAGTTCTGATATTTACCAACCAACTCCTCCTATGCCTGTTAATTATATATAGAACAATGTCCGCCAATTCCTATACTTTCGCATCCAGCCGATATTCATTCCTGGATTTTAACTCTAAAACAAATACAAAAGAGTCAGTCCAAGGGGGACGCCTCTATGGTGTCTCAGGCTATCTGTTACACCAGGGGGGAGATTCAGAGATTTCTGTATAATGTTGATCCGGACCGTATCAAAAATCTTTCAGACCTCGAAAGAACCCTTAAAATAGCCTTTTGCCCAGAAAAAAGTGTAGGACAAAAACTACAAGAATTAGTTAGAGAAAAAAAGAAAGAGATCGAATTAGTCTCTCAATTTTATTCTAGAATAGTTGGTAAGGCAAAGGATTATTGCAAGTCAGCCGACCAAAACGACGCCAGTAGTCTCATATCAAACATTTTTAAAAGTGGCTTAAAAACTAATATCGCGCGCCGAGTAATGGAACAAGCATCACCAGATTGCGATAATGATGAACTACTAGAACTAGCTAGGAAATTTGAAACAATAGATTTAACATTTTGCAGTCCTAATGAAGTTTTAACTGCAGCAGTCAGCAGTCAAAACATTAACCATGATATGTCACAAAGCCGAACTCCCTCTATGTCAAGATCAACTAGAGGTAATTATTTCAGGAATGATTTTAGTGGTAGAAATAATGCTCGCATAAAATGTTGGAATTGTAGGGGTCCACATAGACAATCTGAATGTAAGGAACCTATAACGTGTATCCCGCTGTGGTGAAATAGGGCACAAGTCGAAATTTTGCTTAGCCCCAGCGCCTATAAATCTACCACAAGGAAACCAAAAAAAACTAAATAATTCGACTTTACCGGAGGCCGAGTCGAACCTTATGCGAAGTCCTCTAATAAATAATATTTCTTCTGTGAACCGTTCTGATTCACAAATTTGTTATTTGAGTATACCAGAATCAACCAACTGTGTCTCATTTCCATTTATGTATGATGTAATATTGTGCGAATCTATTAAAATTTTAGCATTTATTGACACCGGTTGACAAAGGTCACTTTTATCGGAAAATTTATTCTACAGCCTTCCGGAGCAAATACACAAAAGAAAATTAAAACGTCATTTTCAGCTGTAAAATCCTTGAGTGGAAATATTTTGCATGTTTTGGGGGAAATCAAAATTCTTGTTGCTATATCTGACGGAGTGAAACAAGGAAAAATTCATTGGGAATTTCTCGTTATTAGTGAACTTAAGTTTCCTCTAATAGTAGGCTATGATTTCTTAAATTGCTTGGAAATTTCTCTTGATACCCGTCGAAACCAAATCAGTTTAGGCTCCAATAGTCTATATCAAGAAAATTCTAGCGCATTTTTTGCCGAAAACACTGGTAACGCTTGTACAGGAAATGTATATGTAGCTAAACAGATAACCATTTCACCAAACTCTTTTAGAATAATCAAAGTGAAACCACAATCTAGTAACCAAAGTCCTGTAGCTCATGGGGATTGTCTGATGTTCACGCCTTCACCAGCGTGGCAAATCTGTATTTCAGGGTCAATCAGTGAAGTGTCTCCTTTCTCATTTCCCTTAGTGTTTTTTAACCCCACGCAAGATAAAGTAACCTTATTAAGAGGTAAATTAATGGGACATTTTGAGCTTCTCCCAGACGACTTAGCCTCAAGCTCTGGGTTAATTGCAGCCTGTGCTGAAAATGAATTTTCTCAAAGCAATAAAACTCAGGTAGATTTAAAAACTGAATGGCCTAATGATGAATTTTTAAAACATGTCAATACCGGAGAACTAACCGATAAAAGTAGTGAAAAATTTAAAACTTTCATTTGTAAATTTAAAGATGTATTCGCTCGAACTGCTTATGATATTGGGGGTAATGACTTAGATGGATTTGTCGTTCCAATTGATGAAACAGTTCCAATTAAAAGCAAAAAACAATTTCCATTACCATTTTTAATGCAGGAAGTAATAATGAAACACGTTAAGGAAATGCTTCGAGCTAAGATTATTGAAGTGGGTCGATCACCATTCAACTCACCTGTTTTTATCATTGGCAAACCTAATAAAGAGGGCAAAATCTTACCAAAACATCTTTGGAATGAAGAAGAAAACAGTAGGTTCTTAATTGATCTTAGAGAAGTCAATAAAGGTATTAAAGATAGTCAATGGGAAATTCGCAGAATTGAAGAAGTTATAACTGATATGGCAGGGAAAAAAAACAATTTTCTACATTAGACATCAAACACTCTTTTTATGCATGCAATTTATCCGAAGAAAGTCGCCAATTATTTTCTTTCAATGTTAAAGGTATGTCATACCGATTTTTGAAAGCACCAATGGGAGCTAAAAGCAGTCCTAGACAATTTTTAGAATTTTTGGGAATAATTTTTCGGGACGTCCCTAGTAAAACAAATGACGAAATAAATTTCTCTGATTTTCTGAGTTGGTACGTAGATGACCTAACAATACATACGGAAAGCGAAAAATTTGAAGATCATTTGAGACATTTACAAATTGTTTTTGAAAGGATACGTGAATTCAACCTGAAACTCAATTTATCAAAATGCTGTTTTTTTGCAAATTCAGTCAATCTGTTAGGATTCAAAGTCTCACCCGAAGGGATCTCTCCCCAGGAATCAAAGGTTGAAGCGATTAGGGCGATGAAACCGCCTAAGGACGTTTCGGACGTTCGTAGTTTCCTAGGCATGACTTCATTTCTACGAAGTTTTTACCTTAACTACGCAGAAATTTCATATCCTTTGGTTCGCCTAACTCGCAAAAATGTCTCATTTGTTTTTGGACCCACCGAAATGGAGGCTTTTGAAAAACTAAAATCCGAACTTACTAATCCACACACAATTCTACTCCGTTTTCCATCAAAATCAGAGGATTTTCATTTGTTCACAGATGCTAGCATGAAAGCAATTAGCGCTCTACTTTGTGTAAAATGCAAAACAACAGATCGCTTTCAAATAGTTGCAAGCTATTCTAAAATTCTCAGCGGACCCGCATCTAGATATGACAATCATAATAGAGAATTATTCGCACTTTATTCCGGGATTAAACATTTTCAAAAAACCTTTCTATGGTCCGCTCATACACATTGCTATACAGATTGCAGGGCCCTATCTTATTTAAAGAGAGCTAAAGACGTAAATAGCAAGTTATAACCGTATTGCTGTTTTAATAGACAGTGAGCAATTTACCTTTCATCACATTCCTGGAGTTAAAAATCCTAGCGACTATTTGAGCCGCCCTAGTTCTGAATTTGTTGAAAAATACAGAAAAGTTAATCTTGATGAATTAGAACAGGAATTTGACTGCCTTCAAGGTGAATATGTTGATTTTATTGGACTAGGAGAGAAGGAACTCAGACAGGCTCAAAAGCGCGATAAAGAAATAAAAGCAGCGTACAAATTTTTGGAAACTGTACCCGGAAAACGATTTGATTTTCGGGAAATGGAGTCTCAGGAATCGGACCCAAATTCTGTAATTTGTAATAGTCGGTCAACCGTGAGGGGTAGGCCTATCGTGCCTATTAGTCACGAGCAAGTCATGACAAGGGGTCATGTAATCCAGAGGGAAGCCACTGAGGCCCCTCTAAGGGATGCAAAAAAGGGTTGCATCCATAGGGATGCAGAAAAGGGTGGCATTCCGGCGCGCAAAGGTGGCACAAGCTTGTGCTCACAGGGAAATCATGTACATGAATCTGGTATAGAGTCTCCCAGGCTAAAAATTGAGGCAAATGAAGCAAACATATTACCAAAATGGCTTCTAAAATATGAACTGGTAATTCATAATGGGCTAGTTTATGCAGTTGATAGTACTGGAGATAAAAGACGTGTAAATAAATATAAAATTTTGGTACCAAAAGAACTTATCTCCACAACCATTGCCTTAATGCATAACAAATTATTGTTAGGTGCCCATCAAGGGTATATAAGAACGCTAGAACGTGTACGCGAAATTGCAGTGTTTGAAAACTTGCCGGTGCTTGTACAAAATTATGTCAAAAATTGTGATTCATTTCTTCGTCGAAATATAACGGGTCCTATGCTGAACCCAAGTTTGGCTGAAAATATTCCTCCGTCGTACTTATTTCATGCATTTTCTATAGATAGTAAATTCGCTCATAGTAAAATTCTTTTCAATGCTACAAAACTTAATTTTGATTTCGAATCATTAGACTTCAAAAAAATTCATAGCTTTCTCGAGAGAGAGATGTATTCTGAAAAAGGCATAAACAGCCTAAAATCTATTTTGAGCAAAACAAAATTACATAGAAAAATTGAATCAGCACAGTCCATGAGTATTGGGATCATGACTGGCGGCACGTTAATTTTCCTAATCCTTATCGGAATTTCCACGGTGATTCTCCTCAAATTAAGGAAATTATGGATTGATTATAGAGAAATGAAAAAAAAGTGGTTTTAGAATAGTCGAACAAGGGGACAATGAATAATAACAAATGTGAGTAGGGAAGGAATAAAAATTAATTTAAATGTATGAAAAAAAAAGTAATAAAAATGTTTTTTTTTCAATAAAGAGAGGGGGAGAAATGTAAAGATTGTTGCTAGGCTTACGCAAGTTAGATATAAGTGTATTTCTCGTATTTAGTGTTTTATTACATTAAGGGTATATTTCGGTATTTAGTGCATGTTCCAATTCAAGGGTATAGTTGGGTATGTGTTGTTTTATGTACTTGTTTCTGCTTTCTTTTCTATTCAAGGTAGTGGATCACATGACCAAAAACCTGCCAGCCAATGAGAGGCTACTTTGGGGGTCATGGAACCAGAATTGTATGCTTGGGCCTTGGAAGATAAGAAGGGGGAAAAGACAACTTGTGGACAGTTCAGCTTTGAGAACCAACAGTGACAAGTGGTTAGAGGAACACCGCTGGGAGAGTTCGAGCAACCTCCACCTTTCTATAAAATACGGTGCGCTGGGAGAGTTTAACAATAACCTCCACATCACTGCCGTCGGAGAGTTCCAGTAACCTCCACTAGCCAACTATAGACGGCGAGCTTGGAAAGTGCAGCAGCCACTTCCAAATCAACGGTGCCAGCCGGTGCAAGTTGACTATAGCTCGGATTCTCTACGGCTTCAAGAAGACTGTTCACGAGTGTACTCTAGTATTGTATTTTGTCTATTAGTTTATTAAAGTAGTTTTTAGCAACATCTTGAGTAGATACGAATCCTGCCTACCACTCTACCCAAGGTCTTGTCCTCGTGGAGGCTTGATCACCCCCCACTGGGGACCAATAAGACGGTATTTCTTTAGAGAAATATACCATACTTTACAAAAGTATGATGATTTTAATAATTGAATTTTGAAATCTATTTTTGAAGCTTTTTTGTGCAACCAAAATAAGAGTATCACAAGGATTTGGGGATGGGGTGGGATCCAATCGTAGAGAATCTCTTTATAATGAAGTTTCTTAGACTTTTGTTCAAGTTAGCTATTATTGACTTTTTCTTGTGCTATATCTCACTCTTCTTTTCATCTAATTTATCTTGCGTTAGAATTTATTTTTTCTATGTTTGAATATCTTTAAATATGTTGAGATTTCTGGATTATCTTTTGGATTTTATTTAAGATTATTGGCCTTTAGGCAGCCTCATCTCCGAATGAAGTTGGTAATAAACATGTTTTTCGATGTAGAGAATGACAGTTCGTATATTTTTATGTCTAAATAATACTTAAAAAACAAAAATACTCAAAGCTCAATAAGATGTAAGGAAGCTTAAGTTCGTTTTTATGTTAACTTAGATTGGAATTTCCACAAACTGACTAAAGATATCCGTTTTCAGTATACATCAGCCAAAAATAAAATAATCAAAAGATGCTAAACCCAAACATCGAGCCTCAGAAAATTTGCCTTATTTCTGAAAAAAACGAGGAAACACCCCCTAAAAGTCCTAGAAATTTAGTGAAAATCACACCATCAGATTCAGTGTATCAGAGAACCCTACTATAGTAGTTTCAAGCTCCTATCTGCAATTAAATAAAAAAACAAGTTTTTTTTAACTGAAAGTAAGGAGCGACGTTAAAACTTAAAACGAACAGAAAGTATTCTGTATATGAAAGGGGATGTCCCCTCCTCAACGCCTCGCTCTTTATGCTAAAGTTCCTATTGTTTTAAGAAATAGAGTTATGAGAAAGAGTCAAACTTAAGCATAAAGAGCTTGGCGTTGAGGAGGGGACAGTCCCTTTCATTTACAGAATAATTTCTATTCGTTTTAAGTTTTAATGTCGCTCCTTACTTTCAGTTAAAAAAAAACTTGTTTTTTTTATTTGATTCCTGAAAGTTGTTGAATTAATGCAGGTTTTGATTTTGGCTCACCGTACATGAATAATTGAAACAAAATTCGCATATTAATTTTACTTTTTTGGTTAAACGGCTTTCTCGAAAGTTCTTTAATTTTATTTACGAACGTTTTTATTAGTAATAAATATACGTAACTTACGAATTAACTTACGTAACGAACTTCTATATTCATATATTTTTGATAAGCATACTAGGGGGTTCGCCCCCTAGTCAATACCTCGCTCTTCACGCTAAAGTTCGAATTTTGTTCCAATTCTTTCACTCTAAATTGTTATTTATTACTTAAAAAATCTTCTTAATAGTCTAATAAGTAACCCTTGTGTTTTAGTAGTCGTTATTAGTAAATTGGGATAAAACACAGACATTAGCGTAAAGGGTTGCCCTCTCCTCAATACCTTGCTCTTTAAGCTATAGCTGTTAGTACTTTTAATAAGGCTTTCTATTTTAATTATATGGCCCTTTTGTTTCAGTAGCCGTTCTTAAAAAATGGGACAAACATTCAAATATAACGTAACAGCAAGGTATTGAAGAGGAGGCAACCCTTCATATACGGAATAATTTCTGTTCGGTTTAAGTAACAGAAATTATTACGTATATGAGGGGGTTCGCCTCCTCGTCTCTTTACGCTAAAATCACAAAGAAGATTTAATTAGAATAAATAGCTCTTTTTAAAAGTACTAAGAAAAACTTTTTAAAGTAAAGAGCGAGGTATTGACGACAAAGCGAACCCCCTAATATACGTAATAATTTCTGTTCGTTATAAGTTTTAATGTTGCTCCTTACTTTCAGTTGAGAAAACTTGTTTTTTAAATTTAATTTCTGATCGTTTTTTAAATAATGCTGGGAAATCTGGCAGCCCCTTCATGGAAAATCCCCTTCCCCCATGGGACCTAGCTGTCCTCCAATTTTTTTGGTCACTTAAAAAGGGCACTACAACTTTTAATTTCCATTCGTATGAGCCTCTCACGATATTCTATGACCACTGGGTCGACACAATCACCCCTGGGGAAAAAAACAAATAAACGCGCATCCGTGATCTTTCTTCTGGCAAAAATGCAAAATTCAACATTTTTGCAGATAGGAACTTGAAACTTCTCTAGTAGAATTTCCTGATACGCTGAATCTGATGGTGTGATTTTCGTTAAAGTTCTATGACTTTTAGGGGGTGTTTCTCCTTTTTTTAAAATAAGGCAAATTTTATCAGGCGCTTAACCTTTGATGGGTAAGACTAAACTTAATTAAACTTACATATTTGAAATGAACAAACAAATCTGATTCTTTTGATGTATCTATTTCTACCAAAATTTGTTTCAGTTACTATTGAGTCGCGTCGCTCCTTACTTACAGTTCGTTACCACGAACTGTTTGAAATTGTGGAATTTTGTATTTTTGCCTGAAGACGGATGCGTGTTTATTTGTTTTTTTTTCCCCAGGGTTAATAGTATCGACCCAGTGGTTCTAGAATATCGCGGGAGGGCTCATTTGAACGGAAAGTAAAAGTTCTAGTGCCCTTTTTAAGTGACAAAAAAATGGAGAGCAACTAGGCCCCCATCCACGCTCATTTTTTTTTCCCAAAGACACCCGATCAAAGTTTTGAGATAGCCATTTTGTTCGGCATGGTCGAAAAATACAGTAACTATGTCTTTGAGGATGACTTAATCCCCAACAGTCCCCGAGGGAAGGTCTGCAAGCTATGAACTTTGCCCAATGTTTACATATAGTATTGGTTATTGGGAATGGGCAAATGGGCAAATCTTATAACTTAAAGACATTTCCCCTAGGGCCGGGGGGGGGAGAGGGTCATGTTTTACCCAAAGGCATAGTTATTGGGCCTTTCAACTATGATGAGCAAAATGACTTTCTCAAACTTTTGTTCTAACGACTTTGGGAAGAAAAGGGGCGGGGAGGCGGCCGGGAGGCCCTCCAATCTTTTTGTTACTCAAAAAGGACGCTAGAACTTTTAATTTTCGTTCGAATGAGCCCTCTCACGATATTAAAGGATCATTAGGTCGATACGATCACCCCTCGAAAAAAAAAAAAAACAAAAAAACAAATACACACGCATCTGCGATCTTTTTGCCGGTAAAAAAAAAAAATACAAAATTCCACATTTTTGTAGATAGGAGCTTGAACCCACTACCATAGGGTTTTCTAATAATCCGAATCTGATGATGCGATTTTCATTAAGATTCTAATACTTTTTGGGGGCGTTTCCCCCTTTTTACGAAAATCAGGCAAATTGTCTCAGGCTCGTAGCCTTTAACCGATAAGACTAAACTTAATGAAACTTATATATTTAAAATCAGCATAATAAGCCAATTTTTTTATATATCTATTGGTGTCATAATTCCGTTTTTAGAGTTTCGGTTGCTATTTAACTGGGTCGCTCCTTACTTACAGTTCGTTACCACGAACTGTTTGATATGCACTATGTGTGCATTTACAAGCACTTGAATTATTGGATAGAATTATTTGGGAATCAGGGAGTTATTGAGGAATTAGGAAACTTGATGAATCGAATTATTGGAAAATTGGGGAATTTACGAAATGTAATATAAGATTTTATAGACTATTACATTTTTTATTTTATATCTATATTCTAATTTTTTATTTATTTATATTTTAGTTTAATATCATATTTTTAATCGGAAAAATATATTATGTAATATTAGAATAAAATATTTTATATATTGATACAAGTCATGTGCATTTCTGTCACTTTTACATTATAATGTCATATCGGCGAAGGTGGTGGCTTTTAAAATGGCCCCGCCTACGGGGAGTAAGTTTCTACCCGAATGATGAATTATTTTCACTATATGCTTAGGAAAAGAATATATAAATTTAGGAAAAAATTGTATCTTACTGTGCTAAGACCAACATTATCTTAAGCGTATCTTGGCTACACCAAATTCAAGGTGTCTCCTCCCCAATTTCTCATAATTTTCTCATAAAATATTTGCTTATTGTTGTTATTATTTTTTAAGATATATACATGATTGGATCCTAAAACGGTCAAAAAAATATTTTAGATCAAGCATGTTGGATCTGGGATAAAGATGAATGTGGAAAAGAAGGTCACTGTTGGCTTTATGATCCTGAAAAAATGAGAATTTATTTGCATCTGATTACTGCAGGTATGAATATTTATTATTAACTTTCTAAGGTTTGTTCTTTCCAAGCATTAGTGTGAAGTGCTGGAATTACTTTACTTGAAGTCCTTCTTTAGACTAAGATCAAAATTGCCTTTTCAGAAACTATGTAAGCGAAACGTGTGTGCAATACTGAATACCAAAGTATGAAGAGTAGGTATTTGAATAGTTTTAAGCCAAAGATTAGAGTTTACCGCTTATCATGTCCACTTAAACTTTCCTTAGCTTAAATTTATTCTTTTATGCGTATCTTTAACCTTATTTTATAGTTTTCCTTATTTTTAACTCTAACTCTCTTTTATAGTTTTAAGCAGTAACACTTATTGTTTTAAACACGTATTTCTTAACCATATTCATTACAAACTACAGTCCAAAAACTACTTAGTTATGGCAGCAAATAATTTAAACCTTGCATATTGCATGGTTTAAATTTCTCTATCCGTGTGACACAAGTTCACAGCAACAAAGTAGGCTACGTCTTTCAAACACCTCAAATTTTCGCAGGCCTGCTACAAATATTCTACTTCTTCCTAGTCTTCAGGCATGGACTGGACCTTTCCAAAAAACGATAACTTCACTATTTCCACAGAAATTTCCTATATTGTTCTAACACTCTCTAGTTCTCGGTTTTTTTTTTCCAAATTTCCCCAGTCACAGATTCAATGCAGAAAGCATTCATAGCAGTTCACGGCTGGGATTGCTCTTAATTCATAGTTACTTATTTACTTAGGTTTTAAACTTCCACACTAATAGTATACATTCACACATACTCCCAGACACGGGATCGATCCACATTTTTCGTACACCCTATTTTTTTATATAGGGTCAAACAAGTATCTAAAAAACTTCCTGAGAAATTCTTTTCGAAAAACGGACCTCATCAATCAATTTGTATCATAATAACATCATTAAACATAACATCAACGAAAACATATCATATCTCATCGAACATATCTAATCAATGAATAAATTCTCATATTTTCAAAGCGCTCACGTTTCAAAGGCTTCAAGATTTCTCTAAGATTTCAAGAGTTGGTTCTGAGAAGAACAAACCTGTGGTCAGGGCCGGTGATTTCAATATTCTAATCTTAGTTCGAAGGCATATCTCTCTATTCTTCCAAACTTTTTCAACTGTGAAGAAAGCTATTTTCAAAGTCACTTCGTAGGTTATGAATTAATGGAAAGATTCTCAACATTTGGCTATGTATAATTGGAAAATCTCACGGATGTCCTTCCAAGGGACATGAAAACTCCAGTCAAATAATATTTCGATGAAATATTCATAAATTAAAAAAAAAGTCCTTTTCTGTTGTGACTCATTCAACCAATTTGTATCAATGAAATAACACAATTTAAAGCACCTCTTCTGAAAAATTGATTGCTAGTTCCAATTCTTACATTTATTTTTGCTTTCTTCTATTGATGACACAATTCGCAGCCTCTTTTTTGTAATTAAAATATTTTATTATTCTTGAACATATATCATTTATCTTTGTATTTTATTTTTCTAGGTTGCTTTTTCATTGGAATCTTTGTTGATGTAGCAATATGTCGCTTAGTGAAAGATCTCAAATTATACGACGAGGCAGAGATAGAAATCAAAAGCATGACTTATGCTACCTCAGCCTCAACACCAGTGGACGAGTTCATCAGCCTTGCAAGGGCTCTTGAAGATTAAGACTTTAGGGAGGAATTTTGAATGAGCGTAAACGACAAGAAAAAGCATTTTCATTTGATCATTCTTAAAACAAAATGTAGGTATGGTAACAAAAAAAAAATAATTCAGATTCTTGGAAAGAAAAACTGCTCATTCTTCTGATAATATTGCAGAAGAATTAATGTCAAAATAGTACCTTGTTTGATTGTGGCAATCATTTTGTTTCACTTAGCAAATAAACATTTGTGACACCAATGTTTTCTATGTTGGAGCATGAACAACATTGCCACCACTTATGGAACAGCTGAAAGGAATAAATCTTAAAAATCGCTTGAACATATTTTTTTGATGATTTTTGGAAAAGAATGAGCCGATCAACATGTAGCAATTTTTTCCAGCATAAAATGCTTTTTTATATACAGTTATGAAGAAAAATGATGTTTCAGAGGACAAGGTTCAGGCAGTGATAAAGAGTCTGTTTTTTTTTCCTATGGTTGTTTCTTGGTAAAATAAAAGATTATTTTTAAGATTCCTTGTTTAAGTTGTGCTACATCATAAGCTGCCACACATTCTTTGTTGTTTTATCTTTAACAACGAAACAATCCTTTTACCTTATTTACTTTTAAAATAAAAGGGCTTACAATCGACTCATTAGCTACGATGGGTTTACTCGTATTTTGTTCCCGATTTAGTAAAAAAAAAAGATCTACGCTGCTAATCTAACGTAATATGTTGCAGCTACCTCTGGTCGGCTCCGTGAAAAAAAAAAGTTGCACAAGCAAAACTTCAGGTTTGATGCTTCATCATCGATTGAATGCTCTAGTTGTCAGCCCACAAAAATTTGAAAGTAGTATGTATGAAGAAGAACTGGTTTTGAAAAGAAAAAACAGAAAATAACTAATGATTACACGTTCCTTAAAGACGGGTTGAAAAAATGCTCTATTTATGAAACTAAATCTATCCTCTTTTTTAATCCAATCAATGTTTTTAGTTTTATACTAAAACATTACCCACAAAGGCTCGATATTTTGTTATATGCAACACCTGTCAATTGTTTCCTATGCATCTGATGGTGAACACAACTTTCTTCTATGTCTATTACCGACTAATTTTCTACTTAACTAGTAATTGTCAAATTAAGTCTATGTGTTGCACCTAGTTGCTTATGATTGTTGCATAAAGAAAGTTATTTACTCTAAAATGTATCGAAAACACATAAATAGGTGTACAACTATTAGCAAAAGTTGTACTAGTAGTCACTCTTGATGATAGAGAAGTCTCTAAAAACCATGGGAATTTAACGCCTGTTAGCACCTGTGCAGTAAAGTTCAGCAGAGAAAAACCTGTTGATTAACATTTGCTTTGCTCTAGGTACCCTCCCAAAAAAAAACTTCAATTTAATATGGACAATTTAGTGAAGAGGGTAGGTTGGGTTCAAAAGTCGTGGATACCTCTTAGAACTTATACGATTTTGTCTCTTTGGTCCAAAATTGTTTGTTCCATAAGCCTTAAGCATATTGGAGACTAGAGAAGGAAAATCCGTACAAAAATGGTAATTCTCAATATCTGGTTTGCCAGAAGTACTTGCCTTGCAAATTTTAAGCTGATCAGTAAAACGACTTTGAAGGTCCAAGGGTTTATTATGCCTCTGATTACACAAATAACAATACTTTCGGTAAATTGAAGGTGTCTTTCTGGGTTGAAGAGCCCATTGTACTCCTGAAGTCCTACACACTAATGTTCATTGCACGTTTTCCATTCAAGCAAAGTGCAACATTCCTATCTTTCCACTTAAAATTTAGAAGTGGGAAGATCCGGGCAACTATCTCACTTTACTTTCTAACCATAGAAATTAAAAATCCTTGCTTGTTGCCTTTCATAGGCAGCGCAATGGCGGTGCCTAAGTAAAGAACGAAGTTGGCACAATGTATTTTTTTTTCTCCCTACCAGGGTACTTTATATCGAAGGAGTTGTCTTAGAAACTTCGAAAAGGGCTCATTTGATTGGAAATTGGAATTGCTAGTGCCCTTTTTAACAGTCGAAAGTAATTGGAAGGCAACTAACACCCCTTCCACGCCCACCATTTCCCCAAACACATCCAATCAAAAATTTGAGATAACCATTTTGTTCCACGTAATTGATTTCCTGCTGGAAATTATGTTTTTGAAGAGGACACTCCCCCAACAGCCCTCGGGGCAAGGGTTGTAAGTTCTGCCCTGGGGGGCCGATAAGGTTTTTATAGAAAGCTTTGTCGTAGAAACTTCAAAAAGGGCTCATTCGATTGGAAATTCAAAGGGCTAGTGCCCTTTTTAATAGTCGAAACTCATTGGAGGGCAACTAACCCCCCTCTCACGCCTACCTTTCCCCCAAACACATCCATTTTGAGTTATTCATTTTTTGGGCGTGAGAGGGGGGTTAGTTGCCCTCCAACACCTTTTGACTATTCCAAAAGGGCACTAGCCCTTTCAATTTCCAATCGAATGGACCCTTTTTGAAGTTTCTACGAGAATGCTTTCCATACAAACCTTATATGCCTCCCGGGCATAACTTACAACCCACCAAAGATGGTGGGAGCAGTGAAGATGTTAAAAGTCGAATAGCCAAGGCTAAGGGGTTTTTTTCATAATTAAAAAAAGTTTGGAAGAATAGGGAGATAATTCTGCAAACCAATTTTAGAATATTAGAAGCTACAGTGGTGACAGTTAGTCAAATATGGCTCTGAAGCACGGGCGCTTCGAAAGCGGATAAAGATTTGGTAGATGTTTTCCAGAGAAATTGCTTAAGGATTGTTCTTGGTACCTGGCTGACTGACCAAATTTCAAGCAATAGGCTATACGAAAAATGTGGTTCAATACTGTTGTCTAAGGCTATAATGAAAGAAAGGTTGAGATGGCTAGGGCACGTTGTGCAGATGAAGGATGATAGATTTGCCAAAGATTGCTCTTTTCCAACAACCGTCTCGGGCTAAACGGAAAGTAGGTCGTCCTCGTCTGGGGTGGAAGGACGTCATAAAGAAAGATTTAAAGGAAGTGGGAACTTCGCGGGAGGGTGTAAAAAGGAAGGCTTGGAATAGATTGGAATGGAAGAGGAGCGTGCATAGCTGTGTTGGCCTCAGGCGGCATGGTGCTGCGGTGAGTTCTTAGTAGTAGTAGTAGTAGTAGTTTAACAAAATACATATCTCAAAAATTTTGATTGGATATGTTTAGGAAATGCTGGGCGTGAGAGGGGGGTTAGTTGCTCTCCAATCACTTTCGACTATTAAAAAGGGCACTAGTCCTTTTAATTTTCAATCAAATGAGCTTTTGTTGAAGTTTCTACGACAACACTTTCTATAAAAACCTTACATGCACCCAGAGCATAACTTAAAACCCTGGCCCTGAGGGCTCTGAGAGAATTATCTTCCTAAAAGACCTAATTTCCCAAAACTTTTCAACTACGCTGAACAAATGGATATTTCAAAATTTTGATTGGATGTGTTTTGAGGAAAAAGGGCGTAAGAGAGGGTAAGTTGCCCTCCAATTACTTTTGACTATTAAAAAAGGCACTAGCTTTGAATTTCCAATCGAATGCACCCTTTTTCAAGTTTCTACAATAAAGGTTTCAATAAAAACCTTATATGCCCCCAGGACATAACTTATAACTCTGGCCCTGAGGGCTCTGAGGGGGCTATCATCCTCAAAGACCTAATCTCCAGAACTTGCAACTACGTTGAACAAAATTTATATCTGAAAATTTTGATTGGGTGTGTTTGGATAAATGGTGGGCGTGAGTTGGGGTTAGTTGCCCTCAAATTTATTTCGACTATTAAAAAGGGCACTATCCATTTCAATTTCCAATCAAATGAGCCCTTTATGAAGTTTCTACGACAACGCTTTCTATGAAAACCTTATATGCCCCCAGGGCATAACTTATAACGCTTGCCCTGATGTGGGGGGGGGGGTCCACTGGGGTTTACGCCCACCATTTCCCCAAACACATCCAATCAAAATTTTGAGATAGCCCCATATGCATGGCTATCTCAAGAGGTTTAAAAAAACCACTTTTCCATATCATCCAAGAGGTAATCTTGGTACTTTTTTTGTTAGGGGTTTCGGCAGTTTCTTTTTTTCGTTAAGGTTAGTCAAATATTACTTGTAAATTGTACAAGCGAGTCTGAAAATAGAAGTCAACTTACCAATTGTCTACTTTAGCCACTAATTCTCTCCTTGATTTTTATCAATTATATTTACTCAAGTTCAATATATATATATATATATATATATATATATATATATATATATATATATATATATATATATATATATATATATATATATATATATATATATATATATATATATATATATATATATATATATATATATATATATATATATATATATATATATATATACTACTACTACTAACTACTAACAACTCATCGCAGCACCAAGCCACCTGAGGCCAACACAGCTACGCACGCTCCTCCTCCACCCCAATCTATTCAAAGCCTCCCTTTTTACACCCGCCCACGAAGTTCCCATTTCCTTTAAATCTTTCTTTATGACGTCCTCCCAACCCAGACGGGGACGACCTGCTTTCCGTTTAGCCCTAGATGGTTGGCCGAAAAGAACAATCTTCGGCAATCTGTCATCCTTCATCCGAACAACATGCCCTAACCACCTCAACCTTTCTTTCATTATAGACCTAGAAAGTGGTATTGAACCACATTTTTCGTATAGCCTATTGTTTGAAATACGGTCAGTCAGCCGGGTACCCAGAACAATCCTTAAGCAATTTCTCTGGAAAACATCTAGCAAATCTTCATCCGCTTTTCGGAGCGTCCATGCTTCAGAGCCATATTTGACCACTGTCATCACTGTAGCTTCTAAGATTCTAATCTTGGTTTGCAGACTTATCTTCCTATTCTTCCAGACTTTTTTTAACTGTGAAAAAACACCCTGAGCCTTGGCTATTCTATTTTTAACATCTTCACTGCTCCCACCATCTTTACTAATAATACTACCAAGGTAAGTGAAACTGCCCACCTGATCAATCTTTTCATTACCCAACGTCACCTTTTCATCTTCACTTATTCCTAGCCTTAGTGACTTGGTCTTCCTAACATTAATTTTCAAACCAATACTAGCACCCTGAACTCGCAAAAACCTCTAAAACTTCATTCATTTTGCTCACACTTTCATCTAGGATGCTTAAATCATCAGCATAATCCAAGTCCAGGAGACTTTTTCCTCCCCATTTGATTCCGTGGTCTCCCATTGCCTTTCCTGTGCTCCTTAAAACAAAGTCCATCAAAATAATCCATATAAAGGGGGATAGAACACAACCCTGCTTAACTCCTGATTTAATACAAAACCAGCTGCTAACCTCATTTCCTACCTTAACCGCAGCAGTGTTATTCTCGTACATAGCACTAATCACTTTAATGTATTTGTCTGGTATACCATACAAGGATAAAACCTTTACTAAAGCTCCTCTATCAACAGAATCGAACGCTTGCTCATAATCTATAAAACTAAGGACCAAAGGTGTTTGAAAACTTAGGCACTTCTCAATTATTAACCTAAGAGTGAAAATTTGGTCAACACATCCTCTACCTTTTCTAAAACCGCACTGCTCTTCTCTTAAAACTTTGTCTACGGCATCTCTCAGTCTAAAAAGTATCATATTACTAAGCAATTTGCTACCTACAGAGACCAGACTAATGCCTCGATAATTACCACACTCACTTTTATCACCTTTCTTATAAAGTGGCTTAATTAAGGTTTTCCTAAAATCATTAGGTACTTCCCCTTTTTCAAAAAATCATATTCATAATCTCCAATAACTTATTTCTAACCTCAGAGCCACCATATTTAAGAAACTCATTTACTACCCTATCAGCACCTGGAGCCTTATTATTCTTTAATCCTTTTAGTACTGTTTCTAATTCCTCCTCACAAAACAAATCTTCCTTCACATCCAAGGTATCACAAACTTTTTTCATTTTCCTCTATATTTTTTCCTGCAACTCTATCTCGGTTAAGCAAATTCTCAAAATGTTCGGCCCATCTCGCTTTAGCTTTTGTCTTATCGCTAATTGCCACCCCATTCCTATCTTTAACTGGGACAAGTCCGGATTGACTACTACCTCTCAATTTGTTAACGTGCCAGTACAATATTTTACTATTATGCCGTCTAGCTGCATCTTCTAAATCCTCGGCAATTTTATCCATGGCCTCCACTTCACACCTCCTTAGTTCATATTTCAATGCTTTCTCCACTTTCTTTACATTTCTTTTGTTTTCATGTGATCTATCACTCAGATAATTCTTGTACAAGTCCTTTCTCCTTTCTTTCTATTAAACTTAAAGCTTTTTCACTAATATTCTTAGCTGCAGTTCTAGCTTTCTTCCCTAATACACCTTCAGCAACTTCACAAATTATTTTTCTAAAATTATTCCAACCATCTTCCACATTATCAAATTTTAAGCTCTCAAGTTTAGTATTCAACTGTTCCTGGAAACTTTCTCTCAAATTCTCATCCTGGAGTCTACTACATCATAACTTCCCGGGAGGTAATTACCCTTCCGATATTTCAGCTTTAAATTAACCCTTGACACTACTAGATGGTGATCTTTACTTTTAACATCAATAACAGCACTCCTATATACCCTAGTATCTTGTATTGATCCTGCCAGTCTTCGATTTACTATAACATAATCAATAAGGTTTTTGCTGTCTTACCATCACGGGAATACCATGTTAGCTTATGAGCCATTTTATGACCAAACACCGTATTGGTTATAACTAGATTGTTATACCTACAAAATTGCAAAAGTCTGTATCCATTACTGTTTTCTTTTCCTACACCAAATTTACCTAAGCTGGGATACCATCTATCCATATTTCTACCAACCTGGGCGTTAAAATCTCCCAGCAATAACATCATATTTCTACCTGGGACCTTGTCTATTTGCTCCTGTAACTGTAAGTAAAATTCATCTGAGTCACTAGTATCTCCATCAGTCGGTTCTACAGGGGCGTATACTACTATAACTGATACCTTGAACTTTCTAGTCATAAAATGAGCAATTAGTATTCTATTATTAATACCTTCCCAGCCTAAACAAGACTTAGCAGCTTCCTTATTCATCATGAGCCCTACTCCCTGTCTATGTAACCCATCCTTCCTGCCTGAGTAAACAAATTCTATATCACCTAATTTCATGCTTCCTACCCCTGGGATATGAGTTTCTGAAACTCCTAATAGATCCAGTTCGAATCGTCTGAATTCGTCAGTCAAAATGTCGATACGATAGTCATTTTTTAATGTCGTAACATTCCAAGTTCCAATTTTCATGTTCTTTAAATCATTGAAATTTTTTTCGCCTCAGGAAAAGCAATGATCCCGGATACCAGTGCAGGACGGGGATCACATATCTTCTCAAGTCTACACCGAAGTGCTTAAGCCGGCTTAGAACCGGACAGCAAGAAGTCCCTGGGACCTCCATGAATGGAGGCTTTGTGCAATCCTGGGCCCATCTTGGTCACAACATGGTTTTCAGCGCTTGGCGATGTTTTTTTTTTTTTTTTTTTTTTTTTTTTTTTTTTTTTTTTTTTTTTTTTTTTTTTTTTTTTTTTTTTTTTTTTTTTTTTTTTTTTTTTGTTTTTTTTTTTTTTTTTTTTTTTTTTTTTTTTTTTTTTTTTTTTTTTTCTCTTCTATCAACAAGAGTCGAAATCCTGCACAGACAATCTCAAGCCTATTACCTCCGACTCATTATATATTCATGCCTACAAATATTATGCTACTACGGGGAGGCAACCCGTAATAGATAAATTAGCTAGGAAGAGGTTTTTCAGCCCAAAGACGCCCATCAAAAACATACCAATCCCAGAAGAATTGTCCATTAGTCAGAATCCCGTGCGAATGCTGTGTCGTTTACTAGGCTATAATTTCCTCGAGGGGCGCCACTCCTCAAGTGGGAATAGAGTTGACTGCAAGGTCCCCAGTCTTGCAGGTACCCCGAAAAGGTCGAGGCAGCCCTTTGCAGAGGCCGTTGTCCATAGATCTGGATCTTACGCCCTGCCACAGTTGTCCTCCTATAGAGGATCCTCCCGCGATGGTGTTCTGCATCACCATGCAATTTAACCCATTGCTGGGAGAAGGTTTGCAACTCATGGAACTTGTGGATAAACAAGTGGGCCCTTTTGAGTGTACATTGAGGGGCCTTCTTCCTCCTCCGCCTGTATTTATGACCCCGGGCAAGGGTGCCCCAGATTCTATTATGGACCCCCAGGGACAAGGTCCCCCCTTGGTCCATGCCTCCTATGGAGGTACCCTACATATCTGTAGAGTGTTCCCCTATCGCCACCTGGGGACATGCTGAATGGCCTGGGGGAGGCCAGATAAACGGATCACTTTGTTTTGCAAAGGCAATAACTCAGTGACATATTTAACCTACTACTTATAAATATACATAACTCACTGACTAGGCCTATATTAGTTATATACAGAAATATATAACTCAGTGACACATTAAACCTACTACTTATAAATATGTGTAACTCACAGACTAGGCCTATATATGTTATATACAGAAATATATAACTGAGTGACATATTTAGCCTACTACTTATAAATATGTGTAACTGACTGACTAGGCATATAAGTTATATACAGAAATATATAACTCAGTGACATATTTAGCCTACTACTTAAAATATGTGTAACTCACTGACTAGGCCTATATAAGTTTATATACAGAAATATATAACTCAGTGACAAATTTAGCCTACTACTTATAAATATGTGTAACTCACTGACTAGGCCTATCTAAGTTATATACAGAAATATATAACAGAGTGACATATTTAGCCTACTACTTATAAATATGTGTAACTCACTGACTAGGCCTATATAAGTTATATACAGAAATATATAAACTGAGTGACATATTTATCCTACTGCTTATAAATATGTGTAACTCAATGACTAGGCATACAAGTTATATACATAAATATATAACTCAGTGACTGTGACATATTTAACCTACTACTTATAAATATGTGTAACTCACTGACTAGGCCCGTTTTTACCGTCCCAAGAAAAAATGGGTCTACTCGGTTTATTCTTAATCTTAAAAATTTTAATGAAAACATTAAATATTACTATTTTAAAATGGAAAGTGTTCATTCAGCGGTTCTTTTAGACAAAAAATTGTTATATGGCCTCTATCGACCTAGTCGATTTTTATTATTCATGCCCTGTTGACTTTTATGATCAAATGTGGCTTTGTTTTGAAGCTGACGTTTGTTATGCGTTCACTTCAATGCCAAGTGGCTTATCATCTGCTCCAAGGGTTCTTACGAAACTTATGAAACCTGTTATCCCCCTACTTCGAAGAAAAGGGTATTTGTCAGTTGTGTATGTAG
Organism: Artemia sinica; assembly: GCA_027921565.1. NCBI lineage: Eukaryota > Metazoa > Arthropoda > Branchiopoda > Anostraca > Artemiidae > Artemia > Artemia sinica. The sequence goes on along the minus strand of CM051264.1, from coordinate 12,996,492 downwards.
ATGATTCTCTCCTTCTGGTAAGGTCATATTTAGAATGTCAAAATAATGTCTATGAAACAGCGAAATTACTGTCAGAGTGGGCTTTGTGATTCACCCGAGAAAGTCAGTTCTGATGCCAAGCCAACAAATAGAATTTCTGAATTTTTTTGTTAGATTCGCGATCAATGCGCATTTTCCAGCCGAAAAGAAAAATTAAAAGTTATAGATTTGGTTTAAAAAATTCTTAGTCAAAAATTGACTACGATTCAAGAATTGGCCGAAACTCTAGGCGTTCTTGTTTCAACATTTCCAGTAGTAGAATTAGGGCCTTTCTATTACCGGAAAAAATTGTTGAAAATTCAAGCATTAAGGTACGCGAAGGGTGATTTTGCAGCAAGGATAATTTTAACATCTGATGTAAAATTGGAACAACAATGGTAGTTGTTGCCATCATACTTCTAAAGCAATTGAGCCTAGATCAATTGACAAATATTTGTGTAGTGATGAGTCGAAACTAGGTTGGGCACTCGTGGATGAATATTCCATGAAAACGGCCACAGGTGAATCCAAAGAACCTGGGGTGATGCCCCGATTTCCACCCCTCCCCTCCCCCTTTGGACGGCTCAGAACCTATCCCTTATACTATCCCTGGTTTCAGGAATCAGAAATATATATATATATATATAATATATATATATATATATATATATATATATATATATATATATATATATATATATATATATATATATATATATTATATATGTATATATATATATATATATATATATATATATATATTATATATATATATATATATATATTATATATATATATTATATATATATATATATATATAAAATATATATATATATATATATATATATATATATATATATATATATATATATATATATATATATATATATATATATATATATATATATATACATATATATATATATATATATATATATATATATATATATATATATATATATATATATATATATATATATATATATATATATATAATATATTAACCTGACTGGTGGGCAAAAAACGCCCCTCTCCTGCTCACCATTTCCCCAAACATATCCAATCAAAATTTTGAGATAGACATTTTGTTTTGGAAATTAGGTCTTTGCCAGCGTTGTCGTAGAAACTTCAAAAACAACTCATTCCATTGAGAATTGAGGGCTAGTGCCCTTATTAATAGTCAAAGCCGATCGGAGGGCGAATACCCCCCTTCTACGTCCATATTTTCCCCAAACACTTCTGATCAACATTTTGATATAGCCATTTTGTTGAACGTAGTTAAAGGTTCCGGGATTATGTTTTTGAGTATGACAATCACCCCTCAGGTGATTCCACCCCTAAGGCAAAGGTTGTAAGTTATGCCCTGGGGGCATATATTGTTTTTATAGAAAGTGGTGTCGTAAAAACTTCAAAAAGAGCTCTTTCGATTGGAAATTGAGAGGCCTACTGCCCTTTTTGATAGTCGAAAGCAATCGGAGGAGAATCCATTCCCCCCCACGCCCATCATTTCCCCCAACACTTCCGATCAACATTTTGATAAGGTCATTTTGTTCAACATAGTTGAAAGGTCTGGAAATTATGTCTTTGAGGATGACAACCCTCCCGCCATAGCCTTCACGACAAGGGTCATAAATTATGCCCTTGGGGCATATAAAGTTGTTATAGAAAGATTTGTCGTAGAAGCTTCAAAAAGGGCTCGTTTGATTGGAAATTGAAAGGATTAGTGCCTTTTTGGTCGAAAGTGATCAGAGGGCAAATGCCCCCCCCCCCTCTCACGCCTATCATTACCCCACACACTTCAAATCAAAATTTGATATAGCCATTTTTTTCAGCTTATCAGAAAGGTCTGGAAATTATGTCTTTGAGGATAACATATCCCCCAAGCCCTCAGGGCAAGGGTTGTAAGTTATGCCCTGGGGACATATAGGATTTTTATAGAAATTGTGGTCATATAAACTTCGGAGGGGGATCATTGGATTTGTAATTAGACGCTCTAATGCTCTTTTTAAGAGTCAAAGTGATCAGAGGGCAGCTACCCCCTCCCCCTACAAACACGTCGTATTGTCCCGAAATGTATCTAATAGAAAATTTGACATAGCCATTCTATTAAAATAGTCTAAATATCATACGACAAGGCTTTTGGGGTTGAAACAAACCCCCAGAGATTAGGGGCAAGGGTTGTAAGTTATGCCCAGGGCGTATTTAAGGTTTTTATGGAAGGGATGGTTGTTTAACTTCAGAAGAGGCTTAGTCTTTCTCCCTGAAAAGACTGTGTCAATATGAAACGAACAGAAATTAATCAAATAAATATTTTGCACAAAATAATTTTTTTCAAAAAAAAAGTAAAAGAACTCCATCAAACAAAAAAAAAAATAGAATCAAATAATCTACCAAGCATACAAATACCGCAAATCAGTATCAATAAATAAATGAAACCCAAAACAAACAGAAATTAAAATAAGTCAAACTCAAAACGAGCAGAAATTAATCTGAGTAAGGTTCTTAACCCTATGCTTTCTAAAAGCCAGAATACTTTACTGAAAAAATTTCTTTAAAATGTTTTCACTTTTATAACTTTAAGAAATCAAAAATTAATTAATATTTTAAGGAATAAATATCAGCATATGTATATTAAACTGACAATGCACATTTTTTTCAGTCAGTTCATTTGAATTTTGGTCAAACGGTCAAACTTTAGGGTAAAGAGCAATGTACTGAGGAAAGGGGTAGCCCCTTCATATACGAAATAATTTCTGTTAAATTTGAGTTTTAACGTTGCTTTTTACTTTCCAATGAAAACGCTTTTTTTTATTTAATTTCAGCTCGTGTTTCAAATAATGCCAGCAAATCTGGCTCATCTTCCATGAACTATCCTCTCCCCTTTACCTGAAACTCCTCCGTAGAAGGCTACTCTAACGTAAAGCACACCCCCCTCCCTTAAAATTCCATCGCCACTGGAAATCCTCTCTCCCCCATAAAATTTCGTGCAGACGATTCAGCCTGAAAAATTATCCTTTACATACTTTCATTTGAAAAAGACATTAATTTCTAATCGTTTTTTCCAATCACTCCGGAAATTCCCCTTCCATAGAAATTTTCCTCTGAAATATTGCTTTAAAATCTTAGAGCCGGTACAAGATGGACACTGAAAGAAAATATGCTGCGATCCCTACTCAGAAAAATTTGACAGTGAATCTTACGCCATGATTTAAGTTGGAGAAAATCTCCCAATTCCGACCCAAATTCCCCTTCCCGTCTTTACGACGTTACTAAGCAAACCCAAGAGACTAACCCTCACACAGATTTCCAGAGCTTTCCTAGAACCTTAATAACGTTCATGATAAACCAGTGCTATCATTACAGCTCATTTTTTCCTTCACCCCAAACTTTGAAGAAATAGCCTTTCAACCTAAAAGACATTGTTATGATCAGAATAAATGATCCCTAATATGAAACTTTACCGTGAGCGTTAATTAAAATGGCGTTCTAGATGTTCTCTATCAAAATTGAGTTGACTTGAAAAATGCTTTAAAATGAACCCCATTGGAAGGACCGTGGTTAAAAACAGAGAAGCGAAAACCGTCATAAAAACATTGCACAACTATAATTTGTAATGTATCCATAGAAGTCCCCCTTGAGGAGGCTAAGGAGATGAACATTGAAGGTGGGTGTATTCCTGGCGGAAAAAAAGGTGATTAATTAATCACAATTAGCCTACACCACAAAAAGATACTGTTATGATCAGAATAAATGATCTCTAATATGGGACCTTACTACGAGCGTTAATTATAATGGAGGTCTAGATGGGTTCTATCCAAATTAAGCAGACCTGAAAAGTGCTCTAAAATTAACTCTACTGGAAAGACCATGGTTAAAAGAAAGAAGTAGAAACTATCATTCAAGCAAGTTCAGTTATGAACTTGCTGAATGATGTGTCAACCGCTGTGTCAACATCTAATTGGTGTTTTCACTCTTGGTATTTGCCAGTCGAAATTCCCCTGTGTAACTTGAACATTTACAGACCGTGCATGTCCCTGGACTTTCCTAAGTGATATTAGTGACCTTGGTTCTTGATAATTGGATTATAGGATTTGAATTATAGTTCTGAACAGTGAAAGAAATAAGAGGTGAGATTTTTAGTTCATGCCAAATAGCTCATGCCTGACACAAGGAACCTCCTGAAAAAGACATAGATGTCTCACCTTTCCTGCCTTCAAAAAGAAACTTAACTAGACCTCCCCCCCAACTCCTATGTCTAAATCAACCACACATCTTAAGGGGATACAAGCCCTAAACATCCTTCAAGCTAAAAGTACCGGTGAAACCCCTGGCAAAAAAAGAAAAAATGATGCAATTAGATCACCCCCTGAAGAACCCCAACCCGAGATTATATCACTCCTTGATGATTCCCAACCAATTAAATCGCTTCCTAGCTCTTTAGATCAGCCATGCTATTACATTGTGACCATCAAGAAAACTAATGGTCAACCCTTTACTAGAGATCGGTTAATGGATATTAGAAAGCCTATATTTTTACTAGCTAACTCAACTTTTGAAGTAGTTTTCCTAAAAGACGGTCAGATAGATCTTTATTTTACCTCTCACAAGGCCGCAGATTCAGTCCTTTCAAGGTCCAAGGAATTAATCGTTGAGGGTTCCAAAATCTTTGCCACTTCAAAAGAAGTAGAAAACTCCTATAAATACGTGGTTTATGGTGTTGACACCGGTATACCAATAGAGGAATTTACAGCTGAACTAATTGATTCTTCGGGTCATCTGGTCCAACCAACAAACAGCCACAAGACTCAGCTTGAAAAATGAAGGTAATCTTATACCCTGTCGCTCAGTGCTCATTGTATGCAAAAACGAGTTGCAAAGAGAAGTTTTTCTCTATGGTATGGCCCTTCGCCATAAGTCCTATAAACCAAAGCCCCTACAATGTGCAATTTGCCTAGCTCATGGTCATAGCAAAAATAATTGTAAACAGTCACTCCAATCATGTCGAAAATGTGGTAAACCTAGCCACGTTACAGAAAACTGCACCGAGAAAGACGCCTACTGTAAAAAGTGTAATAATAAGGGGCACACGGCACTTGAGAAGCAACTTTGTCCGGCCTATCATAAGAGAGCCGAGATCCTCCGAACCTCTGTGAGATTGAACTTGCCTTACTCCGTCGTAGCCGCTACAATCCCTAGACAACCAACTCCAAGTCGACCCTTAAATAGCCAAACTGAACTTTCAAAGAATCAGAGGAAAAAGGTCCATCCCCCAATAGATAAAGGCTTCTCATTTACCCAATGGTCCACTCAATTTGCTCAACTTGAGGCCAAATCGCAGCCTTCCTCTTCCCAACTTCCAGTCTTATTACATCCACAAGTTATTCATCATCACAATCAAGAATGGCAAAGGTTAGCCACATACCTCGCAGTTTTCCATCTTATCGAGGTTGACAGTGAACCAGTTGAACTGAAAAATATCCTTAAAAAAAGGCCATTACTACGTTCCTAGGAGAGGAAATCTGGCAAAAAGCTACGGTCCAACTTTTATCCTTCAAAGAAGGCATGGAATGCCATTCTAACTCAATATTTTCTACGATACCAACTGTTACCAAGTCCCCCAGAAATTTGAAAGAATCACCAGCACTTGAAAACGATGGTAAAAGCACCAAGCCATAGCAATACAAAAAAAACAAACAAGAAAAAGCCGACCAACACAGTAACACAGAAATTGACGACCCCTCTCGAAGTCTCCTGGGGCGAGGATGAAGTTCAAAGAAAAACCCAAGCGAGAAGATACCCAACAAGAATGCCTGACGACTTATTAATGTGTGACTTTTCGTTTTAACTAATTTATCCCTTTCTAATAACATTGCTTTTAATTATTCCGATATAGAAAGTAATCAGCATGCCAACCCTATAAGCAGCCCCGATGATACCTTAACTCATGCTAGTTGTAATTACCTTGATATTCTCGATTTTGCTACCAATGTGAAGCCAAAACTAGTTAATAATAATTCTCTTAATGTTCTTTGTTTCAACATCAAAAGCATCCGGGATAAGTGGCTCAAGTTTAAAGATTTAATTTCATTCAATGGTGTCTGCCCTTTTGACGTAATAGGATTAACAGAGACATGGCTTTCCGATAATGATGACACTAGTGATTTTTCACTCCCTGGTTACCAAATAATCCATATGCCTAGGAGGTTGACAAAGTGTTCTGGGGGTATCTCACTTTACATCCGTTCGAATGTAAATTTTACCAGGCTATCAGAGTGCGAATCTATTTTCTCTACACAAAAAATCTCAGATATATTTATTCAATAATTGTTTAACATAGTTATCGGCCAAAATTCCTATATACTCTCCTTATTTTATAAACCTCCACCATTTCCGACTCATGTTTTTGTAATCTGTTTGATGGTTTCTCTAATTTTATTAATCTACCCCATAAAAAGGCAATAGTTCTTGGGGACTTTAATTGTAACCTACTCAATGTTGGTAAAAAACATTGAATATGACACTTTTTTTGAATCGGTAACCGCGAGTGTGTCTTCTACCCACAATTTTTTCCCCCAGTACAGTCGATCCTGTGAGATCAACTTCATCATTAATTGATAACATTTTTGTATCCACTTCCCTGGGAAATGACCTGTCCTCAAATATAATATTTTCGGATCTGTCAGACCATTTTCCCTATTTACTTGTCACTACCTTCACAACCACTACCTCTACGCTCTAGAATTAATATCTCAACACCTACTAGAAAACTACAGCTCTGCAAATATAACCCATTTTATCGATTGCCTAAGAACCACTGACCGGTCCGATGTTTTAAATTGTCAAGACGTAAATTCTGCCACAAATGGTTTTGCGCAAAGGCTAAGTGAGATTATCCATTCAACTTTGATCTATTCGTAAACATAACCGGAAAACTATCCCTATATGCCCCTGGATGTCACATAGCCTCATTGTCTTTTCATATCGTAAAACAAATTATATAAGTTAGCCTGTAAGGCCAGTAGTGATATTGACCTATCAAATTATAAAAATTATAAAAACTTATACACTAAACTCATCCGTGAAGCGAAGAAAAATTATTATTATACAAAAATTCGAAATTGCAAAGGAAACCTGAAAAAGATTTGGTCCACCATTAATGATATACTCTCAAAAAATAGAAAATCAAAGTCTATACCTGTTCGCCTTAAAGACACAAATGGTAGATTAATTGACCCTTTACATGCACCTGACGCATTTAATAATTATTTTTCTAATGTTCCTCATACTGATTCCCGCTCCTCCTTACAGGCTGTATTCCCTTGCTTCAATTCTAGATCCATGTTTTTCTACCCAACTGATAGCAATGAGGTACTTCAAATCATCGGTACTCTTCCTAATAGTTTTACACCTGACTGTCTTGGATTAAGTAATAAGCTCCTGAAGACCATATCTCCTTTTGTTTGCGAGCCAATCAAGCATATTGCCAACCTATCTTTAACCCACGGAGTTTTCCCTGATTTACTTAAGTCAGCCATTGTTATCCCAGTTCTTAAAAAGGGCGATCCAACTGAGATAGGTAATTATCGTCGAATCTCAATTCTCCCTGTTATATCCAAAGTGCTCGAGAGAATCATCTTCAGACGTCTGTCTCCCTTTTGTGTTTGACAGTCAGCACTCTGTTTCCTTGATTTCTCCTCACCAATATGGCTTTAGGCCGAAATTTTCAACTTCTCATGCTCTAATTGACGCCACACAGTTCATACGCTCACAACTCGACCTTAAAAAAAACTGTATTGGGTTTGTTTTTTTGGATTTTTCTAAGGCCTTTGACACGGTCGATCATAGTATTTTAATAAGTAAATTAAATAGTTACGGTATTCGTGGTGTACCCCTCTCTTGGTTTGATTCTTATCTATCTGGAAGGGTACAGAGTGTGAGCTTTGGTGGAGTATCCTCTCAGTCCTTACCTGTTCGGAGGGGTGTCCCGCAAGGCTCCGTTCTAGGCCCTATTTTATTTCTCCTATATATCAATGATCTTGTTATGGACCTGGGCCCTTCAGTGTATCCTGTACTATTTGCTGATGACAGCAACTTCTTCATCACTGGCACCAATTTACCATCGGCAATAACCTCTGCCCAAGTCCTTCTGAACAGAGTCCAGGCGTGGTGCCTTACGAATAACATGACCATTAATAGCAAAAAAGTCAAATAGTATTATTCAGAACCCCCTACAACAAAGACGTAATTCAACCTGCTCTTGATCTCAAGTACTCCTCCGACATCCTCCAACAAGTGGAGGTTGCCAAGTTTCTTGGTGTATTTATTGACTCATGCTTGTCCTTCTCTAGTCATATTTCTTACATCACAGCAATAATTTTGAGACAAGTAGCTATGATTAACCGTGTGAATTATTTTCTTCCTCCTGACATCCTAGTTACCCACTATTATTCCTTTATTTTTCCTTACCTTTCTTATTGCGGATCAGTTTGGGGAAATACAAACTGGTCTTTCACTAAAAAACTCCAATTTGCCTAAAACCGTGCCATTAAAGCAGTTTTTTTTTTTTTTTTTGTCGGCATCCCCGTCTATATCCAATCCGTGATTTGTATTCAGATTTTGGCATAGCTCCCCTTAATCAAATCATACAAAAACTAAACTTATCGCTTGCTTACTCTGCTTTCCACAATAATCTTCCACCTCAACTACTAACCTATTATAACATTAATAATTCGGAATCCCACTGTCTCCGTTCATCCAATAGAGCCTTTATAATTCCTAAATGCGTTTCTAGTGATGCCCAGCAATCTCCCATTTACAAATCTATTATTCAATGGAACAAAATACCCTCCAGTGTTGAACTAGCCACAAGTTTCTGCAAGTTGTATAAAAATGTAACAAAACTTGATAATATAATTTATCTTTCAATTTTTAACCAATTTGCTTTAATTACCCATGTTTTATTCTTCTTTTTCTTTTTTTTTTCTTTTTTTTCAGTGTTATTTTAATTATTTTTTTTTTCTCTTTTTTTGGTCCATAACAAGTTCTCTTCTAGGATCTTTATTGTTATTGATGTTTGTGTTATGTTTTTATTCGAATAAATTGAATTGAATTGAATTGAACACTGCAAAATTATAATTTGCAATGCACCCATAGAAATCCCCCTAGAGGAGGCTAAGGAGATGAACATTAAAGGTGGATGTGTTCCTGGTGGAAAAAATGGTGATTAATTAATGATTTCAGAGAAATTCCATTTCTATTCCTAAGATACTACAAATTATCTATACTAAATTTCCTTTGAAACTTCTTACTTTGATGAAATCGCCAGACACTACATTGTCAGTGACGTTAGTAGTCTTTAATTCCCATTACACCCATTTTGGAAGGCCTTCTTCTGAAATTCTACCTTCTTCTGAGATGTCAACTTTCGATGTTCTTTTGATGAACCTACAGCAATTACTTCAGAACCCATAGCCTACTTACATATAAGAGCATGGACAATATATATGTATGTCTTTTATTCCTATTCATATTCCCAGACAAAATTTTGAATTTGTAAAAAAAAGAAAAAAAACTGCTTACAGCGCAGTATAATTTTCTCTCTCTAAAAAACAAGATTTTCTGTAGACTACCCTTTAAGAAATAGAGTATATATTCAATTCATACACTAGATACTAGTTCCCACAGTAAAATGCACAAGATTGAAATGAGACTCTTTATTGGACATATTTCAAGACTGTATAATAAGGTACGAAATAAAAGCTCAGTAGAAACGCATTAAATACCAAAATGCAATAAAACAAAACACGAAACTAACTGGATTATATCCCAGCTGAGACGATTCCCTACCTAGCATAAGCGAAAATGTGACAGAAAACAACGATGATTTAGTATTATTAAATCTGAAGGGGAACATTTTAGTGAACTAGTATATGTAACAATCCCATTGTTTTCTTATTATTAGGTTACTTAGAAACTTGGATTTACCACCTTTTAATATCAAATCTTTTTTCATATATCTTATCTGTGAGATTGGTTGTGGAGAATTTCATACAAATTATTAGTGTTAAATATAAGCGAATTCAGAAATGGCAATTATTAGCAAAATCTATTAAAATATGTACAAATAAGTAAAATATCTCCCTGTGACTTTATATTGAATAAGTTGACATTCAAAGGATCAATAGGCAGTTATGCCAATTAATGCTATACTTTAAGCATAGTTTTTATTTAACTCAATTTCTGTTTATGAAGGTTAAAGTTACAAGAAAGATTTATCCTTAAAATTATGTTAACTAAATCAAAAAACAATTGGTGGTGAAAAGGAACCAAAGTCCATATCTTTTGATTTTTTATTCCGAACATATACTACCTTACGAGAATCGCCAAGCCTCCTAAAAAAAATTTAATCAACTTCTTCAATAATAGGTCCACTGCCAGAACAGGCACCAGGTTGAGCACCACCAGCACCTGGCATACCACCAGCTTGGCCATACAGCATGGTGATAATTGGACTGCACACATTTTCAACTTCCTTTTGATTATCTTCGTGTTCTTCCTTTTATGCCATTTGAGTAGCATCAAGCCATTTGATAGTGTCATTACATTTCTTAAGGATAGTGTTCTTATCAGTTTCAGATAACTTCCCTTTGAACTGATCGTCTTCCAGTGTTGACTTCATGTTGAAACAGTATGATTCAAGAGGATTCTTGGCAGCGATCAGCCCTCGTTGTTTTTTCATCTTCTGCGCGGTATTTCTCTGCTTCGGTCACCTTAAAGAGAGGGCAACCTTATTATTTTTTCACCTTAACTAAAGTAAATGAATAGAAAATCCAAACACGCCTATAGTTGGTTCCTATATGACCAATTGCTTTGTCAATATTTATTTAGAAGATAGTTATAGGGATGCAACTCCAAGTTATAATTATCGATGTCCCCATTTTCATAGATACAAGAAGATCTGAAAAATCTACTTTCAAACAGGTTTTGACACACAAGCATCTGTGTTCTATTCATGACTGATAGGAAATCTATCAAGGGGGGAGGGTAAGGTTCAATTTATCTATTTATCAAGGGGGGAGTAAGGTTGGTCCGGACTAACTGTGTAGCAAAATGTGGTTTGGATCAACGACTCTTCCTGACTACTTCGGTCCATGCACTGACCATGCAGGGTGTTACTACAGCTGATTTCGACTCTGTATCCCGTATTAAGAAGCTGAGACTAAACCTAATGGCAACCAGAGAACTGTCAAGAGATGTATTACCGTAATCCTAGGTTTGTTTCGTAATCCTAGGTTTGTTTCAGACAACCCAATGCCAGACAAAATGCCTCAGGGCTCCTCAAAAATCTCTGTTCTTCTTCGAGAATAGGGCACACCTAAATGAAAACTATTTATTGGTTTGTCAAACAGTTCGAGGTATCGAACTGTAAGTAAGGAGCGATCCAGCTCAATAGTAACCAAAAATCTAAAAAATGTAATTTTGATACCAATAGATACATCAAAAGAGTTACATTTTTATGCTGATGTCAAATATATAAGTTTGATAAGTTTAGTTCTACCCATCAAGAGTTACGCGCCTAAGAAAATTTGCCTTATTTCATCAAAAAAGGGGAATCACACCGTAAACGTCATAGAACTTTAATAAAAATCACATAATCAGATTCAGCGTTTTAGTGAACTCTACTATAGAAGTTCAAGCTGATATCTGCAAAAAAATGTGGAATTGTGAATTTTTTTTGCCAGAAGAAAGATTACGGATGCGTGTTTATTTATTTATTTTTCTCCAGGGGTGATCGTATCGACTCAGTGGTCCTAGAATATCATGGAGTAGCTCATTCAAACGGAATTTAAAGTTCTAGTGCCCGTTTTCAGTGACCAGAAAAATGGAGGGCAACAAGGCCCCCTCCCAAGCTCTTTTTTTCACAGAGTCAACCGATCAAAATTTTGAGATAGCCTTTTTGTTCAGCATGGTTGAAAAAGGCAGTAACTATGTCTTTGAGGATGACTTAATCCCCCATAGTCCCCAGGGGAAGGTCTGCAAGTTTTTGAACTTTACCCAACGTTTACATATAGTATTACAATGTTTACAGTAAGTTTTCAGGGAGGATTTTTTCTGGTAGCTGGGGGGGGGGTCTTTCCATTGCGGAAGTTTTCGTGGGGGAGGGGACATTGTAATGGAAAAGGCACCGGATTTCGCAGCTTTATTTAAAAAAACGATCAGAAATTAAATAAAAACACGATTTTTTTTTCAAAAGTGAGAGTAGTACTTCCTCCATAGATTCTAGGACATACCCTCCCTTTTTCCCAGGACACGCCCTTCCTTTTCCCATAGAATTTCTAGTACACACCCTCTGACGTCACGCGACAAACTCTCGCACCTGTACACTGCTATCAGCTGTTTCTACTACGGAGCCCAGTTTCCAGCTGGCAAAATTCCCGCCCAAGCAAGATTTGGAACGACCAGGTGTCACAATTGTAGGCGAAAGTCGTGTCCTGGCAAGATTTACAGACATACTTACTTGGAATGTGGTCCGTATAATACACAAGTTTTAATAACAAGTGAAGTTCCTAGCCCCTTGCACCTGTTTCTAGCTGGCAAGAGTTCAATGGTTGGGTTAGGTCAGGTGTTTTTCTGTGACAAGTCCCCTTCATTTTTCTGCGACAGTCCTCTGACGTCTTGTGACACACCCTTGCCTTTAAAGGGTCAGTTAAGCGGAGCTACCAACCCCTCGCACCTACGCAATGCGGTTACCGGTCACTTAAAGGGAACACAGTTGCGAAGACTCCATGAAACACCCCTCTGGACTCCAATGACGTCATACGACTTACCCCGTTTCAAACAGACAGATATGTACTTTGCGTCAGGAACCCATGGGGGGATCCCCGCTTGTAGCTCACACCTTACGTAATGATTGTGCAACAGTGTCACGTAATAATTTTTTCTTCGTTAGCTTAATGGTGGTACACACTTTATGTAAGGTCATGTAATGATTGCGCATCCATCACTGCCAGATAATACCATTTTGACATTTTTCGCCCAAAAGGCTCAAGACATTTTCTTTTTTTGGCGTTCCATTTTTCGCTTAAAACAACTTTCATATTTTTTTTTTTTTTTCTTTAGTTCTTGACCCCGCCAGGCCTCGAAAGTCCATTCCCTTCCAATGGCTCAGTGCCTTAACTGGAATGACTATACTGCTATTCACAGTATTTTGTTTCTGGAACCTTATTCTAAAAATAATCTATTACAAGCAAGAAGATTACCCATTTTTTTTCGGCAGTCGTTAGAATGACGTGTTTACGGCCAAATTTGGCATGCACTTGGAAACATCTATTTCCAGAGACAATAGCTCCCACGGTATTTTTAGCAATAAAGGGGAAATGTGTGTTTAAATTACGTAAACACCTAGGTATGAGAGACGCATCCCAAACAATAAATCTTAAGAACACAGATATTGTAAATAAAAAAAAATTGACAAGCAATAAAACATCAAAAAGACGGCTAAAAAACGCGGTGAAAAACAAAAGATGAAAATGTCATATTATCATATACGAAAAAAGAATCGTCTATTTTAAAACCGGGGCTTCTAGCCTGCAACCCGGAGGGTAGGGGAGTGGCGTGATATTAGATGCAATTTAAGACATATTAAGACCTTTTAAGGAAAATATCCACTTCTTTGAGTTAAACTTACGAATATTTCCCAATATCCTAACAATAGGTTCAACCCTCCTAGTAGCATTCATTTTCAGAGAGCGCCTTGATAATAGACGTAATTTTTGGCATTATTTGTGGCTTATAAAATATATAAACAACAACACGCGTAATTTAAAGAAAGACGAAGGGAGAGAGGATTCCAGGGGGTAGGGGACTGTCTGTGGGGGAGGAGGCCAGTTTTTCACTCGCCAGCTCAACACTGCTATATTTATAATTTTTTCCTTACAAAAAGCGTTAGGTTTCAAGTGTACATTAATTGTTATCCTGCCTCCATCCACTAAGGTACTGGCCCACTCGCTGCTCGCCCCAAGGAAGTGTCCCCCCCCCCCCGAACGTTTTGTCTGAGCCCAGGGCACATTTCTTAGCGAAGATATCAAAACATGCAAAGGGAGGGAATTCTTATTCCCACCCATCCCATATGCTGTGAGGGAGTTTAGTCAGTGTCGTCTCATTTCGGGGACGGAATCCAGACTTCGGCTACGCAATAAAGGAGGTTAAAAATGGTATTGCTCGGGATACCTTAAAATGTAGTAATAATAGGGAAATTATCATTGAGTTTCTACGGCAACCCCTCTAACGTCAAACATCCCTATTTCTAGCGCTCAGCTAGCAAGATTTGCGCACTGGTAAGATTCCCGCCCTGGCAAAATTCCTGCCATTGATACATTGTTTTTCTGGAAGATTGACACCTTAACAGAGAATTAAAAATGGAAAGAAACAAAAGTTTAAAATTTTGGGAAGGACTTCAAAACGTATTATCGAGTATATATCCAGAGAGAAAAATAAGATAAATTTTCTAAGACTGCAGATAAACAAGGACATGACAAAAGCCTCAATTCAAATAAAAAAAATAGTAAAGAAAATAGAAAGAGTAATCCTTTCTATTCTTCAAGCAAAAAAATAAAAGTTTCCCATTTATTGTTACAAATCCTGCAGACCTGCTTAAAACAATTTTCAAAATTGAGAGTTCACTATCAATAGGCTATAGAATATCGGTTAATTATAGATGTTACGGCCTATTGGAACTCTATAAATCGACTAGCTACAATGTGGCAACCCAACAATTGAAATTTTTAATAATTTGTGATTTCTCTATATCAAATAAACAAGATGTGTTCAGAGTGTTCGAAATGTTCAGCATACCATTTCCAGTATCAAACACTTCGTATTTTTTTAAAATTGAAAACGAGTTTAAATTTTTTGGGCTGAGTAATGATCAAGCTAGATATTTCTTAGAAGATTGCAATATAGAAAAAAAATGTAACTTAAAAGGTGTACCATTATTATGTAACCCCGAATTTCTTTTTAGAAGCACACGAACGAATTCCTGCAGAAGAGGAAACTACATGGAAAATAGTGCATTAATTAACAAAGTGTGTGCAACCAAAATTATAAAGGAAAAAAAATCTTAATTTGAAGAATTGGAAGGGCAAAATATATGCTCACATCTCCTTTCAAAGAAGAAATAAGAATACATTTCGAATGCAAAACAGAGAAAAACAGTAAATTCACGTATATAAAGGGAAGCTCAGTTGTGGAGTTGCCAGAGGAGTGTTCCCTAGCAGCAGAAATTTTTAGGATTAAATGGGATGTATAGAGGACACATTGCAAAGGAAATGGTGCCTTCAAATATATCTATTATAGGCCTGAAAGGGAACCTATCCCTAGCCAGAATAAAATAATGACTGGGACAATGAATTCCAAAATTTAATCTCTATACATTTCCAGAATAACTCTAAGACGAAGATTGGCCTACATGAACTGAGGAATATGCCTATTTCCTTAAGAGAGAAGAAAGCGGAGAAAAAATAGCTAATTATTGGACACTTACTTTCAATACTTTAA
The DNA here is from genome assembly GCA_027921565.1 of Artemia sinica. Taxonomy (NCBI): domain Eukaryota; kingdom Metazoa; phylum Arthropoda; class Branchiopoda; order Anostraca; family Artemiidae; genus Artemia; species Artemia sinica. The sequence goes on along the minus strand of CM051264.1, from coordinate 12,980,919 downwards.
ATCTACCTATTTCTTTCGTAGGACTAGTTTCAATAGGACTAATATTAAAAAATGAAGAAAACTTTGGGTAGACTACAGAAAACAAAGGTCTCAAGGCTTTCACGTAACAGTAGAACAAGAAGAAATCGAATTAAAGGGATTCTTGGCAAATTTATTGTTTCCTTTAAGAAAACAACAACTGTACTAAGAATTTAAGTGTGGGTTGTGAAAAAGCCTTATTATAGCCTAACTAAACTGTAAAAATAACAAAGCCTTATTATGACTTTTGTGTGAAGATAACAAATCCAAAATTGTAAAATCTTAGTTGAACAAAGAGAGACCCTTGGCTCAGCAGGGTACAACCTTGTCTTTCATTGACTTTGCAACAATTTATGTGACCATAAAATGCAAATAAACCAGTCTGTTTCAAGATCATATTGAACGCTTAAAAATATCCCGTGATAATATCACATGATAAAAATTGCATCAAAACAGGATTTTTTGAACATAAAGAAAGCAGTAACGATTATTTTTTACAAAGGACTATGATTGGCTAAAGAACTAAAGAAGGAATTGTATAAGAACTAGTCTCTAGCCAATGGGAGACAAGAATGGCAAAACAAGTCACAGCATAAAATAGTGATTCCTAGGGGAAATAAGGGTAGTCTTTACTTTTTGAGCTTAGAATGAATAAGTGTTTTTTCTTTATAATTGCCGTGAAAACTACGACTAGTCTGTCTAAATTTCCCTTTGAGAATAATACTGGTATAAAGTAATAAACTTCAGAGAAACTTCCGTCTCCTGGGCTAGACCAAGCCATATACTAAATTAATTTAATACTTACATTTGAGACATTTAAACTGAAATTGGAGTCAGGGCAGAAATTCCCATTTGAGGGTTGTCAATAGAGTTATAAAGGGTTTATTAATGAAAGGATGCGTAATCTAATTAAAACAGATTAAAGGAAGGAAAATACGCACGCAAATAGCTTAGGACTCTAGATTTTTATTATATTTGGTGATTTGGGTTTATAATTCGGTTAGAGTATATCAATTAACCGAGACTTGGGCCCTCTAGACAAGGTACAGCATTTTAAGGATTAAAATAGGATAAAATTAGTTTCGTCCTACAAACTGAAACTTGTGAATAACCTAAGTTTTAAAGAAGAGAAAAAACCCTTAACCAAGAAGAGTAGATTAGGACAGCCTTGTGACCCTTTCCAGCCTAGTGACCCTTGGAACTCTCCTGGCATTTATTAAAATCTTATATACAAAAAGCCTGGGACTATCGGACACTAAACATTATTCTTCAATTGTATTTCCTCTAACGTTTATACGTAAGGGGACCTCATTCCTCTTTTTAGCCACCAATGCATTTGTTTTCCCGTGCCAGCTATTTATATAAAGGCAACCTCGATGTTATACAGATAGGTTAGGGAAGAAAGGGAATTATGTTGTCAGATTAAGAATTTCAATCCCTTTCCGTCCAGATAGATTCAATCTTCCCTGGTAAAGTTCAAGTTTACCTAAGTTCCAAAGAGCATTAACCTCTTTTTCAAGATATAAACGTAAGAGCTTGGTTTAGTTTAAACAAATAATTTGAGATCTAATCAAAGGGTTATTCCTAGTTTACGAGAAACAATAATCTGAAGCAAAGAATTTTAATTACCTTGATACCCAAGTCTTGTCTAGCTATTCAAGATTAACACTTGCAATTAGAAGTATTGATAGCCTAGATGTAAATTAATCCTTTTTTTTGGTAAACAACATGGACTGAACAACAGACACGCACATTATAAGATTAGCCGACCTAGAAGAGATCGGATGAATTCAAAATAAGTAGAATTTGAACATTTTTCTTTTTATTCTATTTTGTAATTTGAAATTACAAAATTTATTGATAAAAACGCTATAAAGTCATGAAATAACATCAAAAGCACATAAAATTCAACAAAGGAAAGAAAACTTGAAAAAAAACTTATAAAGGGTACAATATTAGCAAAAGGAACCATGAATCACAAAAAAAAGCAGTTAAACCACAACAAACAGAAAAACAAAACATGAAAAAACTTATAATGGGTAAAATATAAGCGAAAACATGCGTGAATTAAACAAAGGCGAGGCTTCTAGCAGACACTCCCAGGGTGAGGGTTGTTATTACAGGTAAATTTAGGCTCTATTAAGATACTTTGAGTGCTTTAATGAAAATACAACATTTCTTTGAACCATGACTATGAATACTTGCCTAACCGTGGCAATATGCGGCTGGTCCATCCCTAAGCAAACAAATTCCAGAGGAGGGGGGGAAAACGCTTTTTGTAAATGCAAATTTTAATACCCAATGATACATATTATGATTCCTAAGACATTTTCATGATATTTTCTCGTTAAAAATCATGCATTCAATCCAATGATTCAAGTTTTCGCCAGCCAACCCTTTCATGATGCCTCCAAAAGCATCTCACACCAAAACGCCATTCCGCAGCTGTCCCCTGCCAACTACATGGCATCCGCAATCACCCCTAGAAATTATCAACCTTTTCTCTACAAAAAGTAAGCCCATAAATCTAAAATAGAACACTGTTCTTATTTGAACAGCGGAATTCACCATTTCATTGTTAGAATGTGATAGTCCAAGGCAATTCATTCCACTTGGAATTTCATATATTTCATAAAAGATCCTTCTCCTTATTTCCAATCGTTATATAAATATTTAATGCACTGTGGCACCTTGCGACACCCGTCATCATCATTTGAGCGTTTTTCTAACGCTTGAACGCCCCAAATGGATATATTTTTGTTTTTATTGCTATTATTTTCCGATAATTCCCAACCTGTGCCATACTATTAGTGACCCACTGACACCCTATACCACTCCTCTCATCATTCCCAAGGCATTCTCCTGATATTTTTTGTTACAAATTATTCTTTAACACCAATGGTTCATGTTTTCGCAGACCAAAACTATTATGATGCCTGCCAAAACACTTCACACCACCACGGCATTATGTGCTTGGCCCCGTGACATCCATGTGGCATCCACCATCACCCATAGAGCATTTTCAACCCTTTTCCCACAAAGAAATAAGCTTATAAATATAAAATTGACCACCTTTTTATGTGAACAGCAGGACTTAGTATTTCGTTGTTAGAATATGATAGTCCAAGGTAATTCACGCCCCTTAGAATTTAAAACATTTCTTGAACGAGCCTTCTATTTATTTCCAATTGCCTTATGTAAACTGGCTGCATCGTGGCACCCTGCGACACCCGTCATGATCCTTTAAGCGTTTTCTAACGCTTGAATACCCCAATGGATATATTTTTATTTTTGTTGGTATTATTTTCCGGCAATTCCCAGCCTGTGCCAAACCATTACTGATCTTATGGCAGCCTCTACCACCCCCTCATCATTCTCAAGAAGTTCCCTAAGAATTATTTGGGATGTTGTTAGAATTTCTGTGTTTTGTAGAAAGTATTTTGTGTTCTACAACAATTATTTTTCGTTCTGTTAGAACTATTTTTGGATTGTGCAAAGTATTTTTGTATTTTATAAGAATTATTCCTGTTTTATAGGAATTATTTTGGATTATGTTTGAACTTTTTTGGGATTTTATAAGAAGTATTTGGGATATTGGTAAATTTTTGTGTTTTGTAGCAAGTATTTTGTGTTCTGCATCAACTATTTTTCGTTCTGTTAAAACTATTTTAGATTTGTTTAAGGTATTTTTTGTATTTTGTAAGTTGTTTCGCTTTTGTAGGAATTATGACGATTATGTTTGAACCGTTTTTGTATTCCATAAAAAGTATTTGGGATATAATTAGAATTTTATGTTTTTTGGCAAGTAATTTGTTTTTCGCACCATCTATTTTTTTCCGTTTTATGTTTTTTGGCAAGTATTTTGTTTTTCACTCCATCTATTTTTTGTTCTGTTGGAATTATTTTAGAATTTTGCAAAGTATTTTTGTATTTTGTAAGAGTTATTTCTGTTTTGTCGGAATTATTTTGGATTATGTATGAACTTTTCGTATTCTATAAAAAGCATTTGGGATGTTGTCAGAATTTTTTATTTTGTAGCAAGTGTTTTGTGTTCTAGACCAATTATTTTTCATTTTGTTAGAACTATTTTAGAATTGCGAAAATTATTTTTGTATTTAGTGTACCACGAACAAAACCAGTTTCATGAGGAGAAAAATATATGTACAAGTTTCACAAACAAAAACTCTGCATGCAACAAGTTCCTTAGGTTTGATAATGCATACCAGAGGGTGCCTAATATTAGCCATTTAGTGCAACTGCCTAGGAATTACCGTGGAGCATTACAATCTAACAATAATATGGCAAGTTTCCGCTGTTCAAATAAAAAAAAGGTCATTTTAGTTTATAAAGTTGTTTTTTTTGTGGGGGGGGGGGATGTTGAAAAACCCTTAGGTGTGACAATTTGCACCAGGGGGAGCCATATTTCAGGCATAGATTAACACGGAGGCAGCCGCATACAAAATCTTGAAATTGGCGGAATTATGAGCGGAATTGGTGGAATCGGAATTGTGGAATTGGAGGTAGGGGGGCAAACGTGCCAAACACCAATGAGTTGAATGCATGATGTTTAACAAGAAAATATCAGGAGAATGTATTGGGAATGATGAAGGGTGGTAGAGGCTGCCATAGGACAGTAATGGTTTGGCACAGGTTGGGAATTGCCGGAAAATAATACCAACAAAAATAAAAATATATCCATTGGGGTATTCATGCGTTATAAAACGCTTAAAGGATGATGACGGGTGTCGCAGGGTGCCACCATGCGGCCAGTTTTCATAAAGCGATTGCAAATAAATAGAAGGCTCGTTCAAGAAATGATTTAAATTCTAAGAGGCGTGAATTGCCTTGGACTATCACATTCTAACAATGAAATACTAAGTCCTGCTATTCAAATAAAAACGGTGGTCGATTTTATATTTATGAGCTTATTTCTTTGTAGGAAAAGGGTTGAAAATGCTCTATTGGTGATGGTGGATGCCACATGGATGTCACGGAGCCAAGCACATAATGCCATGGTGGTGTGAAGTGTTTTGGCAGATATCATGATAGTTTTAGCCTGTGAAAACATGAACCATTGGTGTTAAAGTATAATTTTTAACAAGAAAATATCAGGAGAATGCCTTGGGAATGATGAGAGAAGTGGTATAGGGTGCCAGTGGGTCACTAATAGTATTACACAGGTTGGGAATTGTCGGAAAATATTAGCAATAAAAAATAAAAAAAATACATCCATTGGGGCAGTAAAGCTTTAGAAAGACGCTCAGATGATAATGACGGGTGTCGCAGGGTGCCACAGTCCATTAAATCTTTATAAAATGATTGAAAATAAGGAGAAGGATCTTTCATGGAATTTATGAAATTCTAAGTGGCATGAACTGCCTTGGACTATCACATTCTAACAACGAAATGGTGAATTCCGCTGTTCAAATAAGAACAGTGTTCTATTTTAGATTTATAATCTTATTTTTTGTAGGGAAAAGGTTGAAAATTTCTAGGGGTGATGGCGGATGCCACGTAGTTGGCAGGGGACAGCTGTGGAATGGCGTTTTGGTGTGAGTTGTTTTTGTAGGCATCATGAAAAGGGTTGGCTGGCGAAAACATGAATCATTGGATTGAATGCATGATTTTTAACAAGAAAATATCATGAAAATGTCTTAGGAATCATAATATGTATTATAGGGTAATAAATTTTGTATTTACAAAAAGCTTTCTCTCCCCTCCCCCCCCTCTGGACTTTGTTTGATTAGGGATGGACCAGCCGCATATTGCCACGGTTAGGCAAATATTCATAGTCATGGTTCATAGAAATGTTGTATTTTCATTAAAGCTCTCAAAGTATCTTAATAGAGCCTAGATTTTCCTGTAATAACAACCCTCCCCCTGGAAGTGTCTGCTAGAACCCCTGCCTTTCTTTAATTCACGCATGTTTTTGCTTATATTTTACCTATTATAAGTTTTTTCATGTTCTGTTTTTCCGTTTGTTGAGGTTTAACCGCTTTTTCTTTGATTTCATGGTTTCTTTTGCTAATATTTTACCCTTTATGGGTAAAATATCACGTTTTCTTTCCCGTTTCTTTCCTTCACGTTTTCTTTCCGTCTGTTGAGTTGTAAGTGCTTTTGCTGTGATTTCATGACTTTATAGTGTTTTTTATCAATAAATTTTGTATTCTCAAAAGCCTGTGTCTTTTTAGATTCCTAGTTCCAGGACGAATCTTCAACACGTAAATCGCTTACGTAATTTAAGTATCTTGTAGCCCCTCTCGCCCTTCATTGCTTAAAAAAAAAAACGCTAGCAGCAACCCGCAATATTATCTGATACCACGCTCTAAAAGCATTACTTAACCAGCAGGTGCAATTTCTAGAAATCGATTTCCCCCTCTGCGTGTCCATTATTGCAGCTAGAGGAAATACGCAATCTTCATTCTAGCATGCTTGAAAAGGGGGGCTCTATCTGCGTGCAATAGGTTATTTCGAAGAATGTATTAGCAGAAACAAAATATTAGAAATATATTGGGGGTGCAGGTTTCTAGAGTGCTGTTCCATTTAATTGAAATATCCTTTCAAATGATAACGGGGATAAAAATCATTAGAATAAAAAGCTTCCCTGAGAAAAACGCAATAAAAGAAAATGAAATCTCAAAAAGTATTACGTATGAAACCACGTGTGTGTCCTTCTCAGTTACAACTGGGGATTGCCCTTGGGGCCTAAAGAAAAATGTCACGTGTGAATAAGTTATCCTTAAACATTCCCTATTATGTAAGAACTAAAGAAATGTTGAAAAACGTCTTAGAAAAAACGTCCTGAAATATATTGAAAAACATCTCGAAGAAATGTGTCTTAAAAAGGTTTTGGAAAAAAGCAAAAACACCTTGAAAGAAAATGAAATCTCAAAAAGTATTATGTAACACCGATGTATGCGCCGTCGTTACGTAACACCCCACGTGTGATCTAGCATTACATAACACTCCGCGTGTCCGCTGCCATTGAGTAACAACCACGTGTGCGCTCTCATTAAGTAACACCGACGTTACTCCTTTTCAGTTACAAGCGGGACTCCCTCACTTGAATAGTGGAATCTAACAAGTCCTATGACGCAAAACCCACGTTTGCATTGTCATAAAGTTATTCCCAATAAATACACCATGCCGCGTAAGATTACGCCATCTTCTATAAATCTATCAATTCACGAAAGGCCCCTCAACTCCAATTACGTAGCAACCGAAAGCAAACATTACCCTGTGAGTGTAACACCTGCTGGGCATTTAAAACAGGGCTGTCATGGGAATCCGAGGGTGTGTCTTCTCAAATGCGAACATTCCCTGTGACGTAACATGCAGCTGCTTGCTGTGGTGGATACCTGTTCATTTTAATTGTGGGAGGACCGTCCGTTTAAAACACAAGTCCGTTTAAAATGCGGGGGTACTGTCCGTTTATAACCATCATGTGAATATTACTTATTTTCCTCAAATGCGTCTGATACAAACTTTGATATGACCATTTTTTTTTTTCGTAAAAACTTCGAAAAAGGCTCAATCGACTGGAAATTGAAAGGGCTAGTGCCTTCTTTAATAGTCAAAAGTGAATGGAGAGTAACAACCCCCACGCCCATCAATCCCCAAATCAAATCCAATTAAAATTTTGACATAGCTATTTTGTTCAGCGTAGTTAAAAGGTCTGGAAATTATGTCTTTGAGGATGAAGGAATTTATGCTTTGTTACCAATAGTCAAAAATCATGTAACAATATCTTTAGGCTGAACAAAATCCACCAGAGCCTACGAAGAAGGGTTGTAAGTTATGCCGGGGGAATTTAAGGCTTCTATGGAACGGATGGTCGAATAAACTTTGAATTGAATGCAGCTCATTTGATTTAAAGTTGGAAGTTTAAGTGCCCTTTTTAAGAGTCAAAAACGAATGGAGGGCAATCAGTCCCCCCCCAAGCCTATCATTCCCCAAAACATATCCAAAACATCAGCCTTCTTGAAAGGTCCGGTAATGATGTCTTTGGTGATATTATCCTACCCACAGTTCTAAGGACAAGGGCTTTAAGTCAGGCAATTCTTTCATTGTGTTTACACATAGTATATATTATTGAGAAAGGTGTGCATGTTTGAACTTTACTTTCCAAGAATGCGAAGGGAATTCAGGTGAACCTTTTAGAGAATGTTGAACAAAGTGTTGAACTAAATCAAAACAGGTTATGTCTATACAGATTGTCAATAGGGTGCAACACGGTAAAAACTAAGTATATTAATTTGGAAAATTTAGGAAATGATAAAGGATACGATCAAAAAGGCAATATTTGTATGCTACCAATACTACTACAACTACCGGGGATACCAATACCACTACTGGGGATATGCATCTGATAGAAACTTTGAGATGACCATTTTTTTTTCGTAGAAACTTCGAAAAAGGCTCAATCCACTGGAAATTGAAAGGGCTAGTGCCCTCTTTAATAGGCAAAAGTGAATGGGGAGCAACAACCCCCACGCCCTTCAATCCCCAAATCAAATCCAATTAAAATTTTGAGATAGCTATTTTGTTCAGTGTAGTTAAAAGGTATGGAAATTATGTCTTTGAGGATGACAACCCCCATCCCCCACATCCCTCAGCACAAGGGTTCTAAGTTATGGTTTGCTACCAATAGTCAAATATCATGTAACAATATCTTTAGGCTGAACAAAATCCACCAGAGCCTATGAAGAAGGGTTGTAAGTTATGCCCCGGGGCATTTAAGGCTTCTATGGAACGGGTGGTCGAATAAACTTTGAATTGAATTCAGCTCATTTGATTTAAACTTGGAAGTTTAAGTGTCATTTTTGAAAGTCAAAATGAATGGAGGGCAATAAGCCCCCCCAAGCCTCTCATTCCCCAAAACATCAGCCTTGTTGAAAGGTCCGGTAATGATGTCTTTGGTGATATCAACCTCCCCATAGTTCTAAGGACAAGGGTTTTAAGTCAAGCAATTCGTTCACTGTTTACACAGTAACAGTAACACTTGGTTTATTTAAAAAAAATATATACATCATCAATTCCCTGAAGCATGCTTGTGCGGGAGAAAAACCCTCCTAATAATAAATAAATAAAAAAAAAAAAAAAAAAAAAAAAAAAAACATAATTAGAGCTCAACTTACCGGACCCGAAAACCAACGAACCTCCAAACAACACACCCAAAAAAATTATAATAATTATAATCATATTCAGCTGCAACTAAACCCTCCTCAAAAACATAACTTAAGTGGCATAGAATAATCCATTCAAAATAAACGCATCAAAACAATGGTTCTTTAGCAACTTACAAAATTCCTGCAAACCCCCAACATTCCTCAAATCATCTGGCAAACTCTCCCAAACTAACAGAACAACATGGCGAATTGAAAACCTAGACCTAGACAAGACCATAGCTGGTCTTCGCACCAACTGAGAAGATCGTGTCAAATGATCGTGAAAAGTAGACGCAAGACTAAACATTCCTGAAAAACATGATGGTAACTCCGAAGCTAAATATTTAAACATAAACAGACCATTATAGAATAAGCATTTTCCTGCCCACGGTAGAATTTTATACTCGCGGTAAAGATGCCTCACCAATACAGATAGGTTAATTTGATTACCATACAGAACTCTAATTGCCATATTCTGCGTTACACAGAGCGGATGGAGGTGAGTTACAAATGTTTTCAACCAAACCATGCAACAGTAAATGAGATATGGGTGAACCATAGAAAAATACAACATTCTCAGAATTTCACACGGAAAAAGATACCTAAGTTTACTCATAATACCAATATTACGAGACAATTTGCTGCTAACAGATGCAATATGGTCTTTAAAACTAAGGCTTCCATCAATTACAACACCTAGGTATCTAGTACTAGTAATTCTACCATAAATCAAAAAATTCGACTTATTGTGATTCAGTTTCAATTTATTTACTCGCATCCACTTTTCAATCGAAGAAATACCTTGTTTCAATATAGTCATCAACTCATTTTCAGTTCTAGCAGCTACAGTAAAATGGGCATCATCAGCAAAACATGGTAGAATTCCTTTAGTACCGTAAGTATCAAGGTCTAAAGAACAAGACACATTATTTGAAGTTCTACAAAGGTCATTAATATAAACCAAAAACAACAAAGGGCCCAAAACAGAACCCTGGGGGTACTCCAATCGAAAAATATTCAATTTTAGATGTAACTCCATCCATCACGACACACTGAGTCCTTCCACTAAGAAAACTAACTATCACATTTAAAAAATCACCACGTATACCACTACTAAATAACTTTGAACTAGTATATCATGATCAACAGAGTCAAATGCTTTAGTAATATCCTAAAATATCGAAGCTATCTTCAGACCCTTGTCTAAAGCATCATTAATAAAAGTTCTTAAAAACAAAACTGCATGCTCTGTAGAATGATGACTCCTAAACCGAAACTGACTAGAATTAAAAAATTGTCTTTTCTCAAAAAGACTTACCATCCTACTATGAATCAACTTTTCAGACACTCTAGAAATAAATGGCAATAAAGAAATCTGTCTATAATCACTAATCGGCCTATAACACATAGTATATGTTATTGAGAAAGGTACGCATGTTTGAACTTTACTTTCCAAGAATGCGAAGTGCATTCAGGTGAACCTTTCAGAGAATGTTGAAGGAAGTGTTGAACTGAAGCAAAACAGGTTATATCTACGGTAATCAAAAGGGTGTAGCACGGTAAAAACTAAGTATATTAATTTGGAAAATTTATGAAATGATAAGGGATACAATCAACAAGGCAATATTTGTATGCTACCAATACTACCACAACTACTACCACTACTTCCTCCACACTAATCCATTTAAAATATTGAGAAGAAATTTGAACTAAATCAAAATACGCAATGTTTATGCACAATGTCAAAATAGTGTGTCTCAAGAATTGACTTAGGTTCTATGTTGAAACTTTCAGAGAGGCTAAAGTCCTAGCCGAATGGATTGGTACGCTGGATTTAGGATTCTTTGTCCGAGAGGGTGAGGGTTGGAATCCTAGTGTATCCAGTTATTTGGTTTGGGACGAGGGTTAGTGGCGTGACTCTGTTAGCTCCGCCAGAGTCGACCCAGCTCTAAATGAGTACCTGGAGAAATCTGGGAAGGTAAACAGGAAGGGTGTGCAAAAGCACAGGATGGTTGGCCCTCAGCCCTCATTACACTTCCTGGCTGAAGGGCCAAGAAACGGAGATCAGTACCGCCGGTAGGGACTGTAAAGTCCAATGCTGTATTCCTTACCTTTTTTGTCAGATAATGCTTGAAGGAGAGAATTGTCTCACCAAGGGAATATATGCGTACTACTCCTAATACTACTGTTACTGCTATATTTAACTTTTACTACTACTGCTACTTCTATTTCAACTACTTGTAAGGTTAAGAGCATTGAGATGAAAATGCCGAGAAGTATATGATGATCTAGTTTATCAAAAGCCCATATCAGCAGTGTCATAGCAATGGCTAATTGTATTAAATTGAAACTTCCGGGATTTGATGAGAGGGATGTTCACTGACCCAAAAGGCAAAATGTTGATGCTACTAATGCTACTACTGCTACTGATATTAAAACTAAGGATATTAATGCGAAAATTTTGGGATATATAGCAACTTTATGGAACTAATTCAAAACACACTTTGCCAACACAGGTTGTCAAGCAGACACATAACAAATGCTTTCGGAATGGTTGATGGTATTAAGCTGAAACTTTTAGTGTGTGTTGAAGGGGATGTTGAAGAAACCAAAGGTGCTCTTTGCGCATATTGCTACTAATGCTGCTACAACTATTGCAATTGCGCAATCTAAGGGCATTAAGGTGAAGCTTTTAAGGAATATTTAGGCGGATGTTGAACTAAATCAAAACAAACTATGAGCATGTGGACTTTCGAAAAGGGTGACAAAGCAATATCTGAAGAACAACTTATATTACTAAGTTTAAGTTAGACCTTTAAGGGTAAGTTGTGGGGTATTTTGAACGAGCCAGAAGGCACTATATGTATACTTTTAATACTACCCCTACAACTACTGTAACTAATGACGCTAAGGGTATTAAGGTGAAACTTTTAGGGAACATTTAGGAGGAATTTCAATTAAAGCGAAAAAATTTTATGAATGCAGGTTTTGAAAAGAGCATATAAGCAATATCATAGATAGTAACACTATATAAATTATTAGAAATATCATTGAAACTTGTAAAGGAGTTAGTTCGATTCAAATTAAAAGTTATAGAACCATTTTTAAGAGTAAAAAGAGATTGGAGGGTAAACAGCCTTTCTCTCCAGCCCATTGATTTTCCAAACTCATCCAGTCAAAAATCCCCTCATCATCCACTAAATGCTGCTTTAAACAAAATCCAAAGGCATTGTGTTTATGGTTGCCAATAAGACACCTCAGCAATATATCAAGAACGACTGGGGGTATTAAGTTGAAAATTTTGGGGCTACTACTATTACAACTTTTCCTTTTACAATTTCAATAAATAAGTGTTTCAAGGTTGTCAAAGATCACAGGTAGATTTTTTTTTTGAACGATATCAAGTTTTGTTTTTCAAAAATTGTAGAAAAACTTTCTCCAAAATACAAATAGCAACCCAAACCATGGATTCTTGTAGTAATTAAATAAAAAAAACAAGTTTTTTCAACTGAAAGTAAGGAGCAACAGTAAAACTAAAAACGAACAGAAATCATTACATATATGAAGAGTGTTGCCCCCTCTTTAACACCTCGCTCTTCACGCTAAAGCTTTTTGACACTTAAAAAACCGTAACTTATAGTTCTAATTAAACGACCCTTGTGTTTCAGGAGTTGCTTTTAAAGAATTGGGACAAAATTTGGACTTGTAGCGTAAAGAGCGAGGTGTTAAGGACCGGGGCAACCCCCGTCATATATATAATAATTTCTGTTCGTTTTAAGTTTTAATGTTGCTCTTTACTTTCAGTTGAAAAAAACTTGTTTTTTTGTTTAGTTTCTGATCGTTTAAAAAAAGAACACACCAGGATATACGGCTCCACTTGAATGGAAAATCCACCTCTGCACGGAAAATATCCCCTGGGCAATTTACCCAGGACAATTACCCTTAATTTCTCCACACGTAAAATTGAATCGGTAAATCTAAAGCGAGACATATAAAGTTATTTTGTAAAGGAATTCTGGCCAATTCCTCCAGTATAAAATTTTCCCTGAAGAGTTCACCTCCTGCAAACTTCCCTCTACATGGAAGATACTCCCCGTGCAAAATCCCACCAGCAGAAAATTCTTCCCAGTAACAAATACTATACGTAAACAATGGGCAAATTTTGTAATGTAAAGACCTTTCACCAGAGGCTGTGGTGGGTCATGTTATCTCCAAAAACATAGTTATTGGGCCTTTCAACTATGCTGAACAAAATAGCTATCTCAAAATTTTGATCAGACGATTTCAGGGGGAAAAATAGCCTGGGAGGGGGCCTAGTTGCCCTCCAATTTTTTGGTCACTAAAAAAGGGCACTAGATTTATTTTTTTTTTCGTTAGAATGAGCACTCTCTCGAAGTTCAAGGGTCACTGGGTCGGTACGATCACCACCCCTGGGAAAAACAAAAGACAAAAACAAATAAATAAACACGCATCCGTGATCTTTCTTGGGTAAAAATTACAAAATTCCACATTTGCCGATAGGGCTTTGGAACCTTTACATTAGGGATCTTTGATATGCTGAATCTCATGGTATGATTTTCATTAGAATCCTGTGATTCCTAGGAGGTCTTTCCCCTTTTTTCAATAATCAGACAAATTTTCTTAGGCTCTTAGCTTTTGATGGTAAGACTAAACCTAATGAAATTTATATATTTGGAATCAGCATAATAAGCCAATTCTTTTGATACATCTATAAGTATAAAAATTCCGTTTTTTATAGCTTCGGTTACTATTGAACCGGGTCGCTCCTTAATTACAGTTTGTTACCACGAACTGTTTGCAAAAAAACAGGAAAGATATAAATTTTTTTTCATGAAAAAGACTATGTCAATAAACAACTAACATAAATTAATTTTAAAAAAAAATTCCAAAAAAAAGTCTTTCAAAGAAAAGTAATGAGCTCCATTTAGCCAAAAACGAGCAAAAATAAAGTCAAATATTCTTCCAAACATAAAAACTACCATTAATCACTATCAATAAATAAACGAAATTCTAAGCGAACAGATATTACAGTAAACACCCGAGTCGAACTATGAGCACAAACTAACATGAGTAGGGCTGATAACCCCCATATTTTCTGAAGACCAGAACATAATCTGCGCTTTACTGAAAACAAAATAAATTTTAAAGATTTTTACTTGTTTTACTTTCATAAATAAAAAAATTATCAAAAGTTTAGGAATAAATATCAGTATATGTCAATTAAACTGACAATTTACTGTTATTTGTTTTTATTTTGTTTTCAGTAAAGCGCAGATTATGTTTTATCTTTTCTCGCGTTTTTTGAAAAACAGATTCGGCAAAAACCCCTTTCAGATGACGAAAACATAAGCGTAACAACCTGAGGCTGAAGAAAGGCTGTAATCTCAGGTGCTTAGTCCTGCCAATGGATCAAAAACCCAATCAGTTGTGTGAATGCGGCTTTTGGGGTTTTAAAAGAATAGCAACTCTAAATTTCCTCATGATTCATGATCATACATCAATGAAAAGGAGGCTGCTTGATCAGACGATGTCAGAGCAGTGAGGATGAAGCTCAGGATAAAGTGATGGTGTTTGCATTTAAGACCTCCTTTTCAAAAAATATTAAGAGGACAGTTTGTTCAGAGGCTTTTTTTTTCAGTTTTGAAGCATTGTAAGTGCAAAAGTTAAACTTTGGCGTAAAAGCTAAGGTTAGAAAGTATAAGAAAAATCGTATAAAAGTAAATAACAACACTAGAACTTATATAATCAGTTATCAATCTACATAATAAAGGGGCTGGTACTTCCTAACGCGAGATGGCGCTTTTGCGGTGATGGCGCACTGAAATATTTTCGCAGCATGCCGCCGGTTTTCGGCGTGGCTTTGGGGACTACTTATAAGACCACAAGGAACTCGAGAATATCGACTTAAAAACTTACTTCTTAAATGATAGAGCCACTAGCACTGTTTAAGAATATTAGCTACATCATCAATTTCTAAATTACATTTGGGATAAAAATAATCTACGTCTGGGGCTAGCCCATAAATGGATTAATATATAAATTCATCAAATGGTACTGGAATTATATCTGTTTACAATAAACTAATGATAAATAAATACATCAAATGTAAATGTGTAAAAATAATACATAAATTATACAAATTAGTGCCTTTTATGGGCTCGAAGACTGTGCTGAAAATAGTATATCTCAACAGCGATCTATAGCTCTTTTTATCTTATGAAGACAATATTCTATTGCAGCGCTACCTACTGAAATTCTTTTATATTTCAGATTTTTCTAGAAATATCGAAAATCGAAATCAAATCTCTTGGACTAGAATGTTCTAGATTCAGATTATATATACCCTTGAAAGTGAGTTTGTAGGTCAATTTGAGTTGAGCTACCGCTGAAGAAAGAAGTTTGTTTTGAGTCATCTATTCTATTCATAAGCATTTATACTTTTGGCTACAAGTAAGTTGATTCTCTATTCATGCAACTCTTATTTTGGTGAAATTCTGTATCAGGTGCTGCTTTTCAAAACCTTAAAGTCTCAAAATAGGCTATAGTAACCAAAAGTTTTAAAATGAGTTTCTAAATAACATCTAGTGAGAAAAAGGTAAATATATACCAAATCATATTATTGAGTTAGGAATAAAGTGAATATACCGTTTGATGCCTTTTTTTTATGCTGATTACAAATAGGCTATAATAATCATTTCTATTGGAAATGAATTTTAGCCCCCCCACCCTATATATGCTAATTCAGTGTAGGGTAAAAAACCAGTATCCAATTGAGCAAGTAAAACTATAACCCTCACATCTTGTACCAAAGAGGAATTGAGAAGGATTGGGTATATTAATGAATAGCTAAAAGTCTAAGCTATGCATCAATAGGGTTATTATTCAAATTATTTAAGATCAACCTATTAGTTTGAAACTATTAATTTGAAACTATTAGTTTATTGACTTACCTGCAGGGACCTCTTTTTGGAAATACCAATTATCCTATTTTTATGTATATATCCTTTTAGTGTTTCAGTTTTATTCATATATTAACATAAAGCTGATTTTCTTCTGATTCTAGAAATATAACTTTTATTGCTTGATATTTATTCTATAAATCACAAATATTTAAGTATAATTTTTTCTTTTTAATTGCTTTTCAAAACAGAGCAGAGACCACATTTTCAATTTATGCTGACAAATCATTGGTGAAAATTTGACCAAGAAGGCAGGGTTCTTGTTACTGCCCTCACATTGCTTCATGTTGTAGTAAAAAGGGGTGGGCCAAAAACCCATTGCTATTTTTCTGGAATGCCAAAGAACAGTGGTCTTTCCCAAAAAGAGGTCTTTTACCCAATATATTTCTACATGAGGGGTTGGGGTGGGGGTGGGGGTACAGTTTAAACTTACTTCCCATTTACATCAGAAACAAAATTTGCCCCCCCCCCCCCCCTAGGCTAATGTAGAAATATATACCCTGAATTGGCATATATAGGGGGGGGGGGGGGGGGGGGGGGTGGCTGAAATTCATTTCCAATAGAAATGATTATTGTATTTGTAATCAGCATAAAAAAAGGCATCAATGGTGTATTCACTTTGTTCCTAACTCAATAATATGATTTGGTATATATTTACCAAGAAAAATTGCCATTTATAGCAGATTTAGGAACATTTTTTCCATTTATATTATTCTTCTTAGCCATAGGCTAATAGTTAAGTGTTGTTTTGAAAACAAATTTGGGTAAATCTTTACCAAATCATTATTGGCTTACAAATAAAGTGAATATACCACTTGATGCCTTTTTTTATGCTCTTTCCTAATATAATAATCATTTTTGTTGGAAATGAATTTTACCCCTATACCAATTCAGGGTATATATTTCTACATTAAGGGGGGTGGGGTAAAGTTTAATCTTACCTCCCATTTACATCAGAAACAAAATCTGCCACCCCCCCCCCTAATGTAGAAATATATACCCTGAATTGGCATATATAGATACAGGGGGGGGGGCTGAAATTCATTTCCAATAGAAATGATTATTATATTCATAATCAGCATAAAAAAAGGCATCAAGTGGTATATTCACTTTATGTGTAAGTCAATTATATGATTTGGTAGAAATTTACCCAAAATGTGCCCCCCCCCCCCCCTAGGCTAATGTAGAAATATATACCCTGAATTGGCATAGGGTAAAAGACCTCTTTTTGGGAAAGACCACTTTTCTTTGGCATTTTGGAAAAATAGCAATGGGTTTTTGGACTGTCCCTTTTTTGCTACAGTATGACACAATGCAAGTGTAGACCCAGTCATCTCTCACTAGAGCCAGCCCAGTGGGAGTAATTTGTCATCATAAATCCAATATGTGGTCTCTGTTTTGACAAGCAAGTGAAATGAAAAAAATATATATTTATATTTGTGATTTATAGAATAAAAATTAAGAAATAAAAGTTAGATTTTTAGAATCATAAGACAATCAGCTTTCTATTAATATGTGAATAATACTGAAACATTAAAAAGATATTTACATCAAAATAGGATAATTGTTATTTCCAAAAAGAGGTCTTTCTAGGTAAGTCAATAAACTAATCATTTTCAGTGAATGATCTTAAATAATTTCAATAATAACCATGTTTTTGCATAGCTTAGATTTTTAGCTGTTCATTGGCCTATACAAACCTTTTCAACTCTAATTTGATAACAAGATATGAAGTTTAAGTTTTACATAATTTTGCTCAATTGGATACTGGTCTTTTACCCTATATAGGGGGGGGGGGAGGCTGAAATTCATTTCCAATAGAAATGATTATTGTATTGGTAATCAGCATAAAAAAAGGCATCAAATGGTGTATTCACTTTATTCCTAACTCAATAATATGATTTGGTATATATTTACCAAGAAAAATTGCCATTTATAGCAGATTTAGGAACATTTTTTCCGTTTATATTATTCTTCTTAGCCATAGGCTAATAGTTAAGTGTTGTTTTTGAAAACAAATCTTTACCAAATCATTATTGACTTATGAATAAAGTGAATATACCACTTGATGCCTTTTTTAAGGCTCTTTCCTAATATAATAATAATTTTAGTTGGAAATGAATTTTACCCCAACCCCTATATACCAGTTCAGGGTATAAATTTGCACATTAGGGGGGTGGGGGGTAAAGTTCAAACTTACCTCCCATTTAGATCAGAAATAAAATTTGCCCACACCCCCCTATGTGGAAATATATACCCTGAATTGGTATATATAGGCTAGGGGGTGGTGGTAATTTCATTTCCTATCAAAATGATTATTATATTTGGAAAGAGCATCTAAAAGGCATTGAGTGGTACATTCACTTTATTTGTAGGCTAAGTCAATAATATGATTTGGTAAAAATTAGCACAAATCTTAAAGCATTAAGCTATGAAATCAGTTTTGCTGTGATGTCATTTTTGAAGGGTTTTGGGCTCTTTTTAAAATTCCTACAAAATATTCCAAAACAGTATTTAGCCTAGCCTACTATTTAGACTGCAGAAGAAAAAAATTGGTAAATTTTTCATTATTCATGTTATTGACTTATGAATAAAGTAAACATACCACTCAATGCTGCTTTTTATGCTCTTTCCAAATATAGTAATCATTTTTGTCAGAAATGAATTCTACCCCCACCCCGAATGTGCAAACATATGCATAACAAAAAATTTTGCCATTTTTTTGGAATGGCAGTTTCTTTTCACTAGATAGTTTTTATTATTCCCCTGCAATTTAATCCAATATACCACTAGATGTCATGTTTTCTTAACACTAGCAAAGGTTTCGAAAAGCACTTTTCAACATAATTTAGCTAGTATTGAAGTCAATATATCACTTTGCCCTATTTTATGCTATTTCATTGTTCAATTATTGCTTTTAAGGGAAACTTTTCAAGACCTTAGAGGGCTAAAACAGCCTATAGTAACCAAAAGTTTCTTACTGAATACAATAATCACTTCTTGCAAATTCAATTTGAAACCCTTTTATGACCCTTTAAAATAATAATTCATTCTATATTTTTTTTTTTATAAAAAATAGGTTGTAGTATTTGTTTCAAACTTACTATTTCATTGCAAATCCATTTTGTAAAAGTTGCACAATTTGCACAGTGATTTGTCAAGATTAAGTTGAAAAATAAAATCCACAAAAATTGTGCCATTTTTTCCATTTATTCTGTTAGGCCACTGAATAACAGCTGTTTTGCCTATACATCAACAAATATTAAAGCTGACAGAAGAAACATGAGGGATGGAAAAAAGGAGAAAATGTTTTGAATTTTTTTATCCAACTTAATTGTGACAACTCAATGCTTGTGTACTACATAACTTTAACAAAAGAGATTTAATAATGAAATAGCAAGTTTGAAACCAATTAAACCTCTTGAAACCCTTTTTATGCCAAAAAACAAAGAAATTATCATTCCAAGGGTTCAAAAGAGCCTAAAACTGAATTTACAAGAAAAGCAATTATTATATTCAGAAAGAGCATAAAAAATGGTGGTACTTGTCTATTATATAAAACCCACTTGAGAAGGGAAGTTTGGTTAATGCTAATGAAAAAAAAAACATGATGAAAATAGAAAACTTAAATTAGCAAAATTGTGGAAACTACAACTTGGAAATATGTTCCCAGAATGCAGAAACATCCTCAAGAATTGTATTAAAATCAACCTGGCCTTCTGCTTTTACTGCCATCTGCCACATGTACTAATCTAAATATCTGTCACTGGTTTCCCAGTACACTCCACCGCCACCCACTGTTGTGGTAAGATTCTTCCTGCATTATTTTTCCTTTTTGTAAACAAGGATTCATCTATTTCCACTACATGACCAATTCCTCTAATTTTCCCACAGTTTTCCTGTTGTGCAGAAAACACGCACACTTCACAGGGGTAGTTATTCCAAATCAACAACCTTTTATTTAGAAATGCCTTGCTCTTATTGACATCAGGCCACAGACAACAATTTGTTAACCCAGAAATAAATGAAACAAACTACAGTAACAAATTGTATTTCACTTTTAGAAGCCATGTAATGACATGCAAATTGATGGTCTTCAAACATGGCCTAGTGTTACACTTCCAAAAATGTTGCTTCTCATAAGAGTACAAATCATGGTGTGTCCATTGATGCACTGTTTTGTCTTGGGCAATAACTTCTTATCCTGGAAAAATATAGTTGCCTGTTCTTTGGTCCTTGGCAAGTCCCAAATCTTAATTTAAACATCCATGGTGAGACACTAGATTCTATCAACAGGCAAAGAAAACTAAGCAGTGTCCTCAAGAGTTGCATTAATAATGAACTCCTCTTTGTCTTTGAGATGGTCAGCTGATGCTGAAGCTCCCAATTAATAATTCACAAATGACTATAATTTCATAATAATTCACAAATGACTAATTGACTATGATTTTTATCTTCATCACTTTTTTTCATTAGCATTAACCAAACTTCACTTCTTGAGTGTGTTTTATATAATAGACAAGTACCGAAATCGTATCTAGTGGTATATATACTTTATTTGCAGGTTTATAATATGAACTGCTCAATATTTACCAGAATTCAAATCCATAATCAGCTATAAATAGCAACTTTTTTTCTTTACTATTTTAGAAACTTATTTGTGCTGTAATCACTTGAAATTAGCTCATGTATTTCAATGCTATATCATGACTATAGTTTCCTACATCAAGGCATGGTAATGTGAAATCACATCTATAATAGAGCATTTTGATGTATTCTAGGCCATTTTATTTCAGAATTTGACCAAGTTAGAGCCAGATATTAAAAACAGAACACGAATTTCTTGAAAGGTTCAGACAAATAAGATATGGTTGTAAAGCAACTGTATTTACATTATACTAAAGAAAAATATAACTCAAATCAGTATCACAAAAGTAGGCTTAGTCAATGGTTGCTTTTTTAAAACAGTCCATTTTCATGTAGGCACAGAAATGGGAAATCATAAATCTTGTAGTTAAAACTAGTATTTTAGTTCACATAAATTAATCCTATGTGTAAACTATTTAGTGACACAGTAGAAGATACTTCTTGATCTTATACTTGTTCTGTTCCAGTAAGATGCACTTACTGCATCTTGGGAACAACATAAATACCTCAGGTCTTTATTAAACTTGGGTTCAATTTCCAACTTGCTACCACCAACTTCAGGCCATTTGACATACTGCAAGTCTCAAAGCACAGAATTTATATAGTAGTTTCAAGTCAGCCCTTACAATATGAAAAAAAGTGGTGAGATTTACTGCAAGTACTTTGTCTACTAGCTTATCAGACAGAGTGAAAAACACAAGTTTCATGTTCCCTAATAAAGGATTAAAAATGTTTTTGTAGAAGTAATAATCTGGGGTTTACATGGGTCCTCAGTGCATGTAATGTGAAATTCAGTGCTCAACTAGATAAGTTGTAAACTTATTTTTACTTCAAGATTTTTTTGCATGGGTAACCCAGTACTAATGCCTACTTTTTCTTCTTTGATTCTATTTTCTTTTCTGTGTTGCTAACAGGACACAAAACATCATAGTTGTTTACAGTTTTGTTTAAAAGCTAATTTTTGTACCTTGTTAGTTTTGAACTAATTTTCAACTTCAAATCCTATTTTAAAAATAGTCTAGGTAAGAAAGTGTATGGCTTGATATTAATCTTCATGACAAAAAAGTCTGTATTGGGTGTATTTACAGAAGCCCTAGCGCACCCAGTCTTGAAGACTGTGAATCTTCACTTAAAAAAATTATTGATAGAATGGCTTCCTTGGTACCACAAACGGTTGCATCTGATTTGATAATAATTGGCGATTTTAATTTCCCCTCGGTTGAGTGGGTGGATGGATTTGGTCATCCGGCATCTGGCGGTAGGGATTCACCATGTGTCTTGTTTATCTGACAATTTCCTTCACCAAACAGTTGAAAATCCACAAGGCACCATGGTGACCAGAACCCTTCCTTGTTGGATCTTGTAATTCTGAGTGACCCAGACTCTCTCATCAGAAATGAATTTCTTTCTCCAGTTGCAACAGCAACCACTCAGTTATCCTCTCTGTGCTGTCTATGAATAGTCGTCTTCAAACTAACTTGCGCCCTCAAACTTTTATTGAATATCATGAAATACAGCGGGAATTGGTATCAATTAATTAGTCAGAGCTCATTACTTCTGATATCAACACGTCATGGTTGTATGTCAAGGAAACTCCTGTCAACAGAAAAGAAGCACTCCCGTGTTATTTATCGAAGACAACCAAAAACACTTCCGTTTCTCACAAAGGATACAAAGAGGACTATCAATAGGAAAGCCAGAGCTTGGAAAAGGTACAAAAAGAAAAAAACTGGAAAATTGGCTAAGGTATGTGAAGGCTCGGAATCTCGTCTCGGACTCAGTTAGGAAACTGAAGTCTGAATATGAGGAGAAGCTTGCCACTGATGTCAAGGCAAACCCGAAATCCTTCTGGAGGCATGTTTCTGCTAAAAGTCCTAACCGTCACACCATTCCTGACCTCAAACATAGCAGGGTAACGCACTCGTCACCGATAGATAAAGCTACTTTACTGAATGTCCAGTTTGTCTCTGCTTTCACCGCCCGGTCTTGTCCAACCATCCCTGCAGCACCATCACATTCTGTATCTACCCCAATGCCTAGCCTGTCAGTTACTGAAGATACGGTCTCATCTAGCCTCGATAAACTCGATGTTAACAAGTCCAAAGGACCTGACGGGTTACACCCAAGGCTTCTTCAAGAGTGTAGAAATGTCCTCGCTTCTCCTCTGTGCAGACTCTTCCAGCTGTCCCTAAAAAACGGAGAGCTACCTACAGATTGGAAAACGTCATATGTCACGCCAATCCACAAAAAAGGCCCCAAGGATTGTGCTGAAAATTACCGTCCCATCAGCATTACTTCTGCGGTTGTAAAGGTGCTCGAAAGATTTGTAAATAGAGCTCTCATTCAGTACATTGACGCTAACAACATACTAACTCCTTCTCAACATGGCTTCAGATCTGGTAGATCCGTGGACACTAACCTAATACAGACATACGAGTATGTAACATCACTGCTGGATCGAGGATTTCCTGTTAATATGGTGCTCCTGGACCTCTCAAAAGCTTTCGACAGGGTATGTCATGAATTCCTGATCGCCAAACTGAAGGCAGCAGCTGTTGATGGTGTTACTGTGCAGTGGATACAGTTTCCTATCAGAAAGAACACAAGCCGTCAGGGTCTATGATTCTCAAGGTGTTCCTCATTTATCGTCATCCATAACTGTGTTAAGTGGCGTCCCCCAGGGGACCATCCTTGGACCGAGTCTCTTCAATTTTTATATTAATGATGCGCCAAACCTTCTCTCGAACCTCCTCACACTTTATGCTGATGACTCAAAACTTGTTTGCAAAGCTGCTATACCATCTGGTCTCCAACTATACAAACAGACCTTGATATTTTTGGAAGCTGGGCTGATAAATGGCTCCTCCTTTAATGCTGAAAAATGTCATGTCATTCATTTTGGCAAACATAATCCACATCAGCAGTACCATCTCCAAGGTAACCCCATCTCTGCAGTTACTGAAGAAAGAGATCTTGGAGTCATTGTTGATCATCGGCTGAGTTTCAGTACCCATGCAAAATCTGTATCTTCTTCTGCCTTCCAATCCCTTGGACTTATTAAAAGAACTATTTCTAGCCGGCGTCCTAAAGTATTTATGAAGCTCTACAAGGCACTGGTTCGTCCACGCCTTGAGATTGGAATGTCCCTGGCGTCCCCCTATTTTAAGAAGGACAGGGAAATACTAGAAAAAGTACAGAGAAGAGCAACTAAGATGGTTGATGGCCTCAACCATCTTACAAGTGCCATACGAAGAGCGTTTGCAACATCTGAAGCTCCCTACTCTCACATACCGGAGGAAGCGAGGCGACATGATTCTAACCCACAAAGTCATTTCAAAAAATACTCTTCCTGGTCTCCTTGCTCGCCCAGAACGCCTTGTGACAAGAGGACATTCAATGAAAATTTTCAAGAAGCACTCTTCTATCCGAGAGAGAAGCCATTTCTTCAGCCAACGAATAACCAACTTGTGGAATCAGCTCTCTGAAGACACGGTGTCTGCAGACTCGACGATTGCCTTCAAGCGAAGACTTGACGAAGATTGGCAACAGCAGGAGTTCCTCTACACTTGGGAAGCTGCTGAGTCTACAACCCGAATGTAGCAAGCGAATCACGACAGACAAAAAATTAGATGTCATCACGGAGCATTACAAGGATGGAAAATCCTTAAATTCGCTCCAAGCTGCGATTTAAGGTAATTTAAGGTAAGGTAAGGATTTACCTTGAAGTTGGTTCTCTTAAGGACTCAAAATGGAATTTGCCTGAGAAGCATCATTGAATTTGGAAAGAGCATTAAAAAGGTACCAAGTGATGTAAAATTGTAAACCCTAGCTAATTTATGTGAACATTATTTATATTTACCTGATTAAAGCAGACATCTTCCTCCCAACCATGATTCTTGTTCCCCTATTCTAGTAACAATCTGTATTGTGATGGAAAACTAAATATGATAATTAAGATTATAGCATTAACTTTGCCAAGGAATGTTTTGAGTCTCTTTGCTTTAGCCAAATCCTGACTTTTTAGGTTTTGAAAAATGTATAAAAATGTGTATTGACACAAATCAGAGTATAGCTGACATTACATCTGAGTGATATTATAGCTGAGTATAGCTCAGATTGTAGGAATTCTGTAAAATGTGGAAAGTAAATTCAAACCTAAAATTAAAAAAGTAGCCCAAATTAGTACTTTAATTTAAGGTGTAGTACTTCAGTTTAAGTACTACAGATGTTAGTACTTTAATTTAAATTTAAGATGTTCCTTTAAACCATCTTTCAGGCCTTAAAAATTAGGAGTTAAGATGTAAGCTTGATTGAACCTTCCTTCAGCAGATTTTAGTCTCTGGATTTATCAGTAAAAGCTTGGTTTGTATAGCTTCAATACTTTTCAAGGTTGCAAAAAGCAAATCATTTGCTTATGTCTTTTGAAACAAGTATCAAATTGCACAATGAGGCCTGATGAGCTTTTAGATATTTGGGCCCAAACCATGTTTTTCATACTGGATCAATAAATACATTAGAATTCTTGCAAGCCTCCTATTGAATAAAAAATTAGAGAACTCACTTTACCTTAGGCCCTCCTGTTCTTCCAGAGGTGCCTAGTGTATCCGAGAAGAGTCGCCATTCATCTCTCATTGCTGCAGCTGCCCAGACATCTTCCCATTTGGGTTGGATTGAGGCATTGAGGTCAGCCTGGTAGCTGTATTGTAGGGTGTTTTAGGGGCGTTCTTTTTTTCTGTTTCCAAGTTGCAGCCACTGAAGTGTAATATTTGGTAATCAAGTTTTGTGAATGCAAATCACATGACAAACATATCTCCATTTCCCTATATTTGATCACTTTGGTTATCAGTGGCTGAGATGTCTTCTGTTGTACAGTAGCATTTGTTATTTTTTGGGTTCCGTGGATATTTAGAATGTACCTTTAACACATGTTTGAATGCAAGGAGTTTCGTTTCAAGTTGATGTGCCAAGTTTCAGAACCATAGCAAAGCATCGAGAGGAATCCTAATTTGAAGGGTTGAAACATTGCCTTTGGTTAAATGTGTTGCATTTAACAGGCCACAGAGCCTCTACAAAAATCTTTTAAATTTACAAAAGTTATAGGCACTTTCACTATAGTATTTGTCCAGTTTCTGCTTGATTCTACCAAATTCCAAACAAACTAATAATTCATCGTTTTTCTTTCACTACCAAGGATTGCTGAGATATTTGCATTTTTGTCCTTTTTCAGTCGCTGTGACTTCACTTGGTCCTGAATTTTCTTGATAACCTTGTAATAAGAGCTCAGTTGCAACTATCATTTATTTTACCAGTATGACAACTTCCACTACTGATCAGTATGTATTTAACAAATACTGTTTACACATAATACATCTATATGGTTGCAATGCCTTTATACATAAAAGGCTAATATGCCCTCATTGTTTGTTTACACTTAATTATGACTGCATTTTTTTTTACAGATGGCAAAGGCACCAGCAATAGGAATAGACCTTGGCACAACATACTCATGTGTTGGCGTTTTCCAGCATGGGAAGGTTGAGATCATTGCTAATGATCAAGGAAACAGAACTACTCCATCCTATGTTGCATTCACTGATACTGAACGTCTTATTGGGGATGCAGCAAAGAATCAAGTTGCAATGAATCCAAATAACACTATCTTTGGTAAGTAGCTAAAGTATAATCAAAAGTACATATTTAAAAAATTAGTTGATATTAACCCCTTCACTTGGCTTAGCTGTCTCTGTTTTCAAATTTTCCCTGAGAAACTCAAAATTCCAAATGCATAACGAAGAATATGTCGTATTCTTCTTGCTTCAAATTTAAAATTGAAGTTAAGAGAGGGACATAAGCAGGAGATATTTTTTGAATTGCCTGGCAGTTTTTATTCAAATTATCAGGTAAAATTTGTCTTATGGCTAATCTTGGGCGATATTTTGATATCGATATTTTTACTCTCGATATTCGATATTTCGGATCAGTTTTTTTTGCTATCTCATGGATTTGCCAAAGTTCAGCAACGCCAATGGTAAATAATGGGTATTTTGATTTTTTTTTTTTTTTTTTTTTTTCAAATTCAAGTAATATAAAATCAAACAATAAAAATAAAGTTTGATTACATAAATGAATATAATAAAAATCCAGATTTGGAATTATTTGTGCCCATGAAAAGAGAAAAATAATCTACTGGCTATTCAAAAACAGCAGCATGTCAATGTTTTTCTCTGAGAGTCCGTTCCGCCATTCAGTAATTCATCTGACCAGCCTTGGAAAACACTCTTTCAGAAGGGACACTGGTAGCAGGCCCAGACATGAAATTCGGGTGTTTTGGGACCTCATAGCACAAGACTTCCACCACTTGAGTGGACAAGTTTCTCTTGAAACTTTTGGCTCCCTGTTGAAAGTTTGCAGAGCCATGATATGTTCGGCTGCTGTCAAAGCATGTCCTGCATTGACCATAAGGACTTTATCGTGTGAACACCACAAATTGGCTTGATTTTGATATGACTGCATTGCAGGGACTACGATGGTACTTGTATCTTCTGATCGAGATTCTGCAGCCAGCAAGGCCAAATCTATCTCGTTTGCAATTTTGCTCTCAACTTGTAGAAGATCGTCAGGTGAAATATACATTTTCTTGGAACGCGGGTCATAATATGTGGCAATTGCGATGGGTGTGACTTGACCAAGGCTTATAAACTGCAAATGCATTTTATTCAGCAAAGCCTTTTGAAGCTCTTCAGCCACACCTGAGAATCCACCAAAATCTACCTGAACAAGGTGGCGTCTCAAAATTTTAGACAAAGGCAGGACTTTTGAGATGGACGGAAAGCTTTCAGAAGAGATCTCAATAGTTGCCAATTTCAAGGGTATAGACACCGCAATCACGTATAAAATAACACTCCACTCACTATCAGTGAGTATGAGGTCCACTTTACCGAGAAGCACAAGCAAACTGGTTCCAACTCTTTCAAATATTGTAGACTATGCAACACAGCGAGAAGCGAATTCCTTCTAGTGGTCACATGAGGTATTAGTTTTTTTGGTGCAAACATGCCAATAGAAATTTGAGCCTGGCGCAACTTTTCGGTAGTTTACAACACTAAGTCTGAAAAAGCTGACAATATTTCTAGCCTTTTGGACAAGAGGCAACAATTCAGAAGTATCACTAACAGCACCCTCCACAATCAAATTTAGAGTATGTGCAAAGCATGAAACATGTGTCCATCCTGTACGTGCTTGGGATGCTGCATCCTATACGACCTGAACTACATTTGCTCTATTATCAGTTACTACTGCAACAACATTTTCCTTGATCCACCACTTAGTGGCAATTTTCATGGTGAGAATTTTTCAGACTGAGAAAATTTACCATGTCCGATCGGCTAGTTTAGCTTTGATAACATTCAAAATCCAAACTTTTCATTTCTCAGTTGGTAATAATTCACACGTATCTGACTTGGGAGCCGGAAGTATATTCATGTGGTGGATTTTCCGCGGGGAATATAGGGGGTTAGGCACCCCTAAAATATATCGATTTTGATAACACGTTTCGGTATTCGATATCGATATGTGGTTCGATATATCGATATATCAATATCGATATCAAATATCGCCCAACATTACTTATGGCTCCCTCCTGCAATTTTTTATTTTTTTGCCCCCTCCAGATTCGTTTATTATTGCCCTCCCCCTAGAGGTGGAAGGGGAGAGGACAGAGTGAGCTAAAAAACAAGAGTGAGTAATCAGTTTCTTTTTCTGATGCTTGCCCTTTAATTATAGCTCATTTGTCTTATTACTTTTAACTATTTTTCTTATACAATATTTTTTTTTTTTTTTTTTTTGCATGTCCAGTGGGAGATGTTGGAGTGAGGAGCTTTGGCAAGACCTTTCTAGTGACTGGATTGCTTGTTTTATGATCCTTTTTTTTTCTGGACTTGTAAATGTAGTTACAAACTGGAAGATCGGAGATGGAGGGATCGTATCCCTATATTCGCCATTGTGTATGACTTATTCACCATAACAATCTGACTAATAAAACATTAGTAACTCAATCAGACTATGGTTGTCTCGTTGTCTCATTTATATAGTGATATAACCAGCATTATGCTTGACATATCTAACACTTTCATTTGCATTCAGCAAACCATTTTTTTTTTTTTTTTTTTTTTTTTTTTTTTTTTTTTTTTTTTTTTTTTTTTTTTGTGGTAGTATATCACTAAAAATGTAGTGTGTAGAACAGAATTATAATTTAGAGCAATGTTTTAGCTCAGTATTTGTCTTGACCATAAGTTATGTTTTCTACTTATTTTGTTATGTTGATATTAAAGTGAGTGTTCTGTTAATTCAGTTGAATAGTCTCGCAAGGCCTGTGGTTAGTCTCAGGGGTCAATATTTGTGGAACTGGTAATTTAGATATTTTTTGAAATTGTGAGGGACACGTTTGCATGAGGAACAAGTGGGCTTGGAATCTAGGCTTGAGGCTCACCATAAACCAGGCCACTAGTGCATACTCGGGAGAGGGGCAGCAGAAGTTCATAAGTGCTAAGAAAGGAAGAGTGAAAAATTCTCATGGTTTTTGCAAGGGGAGCAAGGCCACCCTTCCAGATGAGGAAATAAAGGTCCAAATTCGTATTTAAGGGATTTAAAATGAAACTTACTAATATGGAAGGATTCATTGAATTCAAGATTCTGATTCCGTTTTGCAAACTTGGGACCCGATTCGCTGATTTCGCCCAGGCCCAGTTGTAGCCGCAGTCAGTCTCACAGTCTGCACAAATTTAGGGAAATCTATTAAAATTTGCTTGTCTTGCGGATAACGGTCGGGTTTTCAATAGTGTAGTCAAATACAGACTGACAAGCTGTTGTTTAAATGCAATTTTATTCACAACAATCGTTAAGAGGAATCGATACTTGAAACATCGTGAGCCTCAACGTCACCTGATTGTCTCAGGCAAAGGGTCGTTAGCGATTTCTCATTTGGGGACTACTTATCATCGCAACCTATTGAGAATTTGTGATTTGATTGTAAAGACAGTGGAATTCTGTCGACAGTTTTCAACCAAAGCGGGTTGCACCACAGAAAATTCGAAGAGCTGTCAAATTGATCAAATGAGATTTATTTTTAGGTGAATTTGGGAATTTTCCTACCAGGTATACTAGAAGGTTTTTAGGGACAACCCTTTCCTAAATTTAAAAAAAGAAATTCGGCTCCGTATGATCGATTAAACAAAACTTACAGTTCCTAATGATTCAAGTTTCTCTAAAACTAAATATATATCTCCAGCACAAAACAAGAGAAGTTACAAGGTTTTTCCAAGATTTCAGGGAAAATTGATGTTGCAAGACCGACCAATCAATTCTAAATAGTTCGGCCACAAACTAAAAAAGCTTATAATGGACGAGATATGCTGATTCTTTATGATATAGAATCCCCTTAATAGTTCTACAGATAAGGCTTTGAGTAGTTATTTACTGTGCTTAAACTCATGCTACCATTATAAAGATAATATTTACCTTGATAAATAAAAAGGTTGGTATTGTTTGAATGGTTTCAACCTGTTGTATTGTTAAACATAATTTACTCTACAATTATTTTCTTTTGAATTTCAGATGCCAAAAGGTTGATTGGACGGCGCTTCGAAGATGCTACTGTCCAGTCTGATATGAAACACTGGCCTTTTGACGTGATCAATGATGGTGGCAAACCGAAAGTCCGAGTAGAATTTAAGGGCGAAAAGAAAACATTTGCACCCGAAGAAGTATCATCTATGATCCTCGTGAAGATGAAGGAAATTGCAGAAGCATATTTGGGTTCTCCCGTCTCCAATGCTGTTATTACAGTACCAGCTTATTTCAACGACTCTCAAAGGCAAGCCACGAAGGATGCTGGTGCCATTGCTGGTTTAAATGTTCTTCGTATCATCAATGAACCAACTGCTGCTGCAATTGCGTACGGTCTTGATAAGAAGACAACTGGGGAAAAGAACGTTCTCATCTTTGACCTTGGTGGTGGTACCTTCGATGTATCAATTTTGACTATTGAAGATGGAATTTTTGAAGTCAAGTCTACAGCTGGAGATACCCATTTGGGAGGTGAAGATTTTGACAACCGTCTTGTGAATCATTTTGTACAGGAATTCAAACGTAAATATAAGAAAGATATTGCCGTAAACAAGCGTGCTCTTCGTCGCCTACGTACTGCATGCGAGCGTGCAAAGAGAACCCTTTCGTCCTCAACTCAAGCTAGCATTGAAATTGACTCCCTCTTTGAAGGTATTGATTTCTACACCTCAATTACTCGTGCCCGATTTGAGGAGCTTTGTGCTGATCTTTTCCGTGGCACACTGGAGCCCGTTGAAAAATCCCTTCGCGATGCGAAAATGGACAAAGGCTCTGTTCATGAAATCGTTCTAGTCGGGGGATCTACTCGAATCCCCAAAATCCAAAAACTTCTTCAAGACTTTTTCAATGGAAAGGAATTAAACAAATCCATCAACCCAGATGAGGCCGTTGCCTATGGTGCTGCTGTTCAAGCTGCCATTCTTCATGGTGACAAATCGGAGGCTGTTCAAGATCTGTTACTCCTTGATGTTGCCCCTCTTTCCATGGGTATTGAAACTGCTGGCGGCGTGATGACTGCCCTTATCAAGCGGAATACTACCATCCCAACAAAGCAAACTCAAACCTTCACAACATACTCTGACAACCAGCCAGGCGTAATGATTCAGGCAAGTTGCTCTGTTTTTGTTGATATTTTGTAGGGAGGCATTATAAATATAATAATACCCATAAAAAATTTGTATGTGCATGTCTGGTTCAGTATTGTTACTAGCCAAAATGTTGTTTTTTTTGGGGGGGAAAGGAACTAGAGATTTTACCAATTGGCTGGTCATATTTACCGACTGCTTTTTGTCAATAATTAACATAATGTCCGTTTCAAATACAATATGTAAAATAACTGCACAAATCAGTAAAACCGCGGCATTTATCAACCGCGATTTAGATTTCGGTACATATCCTGTAACTATTTTAATGCTGTTTATTTAACCAAATGGAAAATATTGGCAACATTCGTAAAACTATGGCAGGAGTCGGTAAAACTGGTGCGTTTTACCGACCAAGTTCAAAATGTCTGTAGTTGACATGTCAGTATTCTCGAGGTCTTTACTGAACTGAACAAAGAATTTTAGCGGCGTCGGAAAATTTGTGGCACTTTGCTTCACGATTTTAACGAATTTTTTTTTTACTGAGGGACCAAAAACACGGGGGTGGGGGGCATCCCTCCTCCCCCATATGTGACGGCCCTGGTCTGGGTCAATGTGGATTAAATCTTATTCTAAAAATAACGTGAGCAGGTCTGGAGGAAAAATAGGTTTTGGAAGCTTTTTTCGAGGATATGTCACAAACTTGTATATTTATATATTTTTATGCATATATGTATATTTTTTATTTTTGATAGTATCCTATTTAGTTCCTTAAGTTAGTGAGTTTTGGGGTTTAAATTAAGTTTCATGTGATAATTTCATCATACCTCAGGCAGCCCACTTGGGTGAGCTCGAAGTTTTAAAGTCAAATGGGTTAATCTGATAAGGATGATAATTTTGTTTTGGCATGGAAAGATGTTGCTGATTTTTTTTTTTTTTCTGACAATTTACCACCATTGTAATGTCTTATGAATCGCAACTATGTTATTGAGAGACTATGATTGTTTCTTCATTTTTTAGAATCTAAGTTAGCATCTAATTATGTAAAATAACTCTTGTATGAGTTGATTTTATAGTTACTCGCACTTCCGCATCTTGAAAATATTTAAGAGTCTCCTTTTCCATAATTCTGTTGAAACAGTAAAGAGCAAGAGCTCCGGGTAACAAAAATTTAGGTACTATCAAAATTTAGGTACTATTAAAATGATGAAATTTTGGGCCCAACATTCGCGGGACACGCCAGACGCCTTGCAGGTGTATGATTAGTGTGTGTATCCACCCAATGTCTGATTGTATTTCTCAGTTTTTTTTGTTTTTTTTATTCAGTCTGATAATTACTATTTTTGATTCCCAGATTTTCTTTATAGGTTTACGAGGGTGAGCGTACTATGACCAAGGACAATAATCTCTTAGGAAAGTTTGAGCTCACTGGCATTCCTCCTGCCCCACGTGGTGTTCCCCAAATTGAGGTCACCTTTGATATTGATGCCAATGGAATCTTGAATGTGTCAGCCGTGGATAAATCAACTGGCCGCGAAAACAAAATAACGATTACTAACGATAAAGGCCGTCTTTCTAAAGAAGAAATCGAGCGCATGGTAAAAATACCATTTTCTTATTTTTTATTTTGAAAGAAGTAAAAAGGCAAGCAATTTAGTTCCAATTTGTAAAGAGATTTACAAAAAATAAGGGTATAATTTAAAGAAAGACTAGCAGTTTTATTTTATTAAACGTTTTTATTCTTCCTGATATCTCAACCATTGCTTATAAATGTTTATTTCCAAATAGTTTGCTTAAATTGCGATTTTTCAATCTCTGACAAAACAATGACTCTTTGCAGTGCCAATTCCCCTCAGCCCAAAACAGCACTTACACCAAAAAATCACGCCCTTGCGACCCCTCCTGTTTGTCACTGGGTGAATGACCAATAAGCACATGGATGGCTATCAATTTAAAAAACTTGGCCTACCCATCATAAGCAAGTGTGTATCCAGGATTTTGGTGTGGGGGGAGGGGGTTACAAAAAACGCCTGAAAATTTTATTGACATGCATTTTTATTACGTTTGTATGATTCGGGGAAAATTTGAGCAGGTTTCACGTTTCCCTCGACCTTTCGAAGTACTCAACTTTCATGGCCATGCTCAACCGGTGTCATCACCATGTCTTCCAGTAATCTAATATAGGTTCAGCTTTTTTTCCTATTCCTTTTAAGTGTTTGAACTGCTAAAGAACAGCTGCGGCCTTACTATTCAATTTTTTTACTTTTCTGATTTTTCATTTTTATAATTTTTCAAGTCGTTAAATAGTATCAAGGTTCTAATAATTGAATTTGGAGGTTATTGCTTCAAGTTCAGTTAAACAAATAGATAACGACCATGAATAGGGTTTGAGCATGGTTTGGGGCAGCCAATCATGTACAGTTTTTTTAGCCACTATATTGTAGGTATTTGCTCTACGGCTATCACATCTTCAGATTTTTGCTTATTTTAGGTTCATGTTGACTTGTGTCATGTCCAACAGTTCCTCTTCATCTTTTCATCCTGATGAGTCATGGCTGTAATACTGTATGTTAAACAAAGTATGATGATTTTAATAATTGAATTTTGAAATCTATTTTTGAAGCTCATTTGTGGAACCAAAAATAGGAGTATAACAAGGATTTGGGGATGGGGTGGGATCCAATCATAGAAAATCTCTTTATAATGAAGTTTCTTAGATTTTTGTTCAAGTTAGCTGTTATTGACTGTTTCTTGTGCTATTTTTCACTCTTCTTTTCAACTAATTTATCTTGCGTAGAATTTGTTTCTTCTATGTTTGAATATCTTTCAATATGTTAAGATTTCTGGATTATCTTTAGGATTTTATTGGAGATAATAGGCCTTTTAGGCAGCCCCATCTCCGAATGAAGTTGGTAATAAACATGTTTTTCGATGTGGCGGATGACAGTTCGTGTATTTCATGTCCAATAAATACTTATAAAACCAAAATACTCAAAGCTCAATATAGATGTAAGGAAGCTTAAGTTCGTTTTTATATTAACTTAGATTGGAATTCCACAAACGGCCTGAAGATTTCCGTTTTCAGCATACATCAGACAAAAATAAAATAATCAAAAGATACTAAACCCAAACTTAACAGAGATGGTTTCGTACTTTCGTTGATGCATTGAAGAATAAAATGGACTGAAAAAAATTTTCGTGCTCAAATTAATAATATTCTAAACACTGAAAGTAACTAAAAAAAAAAAAAAAAAAAAAAACTTTCGCAAGTAGTATTAAATAAAAACGTCCCGACAAGAATCAATCATTTTTCAGCAGTAATTATCATTTTTTTATTATTTAAAATTAGGAGTTTTTTAAAGAAAGCTAAATTTACATAGTGGAACATTTGTTTGATTTCTTATTCGACTCTGATCCTCTAAGATAACGATTTTCACGGTTCCGGTTCGTTATTCCATTATCATAATGACTTACACTAGCTAATTCTCATATGATGAGCTAATAATGTAGATACGAATTGGCTAATTTAGAGAACGAACTAAATGCTAAATAAAGAGCCTGACAGAAGACTGCTAATGCTCATGTAGCCTATTATATTTCGGAATATTTGGAAAATATGATGAAACTTCGAGCCCATTCATTCGCGGGATCCGCCAGACGCTACTAGGCAATGATTAGTGTGGATTAAAACTCGATGTTTGAATTCCTGTAACAGTAAGAGTTTACTTGCTATTTTATTTTCATCTGCTCAATAATGATGAAATTATTTCAGGTTAATGAAGCTGAAAAATATCGTGCAGAGGATGAAAGACAGCGTGAGGTTATTGCTGCTAGGAACTCCCTCGAATCCTATTGCTTCAATATGAAATCTACAATGGAGGATGAAAAGTTCAAGGATAAGTTACCTGAAGCTGATAAGAACACTATTCTTGACAAGTGTAATGAAACCATTAATTGGTTGGATGTGAATCAGTTGGCCGAGAAAGAAGAATACGAAGAGAAGCAAAAGGAAATTGAAAAAGTCTGTAATCCCATTATTACCAAGCTCTATGGCCAAACTGGAGGTATGCCGGGTGGATTTCCTGGTGGTCCTGGCGGTCCAGCTCCCGGTGCTGGAACAGGTAGTGGCCCAACTATTGAAGAAGTCGATTAATATTTCTATGTTCAAGCTTGTTGATCACATTCCCATTGGATATTAGCCAAAATTCAGAATAAATTATTTACTCATGTCTTATTTTCCTTGGAGTTAATTTAAGAAAGGCGATGATCTCTTGAGTTGTAAGGAGGGTAAAGTACGATTCTGTTGAGGATAATCTTATCATAGCATGAAAACTGGTTTTGGAGTTATCTATTTTTTGACCGATTTTTAATAAGATTTAATAGCACCCATTGGTGTCATGTACTTTGGTATAGAAGCAACTAATGCATTTTCTTAAATTAATTAGTTTATTGGAGAAAATGGATTTGGTAATGTTTTCATCTGAGGAAAGACTGAACCCTTCAGCAAAAGTGATTTTCTTTCCTTCCTTAACTTGCTACAGTATTTCATGTAATTTTTTCCTTTGGTCCTGATGGCACTGTGAAAAAGCAGATGGATTCTGAAAGTTTAACCTTAGTTTTTGGAAAAGCTGCCTCAAGATTAATTGGTTGTTCGCATGGTCCTACCGACGTGCCTCAAGTCTTATTTGTGATTTCGAGAACGGGATGTTAGGGCTACTTTTCCCCCCAAAGTCGACTGATAGTAGATAGAGCAATTATAGAAGGAAACGGCTTCGTGAAAAATTTTGATTCTTTGCATTAGGAAATTCGATTATATTAATTGGCTAGATTTTTGTAAAAAAGAGTCCTCCCTGCCTTTATGTGCTTTACGTAGAACAAGACGGGGCACTGTATGAGGTGGTTATTCATTTTTCCAAACAATTGTATTTTCAATAAGACGCTAATTGTATTTCAATAAGACGCTCTATTAGTAGGCGGCATTATTATTATTAAGCTCAAGTTTTGGTAATTGTAACTGCAATGCATTTTATTACGGGAAATCCTGTTAGAATTTGAACTACGTAATTCTGAATGAAGTTCAGAATGACCGTTTTATGAGGCACTGCACGAAACAGTTTGGATCTATTCTGACACAGATTACTAAACTCTCATTTTACGAGGGCCGCAAAGGAAGAACGACTAGTACTATATTAAAAAAATTAGCACACTAGAAATTAAAATGGGGCCCGGTAAAATTCGGAATTTAAGACAAAAAGAAAGCACGGGGTAGTTCAGACGTCTTGTAACTAATCAAGGGAATTTTTTATCTCATGCCCGCCACTTACTTCCAGTTCACACTTATCGTGTGAAGCCATGGTAGTTCCATTCCATAAGAAAGGCTCGAAAGCAATATGCGATAATTACCGGCATATAAGCCTTATGAGCCACGCCGCTAAAATACTCACTAGAGTAATGCTGGAACGTATAAGAGCTACAGCTTCAAATTTTAATCCAGAATATCAGGCCGGTTTCCGCAAAAACAGGTCAACAATTTATCAGATATTTACGGTCATGGAAAAATATCTTGAACTTGGACGTAGTATTTTCCACTTTTCATTGACTTTAAGCAGGCTTAAATGGCTTTTGCTAAATCTTTAATCAATTATCATACTGTAGCATTTTATCCAAAATCATGTCTGCCTCTCTTAGCAAGTGATCAAAAGCTATAGTAAGGCCTGTAAACAGGTATTGGATTTACTCTATCCTAAAAAGATGACGGTTAACAACACCGTTAAAGAAATCGCATCCTTAATTTTTTTTTCTCTTCAAACTACAATGAAACAGTTGTGCAATATATAATTGCAGTAGGAGAAAATATCGACTCATCTTAAGTTTCATATGCGGCTGCCACCAACGAAACTCCAGGGAGAAAATGTCGACTCATCTTAAGTTTCATATGTGGCTGCCACCAACGAAACTTGGAAAGAAACTTGACTTTTATGGCTGGAACAACTAAGTAGGTGGCTAAAAGTTGTCTTGATAAGGCATGTTCTGTCGAAGATAGAACTAAGCTCAACACGTTAGAAGATACTGGTGTTAATTTTCTGAGATGAATGCAAAGCCAAAATTTGTGACTTCGATTGCTTCATCCCATTGAGACCAATTACAATTTTTTTTTCTTCATTTAACTGCACAGCTGCTAAATAAAACCATCAAGTTGGGTAATATTACAAAAATCTGAGATGTATCAAAGCTGAAATCAGGTTTTTCATGCTAAAATCGATTTGACTGAATTTTTCCTTCAAAATTTAATGTCTACACATTAGGCCCCTTAGTCTAGTGTACTTACTCCAAAAGTTTCTTACTGCTCAGGGAAAATTATTGTCGATTTTGGGGAGCAAGGAATCGATGCAATTTTTTTTCAAAATATCCCCCCCCCCCTTAGGCTCGTAGAGTAAGTTGCTAGCCGATCAGAGACAAAACAAAAATTATGCATCACGCATCAATTCAACACACTGTTTTTATCTTTCTTTCCTGAAACATAAGCTTATTATTTGTATCTGATTTATTTAACGGAAAGAACAACTTGGTCCCAGAAATGATTTTTTCCTCGCTTGAAATGCACATCAGAGCACAAATACATAACAACTTTCCCTGTGTTTGAACGTGCTACATGGTTCTTGATTGCGAGCAGTATATAAATAATAGACAGTGTGATCGTTTCCTATCTCAACCATTATAAAAACCCGGACCGAGATGCGAGTGCTCCAGAGAACATTTAAACTGCTACAAACATAAGCGACATTCGATTTTTTTTTCACGGGTATACAAGTCAAATTTCTCTTGAACGCGAAACTTGGCTTCAACGTTGTAACACTAAATTTTAAAGAATCTAATTTTAAATTAATTTATCCAATTCAAATATGAAAATCGGTAATTAGAAGTAAAATGTTATTATTAGATGTTCTTAGGAATCACAAGTAGGCTTCGAAGTCTCGAGTTGGTTTCAAAGGCATTTTTTTGGGACCGCAGATGGCAGATCAAATGAGATGAGCTGTTTGTACTTGCCGATATATATATATATATATATATATATATATATATATATATATATATATATATATATATATATATATATATATATATATATATATATATATATATATATATATATATATATATATATATATATATAGCTTTTCTAGCGTAAAGCCCGTAAAATTTTGGATCTACCACTGAACTGTGTGATGTTCTTAAATTTTCTGAAAACTCACTAAGAATTTAATAAAAAACACTTCTTAACAAATGCTTGGTATTTTCTTGGATAGGGCTATTGTGGCAACTTTTACCACAGCAACCAATAATTAGAACCCAAGTCCTATCTCAATCAGGAACCCTTATCGCTATCTAAATTCACAAAGTGCAAAGATTTTCAAACAGAAGTGTTATTCTTTAAAGCTTAGGAAAGGTCTGAGAATTTCACACAAAAATTCATACCGAAACTAGCTCTAATGTCGGCTCTCCGCCAAAACAGGTAATTAGCCTTTTTCAAGTCATACACGAACTACAATCTGAGAAAATAAAAATCACGACGTGAAAATAACAAAAAAGAAAAGAAAAATGATAAACCATCACAGCTATTCCACCAGTTATTAGAAGAAAAAACAAAAGATCCTTCCTTAAGTTTCGAAAACAGTTTCGTTTAGCGATTTATCATCATATCCAAATGACCAGCATAAAATTGAAGAGAAAATATTTGTTTTCAATGAACCAAATTTAAATAAATTAAAAGATCATTTAAGAAAACTAGAATGGAGCGATGTTTTGAGTCAGAATGACCCAAAAATAGGCTATGTTTTGTTTTCTGATAAGATTCGTGAAGCAATGCACAAGTGTTGTAAGATTGAAGGACCACATGAGAATCGATCGAAAAAGAAAAATAATTTTAAACCTCCGTGGTTAACGAAGGAATTACAAAACATGATAAAATTAAGAATCAAGCTTTATAGTAGAATGTTGAAGAAACCGTCGAAAGAAAATCGAGATATTTATGTTAGTTACCGAAATGTTGTCAATAAGAAAAAACGAGATGCTAAGAATTATTTTTTTAATGCCTTTGAACTTGCGAAGAATGATGCATCTTCAACATGGAAAATTATTAATCGAATTTTGAGGCCAAATAAACATAAAGATAATGAGATCCCCAAGGAGATAGTTAGCCCGAATGGGGAAAGAATAGGAAATTATCAATCTATAGCTGATAGTTTTTGTAATTTTTACTGAAATTAGTCAAAATATTTCATCATTATTTGATAATCATATTGACATAGAAGACGGAAGTAAAATTTCTTCAAATTTTGATAATGATGGAAGCATTTTTGTTTTTGAACCGGTTTCCACAAAGGATTTGGAGAAGATAATGAATTCTTTGGGACCATCAGAGGCTCCTGGAATTGATCGCATGCCGAAACGGGTTCTAAAACATGTTTTGCCGGTGATACCTCATATTTTGATTTTTTTTAATCAATTTGTCTTTTCAAAAGGGAATTGTTCCAAAAGGTCTAATGAAAAGCCGTACTATATCTTTATATAAGTATGGAAATAAGGAAAAGATAAATAATTACCGCCTTATTTCAATTTTACCAGTTATTTCGAAGATTTTTGAAAAAATAATGCATGATAAAATAAGTAAGTTTGCGGAAGAAAATGAAATAATACCACCTAGCCAATATGGATTTCGGAAAGGGCATTCGACGGATCACGCGATTACCAATTTTATTTGTAAAGTGAAAGATTTTCTAGATACGGGTTTTTATGCCTCACCTTTATTTATTGACCTGTCGAAAGCACTTGATACAGTCAACCATAATCTTTCGGTTAGAAAGTTAAAAAATTATAAATTTCCACCGTGGATTGTTAGTTGGATTGAGTCATATCTATCAGATAGGTCCACAGGTCGTTATAATTAGTCCAAAAAGATCACAATAGCACCTAATAACTTGCGGAATTCCAGAGGGGTCGATTTTAGGGTCACTTCTTTACCTCATTTATACCGCGGATATAGGAAATTTTATGAAAGATTGTTTGACAATGTCATTCGCAGATGATACAGTTTTATTATTCCGAGCTTTAAGTGTAGAAACCCTTTTTAAGACCATGGAGAGCGCGTTGAATGATCTAATAAAATATACGAGGAGTAACCGTTTATTGATTAATATTAAAAAACAAACTACATGAGTTTTTCTACTATTAAAAAGGTAAATACTGAACTATCTTTAACAGCTGATGGATATTTAATATATAGGGTTTCAAAATTTAAATATTTAGGTGTAATCATTGATGAATTATTGTCATGGAAAGAAAATGTAAATTCGTTGTATATAAAAATTGAAAGAGGATCTGGGATTTTGTATAGACTTAAAAATTTCCTTTCCGCAAAAAGTTTTGCGAACCCTTTATTTTACTCTTGTTTATCCTTATATGCATTATAGTTGTTACGTTTGGGCTAATTCTTTTTGTTATAATTTAAAGAGAATTCAAATTACAAAATAGAGCTGTAAAGTCAATTTATTTTAATAAACTTAATACTAAAGAAGTTTTTCTTAAATCTCAGTTGCTAACAGTGAGACAAATTTGTCAGCTCCAAACTGCTGTTTTCATGTGTAAATACTTGAATAGTCTAGCACCCCCAGGACTAACACAACTTGTCCTTTTTCATTTATCGTCATATTATCATGCTTATCCAACGTCGTCATCTACAAATTTTTCTTGTATCTCGGATATTTGTCACACGCAAAGAGCAGCCTTTTCTATCAAATACGTTGGAGTGAAATTATGAAACAGTATTCCGCTGGAAATAAAGATTCTGTTTCAGTTCCGTCATTTAAATATAATTATAAGAAACATCTTCTTTCTACTAGTACAAATAAATAGTTTTCAGGAGGATTCTCTCTTTTTTATGTAGTGTACAGTGCCTTTTTTGTCTTCAGAGTTTGTTTGTTTGTCAATCTTAAATAGTTGCGGGTTTTCAGGTGTTTGGAATGAAGGGAAGGGGATAGGACTGCAAGTAGAAATGTAGCAAAATTAGTAAAGAGTGTGCTTGAAGATCAGGAGATTCAGAAATGGCAGTGTGAAGTCGCAGCCTCGGTGTCCCTCGGCGTTTACCGGCAATGGAAGGAGGTCTGGGGATATGATATTTATTTTAAAGCGGGTTTAAATATAGAAGAAATTAAGTGGTATATATCAGGGAGGGGTAATTTTCTAGCACTTGGAGAAAGGAGGAAATATTTAGGGAGTGTAAGGGTAGAGGACGGTCCTTACTCATCCCCTATGTGGGGAAAAAATGGTGAGGATCTGCTTCACTTCATGGCCCTTTGTCCCGAATTACAGGATTTCAGGAAAGAATTATTTTTTGATAATGTGGGGACAAGTGAGTGGTTTGTTTCAGTAATGGGATAAAAAAATTATGGGACAATAAGAATTATTGCAAAATATATAAAATTGGGTGTGTCACATAGAGATAGATTTTTGTAAAGGGGGTGGGGTGAGTGTTGAAATTATTGTTGTATGTGTGTAAGTTGTTTTCGTGTTTGTTATTTTTTGTAGTCATGGCCGTTGATAGATGTAACATACATCTATCTATGCATGTTAGTTTAATGGTATTGTGTGCTTTATTATGTTTTGTAATTTTGCGTTGTTATTGTTATGTAGGCTACTATACTTTGCTATGAGTGTTATAACCATGTGCTATTATTTTGTGTGATTTTCCATTTTTTTGCCATGGCCCAAAGAGGCTTTTATTGCAAAAAATATCTATCTATCTATCTATTCGAGTTCTCCAGGGGCTACATTTAGGCCCTTGAGATCATTGATCAGTCCCAGGAGTTGTGTTTTATTTGTGTGTTTATATTGAATAAAGTCAAAGTTCTCCAATAAACTGATCAATTTAAGAGAATGCATCAGTTGCTTATATACCAAAGTACATGACACCAATGGGTGCTACTAAATCTTATTAAAAATCGGTCAAAAAATAGATAACTCCAAAACCAGTTTTCATGCTATGATAAGATTATCCTCAACTGAATCGTACTTTACTCTCCTTACAACTCAAAAGAACATCGCCTTTCTTAAATTAACTCCAAGGAAAATAAAACACGAGTAAATAATTTATTCTGAATTTTGGCTAATATCCAACGGGAATGTGATCAACAAGCTTGAACATAGAAATATTAATCGACTTCTTCAATAGTTGGGCCACTACCTGTTCCAGCACCACCAGCACCGGGAGCAGGACCGCCAGAACCACCAGGAAATCCACCCGGCATACCTCCAGTTTGGCCATAGAGCTTGGTAATAATGGGATTACAGACTTTTTCAATTTCCTTTTGCTTCTCTTCGTATTCTTCTTTCTCGGCCAACTGATTCACATCCAACCAATTAATGGTTTCGTTACACTTGTCAAGAATAGTGTTCTTATCAGCTTCAGGTAACTTATCCTTGAACTTTTCATCCTCCATTGTAGATTTCATATTGAAGCAATAGGATTCGAGGGAGTTCCTAGCAGCAATAACCTCACGCTGTCTTTCATCCTCTGCACGATATTTTTCAGCATCGTTAACCTGAAATAATTACATCATTACTGAGCAGACGAAAATAAAACAGCAAGTAAACTCTTACTGCTACAGGAATTCAGACATCGAGTTTTAATCCAAACTAATCATTGCCTAGTAGCGTCTGGCGGATCCCGCGAATGAATAGGCTCGAAGTTTCATCATATTTTCCAAATATTCCGAAATATAGTAGGCTACGTGAGAATTAGCAGTCTTCTGTCAGGCTCTTCCATTTACATTTAGTTCGTTCTCTAAATTAGCCAATTCGTATCTACATTATTAGCTTATCATATGAGAATTAGCTAGTGTAAGTCATTATGATAATGGAATAATGAACCGGAACCGTGAAAATCGTGATCTTAGAGGATAAGAGTGGAATAAGAAATCAAACAAATGTTCCACTATGTAAATTTAGCTTTCTTTAAAAAACTCCTAATTTTAAATAATAAAAAAATGATAATTACTGCTGAAAAATGATTGATTCTTGTCGGGACGTTTTTATTTAATACTACTTGCGAAAGTTTTTTTTTTTTTTTTTTAGTACTTTCAGTGTTTAGAATATTATTAATTTGAGCACGAAAATTTTTTTCAGTCCATTTTATTCTTCAATGCATCAACGAAAGTACGAAACCATCTCTGTTAAGTTTGGGTTTAGTATCTTTTGATTATTTTATTTTTGTCTGATGTATGCTGAAAACGGAAATCTTCAGGCCGTTTGTGGAATTCCAATCTAAGTTAATAATAAAAAACGAACTTAAGCTTCCTTACATCTTATTGAGCTTTGAGTATTTTTGGTTTTATAAGTATTTATTGGACATGAAATACACGAACTGTCATCCGCCACATCGAAAAACATGTTTATTACCACTTCATTCGGAGATGGGGCTGCCTAAAAGGCCTATTATCTCCAATAAAATCCTAAAGATAATCCAGAAATCTTAACATATTGAAAGATATTCAAACATAGAAGAAACAAATTCTACGCAAGATAAATTAGTTGAAAAGAAGAGTGAAAAATAGCACAAGAAACAGTCAATAACAGCTAACTTGAACAAAAATCTAAGAAACTTCATTATAAAGAGATTTTCTATGATTGGATCCCACCCCATCCCCAAATCCTTGTTATACTCCTATTTTTGGTTCCACAAATGAGCTTCAAAAATAGATTTCAAAAT
This sequence comes from Artemia sinica, assembly GCA_027921565.1. Classification (NCBI taxonomy): domain Eukaryota; kingdom Metazoa; phylum Arthropoda; class Branchiopoda; order Anostraca; family Artemiidae; genus Artemia; species Artemia sinica. The sequence continues at coordinate 12,936,638 of CM051264.1, read as the reverse complement.
TCAATTATTAAAATCATCATACTTTGTTTAACATACAGTATTACAGCCATGACTCATCAGGATGAAAAGATGAAGAGGAACTGTTGGACATGACACAAGTCAACATGAACCTAAAATAAGCAAAAATCTGAAGATGTGATAGCCGTAGAGCAAATACCTACAATATAGTGGCTAAAAAAACTGTACATGATTGGCTGCCCCAAACCATGCTCAAACCCTATTCATGGTCGTTATCTATTTGTTTAACTGAACTTGAAGCAATAACCTCCAAATTCAATTATTAGAACCTTGATACTATTTAACGACTTGAAAAATTATAAAAATGAAAAATCAGAAAAGTAAAAAAATTGAATAGTAAGGCCGCAGCTGTTCTTTAGCAGTTCAAACACTTAAAAGGAATAGGAAAAAAAGCTGAACCTATATTAGATTACTGGAAGACATGGTGATGACACCGGTTGAGCATGGCCATGAAAGTTGAGTACTTCGAAAGGTCGAGGGAAACGTGAAACCTGCTCAAATTTTCCCCGAATCATACAAACGTAATAAAAATGCATGTCAATAAAATTTTCAGGCGTTTTTTGTAACCCCTCCCCCCACACCAAAATCCTGGATACACACTTGCTTATGATGGGTAGGCCAAGTTTTTAAATTGATAGCCATCCATGTGCTTATTGGTCATTCACCCAGTGACAAACAGGAGGGGTCGCAAGGGCGTGATTTTTTGGTGTAAGTGCTGTTTTGGGCTGAGGGGAATTGGCACTGCAAAGAGTCATTGTTTTGTCAGAGATTGAAAAATCGCAATTTAAGCAAACTATTTGGAAATAAACATTTATAAGCAATGGTTGAGATATCAGGAAGAATAAAAACGTTTAATAAAATAAACTGCTAGTCTTTCTTTAAATTATACCCTTATTTTTTGTAAATCTCTTTACAAATTGGAACTAAATTGCTTGCCTTTTTACTTCTTTCAAAATAAAAAATAAGAAAATGGTATTTTTACCATGCGCTCGATTTCTTCTTTAGAAAGACGGCCTTTATCGTTAGTAATCGTTATTTTGTTTTCGCGGCCAGTTGATTTATCCACGGCTGACACATTCAAGATTCCATTGGCATCAATATCAAAGGTGACCTCAATTTGGGGAACACCACGTGGGGCAGGAGGAATGCCAGTGAGCTCAAACTTTCCTAAGAGATTATTGTCCTTGGTCATAGTACGCTCACCCTCGTAAACCTATAAAGAAAATCTGGGAATCAAAAATAGTAATTATCAGACTGAATAAAAAAAAACAAAAAAAAACTGAGAAATACAATCAGACATTGGGTGGATACACACACTAATCATACACCTGCAAGGCGTCTGGCGTGTCCCGCGAATGTTGGGCCCAAAATTTCATCATTTTAATAGTACCTAAATTTTGATAGTACCTAAATTTTTGTTACCCGGAGCTCTTGCTCTTTACTGTTTCAACAGAATTATGGAAAAGGAGACTCTTAAATATTTTCAAGATGCGGAAGTGCGAGTAACTATAAAATCAACTCATACAAGAGTTATTTTACATAATTAGATGCTAACTTAGATTCTAAAAAATGAAGAAACAATCATAGTCTCTCAATAACATAGTTGCGATTCATAAGACATTACAATGGTGGTAAATTGTCAGAAAAAAAAAAAAAAATCAGCAACATCTTTCCATGCCAAAACAAAATTATCATCCTTATCAGATTAACCCATTTGACTTTAAAACTTCGAGCTCACCCAAGTGGGCTGCCTGAGGTATGATGAAATTATCACATGAAACTTAATTTAAACCCCAAAACTCACTAACTTAAGGAACTAAATAGGATACTATCAAAAATAAAAAATATACATATATGCATAAAAATATATAAATATACAAGTTTGTGACATATCCTCGAAAAAAGCTTCCAAAACCTATTTTTCCTCCAGACCTGCTCACGTTATTTTTAGAATAAGATTTAATCCACATTGACCCAGACCAGGGCCGTCACATATGGGGGAGGAGGGATGCCCCCCACCCCCGTGTTTTTGGTCCCTCAGTAAAAAAAAATATTCGTTAAAATCGTGAAGCAAAGTGCCACAAATTTTCCGACGCCGCTAAAATTCTTTGTTCAGTTCAGTAAAGACCTCGAGAATACTGACATGTCAACTACAGACATTTTGAACTTGGTCGGTAAAAACGCACCAGTTTTACCGACTCCTGCCATAGTTTTACGAATGTTGCCAATATTTTCCATTTGGTTAAATAAACAGCATTAAAATAGTTACAGGATATGTACCGAAATCTAAATCGCGGTTGATAAATGCCGCGGTTTTACTGATTTGTGCAGTTATTTTACATATTGTATTTGAAACGGACATTATGTTAATTATTGACAAAAAGCAGTCGGTAAATATGACCAGCCAATTGGTAAAATCTCTAGTTCCTTTCCCCCCCAAAAAAACAACATTTTGGCTAGTAACAATACTGAACCAGACATGCACATACAAATTTTTTATGGGTATTATTATATTTATAATGCCTCCCTACAAAATATCAACAAAAACAGAGCAACTTGCCTGAATCATTACGCCTGGCTGGTTGTCAGAGTATGTTGTGAAGGTTTGAGTTTGCTTTGTTGGGATGGTAGTATTCCGCTTGATAAGGGCAGTCATCACGCCGCCAGCAGTTTCAATACCCATGGAAAGAGGGGCAACATCAAGGAGTAACAGATCTTGAACAGCCTCCGATTTGTCACCATGAAGAATGGCAGCTTGAACAGCAGCACCATAGGCAACGGCCTCATCTGGGTTGATGGATTTGTTTAATTCCTTTCCATTGAAAAAGTCTTGAAGAAGTTTTTGGATTTTGGGGATTCGAGTAGATCCCCCGACTAGAACGATTTCATGAACAGAGCCTTTGTCCATTTTCGCATCGCGAAGGGATTTTTCAACGGGCTCCAGTGTGCCACGGAAAAGATCAGCACAAAGCTCCTCAAATCGGGCACGAGTAATTGAGGTGTAGAAATCAATACCTTCAAAGAGGGAGTCAATTTCAATGCTAGCTTGAGTTGAGGACGAAAGGGTTCTCTTTGCACGCTCGCATGCAGTACGTAGGCGACGAAGAGCACGCTTGTTTACGGCAATATCTTTCTTATATTTACGTTTGAATTCCTGTACAAAATGATTCACAAGACGGTTGTCAAAATCTTCACCTCCCAAATGGGTATCTCCAGCTGTAGACTTGACTTCAAAAATTCCATCTTCAATAGTCAAAATTGATACATCGAAGGTACCACCACCAAGGTCAAAGATGAGAACGTTCTTTTCCCCAGTTGTCTTCTTATCAAGACCGTACGCAATTGCAGCAGCAGTTGGTTCATTGATGATACGAAGAACATTTAAACCAGCAATGGCACCAGCATCCTTCGTGGCTTGCCTTTGAGAGTCGTTGAAATAAGCTGGTACTGTAATAACAGCATTGGAGACGGGAGAACCCAAATATGCTTCTGCAATTTCCTTCATCTTCACGAGGATCATAGATGATACTTCTTCGGGTGCAAATGTTTTCTTTTCGCCCTTAAATTCTACTCGGACTTTCGGTTTGCCACCATCATTGATCACGTCAAAAGGCCAGTGTTTCATATCAGACTGGACAGTAGCATCTTCGAAGCGCCGTCCAATCAACCTTTTGGCATCTGAAATTCAAAAGAAAATAATTGTAGAGTAAATTATGTTTAACAATACAACAGGTTGAAACCATTCAAACAATACCAACCTTTTTTTTTATCAAGGTAAATATTATCTTTATAATGGTAGCATGAGTTTAAGCACAGTAAATAACTACTCAAAGCCTTATCTGTAGAACTATTAAGGGGATTCTATATCATAAAGAATCAGCATATCTCGTCCATTATAAGCTTTTTTAGTTTGTGGCCGAACTATTTAGAATTGATTGGTCGGTCTTGCAACATCAATTTTCCCTGAAATCTTGGAAAAACCTTGTAACTTCTCTTGTTTTTGTGCTGGAGATATATATTTAGTTTTAGAGAAACTTGAATCATTAGGAACTGTAAGTTTTGTTTAATCGATCATACGGAGCCGAATTTCTTTTTTTAAATTTAGGAAAGGGTTGTCCCTAAAAACCTTCTAGTATACCTGGTAGGAAAATTCCCAAATTCACCTAAAAATAAATCTCATTTGATCAATTTGACAGCTCTTCGAATTTTCTGTGGTGCAACCCGCTTTGGTTGAAAACTGTCGACAGAATTCCACTGTCTTTACAATCAAATCACAAATTCTCAATAGGTTGCGATGATAAGTAGTCCCCAAATGAGAAATCGCTAACGGACCCTTTGCCTGAGACAATCAGGTGACGTTGAGGCTCACGATGTTTCAAGTATCGATTCCTCTTAACGATTGTTGTGAATAAAATTGCATTTAAACAACAGCTTGTCAGTCTGTATTTGACTACACTATTGAAAACCCGACCGTTATCCGCAAGACAAGCAAATTTTAATAGATTTCCCTAAATTTGTGCAGACTGTGAGACTGACTGCGGCTACAACTGGGCCTGGGCGAAATCAGCGAATCGGGTCCCAAGTTTGCAAAACGGAATCAGAATCTTGAATTCAATGAATCCTTCCATATTAGTAAGTTTCATTTTAAATCCCTTAAATACGAATTTGGACCTTTATTTCCTCATCTGGAAGGGTGGCCTTGCTCCCCTTGCAAAAACCATGAGAATTTTTCACTCTTCCTTTCTTAGCACTTATGAACTTCTGCCCCCTCTCCCGAGTATGCACTAGTGGCCTGGTTTATGGTGAGCCTCAAGCCTAGATTCCAAGCCACTTGTTCCTCATGCAAACGTGTCCCTCACAATTTCAAAAAATATCTAAATTACCAGTTCCACAAATATTGACCCCTGAGACTAACCACAGGCCTTGCGAGACTATTCAACTGAATTAACAGAACACTCACTTTAATATCAACATAACAAAATAAGTAGAAAACATAACTTATGGTCAAGACAAATACTGAGCTAAAACATTGCTCTAAATTATAATTCTGTTCTACACACTACATTTTTAGTGATATACTACCACAAAAAAAAAAAAAAAAAAAAAAAAAAAAAAAAAAAAAAAAAAAAAAAAAAAAAAAAAAAAAAAAAAAAAAATGGTTTGCTGAATGCAAATGAAAGTGTTAGATATGTCAAGCATAATGCTGGTTATATCACTATATAAATGAGACAACGAGACAACCATAGTCTGATTGAGTTACTAATGTTTTATTAGTCAGATTGTTATGGTGAATAAGTCATACACAATGGCGAATATAGGGATACGATCCCTCCATCTCCGATCTTCCAGTTTGTAACTACATTTACAAGTCCAGAAAAAAAAAGGATCATAAAACAAGCAATCCAGTCACTAGAAAGGTCTTGCCAAAGCTCCTCACTCCAACATCTCCCACTGGACATGCAAAAAAAAAAAAAAAAAAAAAAATATTGTATAAGAAAAATAGTTAAAAGTAATAAGACAAATGAGCTATAATTAAAGGGCAAGCATCAGAAAAAGAAACTGATTACTCACTCTTGTTTTTTAGCTCACTCTGTCCTCTCCCCTTCCACCTCTAGGGGGGGGGCAATAATAAACGAATCTGGAGGGGGCAAAAAAATAAAAAATTGCAGGAGGGAGCCATAAGTAATGTTGGGCGATATTTGATATCGATATTGATATATCGATATATCGAACCACATATCGATATCGAATACCGAAACGTGTTATCAAAATCGATATATTTTAGGGGTGCCTAACCCCCTATATTCCCCGCGGAAAATCCACCACATGAATATACTTCCGGCTCCCAAGTCAGATACGTGTGAATTATTACCAACTGAGAATGAAAAGTTTGGATTTTGAATGTTATCAAAGCTAAACTAGCCGATCGGACATGGTAAATTTTCTCAGTCTGAAAAATTCTCACCATGAAAATTGCCACTAAGTGGTGGATCAAGGAAAATGTTGTTGCAGTAGTAACTGATAATAGAGCAAATGTAGTTCAGGTCGTATAGGATGCAGCATCCCAAGCACGTACAGGATGGACACATGTTTCATGCTTTGCACATACTCTAAATTTGATTGTGGAGGGTGCTGTTAGTGATACTTCTGAATTGTTGCCTCTTGTCCAAAAGGCTAGAAATATTGTCAGCTTTTTCAGACTTAGTGTTGTAACTACCGAAAAGTTGCGCCAGGCTCAAATTTCTATTGGCAATGTTTGCACCAAAAAACTAATACCTCATGTGACCACTAGAAGAAATCAAACCAGAAGGAATTCGCTTCTCGCTGTGTTGCATAGTCTACAATATTTGAAAGAGTTGGAACCAAGTTTGCTTGTGCTTCTCGGTAAAGTGGACCTCATACTCACTGATAGTGAGTGGAGTGTTATTTTATTGATACCCTTGAAATTGGCAACTATTGAGATCTCTTCTGAAAGCTTTCCGTCCATCTCAAAAGTCCTGCCTTTGTCTAAAATTTTGAGACGCCACCTTGTTCAGGTAGATTTTGGTGGATTCTCAGATGTGGCTGAAGAGCTTCAAAAGGCTTTGCTGAATAAAATGCATTTGCAGGTTTATAAGCCTTGGTCAAGTCACACCCATCGCAATTGCCACATATTATGACCCGCGTTCCAAGAAAATGTATATTTCACCTGACGATCTTCTACAAGTTGAGAGCAAAATTGCAAACGAGATAGATTTGGCCTTGCTGGCTGCAGAATCTCGATCAGAAGATACAAGTACCATCGTAGTCCCTGCAATGCAGTCATATCAAAATCAAGCCAATTTGTGGTGTTCACACGATAAAGTCCTTATGGTCAATGCAGGACATGCTTTGACAGCAGCCGAACATATCATGGCTCTGCAAACTTTCAACAGGGAGCCAAAAGTTTCAAGAGAAACTTGTCCACTCAAGTGGTGGAAGTCTTGTGCTATGAGGTCCCAAAACACCGAAATTCATGTCTGGGCCTGCTACCAGTGTCCCTTCTGAAAGAGTGTTTTCCAAGGCTGGTCAGATGAATTACTGAATGGCGGAACGGACTCTCAGAGAAAAACATTGACATGCTGCTGTTTTTGAATAGCCAGTAGATTATTTTTCTCTTTTTCATGGGCACAAATAATTCCAAATCTGGATTTTTATTATATTCATTTATGTAATCAAACTTTATTTTTATTGTTTGATTTTATATTACTTGAATTTTGAAAAAAAAAAAAAAAAAATCAAAATACCCATTATTTACCATTGGCGTTGCTTGGCAAATCCATGAGATAGCAAAAAACTGATCCGAAATATCGAATATCGAGAGTAAAAATATCGATATCAAAATATCGCCCAAGATTAGCCATAAGACAAATTTTACCTGATAATTTGAATAAAAACTGCCAGGCAATTCAAAAAATATCTCCTGCTTATGTCCCTCTCTTAACTTCAATTTTAAATTTGAAGCAAGAAGAATACGTCATATTCTTCGTTATGCATTTGGAATTTTGAGTTTCTCAGGGAAAATTTGAAAACAGAGACAGCTAAGCCAAGTGAAGGGGTTAATATCAACTAAATTTTTTAAATATGTACTTTTGATTATACTTTAGCTACTTACCAAAGATAGTGTTATTTGGATTCATTGCAACTTGATTCTTTGCTGCATCCCCAATAAGACGTTCAGTATCAGTGAATGCAACATAGGATGGAGTAGTTCTGTTTCCTTGATCATTAGCAATGATCTCAACCTTCCCATGCTGGAAAACGCCAACACATGAGTATGTTGTGCCAAGGTCTATTCCTATTGCTGGTGCCTTTGCCATCTGTAAAAAAAAATGCAGTCATAATTAAGTGTAAACAAACAATGAGGGCATATTAGCCTTTTATGTATAAAGGCATTGCAACCATATAGATGTATTATGTGTAAACAGTATTTGTTAAATACATACTGATCAGTAGTGGAAGTTGTCATACTGGTAAAATAAATGATAGTTGCAACTGAGCTCTTATTACAAGGTTATCAAGAAAATTCAGGACCAAGTGAAGTCACAGCGACTGAAAAAGGACAAAAATGCAAATCTCTCAGCAATCCTTGGTAGTGAAAGAAAAACGATGAATTATTAGTTTGTTTGGAATTTGGTAGAATCAAGCAGAAACTGGACAAATACTATAGTGAAAGTGCCTATAACTTTTGTAAATTTAAAAGATTTTTGTAGAGGCTCTGTGGCCTGTTAAATGCAACACATTTAACCAAAGGCAATGTTTCAACCCTTCAAATTAGGATTCCTCTCGATGCTTTGCTATGGTTCTCAAACTTGGCACATCAACTTGAAGCGAAACTCCTTGCATTCAAACATGTGTTAAAGGTACATTCTAAATATCCACGGAACCCAAAAAATAACAAATGCTACTGTACAACAGAAGACATCTCAGCCACTGATAACCAAAGTGATCAAATATAGGGAAATGGAGATATGTTTGTCATGTGATTTGCATTCACAAAACTTGATTACCAAATATTACACTTCAGTGGCTGCAACTTGGAAACAGAAAAAAAGAACGCCCCTAAAACACCCTACAATACAGCTACCAGGCTGACCTCAATGCCTCAATCCAACCCAAATGGGAAGATGTCTGGGCAGCTGCAGCAATGAGAGATGAATGGCGACTCTTCTCGGATACACTAGGCACCTCTGGAAGAACAGGAGGGCCTAAGGTAAAGTGAGTTCTCTAAATTTTTTATTCAATAGGAGGCTGCAAGAATTCTAATGTATTTATTGATCCAGTATGAAAAACATGGTTTGGGCACAAATATCTAAAAGCTCATCAGGCCTCATTGTGCAATTTGATACTTGTTTCAAAAGACATAAGCAAATGATTTGCTTTTTGCAACCTTGAAAAGTATTGAAGCTATACAAACCAAGCTTTTACTGATAAATCCAGAGACTAAAATCTGCTGAAGGAAGGTTCAATCAAGCTTACATCTTAACTCCTAATTTTTAAGGCCTGAAAGATGGTTTAAAGGAACATCTTAAATTTAAATTAAAGTACTAACATCTGTAGTACTTAAACTGAAGTACTACATCTTAAATTAAAGTACTAAATTGGGCTACTTTTTTAATTTTAGGTTTGAATTTACTTTCCACATTTTACAGAATTCCTACAATCTGAGCTATACTCAGCTATAATATCACTCAGATGTAATGTCAGCTATACTCTGATTTGTGTCAATACACATTTTTATACATTTTTCAAAACCTAAAAAGTCAGGATTTGGCTAAAGCAAAGAGACTCAAAACATTCCTTGGCAAAGTTAATGCTATAATCTTAATTATCATATTTAGTTTTCCATCACAATACAGATTGTTACTAGAATAGGGGAACAAGAATCATGGTTGGGAGGAAGATGTCTGCTTTAATCAGGTAAATATAAATAATGTTCACATAAATTAGCTAGGGTTTACAATTTTACATCACTTGGTACCTTTTTAATGCTCTTTCCAAATTCAATGATGCTTCTCAGGCAAATTCCATTTTGAGTCCTTAAGAGAACCAACTTCAAGGTAAATCCTTACCTTACCTTAAATTACCTTAAATCGCAGCTTGGAGCGAATTTAAGGATTTTCCATCCTTGTAATGCTCCGTGATGACATCTAATTTTTTGTCTGTCGTGATTCGCTTGCTACATTCGGGTTGTAGACTCAGCAGCTTCCCAAGTGTAGAGGAACTCCTGCTGTTGCCAATCTTCGTCAAGTCTTCGCTTGAAGGCAATCGTCGAGTCTGCAGACACCGTGTCTTCAGAGAGCTGATTCCACAAGTTGGTTATTCGTTGGCTGAAGAAATGGCTTCTCTCTCGGATAGAAGAGTGCTTCTTGAAAATTTTCATTGAATGTCCTCTTGTCACAAGGCGTTCTGGGCGAGCAAGGAGACCAGGAAGAGTATTTTTTGAAATGACTTTGTGGGTTAGAATCATGTCGCCTCGCTTCCTCCGGTATGTGAGAGTAGGGAGCTTCAGATGTTGCAAACGCTCTTCGTATGGCACTTGTAAGATGGTTGAGGCCATCAACCATTTTAGTTGCTCTTCTCTGTACTTTTTCTAGTATTTCCCTGTCCTTCTTAAAATAGGGGGACGCCAGGGACATTCCAATCTCAAGGCGTGGACGAACCAGTGCCTTGTAGAGCTTCATAAATACTTTAGGACGCCGGCTAGAAATAGTTCTTTTAATAAGTCCAAGGGATTGGAAGGCAGAAGAAGATACAGATTTTGCATGGGTACTGAAACTCAGCCGATGATCAACAATGACTCCAAGATCTCTTTCTTCAGTAACTGCAGAGATGGGGTTACCTTGGAGATGGTACTGCTGATGTGGATTATGTTTGCCAAAATGAATGACATGACATTTTTCAGCATTAAAGGAGGAGCCATTTATCAGCCCAGCTTCCAAAAATATCAAGGTCCGTTTGTATAGATTGGAGACCAGATGGTATAGCAGCTTTGCAAACAAGTTTTGAGTCATCAGCATAAAGTGTGAGGAGGTTCGAGAGAAGGTTTTGGCGCATCATTAATATAAAAATTGAAGAGACTCGGTCCAAGGATGGTCCCCTGGGGGACGCCACTTAACACAGTTATGGATGACGATAAATGAGGAACACCTTGAGAATCATAGACCCTGACGGCTTGTGTTCTTTCTGATAGGAAACTGTATCCACTGCACAGTAACACCATCAACAGCTGCTGCCTTCAGTTTGGCGATCAGGAATTCATGACATACCCTGTCAAAAGCTTTTGAGAGGTCCAGGAGCACCATATTAACAGGAAATCCTCGATCCAGCAGTGATGTTACATACTCGTATGTCTGTATTAGGTTAGTGTCCACGGATCTACCAGATCTGAAGCCATGTTGAGAAGGAGTTAGTATGTTGTTAGCGTCAATGTACTGAATGAGAGCTCTATTTACAAATCTTTCGAGCACCTTTACAACCGCAGAAGTAATGCTGATGGGACGGTAATTTTCAGCACAATCCTTGGGGCCGTTTTTGTGGATTGGCGTGACATATGACGTTTTCCAATCTGTAGGTAGCTCTCCGTTTTTTAGGGACAGCTGGAAGAGTCTGCACAGAGGAGAAGCGAGGACATTTCTACACTCTTGAAGAAGCCTTGGGTGTAACCCGTCAGGTCCTTTGGACTTGTTAACATCGAGTTTATCGAGGCTAGATGAGACCGTATCTTCAGTAACTGACAGGCTAGGCATTGGGGTAGATACAGAATGTGATGGTGCTGCAGGGATGGTTGGACAAGACCGGGCGGTGAAAGCAGAGACAAACTGGACATTCAGTAAAGTAGCTTTATCTATCGGTGACGAGTGCGTTACCCTGCTATGTTTGAGGTCAGGAATGGTGTGACGGTTAGGACTTTTAGCAGAAACATGCCTCCAGAAGGATTTCGGGTTTGCCTTGACATCAGTGGCAAGCTTCTCCTCATATTCAGACTTCAGTTTCCTAACTGAGTCCGAGACGAGATTCCGAGCCTTCACATACCTTAGCCAATTTTCCAGTGTTTTTTTCTTTTTGTACCTTTTCCAAGCTCTGGCTTGGAAAATGTTTTGTGTCCTGTTAGCAACACAGAAAAGAAAATAGAATCAAAGAAGAAAAAGTAGGCATTAGTACTGGGTTACCCATGCAAAAAAATCTTTGAAGTAAAAATAAGTTTACAACTTATCTAGTTGAGCACTGAATTTCACATTACATGCACTGAGGACCCATGTAAACCCCAGATTATTACTTCTACAAAAACATTTTAATCCTTATTAGGGAACATGAAACTTGTGTTTTTCACTCTGTCTGATAAGCTAGTAGACAAAGTACTTGCAGTAAATCTCACCACTTTTTTCATATTGTAAGGGCTGACTTGAAACTACTATATAAATTCTGTGCTTTGAGACTTGCAGTATGTCAAATGGCCTGAAGTTGGTGGTAGCAAGTTGGAAATTGAACCCAAGTTTAATAAAGACCTGAGGTATTTATGTTGTTCCCAAGATGCAGTAAGTGCATCTTACTGGAACAGAACAAGTATAAGATCAAGAAGTATCTTCTACTGTGTCACTAAAATAGTTTACACATAGGATTAATTTATGTGAACTAAAATACTAGTTTTAACTACAAGATTTATGATTTCCCATTTCTGTGCTACATGAAAATGGACTGTTTTAAAAAAGCAACCATTGACTAAGCCTACTTTTGTGATACTGATTTGAGTTATATTTTTCTTTAGTATAATGTAAATACAGTTGCTTTACAACCATATCTTATTTGTCTGAACCTTTCAAGAAATTCGTGTTCTGTTTTTTAATATCTGGCTCTAACTTGGTCAAATTCTGAAATAAAATGGCCTAGAATACATCAAAATGCTCTATTATAGATGTGATTTCACATTACCATGCCTTGATGTAGGAAACTATAGTCATGATATAGCATTGAAATACATGAGCTAATTTCAAGTGATTACAGCACAAATAAGTTTCTAAAATAGTAAAGAAAAAAAGTTGCTATTTATAGCTGATTATGGATTTGAATTCTGGTAAATATTGAGCAGTTCATATTATAAACCTGCAAATAAAGTATATATACCACTAGATACGATTTCGGTACTTGTCTATTATATAAAACACACTCAAGAAGTGAAGTTTGGTTAATGCTAATGAAAAAAGTGATGAAGATAAAAATCATAGTCAATTAGTCATTTGTGAATTATTATGAAATTATAGTCATTTGTGAATTATTAAATTGGGAGCTTCAGCATCAGCTGACCATCTCAAAGACAAAGAGGAGTTCATTATTAATGCAACTCTTGAGGACACTGCTTAGTTTTCTTTGCCTGTTGATAGAATCTAGTGTCTCACCATGGATGTTTAAATTAAGATTTGGGACTTGCCAAGGACCAAAGAACAGGCAACTATATTTTTCCAGGATAAGAAGTTATTGCCCAAGACAAAACAGTGCATCAATGGACACACCATGATTTGTACTCTTATGAGAAGCAACATTTTTGGAAGTGTAACACTAGGCCATGTTTGAAGACCATCAATTTGCATGTCATTACATGGCTTCTAAAAGTGAAATACAATTTGTTACTGTAGTTTGTTTCATTTATTTCTGGGTTAACAAATTGTTGTCTGTGGCCTGATGTCAATAAGAGCAAGGCCTTTCTAAATAAAAGGTTGTTGATTTGGAATAACTACCCCTGTGAAGTGTGCGTGTTTTCTGCACAACAGGAAAACTGTGGGAAAATTAGAGGAATTGGTCATGTAGTGGAAATAGATGAATCCTTGTTTACAAAAAGGAAAAATAATGCAGGAAGAATCTTACCACAACAGTGGGTGGCGGTGGAGTGTACTGGGAAACCAGTGACAGATATTTAGATTAGTACATGTGGCAGATGGCAGTAAAAGCAGAAGGCCAGGTTGATTTTAATACAATTCTTGAGGATGTTTCTGCATTCTGGGAACATATTTCCAAGTTGTAGTTTCCACAATTTTGCTAATTTAAGTTTTCTATTTTCATCATGTTTTTTTTCATTAGCATTAACCAAACTTCCCTTCTCAAGTGGGTTTTATATAATAGACAAGTACCACCATTTTTTATGCTCTTTCTGAATATAATAATTGCTTTTCTTGTAAATTCAGTTTTAGGCTCTTTTGAACCCTTGGAATGATAATTTCTTTGTTTTTTGGCATAAAAAGGGTTTCAAGAGGTTTAATTGGTTTCAAACTTGCTATTTCATTATTAAATCTCTTTTGTTAAAGTTATGTAGTACACAAGCATTGAGTTGTCACAATTAAGTTGGATAAAAAATTCAAAACATTTTCTCCTTTTTTCCATCCCTCATGTTTCTTCTGTCAGCTTTAATATTTGTTGATGTATAGGCAAAACAGCTGTTATTCAGTGGCCTAACAGAATAAATGGAAAAAATGGCACAATTTTTGTGGATTTTATTTTTCAACTTAATCTTGACAAATCACTGTGCAAATGTGCAACTTTTACAAAATGGATTTGCAATGAAATAGTAAGTTTGAAACAAATACTACAACCTATTTTTATAAAAAAAAAAATATAGAATGAAATTATTATTTTAAAGGGTCATAAAAGGGTTTCAAATTGAATTTGCAAGAAGTGATTATTGTATTCAGTAAGAAACTTTTGGTTACTATAGGCTGTTTTAGCCCTCTAAGGTCTTGAAAAGTTTCCCTTAAAAGCAATAATTGAACAATGAAATAGCATAAAATAGGCAAAGTGATATATTGACTTCAATACTAGCTAAATTATGTTGAAAAGTGCTTTTCGAAACCTTTGCTAGTGTTAAGAAAACATGACATCTAGTGGTATATTGGATTAAATTGCAGGGGAATAATAAAAACTATCTAGTGAAAAGAAACTGCCATTCCAAAAAAATGGCAAAATTTTTTGTTATGCATATGTTTGCACATTCGGGGGTGGGGGTAGAATTCATTTCTGACAAAAATGATTACTATATTTGGAAAGAGCATAAAAAGCAGCATTGAGTGGTATGTTTACTTTATCATAAGTCAATAACATGAATAATGAAAAATTTACCAATTTTTTTCTTCTGCAGTCTAAATAGTAGGCTAGGCTAAATACTGTTTTGGAATATTTTGTAGGAATTTTAAAAAGAGCCCAAAACCCTTCAAAAATGACATCACAGCAAAACTGATTTCATAGCTTAATGCTTTAAAGATTTGTGCAAATTTTTACCAAATCATATTATTGACTTAGCCTACAAATAAAGTGAATGTACCACTCAATGCCTTTTAGATGCTCTTTCCAAATATAATAATCATTTTGATAGGAAATGAAATTACCACCACCCCTAGCCTATATATACCAATTCAGGGTATATATTTCCACATTAGGGGGGTGTGGGCAAATTTTATTTCTGATCTAAATGGGAGGTAAGTTTGAACTTTACCCCCACCCCCCTAATGTGCAAATTTATACCCTGAACTGGTATATAGGGGTTGGGGTAAAATTCATTTCCAACTAAAATTATTATTATATTAGGAAAGAGCCTTAAAAAAGGCATCAAGTGGTATATTCACTTTATTCGTAAGTCAATAATGATTTGGTAAAGATTTGTTTTCAAAACAACACTTAACTATTAGCCTATGGCTAAGAAGAATAATATAAACGGAAAAAATGTTCCTAAATCTGCTATAAATGGCAATTTTTCTTGGTAAATATATACCAAATCATATTGAGTTAGGAATAAAGTGAATACACCATTTGATGCCTTTTTTTATGCTGATTACCAATACAATAATCATTTCTATTGGAAATGAATTTCAGCCTCCCCCCCCTATATAGGGTAAAAGACCAGTATCCAATTGAGCAAAATTATGTAAAACTTAAACTTCATATCTTGTTATCAAATTAGAGTTGAAAAGGTTTGTATAGGCCAATGAATAGCTAAAAATCTAAGCTATGCAAAAACATGGTTATTATTGAAATTATTTAAGATCATTCACTGAAAATGATTAGTTTATTGACTTACCTAGAAAGACCTCTTTTTGGAAATAACAATTATCCTATTTTGATGTAAATATCTTTTTAATGTTTCAGTATTATTCACATATTAATAGAAAGCTGATTGTCTTATGATTCTAAAAATCTAACTTTTATTTCTTAATTTTTATTCTATAAATCACAAATATTAAATATATATTTTTTTTCATTTCACTTGCTTGTCAAAACAGAGACCACATATTGGATTTATGATGACAAATTACTCCCACTGGGCTGGCTCTAGTGAGAGATGACTGGGTCTACACTTGCATTGTGTCATACTGTAGCAAAAAAGGGACAGTCCAAAAAACCCATTGCTATTTTTCCAAAATGCCAAAGAAAAGTGGTCTTTCCCAAAAAGAGGTCTTTTACCCTATGCCAATTCAGGGTATATATTTCTACATTAGCCTAGGGGGGGGGGGGCACATTTTGGGTAAATTTCTACCAAATCATATAATTGACTTACACATAAAGTGAATATACCACTTGATGCCTTTTTTTATGCTGATTATGAATATAATAATCATTTCTATTGGAAATGAATTTCAGCCCCCCCCCCCCCTGTATCTATATATGCCAATTCAGGGTATATAATTCTACATTAGGGGGGGGGGGTGGCAGATTTTGTTTCTGATGTAAATGGGAGGTAAGATTAAACTTTACCCCACCCCCTTAATGTAGAAATATATACCCTGAATTGGTATAGGGGTAAAATTCATTTCCAACAAAAATGATTATTATATTAGGAAAGAGCATAAAAAAAGGCATCAAGTGGTATATTCACTTTATTTGTAAGCCAATAATGATTTGGTAAAGATTTACCCAAATTTGTTTTCAAAACAACACTTAACTATTAGCCTATGGCTAAGAAGAATAATATAAATGGAAAAAATGTGTTCCTAAATCTGCTATATAAATGGCAATTTTTCTTGGTAAATATATACCAAATCATATTATTGAGTTAGGAAACAAAGTGAATACACCATTTGATGCCTTTTTTTATGCTGATTACAAATACAATAATCATTTCTATTGGAAATGAATTTCAGCCACCCCCCCCCCCTATATATGCCAATTCAGGGTATATATTTCTACATTAGCCTAGGGGGGGGGGGGCAAATTTTGTTTCTGATGTAAATGGGAAGTAAGTTTAAACTGTACCCCCACCCCCACCCCAACCCCTCATGTAGAAATATATTGGTAAAAGACCTCTTTTTGGAAAGACCACTGTTCTTTGGCATTCCAGAAAAATAGCAATGGGTTTTTGGCCCACCCCTTTTTACTACAACATGAAGCAATGTGAGGGCAGTAACAAGAACCCTGCCTTCTTGGTCAAATTTTCACCAATGATTTGTCAGCATAAATTGAAAATGTGGTCTCTGCTCTGTTTTGAAAAGCAATTAAAAAGAAAAATTATACTTAAATATTTGTGATTTATAGAATAAATATCAAGCAATAAAAGTTATATTTCTAGAATCAGAAGAAAATCAGCTTTATGTTAATATATGAATAAAACTGAAACACTAAAAGGATATATACATAAAAATAGGATAATTGGTATTTCCAAAAAGAGGTCCCTGCAGGTAAGTCAATAAACTAATAGTTTCAAATTAATAGTTTCAAACTAATAGGTTGATCTTAAATAATTTGAATAATAACCCTATTGATGCATAGCTTAGACTTTTAGCTATTCATTAATATACCCAATCCTTCTCAATTCCTCTTTGGTAACAAGATGTGAGGGTTATAGTTTTACTTGCTCAATTGGATACTGGTTTTTTACCCTACACTGAATTAGCATATATAGGGTGGGGGGCTAAAATTCATTTCCAATAGAAATGATTATTATAGCCTATTTGTAATCAGCATAAAAAAAAGGCATCAAACGGTATATTCACTTTATTCCTAACTCAATAATATGATTTGGTATATATTTACCTTTTTCTCACTAGATGTTATTTAGAAACTCATTTTAAAACTTTTGGTTACTATAGCCTATTTTGAGACTTTAAGGTTTTGAAAAGCAGCACCTGATACAGAATTTCACCAAAATAAGAGTTGCATGAATAGAGAATCAACTTACTTGTAGCCAAAAGTATAAATGCTTATGAATAGAATAGATGACTCAAAACAAACTTCTTTCTTCAGCGGTAGCTCAACTCAAATTGACCTACAAACTCACTTTCAAGGGTATATATAATCTGAATCTAGAACATTCTAGTCCAAGAGATTTGATTTCGATTTTCGATATTTCTAGAAAAATCTGAAATATAAAAGAATTTCAGTAGGTAGCGCTGCAATAGAATATTGTCTTCATAAGATAAAAAGAGCTATAGATCGCTGTTGAGATATACTATTTTCAGCACAGTCTTCGAGCCCATAAAAGGCACTAATTTGTATAATTTATGTATTATTTTTACACATTTACATTTGATGTATTTATTTATCATTAGTTTATTGTAAACAGATATAATTCCAGTACCATTTGATGAATTTATATATTAATCCATTTATGGGCTAGCCCCAGACGTAGATTATTTTTATCCCAAATGTAATTTAGAAATTGATGATGTAGCTAATATTCTTAAACAGTGCTAGTGGCTCTATCATTTAAGAAGTAAGTTTTTAAGTCGATATTCTCGAGTTCCTTGTGGTCTTATAAGTAGTCCCCAAAGCCACGCCGAAAACCGGCGGCATGCTGCGAAAATATTTCAGTGCGCCATCACCGCAAAAGCGCCATCTCGCGTTAGGAAGTACCAGCCCCTTTATTATGTAGATTGATAACTGATTATATAAGTTCTAGTGTTGTTATTTACTTTTATACGATTTTTCTTATACTTTCTAACCTTAGCTTTTACGCCAAAGTTTAACTTTTGCACTTACAATGCTTCAAAACTGAAAAAAAGCCTCTGAACAAACTGTCCTCTTAATATTTTTTGAAAAGGAGGTCTTAAATGCAAACACCATCACTTTTATCCTGAGCTTCATCCTCACTGCTCTGACATCGTCTGATCAAGCAGCCTCCTTTTCATTGATGTATGATCATGAATCATGAGGAAATTTAGAGTTGCTATTCTTTTAAAAACCCAAAAGCCGCATTCACACAACTGATTGGGTTTTGATCCATTGGCAGGACTAAGCACCTGAGATTACAGCCTTTTCTTCAGCCTCAGGTTGTTACGCTTATGTTTCGTCATCTGAAAGGGGTTTTGCCGAATCTGTTTTTCAAAAAACGCGAGAAAAGATAAAACATAATCTGCGCTTTACTGAAAACAAAATAAAAACAAATAACAGTAAATTGTCAGTTTAATTGACATATACTGATATTTATTCCTTAAACTTTTGATAATTTTTTTATTTATGAAAGTAAAACAAGTAAAAATCTTTAAAATTTATTTTGTTTTCAGTAAAGCGCAGATTATGTTCTGGTCTTCAAAAAATATGGGGGTTATCAGCCCTACTCATGTTAGTTTGTGCTCATAGTTCGACTCGGGTGTTTACTGTAATATCTGTTCGCTTAGAATTTCGTTTATTTATTGATAGTGATTAATGGTAGTTTTATGTTTGGAAGAATATTTGACTTTATTTTTGCTCGTTTTTGGCTAAATGGAGCTCATTACTTTTCTTTGAAAGACTTGTTTTTTGGAATTTTTTTTAAAACTAATTTATGTTAGTTGTTTATTGACATAGTCTTTTTCATGAAAAAAAATTTATATCTTTCCTGTTTTTTTTGCAAACAGTTCGTGGTAACAAACTGTAATTAAGGAGCGACCCGGTTCAATAGTAACCGAAGCTATAAAAAACGGAATTTTATACTTATAGATGTATCAAAAGAATTGGCTTATTATGCTGATTCCAAATATATAAATTTCATTAGGTTTAGTCTTACCCATCAAAAGCTAAGAGCCTAAGAAAATTTGTCTGATTATTGAAAAAAAGGGGAAAGACCTCCTAGGAATCACAGGATTCTAATGAAAATCATACCATGAGATTCAGCATATCAAAGATCCCTAATGTAAAGGTTCCAAAGCCCTATCGGCAAATGTGGAATTTTGTAATTTTTACCAAAGAAAGATCACGGATGCGTGTTTATTTATTTGTTTTTGTCTTTTGTTTTTCCCAGGGGTGGTGATCGTACCGACCCAGTGACCCTTGAACTTCGAGAGAGTGCTCATTCTAACGAAAAAAAAAAAAAAAATCTAGTGCCCTTTTTTAGTGACCAAAAAAATTGGAGGGCAACTAGGCCCCCTCCCAGGCTATTTTTCCCCCTGAAATCGTCTGATCAAAATTTTGAGATAGCTATTTTGTTCAGCATAGTTGAAAGGCCCAATAACTATGTTTTTGGAGATAACATGACCCACCACAGCCCCTGGTGAAAGGTCTTTACATTACAGAATTTGCCCATTGTTTACGTATAGTATTTGTTACTGGGAAGAATTTCTGCTGGTGGGATTTTGCACGGGGAGTATCTTCCATGTAGAGGGAAGTTTGCAGGAGGTGAACTCTTCAGGGAAAATTTATACTGGAGGAATTTGCCAGAATTCCTTTACAAAATAACTTTATATGTCTCGCTTTAGATTTACCGATTCAATTTTACGTGTGGAGAAATTAAGGGTAATTGTCCTGGGTAAATTGCCCAGGGGATATTTCCGTGCAGAGGTGGATTTTCCATGCAAGTGGAGCCGTATATCCTGGTGTTCTTTTTTTAAACGATCAGAAACTAAACAAAAAAACAAGTTTTTTTCAACTGAAAGTAAAGAGCAACATTAAAACTTAAAACGAACAGAAATTATTATATGTATGACGGGGGTTGCCCCGGTCCTTAACACCTCGCTCTTTACGCTACAAGTCCAAATTTTGTCCCAATTCTTTAAAAGCGACTCCTGAAACACAAGGGTCGTTTAATTAGAACTATAAGTTACTGTTTTTTAAGTGTCAAAAAGCTTTAGCGTGAAGAGCGAGGTGTGTTAAAGAGGGGGCAACACTCTTCATATATGTAATGATTTCTGTTCGTTTTTAGTTTTACTGTTGCTCCTTACTTTCAGTTGAAAAAACTTGTTTTTTTTATTTAATTACTACAAGAATCCATGGTTTGGGTTGCTATTTGTATTTTGGAGAAAGTTTTTCAACAATTTTTGAAAAACAAAAAAACTTGATATCGTTCAAAAAAAAAAAAATCTACCTGTGATCTTTGACAACCTTGAAACACTTATTTATTGAAATTGTAAAAGGAAAAGTTGTAAATAGTAGTAGCCCCAAAATTTTCAACTTAATACCCCCAGTCGTTCTTGATATATTGCTGAGGTGTCTTATTGGCAACCATAAACACAATGCCTTTGGATTTTGTTTAAAGCAGCATTTAGTGGATGATGAGGGGATTTTTGACTGGATGAGTTTGGAAAATCAATGGGCTGGAGAGAAAGGCTGTGTACCCTCCAATCTCTTTTTACTCTTAAAAATGGTTCTATAACTTTTAATTTTGAATCGAACTAACTCCTTTACAAGTTTCAATGATATTTCTAATAATTTATATAGTGTTACTATCTATGATATTGCTTATATGCTCTTTTGAAAACCTGCATTCATACAATTTTTTCGCTTTAATTGAAATTCCTCCTAAATGTTCCCTAAAAGTTTCACCTTAATACCCTTAGCGTCATTAGTTACAGTAGTTGTAGGGGTAGTATTAAAAGTATACATATAGTGCCTTCTGGCTCGTTCAAAATACCCCACAACTTACCCTTAAAGGTCTAACTTAAACTTAGTAATATAAGTTGTTCTTCAGATATTGCTTTGTCACCTTTTCGAAAGTCCACATGCTCATAGTTTGTTTTGATTTAGTTCAACATCCGCCTAAATATTCCTTAAAAGCTTCACCTTAATGCCCTTAGATTGCGCAATTGCAATAGTTGTAGCAGCATTAGTAGCAATATGTGCAAAGAGCACCTTTGGTTTCTTCAACATCCCCTTCAACACACACTAAAAGTTTCAGCTTAATGCCATCAACCATTCCGAAAGCATTTGTTATGTGTCTGCTTGACAACCTGTGTTGGCAAAGTGTGTTTTGAATTAGTTCCGTAAAGTTGCTATATATCCCAAAATTTTCGCATTAATATCCTTAGTTTTAATATCAGTAGCAGTAGTAGCATTAGTAGCATCAACATTTTGCCTTTTGGTCAGTGAACATCCCTCTCATCAAATCCCGGAAGTTTCAATTTAATACAATTAGCCATTGCTATGACACTGCTGATATGGGCTTTTGATAACCTGGATCATCATATACTTCTCGGCATTTTCATCTCAATGCTCTTAACCTTACAAGTACTGAAATAGAAGTAGCAGTAGTAGTAAAAGTTAAATATAGCAGTAACAGTAGTATTAGGAGTAGTACGCATATATTCCCTTGGTGAAGTGAGACAATTTTCCCCTTCAAGCATTATCTGACAAAAAGGTAAGGAATACAGCATTGGACTTTACAGTCCCTACCGGCGGTACTGATCTCCGTTTCTTGGCCCTTCAGCCAGGAAGTGTAATGAGGGCTGAGGGCCAACCATCCTGTGCTTTTGCACACCCTTCCTGTTTACCTTCCCAGATTTCTCCAGGTACTCATTTAGAGCTGGGTCGACTCTGGCGGAGCTAACAGAGTCACGCCACTAACCCTCGTCCCAAACCAAATAATTGGATACACTAGGATTCCAACCCTCACCCTCTCGGACAAAGAATCCTAAATCCAGCGTACCAATCCATTCGGCTAGGACTTTAGCCTCTCTGAAAGTTTCAACATAGAACCTAAGTCAATTCTTGAGATACACTATTTTGACATTGTGCATGCACATTGCGTATTTTGATTTAGTTCAAATTTTTTCTCAATATTTTAAATGGATTAGTGTGGAGGAAGTAGTGGTAGTAGTTGTGGTAGTATTGGTAGCATACAAATATTGCCTTGTTGATTGTATCCCTTATCATTTCATAAATTTTCCAAATTAATATACTTAGTTTTTTTACCGTGCTACACCCTTTTGATTACCGTAGATATAACCTGTTTTGCTTTAGTTCAACACTTCCTTCAACATTCTCTGAAAGGTTCACCTGAATGCACTTCGCATTCTTGGAAAGTAAAGTTCAAACATGCGTACCTTTCTCAATAACATATACTATGTGTTATAGGCCGATTAGTGATTATAGACAGATTTCTTTATTGCCATTTATTTCTAGAGTGTCTGAACAGTTGATTCATAGTAGGATGGTAAGTCTTTTTGAGAAAAGACAATTTTTTAATTCTAGTCAGTTTCGGTTTAGGAGTCATCATTCTACAGAGCATGCAGTTTTGTTTTTAAGAACTTTTATTAATGATGCTTTAGACAAGGGTCTGAAGATAGCTTCGATATTTTTGGATATTACTAAAGCATTTGACTCTGTTGATCATGATATACTAGTTCAAAAGTTATTTAGTAGTGGTATACGTGGTGATTTTTTAAATGTGATAGTTAGTTTTCTTAGTGGAAGGACTCAGTGTGTCGTGATGGATGGATGTTACATCTAAAATTGAATATTTTTCGATTGGAGTACCCCCAGGGTTCTGTTTTGGGCCCTTTGTTGTTTTTGGTTTATATTAATGACCTTTGTAGAACTTCAAATAATGTGTCTTGTTCTTTAGACCTTGATACTTACGGTACTAAAGGAATTCTACCATGTTTTGCTGATGATGCCCATTTTACTGTAGCTGCTAGAACTGAAAATGAGTTGATGACTATATTGAAACAAGGTATTTCTTCGATTGAAAAGTGGATGCGAGTAAATAAATTGAAACTGAATCACAATAAGTCGAATTTTTTGATTTATGGTAGAATTACTAGTACTAGATACCTAGGTGTTATAATTGATGGAAGCCTTAGTTTTAAAGACCATATTGCATCTGTTAGCAGCAATTTGTCTCGTAATATTGGTATTATGAGTAAACTTAGGTATCTTTTTCCGTGTTAAATTCTGAGAATGTTGTATTTTTCTATGGTTCACCCATATCTCATTTACTGTTGCATGGTTTGGTTGAAAAACATTTGTAACTCACCTCCATCCGCTCTGTGTAACGCAGAATATGGCAATTAGAGTTCTGTATGGTAATCAAATTAACCTATCTGTATTGGTGAGGCATCTTTACCGCGAGTATAAAATTCTACCGTGGGCAGGAAAATGCTTATTCTATAATGGTCTGTTTATGTTTAAATATTTAGCTTCGGAGTTACCATCATGTTTTCCAGGAATGTTTAGTCTTGCGTCTACTTTTCACGATCATTTGACACGATCTTCTCAGTTGGTGCGAAGACCAGCTATGGTCTTGTCTAGGTCTAGGTTTTCAATTCGCCATGTTGTTCTGTTAGTTTGGGAGAGTTTGCCAGATGATTTGAGGAATGTTGGGGGTTTGCAGGAATTTTGTAAGTTGCTAAAGAACCATTGTTTTGATGCGTATATTTTGAATGGATTATTCTATGCCACTTAAGTTATGTTTTTGAGGAGGGTTTAGTTGCAGCTGAATATGATTATAATTATTATAATTTTTTTGGGTGTTGTTTGGAGGTTCGTTGGTTTTCGGGTCCGGTAAGTTGAGCTCTAATTAGGTTTTTTTTTTTTTTTTTTTTTTTTTTTTTATTTATTTATTTATTAGGAGGGTTTTTTCTCCCGCACAAGCATGCTTCAGGAATTGATGATGTATATATTTTTTTTAAATAAACCAAGTGTTACTGTTACTGTGTAAACAGTGAACGAATTGCTTGACTTAAAACCCTTGTCCTTAGAACTATGGGGAGGTTGATATCACCAAAGACATCATTACCGGACCTTTCAACAAGGCTGATGTTTTGGGGAATGAGAGGCTTGGGGGGGCTTATTGCCCTCCATTCATTTTGACTTTCAAAAATGACACTTAAACTTCCAAGTTTAAATCAAATGAGCTGAATTCAATTCAAAGTTTATTCGACCACCCGTTCCATAGAAGCCTTAAATGCCCCGGGGCATAACTTACAACCCTTCTTCATAGGCTCTGGTGGATTTTGTTCAGCCTAAAGATATTGTTACATGATATTTGACTATTGGTAGCAAACCATAACTTAGAACCCTTGTGCTGAGGGATGTGGGGGATGGGGGTTGTCATCCTCAAAGACATAATTTCCATACCTTTTAACTACACTGAACAAAATAGCTATCTCAAAATTTTAATTGGATTTGATTTGGGGATTGAAGGGCGTGGGGGTTGTTGCTCCCCATTCACTTTTGCCTATTAAAGAGGGCACTAGCCCTTTCAATTTCCAGTGGATTGAGCCTTTTTCGAAGTTTCTACGAAAAAAAAAATGGTCATCTCAAAGTTTCTATCAGATGCATATCCCCAGTAGTGGTATTGGTATCCCCGGTAGTTGTAGTAGTATTGGTAGCATACAAATATTGCCTTTTTGATCGTATCCTTTATCATTTCCTAAATTTTCCAAATTAATATACTTAGTTTTTACCGTGTTGCACCCTATTGACAATCTGTATAGACATAACCTGTTTTGATTTAGTTCAACACTTTGTTCAACATTCTCTAAAAGGTTCACCTGAATTCCCTTCGCATTCTTGGAAAGTAAAGTTCAAACATGCACACCTTTCTCAATAACATATACTATGTGTAAACAATGAAAGAATTGCCTGACTTAAAGCCCTTGTCCTTAGAACTGTGGGTAGGATAATATCACCAAAGACATCATTACCGGACCTTTCAAGAAGGCTGATGTTTTGGATATGTTTTGGGGAATGATAGGCTTGGGGGGGGACTGATTGCCCTCCATTCGTTTTTGACTCTTAAAAGGGGCACTTAAACTTCCAACTTTAAATCAAATGAGCTGCATTCAATTCAAAGTTTATTCGACCATCCGTTCCATAGAAGCCTTAAATTCCCCGGGCATAACTTACAACCCTCTTCGTAGGCTCTGGTGGATTTTGTTCAGCCTAAAGATATTGTTACATGATTTTTGACTATTGGTAACAAAGCATAAATTCCTTCATCCTCAAAGACATAATTTCCAGACCTTTTAACTACGCTGAACAAAATAGCTATCTCAAAATTTTAATTGGATTTGATTTGGGGATTGATGGGCGTGGGGGTTGTTACTCTCCATTCACTTTTGACTATTAAAGAAGGCACTAGCCCTTTCAATTTCCAGTCGATTGAGCCCTTTTTCGAAGTTTTTACGAAAAAAAAATGGTCATATCAAAGTTTGTATCAGACGCATTTGAGGAAAATAAGTAATTCACATGATGGTTATAAACGGACAGTACCCCCGCATTTTAAACGGACTTGTGTTTTAAACGGACGGTCCTCCCACAATTAAAATGAACAGGTATCCACCACAGCAAGCAGCTGCATGTTACGTCACAGGGAATGTTCGCATTTGAGAAGACACACACCCTCGGATTCCCATGACAGCCCTGTTTTAAATGCCCAGCAGGTGTTACACTCACAGGGTAATGTTTGCTTTCGGTTGCTACGTAATTGGAGTTGAGGGCCTTTCGTGAATTGATAGATTTATAGAAGATGGCGTAATCTTACGCGGCATGGTGTATTTATTGGGAATAACTTTATGACAATGCAAACGTGGGTTTTGCGTCATAGGACTTGTTAGATTCCACTATTCAAGTGAGGGAGTCCCGCTTGTAACTGAGAAGGAGTAACGTCCGTGTTACTTAATGACAGCGCACACGTGGTTGTTACTCAATGGCAGCGGACACGCGGAGTGTTATGTAATGCTAGATCACACGTGGGGTGTTACGTAACGACGGCGCATACATCGGTGTTACATAATACTTTTTGAGATTTCATTTTCTTTCAAGGTGTTTTTGCTTTTTTCCAAAACCTTTTTAAGACACATTTCTTCGAGATGTTTTTCAATATATTTCAGGACGTTTTTTCTAAGACGTTTTTCAACATTTCTTTAGTTCTTACATAATAGGGAATGTTTAAGGATAACTTATTCACACGTGACATTTTTCTTTAGGCCCCAAGGGCAATCCCCAGTTGTAACTGAGAAGGACACACACGTGGTTTCATACGTAATACTTTTTGAGATTTCATTTTCTTTTATTGCGTTTTCTCAGGGAAGCTTTTTATTCTAATGATTTTTATCCCCGTTATCATTTGAAAGGATATTTCAATTAAATGGAACAGCACTCTAGACACCTGCACCCCCAATATATTTCTAATATTTTGTTTCTGCTAATACATTCTTCGAAATAACCTATTGCACGCAGATAGAGCCCCCCTTTTCAAGCATGCTAGAATGAAGATTGCGTATTTCCTCTAGCTGCAATAATGGACACGCAGAGGGGGAAATCGATTTCTAGAAATTGCACCTGCTGGTTAAGTAATGCTTTTAGAGCGTGGTATCAGATAATATTGCGGGTTGCTGCTAGCGTTTTTTTTTTAAGCAATGAAGGCGAGAGGGGCTACAAGATACTTAAATTACGTAAGCGATTACGTGTTGAAGATTCGTCCTGGAACTAGGAATCTAAAAAGACACAGGCTTTTGAGAATACAAAATTTATTGATAAAAAACACTATAAAGTCATGAAATCACAGCAAAAGCACTTACAACTCAACAGACGGAAAGAAAACGTGAAGGAAAGAAACGGAAAGAAAACGTGATATTTTACCCATAAAGGGTAAAATATTAGCAAAAGAAACCATGAAATCAAAGAAAAAGCGATTAAACCTCAACAAACGGAAAAACAGAACATGAAAAAACTTATAATGGGGAAAATATAAGCAAAAACATGCGTGAATTAAAGAAAGGCAGGGGTTCTAGCAGACACTTCCAGGGGGAGGGTTGTTATTACAGGAAAATCTAGGCTCTATTAAGATACTTTGAGAGCTTTAATGAAAATACAACATTTCTATGAACCATGACTATGAATATTTGCCTAACCGTGGCAATATGCGGCTGGTCCATCCCTAATCAAACAAAGTCCAGAGGGGGGGGGGAGGGGAGAGAAAGCTTTTTGTAAATACAAAATTTATTACCCTATAATACATATTATGATTCCTAAGACATTTTCATGATATTTTCTTGTTAAAAATCATGCATTCAATCCAATGATTCATGTTTTCGCCAGCCAACCCTTTTCATGATGCCTACAAAAACAACTCACACCAAAAAACGCCATTCCACAGCTGTCCCCTGCCAACTACGTGGCATCCGCCATCACCCCTAGAAATTTTCAACCTTTTCCCTACAAAAAATAAGATTATAAATCTAAAATAGAACACTGTTCTTATTTGAACAGCGGAATTCACCATTTCGTTGTTAGAATGTGATAGTCCAAGGCAGTTCATGCCACTTAGAATTTCATAAATTCCATGAAAGATCCTTCTCCTTATTTTCAATCATTTTATAAAGATTTAATGGACTGTGGCACCCTGCGACACCCGTCATTATCATCTGAGCGTCTTTCTAAAGCTTTACTGCCCCAATGGATGCATTTTTTTATTTTTTATTGCTAATATTTTCCGACAATTCCCAACCTGTGTAATACTATTAGTGACCCACTGGCACCCTATACCACTTCTCTCATCATTCCCAAGGCATTCTCCTGATATTTTCTTGTTAAAAATTATACTTTAACACCAATGGTTCATGTTTTCACAGGCCAAAACTATCATGATATCTGCCAAAACACTTCACACCACCATGGCATTATGTGCTTGGCTCCGTGACATCCATGTGGCATCCACCATCACCAATAGAGCATTTTCAACCCTTTTCCTACAAAGAAATAAGCTCATAAATATAAAATCGACCACCGTTTTTATTTGAATAGCAGGACTTAGTATTTCATTGTTAGAATGTGATAGTCCAAGGCAATTCACGCCTCTTAGAATTTAAATCATTTCTTGAACGAGTCCTTCTATTTATTTGCAATCGCTTTATGAAAACTGGCCGCATGGTGGCACCCTGCGACACCCGTCATCATCCTTTAAGCGTTTTATAACGCATGAATACCCCAATGGATATATTTTTATTTTTGTTGGTATTATTTTCCGGCAATTCCCAACCTGTGCCAAACCATTACTGATCCTATGGCAGCCTCTACCACCCCTTCATCATTCCCAATACATTCTCCTGATATTTTCTTGTTAAACATCATGCATTCAACTCATTGGTGTTTGGCACGTTTGCCCCCCTACCTCCAATTCCACAATTCCGATTCCACCAATTCCGCTCATAATTCCGCAATTTCAAGATTTTGTATGCGGCTGCCTCCGTGTTAATCTATGCCTGAAATATGGCTCCCCTCTGGTGCAAATTGTCACACCTAAGGGTTTTTCAACATTCCCCCCCCCACAAAAAACAACTTTATAAACTAAAATGACCTTTTTTTTATTTGAACAGCGGAAACTTGCCATATTATTGTTAGATTGTAATGCTCCGCGGTAATTCCTAGGCAGTTGCACTAAATGGCTAATATTAGGCACCCTCTGGTATGCATTATCAAGCCTAAGGAACTTGTTGCATGCAGAGTTTTTGTTTGTGAAACTTGTACATATATTTTTCTCCTCATGAAACTGGTTTTGTTCGTGGTACACTAAATACAAAAATAATTTTCGCAATTCTAAAATAGTTCTAACAAAATGAAAAATAATTTGTCTAGAACACAAAACACTTGCTACAAAATAAAAAATTCTGACAACATCCCAAATGCTTTTTATAGAATACGAAAAGTTCATACATAATCCAAAATAATTCCGACAAAACAGAAATAACTCTTACAAAATACAAAAATACTTTGCAAAATTCTAAAATAATTCCAACAGAACAAAAAATAGATGGAGTGAAAAACAAAATACTTGCCAAAAAACATAAAACGGAACAAAAAATAGATGGTGCGAAAAACAAATTACTTGCCAAAAAAACATAAAATTCTAATTATATCCCAAATACTTTTTATGGAATACAAAACGGTTCAAACATAATCGTCATAATTCCTACAAAAGCGAAACAACTTACAAAATACAAAAAATACCTTAAACAAATCTAAAATAGTTTTAACAGAACGAAAAATAGTTGATGCAGAACACAAAATACTTGCTACAAAACACAAAAATTTACCAATATCCCAAATACTTCTTATAAAATCTAAAAAAGTTCAAACATAATCCAAAATAATTCCTATAAAACAGGAATAATTCTTATAAAATACAAAAATACTTTGCACAATCCAAAAATAGTTCTAACAGAACGAAAAAAATTGTTGTAGAACACAAAATACTTTCTACAAAACACAGAAATTCTAACAACATCCCAAATAATTCTTAGGGAACTTCTTGAGAATGATGAGGGGGTGGTAGAGGCTGCCATAAGATCAGTAATGGTTTGGCACAGGCTGGGAATTGCCGGAAAATAATACCAACAAAATAAAAATATATCCATTGGGGTATTCAAGCGTTAGAAAACGCTTAAAGGATCATGACGGGTGTCGCAGGGTGCCACGATGCAGCCAGTTTACATAAGGCAATTGGAAATAAATAGAAGGCTCGTTCAAGAAATGTTTTAAATTCTAAGGGGCGTGAATTACCTTGGACTATCATATTCTAACAACGAAATACTAAGTCCTGCTGTTCACATAAAAAAGGTGGTCAATTTTATATTTATAAGCTTATTTCTTTGTGGGAAAAGGGTTGAAAATGCTCTATGGGTGATGGTGGATGCCACATGGATGTCACGGGGCCAAGCACATAATGCCGTGGTGGTGTGAAGTGTTTTGGCAGGCATCATAATAGTTTTGGTTCTGCGAAAACATGAACCATTGGTGTTAAAGAATAATTTGTAACAAAAAATATCAGGAGAATGCCTTGGGAATGATGAGAGGAGTGGTATAGGGTGCCAGTGGGTCACTAATAGTATGGCACAGGTTGGGAATTATCGGAAAATAATAGCAATAAAAACAAAAATATATCCATTGGGGCGTTCAAGCGTTAGAAAAACGCTCAAATGATGATGACGGGTGTCGCAAGGTGCCACAGTGCATTAAATATTTATATAACGATTGGAAATAAGGAGAAGGATCTTTTATGAAATATATGAAGTTCCAAGTGGAATGAATTGCCTTGGACTATCACATTCTAACAATGAAATGGTGAATTCCGCTGTTCCAATAAGAACAGTGTTCTATTTTAGATTTATGGGCTTACTTTTTGTAGAGAAAAGGTTGATAATTTCTAGGGGTGATTGCGGATGCCATGTAGTTGGCAGGGGACAGCTGCGGAATGGCGTTTTGGTGTGAGATGCTTTTGGAGGCATCATGAAAGGGTTGGCTGGCGAAAACTTGAATCATTGGATTGAATGCATGATTTTTAACGAGAAAATATCATGAAAATGTCTTAGGAATGATAATATGTATCATTGGGTAATAAAATTTGCATTTACAAAAAGCGTTTTCCCCCTCTCCTCTGGAATTTGTTTGCTTAGGGATGGACCAGCCGCATATTGCCACGGTTAGGCAAGTATTCATAGTCATGGTTCAAAGAAATGTTGTATTTTCATTAAAGCACTCAAAGTATCTTAATAGAGCCTAAATTTACCTGTAATAACAACCCTCACCCTGGGAGTGTCTGCTAGAATCCTCGCCTTTGTTTAATTCACGCATGTTTTCGCTTATATTTTTACCCATTATAAGTTTTTTCATGTTTTGTTTTTCTGTTTGTTGTGGTTTAACTGCTTTTTTTTGTGATTCATGGTTCCTTTTGCTAATATTGTACCCTTTATAAGTTTTTTTTCAAGTTTTCTTTCCTTTTGTTGAATTTTATGTGCTTTTGATGTGATTTCATGACTTTATAGCGTTTTTATCAATAAATTTTGTAATTTCAAATTACAAAATAGAATAAAAAGAAAAATGTTCAAATTCTACTTATTTTGAATTCATCCGACCTCTTCTAGGTCGGCTAATCTTATAATGTGCGTGTCTGTTGTTCAATCCATGTTGTTTACCAAAAAAAGGATTAATTTACATCTAGGCTATCAATACTTCTAATTGCAAGTGTTAATCTTGAATAGCTAGACAAGACTTGGGTATCAAGGTAATTAAAATTCTTTGCTTCAGATTATTGTTTTTCTCGTAAACTAGGAATAACCCTTTGATTAGATCTCAAATTATTTGTTTAAACTAAACCAAGCTCTTACGTTTATATCTTGAAAAAGAGGTTAATGCTCTTTGGAACTTAGGTAAACTTGAACTTTACCAGGGAAGATTGAATCTATCTGGGCGGAAAGGGATTGAAATTCTTAATCTGACAACATAATTCCCTTTCTTCCCTAACCTATCTGTATAACATCGAGGTTGCCTTTATATAAATAGCTGGCACGGGAAAACAAATGCATTGGTGGCTAAAAAGAGGAATGAGGTCCCCTTACGTATAAACGTTAGAGGAAATATAATTGAAGAATAACGTTTAGTGTCCGATAGTCCCAGGCTTTTTGTATATAAGATTTTAATAAATGCCAGGAGAGTTCCAAGGGTCACTAGGCTGGAAAGGGTCACAAGGCTGTCCTAATCTACTCTTCTTGGTTAAGGGTTTTTTCTCTTCTTTAAAACTTAGGTTATTCACAAGTTTCAGTTTGTAGGACGAAACTAATTTTATCCTATTTTAATCCTTAAAATGCTGTACCTTGTCTAGAGGGCCCAAGTCTTGGTTAATTGATATACTCTAACCGAATTATAAACCCAAATCACCAAATATAAAAAAAAATCTAGAGTCCTAAGCTATTTGCGTGCGTATTTTCCTTCCTTTAATCTGTTTTAATTAGATTACGCATCCTTTCATTAATAAACCCTTTATAACTCTATTGACAACCCTCAAATGGGAATTTCTGCCCTGACTCCAATTTCAGTTTAAAAATGTCTCAAATGTAAGTATTAAATTAATTTAGTATATGGCTTGGTCTAGCCCAGGAGACGGAAGTTTCTCTGAAGTTAATTACTTTATACCAGTATTATTCTCAAAGGGAAATTTAGACAGACTAGTCGTAGATTTCACGGCAATTATAAAGAAAAACACTTATTCATTCTAAGCTCAAAAAGTAAAGACTACCCTTATTTCCCCTAGGAATCACTATTTTATGCTGTGACTTGTTTTGCCATTCTTGTCTCCCATTGGCTAGAGACTAGTTTTTATACAATTCCTTCTTTAGTTCTTTAGCCAATCATAGTCCTTTGTAAAAAATAATCGTTACTGCTTTCTTTATGTTCAAAAAATCCTGTTTTGAGGCAATTTTTATCATGTGATATTATCACGGGATATTTTTAAGCGTTCAATATGATCTTGAAACAGACTGGTTTATTTGCATTTTATGGTCACATAAATTGTTGCAAAGTCAATGAAAGACAAGGTTGTACCCTGCTGAGCCAAGGGTCTCTCTTTGTTCAACTAAGATTTTACAATTTTGGATTTGTTATCTTCACACAAAAGTCATAATAAGGCTTTGTTATTTTTACAGTTTAGTTAGGCTATAATAAGGCTTTTTCACAACCCACACACTTAAATTCTTAGTACAGTTGTTGTTTTCTTAAAGGAAACAATAAATTTGCCAAGAATCCCTTTAATTCGATTTTTTCTTGTTCTACTGTTACGTGAAAGCCTTGAGACCTTTGTTTTCTGTAGTCTACCCAAAGTTTTCTTCATTTTTTTAATATTAGTCCTATTGAAACTAGTCCTACGAAAGAAATAGGTAGATTTAAAGTATTGAAAGTAAGTGTCCAATAATTAGCTATTTTTTCTCCGCTTTCTTCTCTTAAGGAAATAGGCATATTCCTCAGTTCATGTAGGCCAATCTTCGTCTTAGAGTTATTCTGGAAATATATAGAGATTAAATTTTGGAATTCATTGTCCCAGTCATTATTTATCCTTGCTAGGGATAGGTTCCCTTTCAGGCCTATAATAGATATATTTGAAGGCACCATTTCCTTTGCAATGTGTCCTCTATACATCCCATTTAATCCTAAAAATTTCTGCTGCTAGGGAACACTCCTCTGGCAACTCCACAACTGAGCTTCCCTTTATATACGTGAATTTACTGTTTTTTCTCTGTTTTGCATTCGAAATGTATTCTTATTTCTTCTTTGAAAGGAGATGTGAGCATATATTTTGCCCTTCCAATTCTTCAAATTAAGATTTTATTTTCCTTTATAATTTTGGTTGCACACACTTTGTTAATTAATGCACTATTTTCCATGTAGTTTCCTCTTCTGCAGGAATTCGTTCGTGTGCTTCTAAAAAGAAATTCGGGGTTACATAATAATGGTACACCTTTTAAGTTACATTTTTTTTCTATATTGCAATCTTCTAAGAAATATCTAGCTTGATCATTACTCAGCCCAAAAAATTTAAACTCGTTTTCAATTTTAGAAAAATACGAAGTGTTTGATACTGGAAATGGTATGCTGAATATTTCGAACACTCTGAACACATCTTGTTTATTTGATATAGAGAAATCACAAATTATTAAAAATTTCAATTGTTGGGTTGCCACATTGTAGCTAGTCGATTTATAGAGTTCCAATAGGCCGTAACATCTATAATTAACCGATATTCTATAGCCTATTGATAGTGAACTCTCAATTTTGAAAATTGTTTTAAGCATGTCTGCAGGATTTGTAACAATAAATGGGAAACTTTTATTTTTTTGCTTGAAGAATAGAAAGGATTACTCTTTCTATTTTCTTTACTATTTTTTTATTTTGAATTGAGGCTTTTGTCACGTCCTTGTTTATCTGCAGTCTTAGAAAATTTATCTTATTTTTCTCTCTGGATATATACTCGATAATACGTTTTGAAGTCCTTCCCAAAATTTTAAACTTTTGTTTCTTTCCATTTTTAATTCTCTGTTAAGGTGTCAATCTTCCAGAAAAACAATGTATCAATGGCAGGAATTTTGCCAGGGCGGGAATCTTACCAGTGCGCAAATCTTGCTAGCTGAGCGCTAGAAATAGGGATGTTTGACGTTAGAGGGGTTTGCCGTAGAAACTCAATGATAATTTCCCTATTATTACTACATTTTAAGGTATCTCGAGCAATACCATTTTTAACCTCCTTTATTGCGTAGCCGAAGTCTGGATTCCGTCCCCGAAATGAGACGACACTGACTAAACTCCCTCACAGCATATGGGATGGGTGGGAATAAGAATTCCCTCCCTTTGCATGTTTTGATATCTTCGCTAAGAAATGTGCCCTGGGCTCAGACAAAACGTTCGGGGGGGGGGACACTTCCTTGGGGGCGAGCAGCGAGTGGGCCAGTACCTTAGTGGATGGAGGCAGGATAACAATTAATGTACACTTGAAACCTAACGCTTTTTGTAAGGAAAAAATTATAAATATAGCAGTGTTGAGCTGGCGAGTGAAAAACTGGCCTCCTCCCCCACAGACAGTCCCCTACCCCCTGGAATCCTCTCCCTTCGTCTTTCTTTAAATTACGCGTGTTGTTGTTTTATATATTTTATAAGCCACAATAATGCCAAAAATTACGTCTATTATCAAGGCGCTCTCTGAAAACGAATGCTACTAGGAGGGTTGAACCTATTGTTAGGATATTGGGAAATATTCGTAAGTTTAACTCAAAGAAATGGATATTTTCCTTAAAAGGTCTTAATATGTCTTAAATTGCATCTAATATCACTCCACTCTCCCCTACCCTCCGGGTTGCAGGCTAGAAGCCCCGGTTTTCTAAAATAGACGATTCTTTTTTCGTATATGATAATATGACATTTTCATCTTTTGTTTTTCACCGCGTTTTTTAGCCTTCTTTTTGATGTTTTATTGCTTGTCAATTTTTTTTATTTACAATATCTGTGTTCTTAAGATTTATTGTTTGGGATGCGTCTCTCATACCTAGGTGTTTACGTAATTTAAACACACATTTCCCCTTTATTGCTAAAAATACCGTGGGAGCTATTGTCTCTGGAAATAGATGTTTTCCAAGTGCATGCCAAATTTGGCCGTAAACACGTCATTCTAACGACTGCCGAAAAAATGGGTAATCTTCTTGCTTGTAATAGATTATTTTTAGAATAAGGTTCCAGAAACAAAATACTGTGAATAGCAGTATAGTCATTCCAGTTGAGGCACTGAGCCATTGGAAGGGAATGGCCTTTCGAGGCCTGGCGGGGTCAAGAACTAAAGAAAAAGAAAAAAAATATGAAAGTTGTTTTAAGCGAAAAATGGAACGCCAAAAAAAGAAAATGTCTTGAGCCTTTTGGACGAAAAATGTCAAAATGGTATTATCTGGCAGTGATGGATGCGCAATCATTACATGATCTTACATAAAGTGTGTACCACCATTAAGCTAACGAAGAAGAAATTATTACGTGACACTGTTGCACAATCATTACGTAAGGTGTGAGCTACAAACGGGGATCCCCCCATGGGTTCCTGACGCAAAGTACATATCTGTCTGTTTGAAACGGGGTAAGTCGTATGACGTCATTGGAGTCCAGAGCAGTGTTTCATGGAGTCTTCGCAACTGTGTTCCCTTTAAGAGACCGGTAACCGCATTGCGTAGGTGCGAGGGGTTGGTAGCTCCGCTTAACTGACCCTTTAAAGGCAGGGTGTGTCACAAGACGTCAGAGGACTGTCGCAGAAAAATGAAGGGGACTTGTCACAGAAAAACACCTGACCTAACCCAACCATTGAACTCTTGCCAGCTAGAAACAGGTGCAAGGGGCTAGGAACTTCACTTGTTATTAAAACTTGTGTATTATACGGACCACATTCCAAGTAAGTATGTCTGTAAATCTTGCCAGGACACGACTTTCGCCTACAATTGTGACACCTGGTCGTTCCAAATCTTGCTTGGGCGGGAATTTTGCCAGCTGGAAACTGGGCTCCGGTAGAAACAGCTGATAGCAGTGTACAGGTGCGAGAGTTTGTCGCGTGACGTCAGAGGGTGTGTACTAGAAATTCTATGGGAAAAGGAAGGGCGTGTCCTGGGAAAAAGGGAGGGTATGTCCTAGAATCTATGGAGGAAGTACTACTCTCACTTTTGAAAAAATCGTGTTTTTATTTAATTTCTGATCGTTTTTTTAAAATAAAGCTGCGAAATCCGGTGCCTTTTCCATTACAATGTCCCCTCCCCCACGAAAACTTCCGCAATGGAAAGACCCCCCCCCCCCCCCCAGCTACCAGAAAAAATCCTCCCTGAAAACTTACTGTAAACATTGTAATACTATATGTAAACGTTGGGTAAAGTTCAAAACTTGCAGACCTTCCCCTGGGGACTATGGGGGATTAAGTCATCCTCAAAGACATAGTTACTGCCTTTTCAACCATGCTGAACAAAAAGGCTATCTCAAAATTTTGATCGGTTGACTCTGTGAAAAAAAGAGCTTGGGAGGGGGCCTTGTTGCCCTCCATTTTTCTGGTCACTGAAAACGGGCACTAGAACTTTAAATTCCGTTTGAATGAGAGCTACTCCATGATATTCTAGGACCACTGAGTCGATACGATCACCCCTGGAGAAAAATAAATAAATAAACACGCATCCGTAATCTTTCTTCTGGCAAAAAATTCACAATTCCACATTTTTTTGCAGATATCAGCTTGAACTTCTATAGTAGAGTTCACTAAAACGCTGAATCTGATTATGTGATTTTTATTAAAGTTCTATGACGTTTACGGTGTGATTCCCCTTTTTGATAAAATAAGGCAAATTTTCTTAGGCGCGTAACTCTTGATGGGTAGAACTAAACTTATCAAACTTATATATTTGACATCAGCATAAAAATGTAACTCTTTTGATGTATCTATTGGTATCAAAATTACATTTTTTAGATTTTTGGTTACTATTGAGCTGGATCGCTCCTTACTTACAGTTCGATACCTCGAACTGTTTGACAAACCAATAAATAGTTTCATTTAGGTGTGCCCTATTCTCGAAGAAGAACAGAGATTTTTGAGGAGCGCTGAGGCATTTTGTCTGGCATTGGGTTGTCTGAAACAAACCTAGGATTACGAAACAAACCTAGGATTACGGTAATACATCTCTTGACAGTTCTCTGGTTGCCATTAGGTTTAGTCTCAGCTTCTTAATACGGGATACAGAGTCGAAATCAGCTGTAGTAACACCCTGCATGGTCAGTGCATGGACCGAAGTAGTCAGGAAGAGTCGTTGATCCAAACCACATTTTGCTACACAGTTAGTCCGGACCAACCTTACTCCCCCCTTGATAAATAGATAAATTGAACCTTACCCTCCCCCCTTGATAGATTTCCTATCAGTCATGAATAGAACACAGATGCTTGTGTGTCAAAACCTGTTTGAAAGTAGATTTTTCAGATCTTCTTGTATCTATGAAAATGGGACATCGATAATTATAACTTGGAGTTGCATCCCTATAACTATCTTCTAAATAAATATTGACAAAGCAATTGGTCATATAGGAACCAACTATAGGCGTGTTTGGATTTTCTATTCATTTACTTTAGTTAAGGTGAAAAAAATAATAAGGTTGCCCTCTCTTTAAGGTGACCGAAGCAGAGAAATACCGCGCAGAAGATGAAAAACAACGAGAGCTGATCGCTGCCAAGAATCCTTGAATCATACTGTTTCAACATGAAGTCAACACTGGAAGACGATCAGTTCAAAGGGAAGTTATCTGAAACTGATAAGAACACTATCCTTAAGAAATGTAATGACACTATCAAATGGCTTGATGCTACTCAAATGGCATAAAAGGAAGAACACGAAGATAATCAAAAGGAAGTTGAAAATGTGTGCAGTCCAATTATCACCATGCTGTATGGCCAAGCTGGTGGTATGCCAGGTGCTGGTGGTGCTCAACCTGGTGCCTGTTCTGGCAGTGGACCTATTATTGAAGAAGTTGATTAAATTTTTTTAGGAGGCTTGGCGATTCTCGTAAGGTAGTATATGTTCGGAATAAAAAATCAAAAGATATGGACTTTGGTTCCTTTTCAACCAATTGTTTTTTGATTTAGTTAACATAATTTTAAGGATAAATCTTTCTTGTAACTTTAACCTTCATAAACAGAAATTGAGTTAAATAAAAACTATGCTTAAAGTATAGCATTAATTGCCATAACTGCCTATTGATCCTTTGAATGTCAACTTATTCAAATATAAAGTCACAGGGAGATATTTTACTTATTTGTACATATTTTAATAGATTTTGCTAATAATTGCCATTTCTGAATTCGCTTATATTTAACACTAATAATTTGTATGAAATTCTCCACAACCAATCTCACAGATAAGATATATGAAAAAAGATTTGATATTAAAAGGTGGTAAATCCAAGTTTCTAAGTAACCTAATAATAAGAAAACAATGGGATTGTTACATATACTAGTTCACTAAAATGTTCCCCTTCAGATTTAATAATACTAAATCATCGTTGTTTTCTGTCACATTTTCGCTTATGCTAGGTAGGGAATCGTCTCAGCTGGGATATAATCCAGTTAGTTTCGTGTTTTGTTTTATTGCATTTTGGTATTTAATGCGTTTCTACTGAGCTTTTATTTCGTACCTTATTATACAGTCTTGAAATATGTCCAATAAAGAGTCTCATTTCAATCTTGTGCATTTTACTGTTGGGAACTAGTATCTAGTGTATGAATTGAATATATACTCTATTTCTTAAAGGGTAGTCTACAGAAAATCTTGTTTTTTTAGAGAGAAAATTATACTGCGCTGTAAGCAGTTTTTTTTCTTTTTTTACAAATTCAAAATTTTGTCTGGGAATATGAATAGGAATAAAAGACATACATATATATTGTCCATGCTCTTATATGTAAGTAGGCTATGGGTTCTGAAGTAATTGCTGTAGGTTCATCAAAAGAACATCGAAAGTTGACATCTCAGAAGAAGGTAGAATTTCAGAAGAAGGCCTTCCAAAATGGGTGTAATGGGAATTAAAGACTACTAACGTCACTGACAATGTAGTGTCTGGCGATTTCATCAAAGTAAGAAGTTTCAAAGGAAATTTAGTATAGATAATTTGTAGTATCTTAGGAATAGAAATGGAATTTCTCTGAAATCATTAATTAATCACCATTTTTTCCACCAGGAACACATCCACCTTTAATGTTCATCTCCTTAGCCTCCTCTAGGGGGATTTCTATGGGTGCATTGCAAATTATAATTTTGCAGTGTTCAATTCAATTCAATTCAATTTATTCGAATAAAAACATAACACAAACATCAATAACAATAAAGATCCTAGAAGAGAACTTGTTATGGACCAAAAAAAGAAAAAAAAATAATTAAAATAACACTGAAAAAAAAAGAAAAAAAAAGAAAAAAAGAAGAATAAAACATGGGTAATTAAAGCAAATTGGTTAAAAATTGAAAGATTAAATTATATTATCAAGTTTTGTTACATTTTTATACAACTTGCAGAAACTTGTGGCTAGTTCAACACTGGAGGGTATTTTGTTCCATTGAATAATAGATTTGTAAATGGGAGATTGCTGGGCATCACTAGAAACGCATTTAGGAATTATAAAGGCTCTATTGGATGAACGGAGACAGTGGGATTCCGAATTATTAATGTTATAATAGGTTAGTAGTTGAGGTGGAAGATTATTGTGGAAAGCAGAGTAAGCAAGCGATAAGTTTAGTTTTTGTATGATTTGATTAAGGGGAGCTATGCCAAAATCTGAATACAAATCACGGATTGGATATAGACGGGGATGCCGAAAAACTGCTTTAATGGCACGGTTTTAGGCAAATTGGAGTTTTTTAGTGAAAGACCAGTTTGTATTTCCCCAAACTGATCCGCAATAAGAAAGGTAAGGAAAAATAAAGGAATAATAGTGGGTAACTAGGATGTCAGGAGGAAGAAAATAATTCACACGGTTAATCATAGCTACTTGTCTCAAAATTATTGCTGTGATGTAAGAAATATGACTAGAGAAGGACAAGCATGAGTCAATAAATACACCAAGAAACTTGGCAACCTCCACTTGTTGGAGGATGTCGGAGGAGTACTTGAGATCAAGAGCAGGTTGAATTACGTCTTTGTTGTAGGGGGTTCTGAATAATACTATTTGACTTTTTTTGCTATTAATGGTCATGTTATTCGTAAGGCACCACGCCTGGACTCTGTTCAGAAGGACTTGGGCAGAGGTTATTGCCGATGGTAAATTGGTGCCAGTGATGAAGAAGTTGCTGTCATCAGCAAATAGTACAGGATACACTGAAGGGCCCAGGTCCATAACAAGATCATTGATATATAGGAGAAATAAAATAGGGCCTAGAACGGAGCCTTGCGGGACACCCCTCCGAACAGGTAAGGACTGAGAGGATACTCCACCAAAGCTCACACTCTGTACCCTTCCAGATAGATAAGAATCAAACCAAGAGAGGGGTACACCACGAATACCGTAACTATTTAATTTACTTATTAAAATACTATGATCGACCGTGTCAAAGGCCTTAGAAAAATCCAAAAACAAACCCAATACAGTTTCTTTTAAGGTCGAGTTGTGAGCGTATGAACTGTGTGGCGTCAATTAGAGCATGAGAAGTTGAAAATTTCGGCCTAAAGCCATATTGGTGAGGAGAAATCAAGGAAACAGAGTGCTGACTGTCAAACAGAAAGGGAGACAGACGTCTGAAGATGATTCTCTCGAGCACTTTGGATATAACAGGGAGAATTGAGATTCGACGATAATTACCTATCTCAGTTGGATCGCCCTTTTTAAGAACTGGGATAACAATGGCTGACTTAAGTAAATCAGGGAAAACTCCGTGGGTTAAAGATAGGTTGGCAATATGCTTGATTGGCTCGCAAACAAAAGGAGATATGGTCTTCAGGAGCTTATTACTTAATCCAAGACAGTCAGGTGTAAAACTATTAGGAAGAGTACCGATGATTTGAAGTACCTCATTGCTATCAGTTGGGTAGAAAAACATGGATCTAGAATTGAAGCAAGGGAATACAGCCTGTAAGGAGGAGCGGGAATCAGTATGAGGAACATTAGAAAAATAATTATTAAATGCGTCAGGTGCATGTAAAGGGTCAATTAATCTACCATTTGTGTCTTTAAGGCGAACAGGTATAGACTTTGATTTTCTATTTTTTGAGAGTATATCATTAATGGTGGACCAAATCTTTTTCAGGTTTCCTTTGCAATTTCGAATTTTTGTATAATAATAATTTTTCTTCGCTTCACGGATGAGTTTAGTGTATAAGTTTTTATAATTTTTATAATTTGATAGGTCAATATCACTACTGGCCTTACAGGCTAACTTATATAATTTGTTTTTACGATATGAAAAGACAATGAGGCTATGTGACATCCAGGGGCATATAGGGATAGTTTTCCGGTTATGTTTACGAATAGATCAAAGTTGAATGGATAATCTCACTTAGCCTTTGCGCAAAAACATTTGTGGCAGAATTTACGTCTTGACAATTTAAAACATCGGACCGGTCAGTGGTTCTTAGGCAATCGATAAAATGGGTTATATTTGCAGAGCTGTAGTTTCTAGTAGGTGTTGAGATATTAATTCTAGAGCGTAGAGGTAGTGGTTGTGAAGGTAGTGACAAGTAAATAGGAAAATGGTCTGACAGATCCGAAAATATTATATTTGAGGACAGGTCATTTCCCAGGGAAGTGGATACAAAAATGTTATCAATTAATGATGAAGTTGATCTCACAGGATCGACTCTACTGGGGGAAAAAATTGTGGGTAGAAGACACACTCGCGGTTACCGATTCAAAAAAAAGTGTCAGATTCAATGTTTTTTACGAACATTGAGTAGGTTACAATTAAAGTCCCCAAGAACTATTGCCTTTTTATGGGGTAGATTAATAAAATTAGAGAAACCATCAAACAGATTACAAAAACATGAGGTCGGAAATGGTGGAGGTTTATAAAATAAGGAGAGTATATAGGAATTTTTGGCCGATAACTATGTTAAACAATTATTGAATAAATATATCTGAGATTTATTTGTGTAGAGAAAATAGATTCGCACTCTGATAGCCTGGTAAAATTTACATTCGAACGGATGTAAAGTGAGATACCCCCAGAACACTTTGTCAACCTCCTGGGCATATGGATTATTTGGTAACCAGGGAGTGAAAAATCACTAGTGTCATCATTATCGGAAAGCCATGTCTCTGTTAATCCTATTACGTCAAAAGGGCAGACACCATTGAATGAAATTAAATCTTTAAACTTGAGCCACTTATCCCGGATGCTTTTGATGTTGAAACAAAGAACATTAAGAGAATTATTATTAACTAGTTTTGGCTTCACATTGGTAGCAAAATCGAGAATATCAAGGTAATTACAACTAGCATGAGTTAAGGTATCATCGGGGCTG
The DNA here is from genome assembly GCA_027921565.1 of Artemia sinica. Lineage (NCBI taxonomy): Eukaryota > Metazoa > Arthropoda > Branchiopoda > Anostraca > Artemiidae > Artemia > Artemia sinica. The sequence continues at coordinate 12,893,666 of CM051264.1, read as the reverse complement.
CTTATAGGGTTGGCATGCTGATTACTTTCTATATCGGAATAATTAAAAGCAATGTTATTAGAAAGGGATAAATTAGTTAAAACGAAAAGTCACACATTAATAAGTCGTCAGGCATTCTTGTTGGGTATCTTCTCGCTTGGGTTTTTCTTTGAACTTCATCCTCGCCCGAAGAGACTTCGAGAGGGGTCGTCAATTTCTGTGTTACTGTGTTGGTCGGCTTTTTCTTGTTTGTTTTTTTTGTATTGCTATGGCTTGGTGCTTTTACCATCGTTTCAAGTGCTGGTGATTCTTTCAAATTTCTGGGGGACTTGGTAACAGTTGGTATCGTAGAAAATATTGAGTTAGAATGGCATTCCATGCCTTCTTTGAAGGATAAAAGTTGGACCGTAGCTTTTTGCCAGATTTCCTCTCCTAGGAACGTAGTAATGGCCTTTTTTTAAGGATATTTTTCAGTTCAACTGGTTCACTGTCAACCTCGATAAGATGGAAAACTGCGAGGTATGTGGCTAACCTTTGCCATTCTTGATTGTGATGATGAATAACTTGTGGATGTAATAAGACTGGAAGTTGGGAAGAGGAAGGCTGCGATTTGGCCTCAAGTTGAGCAAATTGAGTGGACCATTGGGTAAATGAGAAGCCTTTATCTATTGGGGGATGGACTTTTTTCCTCTGATTCTTTGAAAGTTCAGTTTGGCTATTTAAGGGTCGACTTGGAGTTGGTTGTCTAGGGATTGTAGCGGCTACGACGGAGTAAGGCAAGTTCAATCTCACAGAGGTTCGGAGGATCTCGGCTCTCTTATGATAGGCCGGACAAAGTTGCTTCTCAAGTGCCGTGTGCCGCTTATTATTACACTTTTTACAGTAGGCGTCTTTCTCGGTGCAGTTTTCTGTAACGTGGCTAGGTTTACCACATTTTCGACATGATTGGAGTGACTGTTTACAATTATTTTTGCTATGACCATGAGCTAGGCAAATTGCACATTGTAGGGGCTTTGGTTTATAGGACTTATGGCGAAGGGCCATACCATACAGAAAAACTTCTCTTTGCAACTCGTTTTTGCATACAATGAGCACTGAGCGACTGGGTATAAGATTACCATCATTTTTCAAGCTGAGTCTTGTGGCTGTTGTTGGTTGGACCAGATGACCCGAAGAATCAATTAGTTCAGCTGTAAATTCCTCTATTGGTATACCGGTGTCAACACCATAAACCACGTATTTATAGGAGTTTTCTACTTCTTTTGAAGTGGCAAAGATTTTGGAACCCTCAACGATTAATTCCTTGGACCTTGAAAGGACTGAATCTGCGGCCTTGTGAGAGGTAAAATAAAGATCTATCTGACCGTCTTTTAGGAAAACTACTTCAAAAGTTGAGTTAGCTAGTAAAAATATAGGCTTTCTAATATCCATTAACCGATCTCTAGTAAAGGGTTGACCATTAGTTTTCTTGATGGTCACAATGTAATAGCATGGCTGATCTAAAGAGCTAGGAAGCGATTTAATTGGTTGGGAATCATCAAGGAGTGATATAATCTCGGGTTGGGGTTCTTCAGGGGGTGATCTAATTGCATCATTTTTTTCTTTTTTTGCCAGGGGTTTCACCGGTACTTTTAGCTTGAAGGATGTTTAGGGCTTGTATCCCCTTAAGATGTGTGGTTGATTTAGACATAGGAGTTGGGGGGGAGGTTCTAGTTAAGTTTCTTTTTGAAGGCAGGAAAGCTGAGACATCTATGTCTTTTTCAGGAGGTTCCTTTGTGTCAGGCATGAGCTATTTGGCATGAACTAAAAATCTCACCTCTTATTTCTTTCACTGTTCAGAACTATAATTCAAATCCTATAATCCAATTATCAAGAACCAAGGTCACTAATATCACTTAGGAAAGTCCAGGGACATGCACGGTCTGTAAATGTTCAAGTTACACAGGGGAATTTCGACTGGCAAATACCAAGAGTGAAAACACCAATTAGATGTTGACACAGCGGTTGACACATCATTCAAGCAAGTTCATAACTGAACTTGCTTGAATGATAGTTTCTACTTCTTTCTTTTAACCATGGTCTTTCCAGTAGAGTTAATTTTAGAGCACTTTTCAGGTCTGCTTAATTTGGATAGAACCCATCTAGACCTCCATTATAATTAACGCTCGTAGTAAGGTCCCATATTAGAGATCATTTATTCTGATCATAACAGTATCTTTTTGTGGTGTAGGCTAAATGTGATTAATTAATCACCTTTTTTCCACCAGGAATACACCCACCTTCAATGTTCATCTCCTTAGCCTCCTCAAGGGGGACTTCTATGGATACATTACAAATTATAGTTGTGCAATGTTTTTATGACGGTTTTCGCTTCTCTGTTTTAACCACGGTCCTTCCAATGGGGTTCATTTTAAAGCATTTTTCAAGTCAACTCAATTTTGATAGAGAACATCTAGAACGCCATTTTAATTAACGCTCACGGTAAAGTTTCATATTAGGGATCATTTATTCTGATCATAACAATGTCTTTTAGGTTGAAAGGCTATTTCTTCAAAGTTTGGGGTGAAGGAAAAAATGAGCTGTAATGATAGCACTGGTTTATCATGAACGTTATTAAGGTTCTAGGAAAGCTCTGGAAATCTGTGTGAGGGTTAGTCTCTGGGTTTGCTTAGTAACGTCGTAAAGACGGGAAGGGGAATTTGGGTCGGAATTGGGAGATTTTCTCCAACTTAAATCATGGCGTAAGATTCACTGTCAAATTCTTCTGAGTAGGGATCGCAGCATATTTTCTTTCAGTGTCCATCTTGTACCGGCTCTAAGATTTTAAAGCAATATTTCCAGAGGAAAATTTCTATGGAAGGGGAATTTCCGGAGTGATTGGAAAAACGATTAGAAATTAATGTCTTTTTCAAATGAAAGTATGTAAAGGATAATTTTTCAGGCTGAATCGTCTGCACGAAATTTTATGGGGAGAGAGGATTTCCAGTGGCGATGGAATTTTAAGGGAGGGGGGTGTGCTTTACGTTAGATTAGCCTTCTACGGAGGAGTTTCGTGTAAGGGGAGAGGATAGTTCATGGAAGATGAGCCAGATTTGCTGGCATTATTTGAAACACGAGCTGAAATTAAATAAAAAAAGTGTTTTCATTGGAAAGTAAAAAGCAACGTTAAAACTCAAATTTAACAGAAATTATTTCGTATATGAAGGGGCTACCCCTTTCCTCAGTACATTGCTCTTTACCCTAAAGTTTGACCGTTTGACCAAAATTCAAATGAACTGACTGAAAAAAATGTGCATTGTCAGTTTAATATACATATGCTGATATTTATTCCTTAAAATATTAATTAATTTTTGATTTCTTAAAGTTATAAAAGTGAAAACATTTTAAAGAAATTTTTTCAGTAAAGTATTTTGGCTTTTAGAAAGCATAGGGTTAAGAGCCTTACTCAGATTAATTTCTGCTCGTTTTGAGTTTGACTTATTTTAATTTCTGTTTGTTTTGGGTTTCATTTATTTATTGATAATGATTTGCGGTATTTGTATGCTTGGTAGATTATTTGATTCTATTTTTTTTTTTGTTTGATGGAGTTCTTTTACTTTTTTTTTGAAAAAATTATTTTGTGCAAAATATATTTATTTGATTAATTTCTGTTCGTTTCATATTGACACAGTCTTTTCAGGGAGAAAGACTAAGCCTCTTCTGAAGTTAAACAACCATCCCTTCCATAAAAACCTTAAATACGCCCTGGGCATAACTTACAACCCTTGCCCCTAATCTCTGGGGGTTTGTTTCAACCCCAAAGCCTTGCCGTATGATATTTTGACTATTTTAATAGAATGGCTATGTCAAATTTTCTATTAGATACATTTCGGGACAATACGACGTGTTTGTAGGGGGAGGGGGTAGCTGCCCTCTGATCACTTTGACTCTTAAAAAGAGCATTAGAGCGTCTAATTACAAATCCAATGATCCCCCTCCGAAGTTTATATGACCACAATTTCTATAAAAATCCTATATGTCCCCAGGGCATAACTTACAACCCTTGCCCTGAGGGCTTGGGGTTATCGGAGCTACAAAGAGCAGATAATATGTTTGTTTCCACCCCTCCGAAGTTTATATGACCACAATTTCTATAAAAATCCTATATGTCCCCAGGGCATAACTTACAACCCTTGCCCTGAGGGCTTGGGGGATGTTATCCACAAAGACATAATTTCCAGACCTTTCTGATAAGCTGAAAAAAATGGCTATATCAAAATTTTGATTTGAAGTGTGTGGGGTAATGATAGGCGTGAGAGGGGGGGGGGGCATTTGCCCTCTGATCACTTTCGACCAAAAAGGCACTAATCCTTTCAATTTCCAATCAAACGAGCCCTTTTTGAAGCTTCTACGACAAATCTTTCTATAACAACTTTATATGCCCCAAGGGCATAATTTATGACCCTTGTCGTGAAGGCTATGGCGGGGGGTTGTCATCCTCAAAGACATAATTTCCGGACCTTTCAACTACGTTGAACAAAATGACCTTATCAAAATGTTGATCGGAAGTGTTTGGGGAAATGATGGGCGTGGGGGGGGGGGAGATTCTCCCTCCGATTGCTTTCGACTATCAAAAAGGGCAGTAGGCCTCTCAGTTTCCAATCGAAAGAGCTCTTTTTGAAGTTTTTACGACACCACTTTCTATAAAAACAATATATGCCCCCAGGGCATAACTTACAACCTTTGCCTTTAGGGGTGTGAATCACCTGAGGGATGATTGTCATACTCAAAAACATAATCCCGGAACCTTTAACTACGTTCAACAAAATGGCTATATCAAAATGTTGATCAGAAGTGTTTGGGGAAAATATGGACGTAGAAGGGGGGTATTCGCCCTCCGATCAGCTTTGACTATTAATAAGGGCACTAGCCCTCTCAATTCTCAATAGAATGAGTCGTTTTTGAAGTTTCTACGACAACGCTGGCAAAGACCTAATTTCCAAAACAAAATGTCTATCTCAAAATTTTGATTGGATATGTTTGGGGAAATGGTGAGCAGGAGAGAGGCGTTTTTTGCCCACCAGTCACTTTAGACTATTAAAAAGGTTCGAACACTGAAATGTTTTAATTTAGTTATGCTGACTGTAGCGTGTTTCATTTAAATTATATTAAAAAATAAATATTCCCCTTACAGTTACTTCATATGGGAAAACTTGGGCTCTGGAAAACTTAGCGGAAGGTACTCAGTACTTTTTCAAAATGTATATATATATATATATATATATATATATATATATATATATATATATATATATATATATATATATATATATATATATATATATATATATATATATATATATATATATATATATATTATATATATGTATATATATACATATATATATATATATATATGTATATGTATATATATATATATATATATATATATATATATATATATATAGATATATATATATATATATATATATATATATATATATATATATATATATATATATATATATATATATATATATATATATATATATATATATATATATATATATATATATATATATATATATATATATATATATATATATATATATATATATATATATATATATATATATATATATATATATATATATATATATATATATATATATATATATATATATATATATATATTGAACTTGAGTAAATATAATTGATAAAAATCAAGGAGAGGATTAGTGGCTAAAGTAGACAATTGGTAAGTTGGCTTCTATTTTCAGACTCGCTTGTACAATTTACAAGTAATATTTGACTAACCTTAACGAAAAAAAGAAACTGCCGAAACCCCTAACAAAAAAAGTACCAAGATTACCTCTTGGATGATATGGAAAAGTGTTTTTTTTAAACCTCTTGAGATAGCCATACATATAGGGCTATCTCAAAATTTTGATTGGATGTGTTTGGGGAAATGGTGGGCGTAAACCCCCATGGAACCCCCCCCCCCCACATCAGGGCAAGCGTTATAAGTTATGCCCTGGGGCATATAAGGTTTTCATAGAAAGTGTTGTCGTAGAAACTTCATAAAGGGCTCATTTGATTGGAAATTGAAATGGATAGTGCCCTTTTTAATAGTCGAAATAAATTTGAGGGCAACTAACCCCAACTCACGTCCACCATTTATCCAAACACACCCAATCAAAATTTTCAGATATAAATTTTGTTCAACGTAGTTGAAAGTTCTGGAGATTAGGTCTTTGAGGATGATAGCCCCCTCAGAGCCCTCAGGGCCAGAGTTATAAGTTATGCCCTGGGGGCATATAAGGTTTTTATTGAAACCTTTATTGTAGAAACTTGAAAAAGGGTGCATTCGATTGGAAATTCAAAGGGCTAGTGCCTTTTTTAATAGTCAAAAGTAATTGGAGGGCAACTTACCCTCTCTTACGCCCGTTTTTCCCCAAAACACATCCAATCAAAATTTTGAAATATCCATTTGTTCAACGTAGTTGAAAGTTTTGGAAATTAGGTCTTTTAGGAAGATAATTCTCTCAGAGCCCTCAGGGCCAGGGTTTTAAGTTATGCCCTGGGTGCATGTAAGGTTTTTTATAGAAAGTGTTGTCGTAGAAACTTCAACAAAAGCTCATTTGATTGGAAATTAAAAGGACTAGTGCCCTTTTTAATAGTCGAAAGTGATTGGAGAGCAACTAACCCCCCTCTCACGCCCAGCATTTCCCTAAACATATCCAATCAAAATTTTGAGATATGTATTTTGTTAAACTACTACTACTACTACTACTAAGAACTCACCGCAGCACCATGCCGCCTGAGGCCAACACAGCTATGCACGCTCCTCTTCCATTCCAATCTATTCCAAGCCTCCCTTTTTACACCCTCCCGCGAAGTTCTCATTTCCTTTAAATCTTTCTTTATGACGTCCTTCCACCCCAGACGAGGACGACCTACTTTCCGTTTAGCCCGAGACGGTTGGTGGAAAAGAGCAATCTTTGGCAAATCAATCATCCTTCATTTGCACAACGTGCCTTAGCCATCTCAACCTTTCTTTCATTATAGCCTTAGACAACGGTATTGAACCACATTTTTCGTATAGCCTATTGCTTGAAATTTGGTCAGTCAGCCAGGTACCAAGAACAATCCTTAAGCAATTTCTCTGGAAAACATCTACCAAATCTTTATCCGCTTTTCGAAGCGCCCGTGCTTCAGAGCCATATTTGACTAACTGTCACCACTGTAGCTTTTAATATTCTAAAATTGGTTTGCAGAATTATCTCCCTATTCTTCCAAACTTTTTTTTAATTATGAAAAAAACCCCTTAGCCTTGGCTATTCGACTTTCAACAGCTTCACTGCTCCCACCATCTTTGGTGGGTTGTAAGTTATGCCCGGGAGGCATATAAGGTTTGCATGGAAAGCATTCTCGTAGAAACTTCAAAAAGGGTCCATTCGATTGGAAATTGAAAGGGCTAGTGCCCTTTTGGAATAGTCAAAAGGTGTTGGAGGGCAACTAACCCCCCTCTCACGCCCAAAAAATGAATAACTCAAAATGGATGTGTTTGGGGGAAAGGTAGGCGTGAGAGGGGGGTTAGTTACCCTCCAATGAGTTTCGACTATTAAAAAGGGCACTAGCCCTTTGAATTTCCAATCGAATGAGCCCTTTTGGAAGTTTCTACGATAAAGCTTTCTATAAAAACCTTATAGGCCCCCCAGGGCAGAACTTACAACCCTTGCCCCGAGGGCTGTTGGGGGAGTGTCCTCTTCAAAAAACATAATTTCCAGCAGGAAATCAATTACGTGGAACAAAATGGTTATCTCAAAATTTTGATTGGATGTGTTTGGGGAAATGGTGGGCGTGGAAGGGGTGTTAGTTGCCTTCCAATTACTTTTCGACTACTAAAAAGGGCACTAGCAATTCCAATTTCCAATCAAATGAGCCCTTTTCGAAGTTTCTAAGACAGCTCCTTCGATATAAAGTACCCTGGTAGGGGAAAAAAAGTACATTGTGCCATCTTCGTTCTTTACTTAGGCACCGCCATTGCGCTGCCTATGAAAGGCAACAAGCAAGGATTTTCAATTTCTATGGTTAGAAAGTAAAGTGAGACAGTTGCCCGGATCTTCCCACTTCTAAATTTTAAGTGGAAAGATAGGAATGTTGCACTTTGCTTGAATGGAAAACGTGCAATGAACATTAGTGTGTAGGACTTCAGGAGTACAATGGGCTCTTCAAACCAGAAAGACACCTTCATATTTACCGAAAGCATTGTTATTTGTGTAATCAGAGGCATAATAAACACTTGGACCTTCAAAGTCGTTTTAACTGATCAGCTTAAAATTTGCAAGGCAAGTACTTCTGGCAAACCAGATATTGAGAATTACCATTTTTGTACGGATTTTCCTTCTCTAGTCTCTAATATGCTTAAGGCTTATGGAACAAACAATTTTGGACCAAAAGACAAAATCGTATAAGTTCTAAGAGGTATCCACGACTTTTGAACCCAACCTACCCTCTTCAGTAAATTGTCCATATTAAATTGAAGTTTTTTTTGGGAGGGTACCTAGAGCAAAGCAAATGTTAATCAACAGGTTTTCTCTGCTGAACTTTACTGCACAGGTGCTAACAGGCGTTAAATTCCCATGGTTTAGAGACTTCTCCTCTATCATCAAGAGTGACTACTAGTACAACTTTTGCTAATAGTTGTACACCTATTTATGTGTTTTCGATACATTTTAGAGTAAATAACTTTCTTTATGCAACAATCATAAGCAACTAGGTGCAACACATAGACTTAATTTGACAATTACTAGTTAAGTAGAAATTAGTCGGTAATAGACATAGAAGAAAGTTGTGTTCACCATCAGATGCATAGGAAACAATTGACAGGTGTTGCATATAACAAAATATCGAAGCCTTTGTGGGTAATGTTTTAGTATAAAACTAAAAACATTGATTGGATTAAAAAAGAGGATAGATTTAGTTTCAAAAATAGAGCATTTTTTCAACCCGTCTTTAAGGAACGTGTAATCATTAGTTATTTTCTGTTTTTTCTTTTCAAAACCAGTTCTTCTTCATACATACTACTTTCAAATTTTTGTGGGCTGACAACTAGAGCATTCAATCGATGATGAAGCATCAAACCTGAAGTTTTGCTTGTGCAACTTTTTTTTTTCACGGAGCCGACCAGAGGTAGCTGCAACATATTACGTTAGATTAGCAGCGTAGATCTTTTTTTTTACTAAATCGGGAACAAAATACGAGTAAACCCATCGTAGCTGATGAGTCGATTGTAAGCCCTTTTATTTTAAAAGTAAATAAGGTAAAAGGATTGTTTCGTTGTTAAGATAAAACAACAAAGAATGTGTGGCAGCTTATGATGTAGCACAACTTAAACAAGGAATCTTAAAAATAATCTTTTATTTTACCAAGAAACAACCATAGGAAAAAAAAAACAGACTCTTTATCACTGCCCGAACCTTGTCCTCTGAAACATCATTTTTCTTCATAACTGTATATAAAAAAGCATTTTATGCTTGAAAAAATTGCTACATGTTGATCGGCTCATTCTTTTCCAAAAATCATCAAAAAATATGTTCAAGCGATTTTTAAGATTTATTCCTTTCAGCTGTTCCATAAGTGGTAGCAATGTTGTTCATGCTCCAACATAGAAAACATTGGTGTCACAAATGTTTATTTGCTAAGTGAAACAAAATGATTGCCACAATCAAACAAGGTACTATTTTGACATTAATTCTTCTGCAATATTATCAGAAGAATGAGCAGTTTTTCTTTCCAAGAATCTGAATTATTTTTTTTTGTTACCATACCTACATTTTGTTTTAGGAATGATCAAATGAAAAATGCTTTTTCTTGTCGTTTACGCTCATTCAAAATTCCTCCCTAAAGTCTTAATCTTCAAGAGCCCTTGCAAGGCTGATGAACTCGTCCACTGGTGTTGAGGCTGAGGTAGCATAAGTCATGCTTTTGATTTCTATCTCTGCCTCGTCGTATAATTTGAGATCTTTCACTAAGCGACATATTGCTACATCAACAAAGATTCCAATGAAAAAGCAACCTAGAAAAATAAAATACAAAGATAAATGATATATGTTCAAAAATAATAAAATATTTTAATTACAAAAAAGAGGCTGCGAATTGTGTCATCAATAGAAGAAAGCAAAAAAATATATGTAAGAATTGGAACTAGCAATCAATTTTTCAGAAGAGGTGTTTTAAATTGTGTTATTTCATTGATACAAATTGGTTGAATGAGTTACAACAGAAAAGGACTTTTTTTTAATTTATGAATATTTCATCGAAATATTATTTGACTGGAGTTTTCATGTCCCTTGGAAGGACATCCGTGAGATTTTCCAATTATACATAGCCAAATGTTGAGAATCTTTCCATTAATTCATAACCTACGAAGTGACTTTGAAAATAGCTTTCTTCACAGTTGAAAAAGTTTGGAAGAATAGAGAGATATGCCTTCGAACTAAGATTAGAATATTGAAATCACCGGCCCTGACCCCAAGTTTGTTCTTCTCAGAACCAACTCTTGAAATCTTAGAGAAATCTTGAAGCCTTTGAAACGTGAGCGTTTTGAAAATATGAGAATTTATTCATTGATTAGATATGTTCGATGAGATATGATATGTTTTCGTTGATGTTATGTTTAATGATGTTATTATGATACAAATGATTGATGAGGTCCGTTTTCGAAAAGAATTTCTCAGGAAGTTTTTAGATACTTGTTTGACCCTATATAAAAAAAATAGGGTGTACGAAAAATGTGGATCGATCCCGTGTCTGGGAGTATGTGTGAATGTATACTATTAGTGTGGAAGTTTAAAACCTAAGTAAATAAGTAACTATGAATTAAGAGCAATCCCAGCCGTGAACTGCTATGAATGCTTTCTGCATTGAATCTGTGACTGGGGAAATTTGGAAAAAAAACCGAGAACTAGAGAGTGTTAGAACAATATAGGAAATTTCTGTGGAAATAGTGAAGTTATCGTTTTTTGGAAAGGTCCAGTCCATGCCTGAAGACTAGGAAGAAGTAGAATATTTGTAGCAGGCCTGCGAAAATTTGAGGTGTTTGAAAGACGTAGCCTACTTTGTTGCTGTGAACTTGTGTCACACGGATAGAGAAATTTAAACCATGCAATATGCAAGGTTTAAATTATTTGCTGCCATAACTAAGTAGTTTTTGGACTGTAGTTTGTAATGAATATGGTTAAGAAATACGTGTGTTTAAAACAATAAGTGTTACTGCTTAAAACTATAAAAGAGAGTTAGAGTTAAAAATAAGGAAAACTATAAAATAAGGTTAAAGATACGCATAAAAGAATAAATTTAAGCTAAGGAAAGTTTAAGTGGACATGATAAGCGGTAAACTCTAATCTTTGGCTTAAAACTATTCAAATACCTACTCTTCATACTTTGGTATTCAGTATTGCACACACGTTTTCGCTTACATAGTTTCTGAAAAGGCAATTTTGATCTTAGTCTAAAGAAGGACTTCAAGTAAAGTAATTCCAGCACTTCACACTAATGCTTGGAAAGAACAAACCTTAGAAAGTTAATAATAAATATTCATACCTGCAGTAATCAGATGCAAAAATTCTCATTTTTTCAGGATCATAAAGCCAACAGTGACCTTCTTTTCCACATTCATCTTTATCCCAGATCCAACATGCTTGATCTAAAATATTTTTTTGTCCGTTTTAGGATCCAATCATGTATATATATCTTAAAAAATAATAACAACAATAGCAAATATTTTATGAGAAAATTATGAGAAATTGAGGAGGAGACACCTTGAATTTGGTGTAGCCAAGATACGCTTAAGATAATGTTGGTCTTAGCACAGTAAGATACAATTTTTTTCCTAAATTTATATATTCTTTTCCTAAGCATATAGTGAAAATAATTCATCATTCGGGTAGAAACTTACTCCCCGTAGGCGGGGCCATTTTAAAAGCCACCACCTTCGCCGATATGACATTATAATGTAAAAGTGACAGAAATGCACATGACTTGTATCAATATAAAATATTTTATTCTAATATTATATAATATATTGTTCCGATTAAAATATGATATTAAACTAAAATATAAATAAATAAAAAATTAGAATATAGGTATAAAATAAAAAATTGTAATAGTCTATAAAATCTTATATTACATTTCGTAAATTCCCCAATTTTCCAATAATTCGATTCATCAACTTTCCTAATTCCTCAATAACTCCCTGATTCCCAAATAATTCTATCCAATAATTCAAGTGCTTGTAAATGCACACATACAGTGCATATCAAACAGTTCGTGGTAACGAACTGTAAGTAAGGAGCGACCCAGTTAAATAGCAACCGAAACTCTAAAAACGGAATTTTGACACCAATAGATATATAAAAAATTGGCTTATTATGCTGATTTTAAATATATAAGTTTCATTAAGTTTAGTCTTATCGATTAAAGGCTACGAGCCTGAGACAATTTGCCTGATTTTCGTAGAAAGGGGGAAACACCCCCAAAAAGTATTAGAATCTTAATGAAAATCACATCATCAGATTCGGAGTATTAGAAAACCCTATGGTAGTGGGTTCAAGCTCCTATCTACAAAAATGTGGAATTTTGTATTTTTTTTTTACCGGCAAAAAGATCGCAGATGCGTGTGTATTTGTTTTTTGTTTTTTTGTTTTTTCGAGGGGTGATCGCATCGACCTAATGATTCTTTAATATCGTGAGAGGGCTCATTCTTACGAAAATTAAAAGTTCTAGCGTCCTTTTTGAGTAACAAAAAGATTGGAGGGCCTCCCGGCCGCCTCCCCGCCCCTTTTCTTCCCAAAAGTCGTCAGAACAAAAGTTTGAGAAAGTCATTTTGCTCATCATAGTTGAAAGGCCCAGTAACTATGCCTTTGGGTAAAACATGACCCTCCCCCCCCGGCCCTAGGGGAAATGTCTTTAAGTTATAAGATTTGCCCATTTGCCCATTCCCAATAACCAATACTATATGTAAACATTGGGCAAAGTTCATAGCTTGCAGACCTTCCCTCGGGGACTGTTGGGGATTAAGTCATCCTCAAAGACATAGTTACTGTATTTTTCGACCATGCCGAACAAAATGGCTATCTCAAAACTTTGATCGGGTGTCTTTGGGAAAAAAAATGAGCGTGGATGGGGCCTAGTTGCTCTCCATTTTTTTGTCACTTAAAAAGGGCACTAGAACTTTTACTTTCCGTTCAAATGAGCCCTCCCGCGATATTCTAGGACCACTGGGTCGATATTATTAACCCTGGGGAAAAAAACAGATAAACACGCATCCGTCTTCAGGCAAAAATACAAAATTCCACAATTTCAAACAGTTTCGTGGTAACGAACTGTAAGTAAGGAGCGACGCGACTCAATAGTAACTGAAACAAATTTTGATAGAAATGGATACACCAAAAGAATCAGATTTGTTTGTTCATTTCAAATATATAAGTTGAATTAAGTTTAGTCTTACCCATCAAAGGTTAAGCGCCTGATAAAATTTGCCTTATTTTAAAAAAAGGAGAAACACCCCCTAAAAGTCATAGAACTTTAACGAAAATCACACCATCAGATTCAGCGTATCAGGAAATTCTACTAGAGAAGTTTCAAGTTCCTATCTGCAAAAATGTTGAATTTTGCATTTTTGCCAGAAGAAAGATCACGGATGCGCGTTTATTTGTTTTTTTTCCCCAGGGGTGATTGTATCGACCCAGTGGTCATAGAATATCGTGAGAGGCTCATACGAATGGAAATTAAAAGTTGTAGTGCCCTTTTTAAGTGACCAAAAAAATTGGAGGACAGCTAGGTCCCATGGGGGAAGGGGATTTTCCATGAAGGGGCTGCCAGATTTCCCAGCATTATTTAAAAAACGATCAGAAATTAAATTTAAAAAACAAGTTTTCTCAACTGAAAGTAAGGAGCGACATTAAAACTTAAAACGAATAGAAATTATTCTGTATATGAAAGGGACTGTCCCCTCCTCAACGCCAAGCTCTTTATGCTTAAGTTTGACTCTTTCTCATAACTCTATTTCTTAAAACAATAGGAACTTTAGCATAAAGAGCGAGGCGTTGAGGAGAGGACATCCCCTTTCATATACAGAATAATTTCTGTTCGTTTTAAGTTTTAACGTCGCTCCTTACTTTCAGTTAAAAAAAAACTTATTTTTTTTATTTAATTGCAGATAGGAGCTTGAAACTACTATAGTAGGGTTCTCTGATACACTGAATCTGATGGTGTGATTTTCACTAAATTTCTAGGACTTTTAGGGGGTGTTTCCTCGTTTTTTTTTCAGAAATAAGGCAAATTTTCTGAGGCTCGTAACCTTTGATTGACAAGAAACTTGATGAAAATTATATATTTGAAATCAGCATAAAAATCTGATTCTTTTGATGTATCTACTGGTATAAAATTTCCATTTTTTTAGAGTTTCGGTTACTATTGAGCCGGGTCGCTCCTTACTTACAGTTCGTTGCCACGAACTGTTTGATAGAGGGCCACGGAGCAATACCTCTCTGGAACCAAGAAAATATTTCAAAATGTACACAAATAAGAAAATGAGAATTATATACAATTAAATTCTAGTGAAAATAAAGTTCCTCTTAGCAGTCGCCCCCTGGAAATTTTTTTGGAATCGCTCACGTAGCCCTCTGCCTCTCCACTTTTTGTTCCGGTAAAAATACGATTATTATATTTTTTCCTGCAATAAGAGGGGAACTATCACCGAGAAGCATCTATATTACAGGCTTAGCCAAACATATTAACGGGAATGGAGGGGGATTAATAATTAATTCCAAACACCTCCTCCTTAATAACTTTCTTTTATACATATCTAAAGTTGGGAAGTTAGAAGGTTTTGCAATGAAATCGCACTTTTTGATTCTTCAGGCACACTCCCTCCCCTTCTAGGCAGGCCCGCTGGCTCTCCACCATGATAGTTGGTTCACAATTATAAACCACTGAACATAATTTTATCAAGCCTAAAATTAACAAAATAGTTAAATGAAGCTTTAAAATAAATATCTAAATTAATCTTTATTTTTTTATGAGCTATATGCATCTTTTGGAATGAATGTGTCACCATGTGGCATTACCTGCTCAACTTATTGCACCGAGTGGTCCAAGTCCAGACAATCATAGTAAATGGCATGAAACCACTGAATGGGCTCGTGCAGATATGTTTATGTTCCGGGCTGTTAGTGATTCTATTTTGAAAAAGATCAAAGTGCCGTTTCATCTACTTTCCCAAAAAAAAACTATTAACCTTTGCAGAGAAGCAAATATTGCTGAATATTTACTGTGCAGAGATCGTTCACGCTCTACGCTCTGCCGAGCGTGCTAGTTTACCCATACGAAGAGTACGTCTTGGAACTGAGAAGCGTGGTTGGTCAGGTAACCCTGACCTCGTTGATTCTTGTGCTCAATCAAAATTCTGGTTTCATGTCTGGAAGGATTGTGGTATGCCACTGAGTGTGGAGGGTTTGATAAATTAATTCGTCTGAAAACAAAGCGACATTTAACGAAAGTATTTAGGCAACACCAGGCTAAATCAGTAGCTGAACTATCACGTAAAGCCACAAGTGAACCTAATTTCGTATGGAAACTGCTCGAAAGAGATAATTCAAAAGCCTATAATGCTTTCAAAATTAACAGTGACCAGTGGTATGGTTTACTTTAAAAGTGAATTTTCCGAGCCTGATCCATCATTGTCAAACCAATATGAAAGGGAGCTTGATGGTTGCTTAGGCCAATCAACTGATGAGATCAGTTTTATTGTTACTCGATCTGCGGTTACTGAGTGCATTTCTAAGCTACAAAAGAAAACTTCTCGTGGTGTTGATGGTCTCTGTGCACAGCATCTAAGATGTGGGTCCCCTCTCCTGATTGAGCATCTGACCTTACTCTTTCAGATGATATTCTGTTGTTGTATAGTTCATGATTTGTTTAGTACTGGAGTAATAACCCCAGTATTAAAAAGGGAAAAGCCCAAGGACCAATGCTCTTCTTTTAGACCAATTACGGTGTCACCAGTTTTATGCAAAGTTTTTTAGTTACTAATTATTGACGAGATATCTGTTAAGTGTTATACACCGGATAACCAATTCGACTTCAAGAAAGGAGTAGGCCGTGACCATGCTCACCATTTGATTGCTAATTTACTTCTACATGCTCATGAAAATAACGAGGTAGCATATTTTGCCGGGTTAGACGTATCTAGAGACGTATCTTTGCCGGTTAGACGTATATACATCCACATATCTTCTTGACTGCTTATAAGCGTGGAGTAAATGTTTCTGTCATCAAATCAATACGTGATATGTATAAAAAGCTAAATGCCAAAGTTAAGGTTACCATCTCACCTGGTACGGTGGAACTCACTCCTTCAATTCCAGTAAAAAAAGGGCATTAGACAGGGCGCTGTTACTCCCTCCCATGTTTAATAATACTGTCATTGTGCCACAACAGAAAGTTCTAACCACATGTATATTTAATGGTATTGATGTTTCGCTAGCTAACTATGCTGATGACATCCTTGATATTAGTAGAACAGCCTTTGAAATTGAGGAAAATTTTGGAATTCTCGATAGGGAGTATAAATGTATAGGTCTTCGATTTAATGAGAGTAAGACTGAGTTCCTGGTGTTCAATCACCGTTCAGATTGCCCAACAAATGTTCAGTTAGGTGAACATGTTATTAAAGCACAAGATACACTAACGTTTCTCGGTGTACCGATTGGGTCAAATCTTCGCGCCACGCGTCAACTTTTGAAAGATTTTTTTTGCCAGAAAAGCTAGGAATGCGTATGGTTTACTAGTTGTGTTGAAGTTTAAATTTAACGCCGTATCTTAGCTAGCGTTTATAATGCATTTGCTGTTCCACATCTACTTGCCCTTGCACCATTTTGGTCTCTTCTTACTGCTTCAGATATTAGGGATATACGGAAGTGTTTTCTACAAGTATGCGAAATATTTGCTAAGGCTGCCTCTCTGGACTAATAACAGCTCACTATCCTTGCGGTATGGAGTTGCAAGTCCAGTGTCCGCGGTACAGAAAAGAAATGAGAGATATCGGAGGCAGATTATTGGTGAAAGCACCTCTGAAATTGTCCATCTTTGATAATAGGTTTGTTCTTACATATAATTGCCCCTATTTGTAATTTTTTTTTTCTTCTTGTCTGTTCTTCTCTTTTGGTTTTTGTTTGTATTTGCCAGAATTTATTTGTTTTTTTTTCCATTTTCTTTCTTTTTTTGCTCCATCAGTGTTGTATTTTACATTTATGATGGGCAATAAATTTATACATACATACATACATACATTATTGTCTTTGAAACTGAGAAGCTCAAAATATACGCTTCTGACATTTTAACTTGGTTGGATATTCAAGAATTGTTGCTCGATAATGTTTCGATCTCTTTGAGCCAAAATTGTAGTTTTTCACCCCAAAATAATAGGAAATGCCACTGTCCTGCGGCACAATCTCTTCTGCTGCTTATAAACGGCACTAGAACTTTTAGCATCCATTCAAATGAGCTTTCTCCTGACTTTCTATGGCCGTGAACAAATCTGCGGTCATTTTTCTCAGGAAACTGCACTTTTGTATTTTTTGTAGATAAGGGCTTGAAACATACGCAATATGGTTTCCCTGATTTTTTAAATTCGATTGTGAAGTTTTCATCAAGATCAGTAGCTGTTTCAGGAGTGTCTCAATCTTTTTTGAAAATTGGGCAAATATTTTGCCTGATTTTTGCACTTAATTTTTGCTGAGTAGTTTTAAAAGTCATTTATTTTTGGTTTCCCCATAAAAAGCCGGTTTTCTGATGCATATAAAATTTTCCAAACCCCATATTGTCCGTTTTGGTTACTATTAGCATGAGTTACTTTTTACTTACAGTTCGTCACCATGAATTGTTAAATACTTGCCAGATAAATAGAGCTGATTAGTATTAGCATGTAGACAATGTATATAACATTGAAGCATTTTTTCAGTGTTTGAAAGATTTACATTATAAACTATCACTACATGCCGTACTGATTTTGATAATTACATTGGTTCAAAGCAAACTTGAACCTAGAGAACAGAGTAAAATAGCATTAAAATCATTTGATTTGTTCCAGAACAAACCTTGCTACTTACAATTTGTTAATCAAACAGTTCGTGGTAACGAACTGTAAGTAAGGAGCGACCCGGCTCAATGGTAACCGAAACTCTAAAAAACGGAATTTTGATACCAATAGATACATCAAAAGAATCAGATTTTAATGCTGATTTAAAATATATAAGTCACATCAAGTTTAGTCTTACCCATCAAAAGTTACGCGCCTGAGAAAATTTTGGCTGATTTTAGAAAAAAAGGGGTAAAGACCACCTAAAAGTTACAGAACCTTAATGAAAATCACGCCATCATATTCAGCGTATAAGAAAACCCTACTGTAGAGGTTTCAAGCACCTATCTACAAAAATGTGGAATTTTGCATTTTTTTGCCAGAAGAAAGATTACGGATACGTGTTTATTTTATTTTTTTTCCCCAGGGGTGATCGTATCGACCCAGTGGTCCTAAAATATCGTGGGAGAGCTCATTCGAACGTAAATTAAAAGTTCTAGTGTCCTTTTTAAGAGACCACAAAAATGAAAGGTAGCTAGGTCCCCTCCCACGCTCATGTTTTCCCCAAAGTCACCAGATCAAAATTTTGAGATAGCCATTTTGTTCAGCATGGTCAAAAATATGATAACTATGTCTTTTAGGATGACTTAATCCCCCGAAGTCTCCGTGAGGAGGGCTGAAAGTTATGAACTTTACCCAATGTTAACATGTAGTATTGGTTATTGGGAAGTATACAGACGTTTTCAGGAGGGATTTTTTCTGGTAGGTAGGGGGTGGGGGTGGTTCGGGGGTTCATGGGAGGATCTTTCCACGAAAAAGTTTTCATGGGGGAAGGGACATTGCTATGAAGGGGGCGGCGGATTTCCCATCATTATTAAAGAAAAAGATCAGAAATTAAATAAAAAAAACAAACAAGTTTTTCAACTGAAAGTAAGGAGCAACATCAAAACTTAAAACAAACAGAAAATATTATTATGTATATGATTGGGTTCACCCCTAGTCAATACCTCGCTCTTTAAGCCAAAGACTTTTTAGTACTTTCATAAGAGCTATTTATTCTAATTAACGGCCTTTGTGATTAAGGGGTCATTTATAAGGAATTGAAACAAAATTTGAACTTTAGCTTAAAGAGCAAGGTATTGACTAGGGGGTGAACCCCCTAATATACGTATTAAAATCTATGAATATAGAAGTTCGTTACGTAAGTTAATTCGTAAGTTACGTATATTTATTACTAATAAAAACTATCGTAAAAAAAATTAAACAAGTTTCGAGAAAGCCATTTAACCAAGTAAAAGTAAAGTTAATATCCAATTTTTTTTTTTAATTATTTATGTACGGTGAGCCAAAATGAAAACCTGCATTAATTAAAAAACGTTCAAAAATTAAACAAAAAAAAACAAGTTTTTTTTAACTGAAAGTAAGGAACGACGTTAAAATTTAAAACGAACAGAAATTATTCCGTATATGAAAGGGCCTGTCCCCTCCTCAACACCTCGCTCTTTACGCTAAAGTTTGACTTTCTCACAACTCTATTTTTTTAAACAATAAAAAACTATAGCGTAAAGAGCGAGGCTTTGAGGAGGGGACAGCACCTTTCATATACGGAATAATTTCTGTTCGTTTAAGTTTTAACGTCGTTCCTTACTTTCAGTTAAAAAAAAAACTTGTTTTTTTTTATTTAATTGCCATACAAAAACAAAAGTATTGCCAATTATCACAACTCCGACCCTTTTTTTTATCTTGTGACGGTTTTTCAATAAGTATTGATAATATCAGCAATAATAATGATTTTGGTATTTAAGTTGAATTGCAAAGTATTTCAAGCCATCAGAGTGGGTGCAGGAGTGTTGACTTTACGTTAACTTTACCAGTTTTTTTCCTTGGTCACTTTATATGTATGGTGTGATCCTACAAACTTAATAGCGGACTTATTCATCCTAAAATTGAAAATTACAGTGCTTTTTTTGAAAGACCAGAAGGGATTGGAGGACAACAAGCACCCTCCCATGCCCTTTATTTTCCACAGCATCACCGTAACCCCGAATAGTAACCGATCAAATTTCAAGATATCCATATACTCAGAAAAGTTGAAAGTTTTAATAAGTGTGTCTTCGGGATCGACATGACTCCCACAACCCCGGGAGCAAAGGCCCTGGATTATTTAAGTTACCTAATGTTTACAGATTTGTTTTCATAGGCAGCGCGCTAGCGCTGCCTAAGTAAACAACGATGTGGGCACAATGTGTTTCTTTTTTCCTCCGTACCCGGGCACTTCGTATCGAAGGAGTTGTCTTAGAAACTTCGAAAAGGGCTCATTAGATTGGAAATTGAAGTGGCTAGTGCCCTTTTTAATAGTCAAAAGGGATTGGAGGGCCACTAGTCTCCCCCCACCACGCCCATCATTCCCCCAAACACATCCAATCAAAATTTTGAGATAGCCATTTTGTTCAGCGTAGTCGATTTCCATATAGAAAATATTTTTTGAGGAGGACACTCCCCCAAAACCCTTGGGGCAAGGGTTTTAAGTTATGCCCTGAGGGCATATAAGAACGATGTTGACACAATACTATTTGATATTTTTTCCTTTAGAGCAGGGCACTTCATATGGAAGGAGTCGTCGTAGAAATTTCAAAAGGGGCTCATTCGATTGGAAATTGAGAAGTGCCCTTTTTAATAGTCGAAAGTGATAGGAGGGCAACTAGCCCCCTCCCCAAGCCCATCATTCCCCCAAACACATCAAATCAAAATTTTGAGATAGTCATTTTGTTCAGCGTAGTTGATGTCCAGATAGAAAATATGTTTTTAAGGAGGACACTCCCCCACAACCTCAGGGCAAGGGTTTTAAGTTATGCCCTGGGGCATATAAGGTTTTTATAGAAGGCGTTGTCGTAGAAACTTCAAAACAGGCTCATTCGATTGGAAATTCAAAGGGCTAGTACCCTTTTGAATAGTCGAAAGTGATTGGGAGGGCAACTAGCCCCTACCTCACACCCATCATTCCTTCTAATACTTCCAATCAAAATTTTGAGAAAGCCATTTTGTTCAGCGTAGTTGATTTCCAGATAGAAGGTGTTTTTGAGGAGGACACTCCCACACAATCCTCAGGGCAAGGGTTTTAAGCTATGCCCTGGGGGCATATAAGGTTTTTATAGAAGGCGTTGTCGTAGAAACTTCAAAAAAGGCTCCTTCGATTGGAAATTCAAAGGGCTAGTGCCCTTTTTAATAGTCAAAAGTGACTGGAGGGCAACTAACCCCCCCCTCCCCACGCCCATCATTTCCCCAAATACATCAAATAAAGATTTTGAGATAGTCATTTTGTTCAGCGCAGTTGATATCCAGATAGAAAATATGTTTTTGAGGAGGACACTCCCCACAACCCTCAGGCCAAGGGTATTAAGTTATGCCCTGGGGGCATATAAGGTTTTTATAGAAGGTATTGTCGTAGAAACTTCAAAACAGGCTCATTGGATTGGAAATTCGAAGGGCTAGTACCCTTTTCAATTGTCGAAAGTGATTGGAGGGCAACTAGCCCCCCCGCGCCCATCATTCCCCCAAATACCTCCAATCAAAATTTGGAGAAAGTCATTTTGTTCAGCGTAGTTGATTTCCAGATAGACAATGTTTTTGAGGAGGACACTCCCCCACAGCCCTCAGGGCAAGAGTTGTAAGTTATGCACTGGGGGCATATAAAGCTTTTATTGAAAGTGTTGTCGTAAAAACTTCAAAAGGGCTCATTCAAATGGAAATTGAAAGGACTAGTGGCTTTTTTAATAGTTGAAAGTGATTGGATAGTGACTAAAGCCCCTCTGCCCACCATTTTCCCAAACACATCGAATTAAAATTTTGAGATATCCATTCTGTTCAACGTAGTCGAAAGTCCTGGAAATTTTGTCTTTTAGGATGATAACCCTCTCAGAGCCCTCAGTGCAAGGGTTGTAAGTTATGCCTTGGGGCATATAAAGTTTTTATTGAAAGCGTTGTCGTAGAAACTTCAAAAGGGCTCATTCAATTGGAAATTGAAAGGGCTAGTGCCTTTTTTAATAGTTGAAAGTGATTGGATAGCGACTAACGCCCCTCTCACGTCCACCATTTTCCAAAACACATCCAATCAAATTTTGAGATATCCATTTTGTTTTAACGTAGTTGAACGTTCTGGAAATTAGGTCTTTTAGAAAGATATCCCCCTCAGAGCCCTCAGTGCAAGGGTTGTAAGTTATATCCTGGGGGCATATAAGGTTTATATAGAAAATTGTTGTTTAAATCATAGGCAGGGCGATCGCACTGGCTAAGTAAAGAACTGGGAAACTCGAGAACAAGACAAGAAACGGGGACTAAGTATAGAGGAGGACACTCCCCAACAACCCTCAGGTTAAGGGTTTTAAGTTATGCCCTGGGGGCATATAAGAACGATGTTGGCATAATGTAGTATTTATTAATTTTTTTTATTAATTTTTTCCCTTAGAGCAGGGCACTTCGTATCGAATAAATTGTCGTAAAAACTTCGAAAAGCGCTCATTCAATTGGAAATTGGAGTTGCTTGTGCCCTTTTTAATAGTCGAAAGTGATAGGAGGGCAACTAGCCCCCTCTCCACGCCCATCATTCCCCCAACACATCAAATCAAAATTTTGAGATAGTCATTTTGTTAAGCGCAGTTGATATCCAGATAGAAAATATGTTTTTGAGGAGGACACTCCCCCACAACCCTCAGGGCAAGGGTTTTAGGTTATGCCCTGGGGGCATATAAGGTTTTTATAGAAGGTGTTGTCGTAGAAACTTCAAAACAGGCTCATTCGATTGGAAATTCGAAGGGATAGTACCCTTTTTGAATATTCGAAAGTAATTGGAGAGCAACTAGCCTCCCCCCACACCCATCATTCCCCCAAACACCTCCAATCAAAATTTTGAGAAAGCCATTTAGTTCAGCGCAGTTTCTTTCCAGATAGAAAATATATTTTTGAGGAGGGCCCTCCCCCACAACTTTCAGGGCAAGGGTTTTAAGTTATGTCCTGGGGGCATATAAGGTTTTTATAGAAGGCGTTGTCGTAGAAACTTCAAAAGGGGCTCATTCGATTGGAAATTCAAAGGGCTAGTTCCCGTTTTAATAGCGAAAGTGATTGGAGGGCAACTAGCCCCCCCCACGCCCATAATTCTCCCAAACATATCCAATCAAAATTTTGAGATAGCCATTTTATTCAACGTAGTTGAAAGTTTTGGAAGTTGGGTCTTTAAGGATGACAATCCCTCCCCTCACAGCCCTCGGGCAAGGGTTGTAAATTATGCCCTGGGGGCATATAAAGCTTTTATTGAAAGTGTTGTCGTAGAAACTTCAAAAGGGCTCATTCAATTGGAAATTGAAAGGGCTAGTGCTTTTTTTAAATAGTTGAAAGTGATTGGATAGCGACTAACGCCCCTCTCATGCCCACCATTTTCCCAAAAACATCGAATTAAAATTTTGAGATATCCATTTTGTTCAACGTAGTTGAAAGTCCTTGAAATTTTGTCTTTTAGGATGATAACCCCCTCAGAGCCCTCAGTGCAAGGATTGTAAGTTATACCTTGGGGCATATAAAGTTTTTATTGAAAGCGTTGTCGTAGAAACTTCAAAAGGGCTCATTCAATTGGAAATTGAAAGGTCTAGTGCCTTTTTTAATACTTGAAATTTATTGGATAGCGACTAACGCCCCTCTCACGTCCACCATTTTCCAAAACACATCCAATCAAAATTTAGAGATATCCATTTTGTTCAACATAGTTAAACGTTCTGGAAATTAGGTCTTTTAGGAAGATAACCCCCCTCAGAGCCCTCAGTGCAAGAGTTCTAAGTTATGCCCTGGGGGCATATAAGGTTTATATAGAAAATTGTTGTATAAATCATAGGCAGCGCGATCGCGCTGGCTAAGTAAAGAACGGGGACACTCGAGAACGAGACAAGAAACGGGGACTAAGTAAAGAGGAGGATACTCCCCAACAAACCTCAGGGTAAGGGTTTTAAGTTATGCCCTGGGGGCATATAAGAACGATGTTGGCACAATGTAGTATTTATTAATTTTTTCCTTTAGAGTAGGGCACTTGGTATCGAATAAATTGTCGTAGAAACTTCGAAAAGCGCTCATTCAATTGAAAATTGGAGTAGCTTGTGCCCTTTTTAATAGTCGAAAGTGATTGGAAGGCGACTAACACCCCTTCCAAGCCCACCATTTCCCGAAACACATCCAATCAAAATTTTGAGATAGCCATTTTGTTCAGCGTAATTGATTTCCAGGTAGAAATTATGTTCTTGAGGGCAGTCCCCCACAGACCTTAGGGAAAGGGTTGTAAGTCATCCCCTGGGGGCATATAAGGTTTTTTTTTATAGAAGGCGATGTCATAGAAACTTCCCACAGCCCTTAGGGCAAGGGTTGTAAGTTATGCCCTGGGGGCATATAAGGTTTTTTTTTTTTATAGTAGATGTTGTCGTAGAAACTTTAAAAAAAGGCTCATTTGATTGGAAATTCAAAGGGCTAAGGCCCTTTTTAATAGTCAAAAGTGATTAGAGGGCAACTAACCCGCCTCTCACGCCCATCTTTTCCACAAACATCTAATCAAAACTTTGAGATAGCTGTTTTATTCAACATAGTTTTAAGAAAGTGGTTGGAAGGCGACTAATACCCCTTCCACGCCCACCATTTCCCGAAACACATCCAATAAAGATTTTGAGATAGCCATTTTGTTCCACGCAGTTCAAAGTTCAGGAAATTATACTTTTGAGCAGGACACTCCCCCCACAGTCTTCAGGGCAAAGGTTATAAGTTATACCCTTGGGCATATAAGGTTTTTATTGAAATCATTGTTTTAGAAACTTCAAAAAGGGCTCATTCGATTGGAAATTCAAAGGGCTAGTGCCCTTTTTAATAGTCGAAAGTGATTTGAAGGCAACTAACCACCCTCTCACGCCCATATTTTCTCCAAACACATCCAATCAATATTTTAGATAGCCATTTTATTCAACGTAGTTGAAAGTCTTGGAAATTATGTCTTCCCCTCCCCCAACAACCCCTCCCCCCACAGCCCTCAGGGTAAGGGGTGTAAGTTATGCCCTGGGGGCGTATAAGGTTTTTATTGAAAGCGTAGAAACTTCAAAAGGGCTTATTCAATTGGAAATTGAAAGGGCTAGTGCCTTTTTTAATAGTTGAAAGCGATTGGAGAGCGACTAACGCTCCTCTCATGCCCACCATTTTTCCAAACACATCCAATCAAAATTTTGAGATATCCATTTTGTTCAACGTAGTTGAAAGCTATTGAAATTAGGTCTTTTAGGATGATAACCCCCTCAGAGCCCTCAGTACAAGGGCTGTAAGCTATGCCCTGGGGGCATGTAAAGTTTATATAGAAAGTTGTTAAAGAAATTTCAAAAAGGGCTCATTTGATTGGAAATTGAAATTGCCCTTTTTAATAGTCGAAAGTGAGTGAAGAGTAATTAACTTCCCTCTTACGCCCACCATTTCTCCAAAACATTCAAACAAAGTTTAGAGATAGCCATTTTGTTCAACGTAGTTGAAAGTTCTGGAAATTATGTATTTAAGGATGACAAACCCCCCAGAGCCCCAAGGGCAAAGGTTGTAAGTTCTGCCCTGGGGGTATATAAGGTTTTTATAGATAGAGTTGTCGTAAAACTTTAAAAGGGGCTCATTCAATTCGAAATTGAGAGGGCTAGTGCCCTTTGTAATAGTCGAAAGTGATTAGAGGCTAACTAACCCCCCTCTCACGCCCACCATTCCTCCAAACACATCCAATTTAAATATTCAGATATCCATTTTGTTCAACGTAGTAGAAAGCTCTGGAAATTAGGTCTTTGAGAATGAAACCCTCCCCCCAGCACTCAGGGCAAGGGTTGTAAGTTATGCCCCGGGGGCATATAAGATTTTTATTGAAAGTTTTGTCGTAGAAACTTCAAAAGGGCTCATTTGATTGGAAATTGAAAGGGCTAGGGCCATTTTTAGTAGTTGAAAGTGATTAGAGAGCGACTACCGCCCCTCTCACGCCCACTATTTCCTCAAACACATCCAATCAAAATTTTGAGATAGCCATGTTTTTTAACGTAGTTGAAAGTTCTGGAAATTAGGTCTTAGAGGATGACAACCACCCTAACAGACCTTAGGGTAAAGTTTATAATTTATGCTCTGGGGGCATATAAGGCGTTTATAGAAAGCGTTGTCGTTTTCAAAAATGCCCATTCGATTGGAAATCGAAAGGCCTAGTGCCTTTTTAAGTCGAAAGTGATTGGAAGGCGTGACATTTTTATAGTAAAGATCGAAGTGGGTATAAAGTATTATTTTTTGTTGTTGATGTTGTTTAGACCAGGGCACTTAGTATCGAAGGAGTTGTCGTGGGAACTTCGAAAAGGGCTCATTCGATTGAAAATAGAAAGGGCTGATGCCCTTTTTAATAGTCGAAAGTGATTTGAGGGCAACTAATCCCCCTTCCACTCCAACCCTCCTACACCAACCCTCCCACACCAACCCTCCCATTTCTGCTCTTAAAATTTAACCAAATCAAAATAGCGTAAGTGTATCCAAGCTATCAAAGAAAGTAAACAGATTTTCTTGTGAATGGTATCATTCAGGTCAACTAGTGGAGGTATGAAATTAAAAATTAAACTGTACTATTTTTTTTCAAGTTTTTCATTTCAGGTCAACTAGTGGAGGTATGAAATTAAATTAAACTGTACTATTTGTTTCCAGATTTTTAAAAGGGTGTATGTTGTTAAAAATCGCTGAAAATAATTTTTCTCCAGCATTCAAATAGCAGGCCAAACTATAAAGTCTTAAATAAAGAAAAGATTTAAAGTATTATTTTCTTTTTCCCTGAAAAGACTATGTCAATATAAAACGAACAGAAATTAATTTAAAAAACTTTTTCCACAAAATAAGTTTTTGAATGGAAAATAAAGAACTCCATTAAGCAAAAATGAGCAAAAATAGAATCAAATAATCTACCAAGCATGAAACTACCACAAATCAGTATCGATAAATAAATGAAACCCAAAACGAACAGAAATTACAATAATTAACCAAGTCAAAATCAAAACGAGCAGAAATTAACATAAGTTGGGCGCAAAACCTCTATGCCTTCCCAAGGCCAGAACAAAATTTGCACTTTACTGAAAAAATACAAATGAATGTGCATTGTCAGTTTAATATACATATACTGATATTTATTAATCAAAATGTTAATATTATTTGATTTATTAAAGTTATATAAGTAAAAACATTTATATTTTTTCAGTAAAGTTACTGAAAATTTTTTCAGTAAACATTTATATTTTTTCAGTAAACATACTTGAGTACATCAAAGATGTTTTGAGTTTTCAGGAGTATGTGCAAAGGAGTTGATGCTTTCATGAGTATTGGGGGAACCTAATGGATGTCAAAATTTGACTTTAGGGAGTGGAAAAGGCTAAGCCTTTTGAGGGAAGGGGAAAACCTGTCGTGCATAAAAAGACACTATGCTTACCAGGCTATTAAAATAGCACAAATGTGATGTCTCAGGAACAGCCTGGGGGATAGAACTAAGACTTTATGAGAGCGTTTGAGAGGGAGAGAGCAAGAATACTTGAAATTTAATTCTGGGTTTGGAGGGGGGGGGGGGTATTTGATGTGCCTAAACGGTTGTTCGCTACAAGCTCCTTTGGGACGTAGAATCAGTTCATAGTTAAAAGGTAAAGTAAATCGAAAGAAAGTAAGTGTTACCAACTTATCACTATAGTGCATTTGCGATACATGGGGAACATCTTGGGGCATCAAGTAGAAACTTTTAAAGTGTGTTGGAGGAAGGGGAGAAGTTGACTCAAATATTTTACTTTGGGGAGGTCAGAAAGGTTGGCTAAACAATTATGTCTCCAATTTGTCTAAGAATTGGGACACTATAAGTCCTTGTGGGACTGCAACCTATTCAAGACTAAGTGGTGATGTAGATCAAAAGCCACTATGTGTGCCCTGATTAAAAAGGAATTGGATCTATAATATCTCAAGAACCACTTGGGGTATCAAGTTTAAATTTTCAGGTTTTGTTGGGCCGAGAGGACCTACAATTTTAATATAGGAGGAGAGTACAGAGGTAAATCATAGATGCTAGATCTATTCAGGTTATTCAGATCTATTCACTGATAACATATCTACAATATTTCAGGAAAGGCTTTGGGATCGAGTTAAAATTTTCAGAGTGTTCAGAGAAGAGGGGAATGGGAAAGTTGACTTCAATTCTTGTGCTTAAGAAAAAGAGATGAGGGGAAAATTTTTTTTATCTTCGATATGTCTTTAGATTTTTGTCCTGTGTAGTGGACAAACTACCTCTCCACTCTACCGTTGAGAGGTAGTGAAACTGAAAAGAGGAAAGCTGACACTTTAACGTATGATTAACAAAGAATTAAAACCACTGAAACTAAGTAAAATAAACTTAGTCTTTATCTAGTGGGATGAGGAATATAACTAAAGGTCTAAGTTTGTTTGAACCTAACCTGAATTTTCTGACATAAGGCAACTTATGTTCATAATTATTTTGTTTGACAGACTTGATGATTGTAAATATGTTAGGACTACATTAGTATGGAAACCATTGGCTAGTCTGAAATAATGAAAAAAAATTTATGCCTATTCTACCCTTTTAGCAAAATGGTTCTCTTACATAGTCCAATGTAAAGTAAAAATGGCACTGCTAGATGGCATTATTGATATTTTTTTTCAAACAAGTTTCCTCTTATTACTTTCTTATACTCTTTGAAAAGAATACACAATCTTTGAACTTTCTTACCTATCAGGGCTCCATAAAAAATAGGCGCTGGAATAAATGCAAATATGCTGAATGAAAAAGTTGTGAGTCCCAGGGCGAAAGCTTTATCATTTGGTAGAACGCACCTTAAAGAAAAGACAAAATGGTAATATCAAGAGCAGTGGTGGTTTTGGTCTCTCTTGCACCCGAGGCAATATCTTGATTTGCACCCCCTCCTGTCTCCCATAAATTTTGAGGGCCGAAATCTTAACAAAACATTTTCAAGTAATTAGATTATTAATAATTTATGCTTAATTGTTTTTAGTTTATATCTTAAATTGTTTAATTATTTTAATTACTTATCTAGTTATTTTAATTTTTAGTTTATTTTATTGATCAATTAATGATTTGTTAGTTATTTCCATTTATTAACTGCGGCGTCTCTGTTTTTTAATAAAAATTAAATTTCAAAATTACAAAATGGTTATAATCCTTTGATTATTTATTTGAAATATCTACCCCAAAAAAATTCTGCGCCCAGGTTAAGTGCCCCCTCAGTCCCTCCCCTAAAACAACGTCTGATTGAGAGGTTATCAAGTCTTTATTAAGAGTCACTAGTTAAATTATTGTTCAGAAATACATGAAACCAGAAATGCCTGGACAAACTCGCCGATAAAAATAAAACTTATATGTACCTAGGAACTTATTTCTAGGAGTGGGGGAGGGAGTTGAGTTCGTCAAATAATAATTATAGAAATAACAAAACACAAAATAAAAGAAATTATAATAAATAGCCGAGTCAAACTCAAAACGAGCAAAAATTAACATGAGTAGGGCTGATAACCCCCATGGCTTCTCAAGACCAGAACACAATTTGCGCTTTACTGAAAAAAAAAAATCAAAACAGTTCGTGGTAACGAATTGTAAGTAAGGAGCGACCCGGCTCATTAGTAACCGAAATTCTAAAAAACGGAATTTTGATACTAATAGATGCATCAAAAGAATCGGATTTTCGGGCTGATTTTAAAATATATAAGTTTCATCAAGTTTAGTCTTACCCATCAAAATTTTAGAGCCTGAGAAAATTGCCTTGTTTTCAAAAGAAAAAAGGAATAACACCTCTAAACGTGAAAGAATCTTAATGAAAATCAAACCATCAGATTTAGCGTATCATAGAATCCTACTTTAGAGGTTTCAAGCTCCTATCTGCAAAACTACAGAATTTAGTTTTTTTGTCAGAAGAAAGATCACGGATGCATGTTTATTTGTTTTGTTTTTTTTTTCATTTTTTTCCTTTTTCCCAGGGGTGATCGTATCGACCCAGTAGTCCTAGAATGTCACGAGGGGGCTCATTCGAATGGAAATTAAAAGTTCTAGTGTCCTTTCTAAGTGACAAAAACATTGGAGGGTAGCTAAGCCCCATCCCACCCTCATTTTTTCCCAAAGTCACCGGATCAAAATTTTTGAGATAGCCAATTTGTTCTGCATAGTAAAGAATCTAATAACCATGTCTTTGAGGACGACTTAATCCCCCACAGTCCCGGGGGAAAGTGCTGCAATTATGAAATTTCCCCATTGCTTACATATAGTATTGGTTATTGGGAAGTATACAGACGTTTGTAGGTGAGACTTTTTTCTAGTGGGGGGTTGATGGAGGGAGTTACGTGGTAGAATCTTTCCGTGGAGAAATTTCCCGTGGGGGAGGGAATTTTCCATGAAGGGTGAGCTGGATTTCCCAACGTTATTTAAAAACGATCAGCAATCAAATGAAAAAAAACAAGTTTTTTTCATCTGAAAGTAAGGAGCAACATTAAAAATTAATACGAACAGAAAATATTACGTATTTGCGGGGGTTGCCTCTCCTCAATAGCTCGCTCTTACACTAAAGTTTTTTTTTTTACTTTTAAAAGAGGTTATTATTCGGATTAAACAGCCTTTGTGATTCAGGAGTCATTCTTAAATAACTGGAACAAAAATCAAACTTAGGTTATTATAAGGTTATTATTAGTTAAAAAAAAAGTTATATTATGGTACAAAAATTTCATTTTAATTATTCATGTACGGTGAGCCAATTCAAAACCTGTATTAATTCAAAAATGTTCAGAAATTAAATTAAAAAAAGAGTTTTTTTTAAATGAAAGTGAGGAGTGACATTAAAACTTAAAACGAACAAAAATTATTCCGTGTATGAAAGGGACTGTCCCCTCTTCAATGCCCGCTCCTTACGCTAAAGTTTGACTCTTTCTCACAACTCTGGTTTTTAAGACAATAACAAAAACTTTAGCATAAAGAGCTGGGCGTAGAGGAGGGGACAGCCCCTTTCATATTCCAAATAATTTCTGTTCGTTTTAGGTTTTAATGTCACTCCTTCCTTTTAGTTAAAAAAAACTTTTTTTTATTTAAAAAACAAAAAAAACAAATAACCGTGGATTGTCTGTTTAATTGACATATACTAATATTTATTCCTTAAGATTTTGATAACTTTTATTTATGAAAGTAAGGAAAGAGAAAACAATGCAAACGTATTTTGTTTTCAGTAAAGCGCAAATTGTGTTCTGGTCTTGAGAAGGCATGGGGGTTATCAGCCTTACTCATGTTAATTTTTGCTCGCTTTGAGTTCGACTTGGCTATTTAGTTTAACTTTTGTTCGTTTTGAGTTTCATTTATTTATTGATAGTGATTTATAGTAGTCACAGTAGTAGTATTGATATTACTAGTAATAGTATTGAACAGTGATAGTACTAATAGCAGCAGTAGTATTAACCTACTGCCTTTTGGTCAGTTGAACATCCCTCTCATCAAGTCCTAGGAGTCTCAACTTAATACAAATAGCCATTGCTATGACATTGCTGATATGTCCTTTGGATAACCTGTATGTTCATATACTTTTTGAAATTTTCATCTCAGTGCTCTTAGCCCTACAAGCAGTTGCAATAGAAGTAGTAGTAGTAGTAAATGTAACAGTAACAGTAATATTAGCAGTAGTGTGCACATATTGCCTTTTGTTGAGATGATCTTCCCCTTTAAGTATTGTCCGAAAGTTTCAAATTAATACCCAAATCACTTCTTGAGATACGCTATTTTGACAATGTGCATGCACATAGCATCTTTTGATTTAGTTCAAATTTCCCCTTAATACTGTAAATGGGGTAGTGTGGTAGTAGTACTGGTGGTAGTTGTTGTAGTATTGATAGCATGCAAATATTGCCTTTTTAATCCCCTTATCATTTCCTTAATTTTTCAAACTAATATACTCAGTTATTCCTGCGTTGTACCCTTTTGACAATCCGTATACACATAACGTGTTTTGATTTAGTTCAACACTCCCCTCAACATTCTCTGAAACGCTCACCTGAATACCCTTCGTCTTCTTGGAAAGTAAAGTTCAAACATGCATACCTTTATCAATAACATATACTATGTGTAAACAATAAACGAATTGTCTAACTTACAACCCTTGTCCTGAGGACTGTGGGGAGGTTGACATCGCCAACAAAATAGCTCTCTTAAAATTTCCATCAGATATGTTTTGGGGAAAGATAGGCTTGGGGGGGGGGACATCCCTCCATTCACTTTTGACTGTTAAAAAAGGGGCACTAAAACTTCGGACTTCCAATTAAATAAGCTTCATCCGATACATAGTTTATACAACTACTCGTTCCATGAAAATCTTATATGCCCTGGGCATAAGTTACAACCCTTGCCCATAGGCTCTGGGGGATTGTGTCCACCCTAAAGACATTATTACATGATTTTTGGACTATTGATAAGAAAATGGCTATCTCACAATTTCAATTGAATATGTTTCGGGAAAAGAGGATCTCAGAGCAAGGGTTGTAGTAGGGTTGGGAGGGGGGCTAGTTTCTCTCCATCATGTTTGACTTTTAAAATGGAACTAGAAATATACATTTGAAATCAAATGAACCTCTTCTAAAGTTTACAAAACCACCTCTTCTATAAAGACCTTTTATGCCCCTGGGCATAACTTGCAACCCTTACCACCAGACTCTGGGAGGTTCTTTCCCCCACAACCGCCCGTTCCATAAAAACCTTATATGCCCTGGGAATAACTTCAACTCTTGCCCATGGGCCCTGGGGAATTGTGTCCACCCTAAGGACATTGTTACATTATTTTTGAACTATTGGTAATAAAATGGCTATCTCACAATTTCAATTGAATGTGTTTAGGGAAAAGAGGATGTCAGAGAGGGAAGCTAGTTGCTCTCCATCATGTTTGACTTTTAAAAGAGAACTAGAACTATACATTTCGAATCAAATGAGCCTCTTTTAAAGTTCACACGACCATCCCTCCCTTCCATAGAAACCTTCTATGCCCCAGGGCATAATTTACAACCCTTGCCCCTAGGACGGCGGGGTTGTCATACTTGGAGACATAGTTTCTGAACCTTTAGGCTACGCTGAACAAAATGGCCATCTCTAAATTTTGATTGAATTTGTTTGATGAAATGGTGAGTGTTTTGAGGGGGTTAGTTTCCCTCCAATCACTTTTGACTGTTAAAAGTGGCACTAGCCCCTTTAGTTTCCAGTCGAATAAGCCTTTTTCGAAGTTTCTACGACAAAAAATGGCCATTTCAAGATTTTTATGAGTTGCAAACGAGGTGTCGGGGGGAGAGGGGGTATCCCCCTCCGATCATTCTGAGTATTAAAAGGAATGCTAGAAGTTCTGATTACCAATCCAATGAGCTTCCTCCGAATTTTATACGATCACCCTTTCTACATAAACCGTATATGCACCAGAGCATAACTTCCAACCCTTGCCCTGAGGGCTGTGGGGGAGGGGTGTCATTCTCAAAGACAGAATTTCCCAACTTTTCAACTTCGTTGAACAAAATGACTATCTCAAAATTTGGATTGGATTTGTCTAGGGAGATGGTGGGCGTGGTAGGTGTGTTAGTTGCCCCCTCCCCAATCACTTTCGACTGTTAAAAAGGGCACTAGTCCTTTTAATATCCAATAGAATAATCCCTTTTCGAAGTTTCTAGGACAACTTCTAATCTCCCCTCCAATTACTTTTGACTGTTAAAAGTGGCACTAGCCCCTTTAGTTTCCAGTCGAATGAGCCTTTTTCGAAGTTTCTACGACAAAAAATGACCATCTCAAGATTTTTATGAGTTGCGAACGAGGTGTAAGGGGGGAGGGGGTATCCACCCTCCGATCACTCTGAATATTAAAAGGGGTGCTAGAAGTTCTGATTACCAATCCAATGAGCAGCCTCCGAAGTTTATACGATCACCCTTTCTACATAAACCTCATATGTGCCAGGACACATTTTAAAACCCTTGCCTTGAGGGCTGTGGGGGGGGGGTATCATTCTCAAAGACAGAATTTCCCAACTTTCCAACTTCGTTGAACAAAATGACTATCTCAAAATTTTGATTGGATGTGTTTGGGGAAATGGTGGACGTGGGAGGTGTGTTAGTCGCCCCCCCCATTCACTTTCGAATATTAGAAAGGGCACTAGCCCTTTTAAAATCCAATAGAATAATCCCTTCTCGAAGTTTCTACGACAACTCCTTCGATACCAAGTACCCTGGGTTTAAAACCAAAAAAAAAAAAAAAAAAAATCCATTGTGCCACATCCTTCTTTACTTAGGCAGTGCTATGCGCTGTCTATGATTCAGAGTTCAGAGTTCAGAGTTTTTATTCACCAATAAATACAAAATGGAAAAACAATACCCTTATTCCCTCGAAAGGTTCCATGGCCAGGGATACAAGGAGGATAAAAAAAACACAACATACGCAAAACACCAAAAAAAGAAAACAGTAGCCAAATAACATACAAGATTAAAAAGGGAACATACCTGAGGCATGGGAGTCAAACCGCAGAGAAGACAACCATACACCATTAAATAAACACTCAGGGGACATCAACTCCTCAGAAAAAAAAAAAAAGAATAAAAACGAAATGCTATTCTGGTTGATTCTAAAATAAATGGTCCTTAAGCATCCCTTTAAAAGTCCTAAACGAGCGGTATCTCTGTACTGAAGAAGGTAAGAAATTCCTGACCTGTTGACAAGCAATGAAATCCAATCACAATGTAGGGGTAGGAGGAATGCAGATATTAAATGAAGAACGAAGGCTATATGGAGCTGAATCAGAAATAAACACGGGAGTTTTTTTGAAGAGATTTTGGGAGATTGCCAAGAAGCTGGTGAAAGACAAAAGAAGCACAAGAAAGAATATAAATAGACTGTAGATTTAAGAGCGATGTTGGTGAGGAACGGTTGGTGTCCATAACTAGACGGCGTGCTTTATTATGCATGACAGAAAGTGACCGCAGCGTAGAAGTAAAGGTAGATATCCATACAATGGGGCAATAGGAAACATATGACTGTACAAGGCAGAAAAAAAAGAAGCTTCAGATTAGATCCAGGAAATGTGTGTCCAAGTTTACGAATGATACCCAAACTCCTTGAGACCTTAACCCTAATCATGGCTATATGGTTTCTAAATGAAAGGTGCTCATCAAGCAGGATACCAAGACACCGGACCACACTATTCTCTGGTTTACACAAGAAGCCTTGTGACACCTGAAGTTGTGTAAGCTGAGGAAAAGCTATACCAATTCGAGAAAAAAATAAGAAAATGTGACTTACCAACATTCAAGGCCAAGTAATTAGCATCAAACCATTTAATAACTCTCTCGAATATTGCCACAAGGTTAGACTTGATATCACGTTCTGTCTTCCCAAAAGTCCCAAGAGTGGTGTCATGCGCAAAAGCAACGAGAAAATCTTCATTAGAAGTAATATTAGAACATGAACGAATATCAGGATGACACAGCATGCCATAGGCCTGGTGTTTTTAACTGCCGAATCCAGATCATTAACATAAATCAGAAATAAAACTGGGCCAAGAACAGATCCCTGAGGTACGCCATAATCTACTTCAGAAGAGCTCTGGATAAGCAGATCAATTGAAATAAGCCCGCCAAAAAGATAAGATTCAAACCAAGAGAAAGCATTTGATCCTATACCATATACGATATTTTCCAAAGAAGAATCCAATGAGTCAAGGAATCAAAAGCTTTACGAACATCTAAAAATAAAGCTGCCAGTATATAACCATAATCTATTGCCGAATTAATGAAATTCAAGAGAGCTGTGCAAGCATGCTCTGTAGAGTGATTCGCTCGGAATCCAAACTGGAAATCATGCAAAAATTCTTTTGCATCCAGAAAACTAAGAAGCCTGGATAGCATAGCCTTCTCAAAAATTTTGCTGAAAACAGATAGAAGAGAAATTAGCCAATAATTAGCAGGATCGCTCCGAGAACCACCTTTATACAGCACTATAACCTTAGCTCACTTGAGAATTTCAGGGAAAATTCCTATCTCGAAAGACAGATTGACAAGCTTAGCCAATGGTGACAGAATAGCTGGCAGAATGGCATGGATAACCCTTGCAGGAATTCTCTCTGGCCCTGAAGACGATGATCCTTTAAGAGTATTCACGATACGAGCTACCTCAAACTCAGAAACAGAGTTCAAAACCATTGACTTTAAACATGAGGGTACAAGATAGGCTCTGAAATCACAACGAGAAGTTGCAGAGCTTGCAGAGGAAGCAGTTCTCTTTCTTATATTAGCAAAATAAGAGGTAAGCTCTAGCTGAACATCTTCTCATCCTTGGACGGTTTTACCATCGACTATCAGCGTTGTTGGAACTGAAGGCAGAGGGGGAGTAGTCTAAGAACCGAATTAATTAAATACCATGTCTTCCTAACATCCTTTCCACATTCATAAAAATTTCCTATGATAATACTGAGACTTAGTCTTCCGACACAGAGAATTAAATATACTCCTATAGGCCTTGGGCCTTTGATGATGAGCTACAGATGATGAAGTCTTGTAAAGCTTCCACAAAATAATTTTTCATTTTCCAGCTTTTATAGAGACCTGGAGTCGTCCATGGATGACTCCATGTCACTGCACTGCAAAGGCTTTTCTATTACTTGACTCCAAACGGTGAAAATAAAATAAGAAAGCCGAAAAAAATTCCCCTGAATGGCAGTTATAATTATTAAACTATAGAAAATTGTGAGTTGAGGCCAATCTTCATTTGAGAATTAAATGAAAAAAAAACTAATCTTTTTAACTGAAAGCAAGGAGCGACATTAAAACTTAAAACGAACAGAAATCATTCCGTATCTGAATATCCCCTCCTCAACACCCCGCTCGTTATACTAAAGTTTTTTAGTGTTTTAAAAAGCAGAATTATAACGAAGAGTCAAACTTTAGCGTAAAGAGTGGGCATTGAGGAGAGGACAGCCCCTTTCATATACGGAATAATTTCTGTTCGTTTTTAGTTTTAATGTCGCTTCTTACTTTCAGTTAAAAAAAAATAGTTTTTTATTTAATTTCTGAAGTTTTTTGAATTAATGCAGGTTTTGAATTTGGCTCATCGTACATATATAATTAAAGCGAAATTTGCATATTAATTTTGAGAAACACAAACAACACAGAAAAATTGGTCGATAGTTAGCCATATTGCTGTACTTAAAAATTTCTCTTTGTAATTACTTTTTAATTTACTGAGAAATTCCTACTTTACAGAAAGGGCTGAAGAAAAAGGGCTGAAAGGGCTTTCTCCGCGGAGAAAGCCTTTCTCGTATACGCGTATATGAGAAAGGCTGCTTCTTCCCCAACCCTCAGTCTTAATACTAAGGTCATAAAGTTTTTAAAATTATTCATATTCAAGTTCAGTGGGCTTTGTGTTTGAGTTGAGCAGTTTTTTTAATGAATTGTGACAAAAAGTCAAACTTCACCGTTTGACTCTCTAGAGTCAAACGGTGAGTCTAAAGAGTCAAACCTCTTTAGAGTGAGGGTTGAGGAAGGGGCAGCCCCTCATTTACGGAATTACTTCTGTTCGTTATAAGGTTTAATATTTGCTCCTTACTTTCAGTTGAAACAAACTTTTTTTATTTAATTTTTGACCGCTTTTAAAATCATGCCGAGAAATCCCTTCCTCCCCCAGGGAAAATTTCCCTGGAAATCCCTCCCCAGAAACACTCCTCCCCATGGAAAATGTTTATGTGGGAAATTCTCCCATCAGAAAATACCCCCCCCCCCAAATTCCGCAAATTTTCCAATAACAAACACTGTATAGGAACAACGGGTAAATTGCATTGCTTACAGTCCTTCTCCCAAGGACTATGGGGGGGGGCATCACCCCCAAAGGCATAGTTTTTTTGGGCTTTTCAACTACTCTGAATCAAGTGGCTATCTAAAAAATTGGATTGGATGTTATTAGGGAAAAAGGGGCGCGAGTGGGGGACGCTCCAATCTTTTTGGTCACTTAAAAAGGGTACTAGAAGTTTTGATTTCTGATCAAATGAGTCCTTTCCCAATATTAAAAGATTACTGGTTCGATACAATCATTCTTGGAAAAAACATTTATTTAAATTTATTCAAAAAGACTTATTTTAATTTCTGTTTGTTTTGGGTTTTTCATTTATTTATTAATACTGATTTGTGGTAGTATGCTTGGTAGATTATTTAATTCTATTTTTGTTCACTTTTGGTTTAATTGAGTTCTTTACTTTTTTTGGAAAAAATTATTTTGTGAAAAAAGTTTTTTTGACTAATTTCTGTTTGCTTTATATTGAAATAGTCTTTTTCAGAGAGAGAAAGACTGAGCCTGTTCTGAAGTAAAACAACCACCCCTTCCATAAAAACATTTAATACCCCCTGGGCATAACTTACAACCCTTGCCCCTAGTCTATGGGGTATGTTTCAACCCCAAAAGCCTTGTTATATGATATTTAGACTATTTTGAATAGAATGGCTATCTCAAAACCTCTATTAGACGCATTTCAGGACAATATGGCGTGTCTAGGGGGAGAGGGTAGCTACCCTCTGATCATTTTGACTCTTAAAAAGGGCATTAGAGCGTTTGATTACCAGTCTATTGAGCCCCCTTTGAAGTTTATATGACCAAACTTTCTATAAAAACCCTATATGTCCCCAGGGCAAAACTTACAACCCTTGCCCTGAGGGCTGGGGGGATTTATTATCATCAAAGACATAATTTCCAGTCCTTTTCTGATAGGCTTAACAAAATGGCTATATTGAAATTTTGATTGAAAGTGTTTGAGAAATGATAGGCGTGAAGGGAGACATTTGCCCTCTGATAACTTTCGACTAATAAAAAGGCACTAGCCCTCTCAATTTCCAATTTAATAAACCCCTTTTGAAGCTTCTACGACAAAAATTTCGAAAAAAAAAACGTTAAATGCCCCAAAGGCATAACTTACGACCCTTGTCCTGAGGGATATAGGGGGAGGGTTTGTCATCCTCCAAGACATAATTTCCAGACCTTTCAACTACCTTGAACAAAATGGCCATATCAAAATGTTGTTCAGAAATGTTTGAGGAAATGATGGGCGTGGGGGGGATTCTCCTTTTGATTACTTTTGACTATTAAAAATGGCAATAGCACTCTCAATTTCCGATCGAAAGAGCCCTTTTTTAAGTTTTTTTACGACAACACTTTCTCTATGACACTGTTTGCCCCCAGGGCATAACATACAACTTTAGCCCTGAGGGCTGTAAGGGGTTGTCATACTCAAAAACATAATTTCCCGGCCCTTCAACTACGCTCAACAAAATTGCTATATCAAAATATTGATCGGAAGTGTTTGGGGAAATGATGGGTATGGGGGGCATTCGCCTTCCGATCGCTTTTGACTATTAATAAGGGCACTAGCCCTCTCAATTCCCAATAATAAAAAACGTATATGCCCCCAGGGCATAACTTACAACCCTAGCCCTGAGAGTTATGAGGGGGGGGTTGTCATCCTCAAAGACCTAATTTCCAGAATTTTCAACTACGTTGAGCGAAATGAATATCTCAAAATTTGGATTGGATGTGTTTGGGGAAATGGTGGGCGTGACAGAGGGGTTAGTTGTTCTTCAATCACTTTCGACTATTATAAAGGGCTCTAGCCCTTTCAATTTCCAATCGAATGAGCCCATTTTGAAGTTTCTATGACAACTCCTTCTGTAAGAACTTCATATGCCCCCAGGGCATAACTTACAACCCTTGCCCTGAGGGCTTTGGGGGGGGGGTTCATCCTCAAAGACCTAATTTCCAGAGCTTTTAACTACGTTGAAAAAAATGGCTATCTCAAAATGTTGATTGTGAGTAGAAAGGGGGTACCAGCACAAACGGGACTCCATATATGGGCATAGAGTCCCTAGGGAGAACACCTGTGCTGTCAGTCCAACCCCACACCATATATGGGCCTAGAGTCCCTAGGGAGAACACCTGTGCTG
The DNA here is from genome assembly GCA_027921565.1 of Artemia sinica. NCBI lineage: Eukaryota > Metazoa > Arthropoda > Branchiopoda > Anostraca > Artemiidae > Artemia > Artemia sinica. Next base: position 12,853,516 of record CM051264.1, on the reverse strand, counting down.
TCAGTCCGAACCCCACACCATATATGGGCATAGACTCCCTAGGGGAAATGGATTTCCGAGAAATTGATTGCGTAATCGATTGGGAATTTTATTGATCCGATATCGGGAAACAAATCACGTTTCTCCTTCTAAGCCAATCAGAGGGCTGGTTACATATTAGCGGGAGAGGATTGCAGATAATATAAGGAAAGGATTTTTTCTATAGTTTTTTTATTAGTCTGTGAATAGAATCCAAAGGAGTGAGAAGAACAGTTTGACTTTACTCATTTGGATATATATTTGTGTTGATGATGACGAGTGGGATGTTTACCCTATTAGAAGTTGATAGTGGAGTTGGTAGCAATAATACAAGAGCACCAAACATTGCGGTGGAAATCACGAGAGGATCACGGCTTTGTCTGGAATGGGATGAAGTATATGCAAGATATGTGATATCCTTGAGCAAATATAAATGGAGGATCAATTATGTTTCGCTGCTAAAGTTGATATAGCACATGTGAATAGACTTCAATGTGCTTTAAGTGCATTAGTGAAACATATCGAAGACAATAAACTGTATCGCTAATTGTACATGCTTAGTATTATTGTTGTTGTAATTATTCAATAAAATTGTTTCGAAATCGAAAATGTTCCCTTTCTTTTCTGGTTAGGTTAGAATGCTAGGGCTAACGATTCATGATCATTCTAGAGTCAGCAGTCAGAGTGAAAGGATTAAAAAATGAATAAATTTGAGAAAGAGAGAATTAGATCGAATCTAGTGTTTATGGAAAAACATTTGATTTTGGATGATGATTTTCTTGAGTTATCTCTTCAACGCAGGATATTCTCTCGGGGAACACTTGACAATATAATGAGGACTGATTCTCCCCCATTGGACTATTGTATGAAGCTTTGTCGATGTGACTCAAATGCTTATACTCAATTTATTGATATATTAATTGGAACAAAGCAGAATAATATCGTGGATACACTTTTGAAAACATTGCCAATGGATTCAATGTAGATGGCCCCCCTCCCCCATTTGAAAGAGGTGACGTCACAGAGTTACTCCTCTCTCATTCCTCCGCCTTGAATTTATCCGTCGCAGGGACGATCAGTTTCGTTTTAGCTGTGAGAGAGTCAAGTGACATTGGAAACCAAAAAAAAAAAATGTTCTATACATGTCCATTATGCATGTACACTCTTGGCAGTTGGACTCAATGTGAGAATTGTACAATTATTGATGACTATAGTGAAAAGTGCAAATTATGTAATCCTTGTAAATTACATAGAGGCTATGCAGTACTAATTTCATAATATGAATGCAAATAGTATCATTGACTATACAAAGAGATATGACAAGAGTGAAGTTACATTATACTGTAGAAAATGTGACCTTGACTTTGCAGTCAATCAAGATCAATATACAGTGAATCCGAATGATTTACCGGCATTAGTGGTTCATGACAGTTGCCTATACACCGATGAAGAAATCTAAAGTGAAGATTTAAAGACATTGTTGTATATATATATATATGCATTTTATTAATAAACGAATTTACAAACATTTTTTAAGCACTTTACTCTTAGGGCACTGAAATCAATACTGTACAGGTCTGAGAGGATATTTTCCACTAGGAAGTCGTTCAGACGTGGATTGTCAACATAAATGTTGAGAAACTGCTCGTAAGTATAGCCGCAACATCGGAACACAAAATATAGTAGTGCATGGAAACCACAGCTTTTAGTCGTTAGATCCTGCACCCTCTTCCGATTTTGGATAATAGTTTTCCCACTGCTCTCAAATATATTTGCTGATGTGGGTGCGTAGAATGTATAGGGTAGCCCAAGAGGATCAAAAAATTCAATCGTCGTCTTCATTGTTTGAAAGATGCACAGCCAATGACCCGTCAGCACAGTCGACGGACTGCTATTAACAATAATTAAGGTATTGTTGACACTTTGAGAATTTTTCTAAGAAAGTCCGAGGGCAGACTATAGGATTTGTACTGGGACATGTAGGGATCCATATTAAATACATTGATAATTTGACTGGTGTTCATGACGCCAAGTCTAGTAGAACACTGCATTCGGGAGTGATTTCCCAATAGATTTCATATTGATTTAGTGAGATTAGTGCAATACTCTCAGCCAATGGGTCGGCAAATGTACACTGTAAACGCACACTCCCCGTACGTACTATACTCATATCCTGCGTGCCAGACAAATCTAGTACAATGATACCATGTGTTTTAGCAAACATATCTTCGGTTATACCATTTTCAAATAGTTGCGAATCATGATCTAGGGTTTGCATGGTCAATTCATACAATGTTCTATAGGATTTATCAAAAGATAGATTGTAGAGTGGGATGCCATTTACTTTGCACACAAGAGATGAAAGTCCAAACATCTCGAATTTACGTGGGCATCCAGTCCATGAACCTATTGCACTGGCGCTGTATATTAATCTTGATTGACTGCAAAGTCAGGGTCACATTTTCTACAGTGTAATGTAACTTCACTCTTGTCATATCTCTTTGTATAGTCAATGATACTATTTGCATTCATATTATGAAATTCACGAGTTTCAATCTGACTATTTGAAGCAATATCACATACAGTGTTTTCAAATGGTGAATCACATTCGGTAACTGCCAAATAAAAATCACTTGGTTTATAGTCATAATAGGCAGTGTCATCACAACGATGACGTAGAAACCAAATTGTCTTGTTACCCCAACAGTTGAATTGTAGACCTGGCTCCTCCTCCCAGAATAATTTAAAATCCACGACGATACCAATCTCGTAGAAATAAACTAAAATCACGTTTGGGATTCTTTCCAATCATAGCGGGGGTAAGTATTCTCCAACTGATCACATTTATCATAGTGACAATTGGAGCACAGGTGTCCTCTAGGGTGAGAGTCACAAATCTCTTCAAGACATGAATTACACATCCTTTAATTTGTACCGCATAGCCTCTATGTATTTTACAAGGATTACATAATTTGCACTTTTCACTATAGTCATCAATAATTGTACAATTTTCACAATGAGCCCAACTGCCAAGAGTGTACATACATAATGGACATGTATAGAATATCTTTTTTTTTGGTTTCTAATGTCACTTGACTCTCTCACAGCTAAAAACGAAACTGATCGTCCCTGCCGACGGATAAATTCAAGGCGGAGGAATGAGTGAGGAGTAACTCTGTGACGTCACCTCTTTCAAATGGTAGAGGGGGGCCATCTACATTGAATCCATTGGCAATGTTTTCAAAAGTGTATCCACGATATTATATTCTGCTTTGTTCCAATTAATATATCAGTAAATTGAGTATAAGCATTTGAGTCACATCGACAAAGCTTCATACAATAGTCCAATGGGGGAGAATCAGTCCTCATTATATTGTCAAGTGTTCCCCGAGAGAATATCCTGCGTTGAAGAGATAACTCAAGAAAATCATCATCCAAAATCAAATGTTTTTCCATAAACACTAGATTCGATCTAATTCTCTCTTTCTCAAATTTATTCATTTTCAATCCTTTCACTCTGACTGCTGACTCTAGACTGACCATGAATCGTTAGCCCTAGCATTCTAACCTAACCAGAAAAGAAAGGGAACATTTTCGATTTCGAAACAATTTTATTGAATAATTACAACAACAATAATACTAAGCATCTACAATTAGCGATTCAGTTTATTGTCTTCGATATGTTTCACTAATGCACTTAAAGTACATTGAAGTCTATTCACATGTGCTATATCAACTTTTAGCAGCGAAACATAATTGATCCTCCATTTTAAATTTGCTCAAGGATATCACATATCTTGCATATACTTCATCCCATCCAAACAAAACCGTGATCCTCTCGTGATTTCCACCGCAATGTTTGGTGCTCTTGTATTATTGCCATCAACTCCACTATCAACTTCTAATAGGGTAAACATTCCACTCGTCATCATCATCAACACAAATATATATCCAAATGAGTAAAGTCAAACTCTTCTTCTCACTCCTTTGAATTCTATTCACAGACTAATAAAAAAAAACTATAGCAAAAATCCTTTCCTTATATTCTCTGCAATCCTCCACCGCTAATATGTAACCAGCCCTCTGATTGGCTTAGAAGGAGACACGTGATTTGTTTCCCATTATCGGATCAATAAAATTCCCAATCGATTACGCAATCAATTTCTCGGAAATCCACTTCCCCTTCGATTACGCAATCAATTTCTCAGAAATCCATTTCCCCTAGGAAGTCTATGCCCATATATGGTGTGGGGTCCGGACTGACAGCAAAGATGTTCTCCCTAGGGATTCTATGTCCATATATGGTGTGGGACCAGAGTCAGACTCAATTGTAGATTGCAGCACCTGTGTTCGTACCGGGCTGGTACCCCCTTCTCTACTATTGTGTGTGTTTAGGGAAAAGGTGGGCGTGAGAGGGGGGTTAGTTGCCCTCCAATCATTTTCGACTATTAAACAGGGCTTTAGCCATTTCAATTTCCAATCGAATAAGCCCTTTTAGAAGCTTCTACGACAACGCTTTCTGTAAGAACCTTATATGCACCCAGGGTATAACTTACAACCCTTGCCCTGAGAGCTGTGGGGGGGGGGGGGTTGTCATCCTCAAAGACCAAATTTCAGAACTTTCAACTATGTTGAACAAAATTGCTATCTCAAAATTTTGATTGGATATGTTTGGGGAAAAGGTGGGCGTGAGAGGGGGGGTTAGTTGCCCTCCAATCACTTTAGACTATTAAAAAGGGCACTAGCCCTTTGAATTTCAAATCGAATGAGCTCTTTTTGAAGTTTCTACGACAACGCTTTCTATAAAAATCTTATATGCCGCCAGGGCATAACTTACAACCCCTACCCTGAGGGTTGTGGGGAGTACTCCTCAAAAACATATTTTCTATCTGTAAATCAACTACGCTGTACAGAATAGTTATCTCAAAATTTTGATTGCATGTGTTTGGGGAAATGGTGGGCGTGGAAGGGGTGTTAGTTGCCTTCGAATCACTTTCGACTATTAAAAAGGGCACTAGCCGTTCCATTTTCAATCGAATGAGCCCTTTTCCAAGTTTCTACGACAACTCCTTCGATACGAAGTGCCCTAGTCTAAAGAAATAAATAAATATAAAATAAATGATACATTGTGCCAACATCGTTTTCTTTACTTAGGCAGCACGATTGCACTCCACCGCTTTGACCTTCTGTTCATGTAGGATTGTTACAATATTTAGAGTAGAGAGATTAATAATTTAAACAAATTTCAGGGTGGGGGGTCAACAAAAAACAAACTGTATTGGATAGTTAGGACGAGAACTGCCCGGGAATTTAAAGAAATTTAGGGTTTTGACAGTGGGGCCTCGAGGTCCATTATTCACGCGTTCCTGCTTTTGTTGGAAGAAATTTTACTTTAACTCTATCTTGGTTACAGCATAAAAGCTCATATTTTGGAGGGCTAAAGAAAGATCTGATAGAGTCATATACGAAGTAGTTTGCTTCGTAATTTCAGAGGGAAAGGGAAGAGGGTGGGGACAATTTCTGAAATCGGAAAAATACATGAACCGAACAATAAACAGCATATAATAAGAACTCTGGAAATACAAATCTTATAGAGGTTGAACGGACCCAAACGTTGCTGCTTATGTGTCGGTCCTAAGAGTTAAAATAGAGCAAGCATATATACCTGAAATTAATTATCGTACCACCTACTCTTGCCGTCCCAGCAACGAATTGCATGATTCCTGTAGCAACCAGGTACATGTAGAATATAGGCTGGCACCCAGCGTCGCACACACCTTCAACTACATTGCCATGTGCCCAATAAGTTGAATTAATGAAAGCAAGACAGCTGCAGTTTGAATATTGCTAATATAAAATAAAAATATTATTAAGCAGTTCCAACGAAATTGTAAAGTGGTTCATATAAATATGTATTATTAATAGATATTAAACAAATTTTTTGCGCCTAGCTTGAACGCTTCTACGAAACTTGATTCAATCAAGGGCATGCTTTGTCTAGTTTCAGCAGCAGTCAATATCTGAATTCATCAATGACCAACACAGTATATATAATAGCAGTATGATCTTTCCCTATCTCACCCATTATAAAAACCCTGACCGAGGTGCGATTGCTCCAGAGAATGTATAAAACGGTATAAACATAAGCGACAAAGAGTGCTCCAACAAAGAGAATGAAGAGCCAGAAATAATCTGCGGTAAAACTTACATTATAAAAACCCGGAACGAGGTGCGATTGCTCCAAAGAATGTATAAACCGGTATAAACATAAGCGACAAAAAGTGATCCAACAAAGAGAATGAAGAGCCAGAAATAATCTGCGGTAAACTTACATTATAAAAACCCAGACCGAGGTGCGATTGCTCCAAAGAATGTATAAACCGGTATAAACATAAGCGACAAAGAGTGCTCCAACAAAGAGAATGAAGAGCCAGAAATAATCTGCGGTAAACTTACATTATAATAACCCGGACCGAGGTGCGATTGCTCCAAAGAATGTATAAACCGTATATAAACATCAACAAAGAGAATGAAGAGCCAGAAATAATCTGCGGTAAACTTACATTATAAAAACTCGGACCGAGGTGCGATTGCTCCAAAGAATGTATAAACCGGTATAAACATAAGCGACAAAGAGTGATCCAACAAAGAGAATGAAGAGCCAAAAATAAGTTGCGGTAAACTTCCATTATAAAAACCCGGGTCGAGGTGTGATTGCTCCAAAGAATGTATAAAACCGGTATAAACATAAGCGACAAAGAGTGATCCGACAAAGAGAATGAAGAGCCAGAAATAATCTGCGGTAAACTTACTGCCTAAATATATAAACTGTGATGACCAATGAAAGATTTGTTAAAGATCATTACTTCACTATCCCAGACTTTCTTGGAATTCTCAACCTAAATGGAGATAACAATAGATAATGTATACTAGAAAGCATATTACAAATTAGAAGAGCGGAAAAAAACAATCGTTAATTGGATTAAGCAATAGAATTAAGCAATTTCCGTGCATAGATTCAAATTGCAAGTTTTCCTTGTCTCTTTTGCAAAACCTGTCTCAATTTTAAAATTAAGATGATCTGGTACCACAAAATCATTTTGCGAGCCTTTGCAACGGATGACCATCACGAAGACAAAGGGCCTATTGGTGATTTCTCCCAGGGGGCTAGTGCTCATCGACAGCTGTCAAGAATATATGATTGGACAGTGGAATTTGACTGAAAGACAGTGAAATCTTACGCCGTTTTTGTCGGTGACCTTGTCAATCAAAGCGGGTGACACCACAGGGATTTCTAAAACGACCAAATTGCTCAAAAGATAATTCTTTTGAACTGATTTTCAGAGTTCTCCCCGAAGAAATACTAGAACATTTTTTAGGGGCTGCCCTTTCCCTAACTTAAAAAGAAAATTCTACTTCATTTAACCATTAACAAAAATTACCCTTTTTGTGAATGTAAGTTTCTTTTTAACTGAATATCACTAACTAAAGGCAAACTAGGGGTTGATCCCGAACAAATTGCAACAGAAATGATTTTGATACCATGTTGTAGAGAAAAAAAAGATGAACAACATGTCTAAAGTTGCACATTTTAGGTCAACGCAAAACAGTTTTTTTGCGTGTCGTGTCAGTTTTCTCACTTTCCTAGCAAAAAAATTAAGTTCCGGTAATTGTTCGTTGTATTTGAACTGAATTATTATTCCGATGTAAAAGACGAGATGAGTGCGAAAATGGAATCAAATTTGGTTTACGGTATATAAAATAGTTTCATAATCATTGTTGGAACCTTCGGTCTTATTTTTTTTTTTAGATAAATGTCCTTCTGGTTTCTTTTCTTTTCGGTTCTGTGATTATCCTCTTTCCCTTTGTGGTAATTATTATTTTTCTTTTGATATTTGCTACACCATTTTTCTTTATTTCACTGCGTAGGTAGTTAAACCCACGAGGCATAACTGCGAAGTTTTACGGGTGACTCACCATAGCTAAAAGTTATTTTGAGATAACAAGTTTGGTCCAAATCACAGTATAAAGATATAGCAGTAAGGTTACCGCTGATAATTTCTGGCTCTTCATTCTCGGTGTGAACAAACAGCTCCTCCCACTTATTCTTGCATTAGCGCGCACAAACAGCTCCTCATTTGATCTGCCATCAGCGGTCCAGTTACCCTGGAACAGGTATTTTGGCAGAAACTTTCTCAAAATGCCTTTGAAACCAACTTGAGACTTCGAAACATACTTTTAATTCCTAAAAACATCTAATAATAATATTGCACTACTAATTACCGATATTCATATATATGTACTGGAATAAATTAATTTAAAATTAGTTTCTTCAAAATTTAGTGTTCCAAAGTTGAAGCCAAGTTTCGCGTTCAAGAGAAATCTGACCTGTCTACCTGTGAAAAGATCTAATGTCGCATATGTTTATATATTCTCTGGAACACTTGAGACTCGGCCCGGTTTTTTATAATGGGTGAGATAGGGAAAGATCATACTGCCTATAATATATTTACTGTGGTACAAATTGACGAGGGGTGAAAAAAGGGGCATAAAATTGATTCATTCGAAGTAAGGTGGTAACTGGTAAGGATTTATTGGCTGGAAAAGTGTTGCTTCCACCTGCAGTATATTCGTGGCTGAACTTTCTAGGGGTAGAACTTTTATTTTATTTATCAGTTCTTATACAAAGATGAAAGTGAATACAGTAAGAAATCTTTTCTTTATAATCTTTGATTTTTGATTAGCCTAGGTGGAGTCTGGAATCCTACAGAGAGGCTGAAGTTATATTACTTGACACAGGAAGAGAATCCTATACGCAGCGAGAGACGGAAAGGGAATTGGGGAGGTTTAATCTTGGTGACTGGGGACACATAGTGTGACACTTTTGAACCCCCAGGGAAAGTTCTTTTGTCAGAGAACCCTGACGGTTATGTAAACCGCCAGAGACGACAAGCAAAAATCCCACCAGGTTTCTCTAATAGAATTGGAGGTTTCCCGATATAAGAGGGAATCGTCCTAAAACTTCAAATCCCCCTCATCCCTCCATACTAATCATCAATATGAGGTTTTTTACACTTCTCGTCGTCGTGACACCCCCCCTCTTTTTTTATTCAAACAATCTTTTGCCGGCTAAATTGTCGGTTATGAGATCTATTTAACTAAAAAAAACAAGTTTTTTTTAACTAAAAGTAAGGAGCGACATTAAAACTTAAAACGAAGAGAAATTATTCCGTATATGAATGGGGCTGCCCCCTCCTCAACGCCTCACTCTTTACGCTAAAGTTTGACTCTGTCTCACAACTTTATTTTTTAAAACAATAAAAAACTTTAGCTTAAAGAGCGAGGCGTTGAGGAGGGGACAGCCCCCTTCATATACGGAATAATTTCTGTTCGCTTTAAGTTTTAACGTCGTTCCGAAGCCCCCTTCATGGAAATGTTCCTTCCCCCAAGGAAACATCCTCCATTGAAAGATCCTCCCCCGTAACCCCTACTCCGACCCTAACCCCCCACTAGAAAAAAAATCCTCCTGAAAACACCTGTATACTTCCAAATAACCAATACTATATGTAAACATTGGGCAACGTTTATAACTTCCAGCCCTTCCCCCGGGAACCGTGGGGGATTAAATCATCCTCAAAGACATATTAATTAAATTTTTGGCTATGTTGAACAAAATGGCTATCTTAAAATTTTGATTGGGTGACATCGGAAAAAAATGAGCGTGGGAGGGGGCCAAGTTGCCCTCCAATGTTTTTGGTCACTTAAATAGGGCACTAGAACTTCTAATTTCCGTTCAAATGAGCCCTTTCACGATATTCTAGGACTAATGGATCGAAATGATCACCTCTGGGAAAAAAAAAACAAACAAACAAATAAACACGCATCCGTGATCTTTCTTCTGGCAAAAAATACAAAATTCCACATTTTTGTAGGTAAGAGCTTGAAACTTCTATAGCAGGATTCTCTGATACGTTGAATCTAATGGTGTGATTTTCATTAGATTTCTACAAATTTTAGGGGTTGTTTCCGCCTTTTTTTCGAAAATAAGGCAAATTTTCTCAGGCGCGTAACTTTTGATGGGCAAGATTAAACTTGATGAAATTTATATATTTGAAATCAGCATAAAAATCTGATGTATCTATTGGTATCAAAGTTCTGTTTTTTAGAGTTTCGGTATTATTGAGCCGGGTCGCTCCTTGCTTACAGTTCGTTACCACGAAAAGGAACTGTTTGATAATTAGTTAGCCTGAATCGCATCGTCGCTGGCTCCATCACCTGATGGGTCGGCCTAAAAAAAGTGGTTGCAAGATGTTTATTAAATCATGAAAAATATTAGAAAAGAGAAAATCATCTATAAAAACTAGTTTTCAGTGGTCCACATTTAAAATCCCTCTTAGAATAAAACTATTATCAACACACTGACTAGTATTCACAACTGATAAAATTGTCGAATCAGCTTCATGAACATTTGAACGGCACAATAAAACTCTGACTAGTACTCAAAACTTATTCTTTTGATTCAGATACCTAAGCTTCGACGTTCTCCTCATCGTTATAGCTTTCGATTCTTGGAGAGTTAGAACATGCTGTCCCTTTGCACGTCTTACATGCTGCAGGGCAAAGCTAAGTCGTTTTTAAAGCAGCTATATCTCGTTGAGATACATTTCAGTTAACAAAAGCACTTCACGATTTTCAGAAGCAGACGAGGGGCTGGTGGGACGTCAGTTGTTCAAGGGATACAAGAAGTAATCATTATTTTTCAAACCAATCCCTCGGCTTTAAGTTCAGAATTAGGATCTCCACTCCATACCTAAACTTGGTGGAAAACCCTAAACTGTGGAATTTAGCCGCATCAGAAGTTGGTTTTAACTGTTCTGGGTGGACGAAAGTGCTAGCAGTAGTCACCTTCTTTTTAAGAACTTGCCAGCGGAGTTCATTCAGATTCCCCCGTTTTGATGATCCATATATCATGAGCAGAGTGTCTTCTCTAGCAACCCCTTTATTCCTGCTTCGAAATATACTTCAGCATGAAAACTGCAGCTGATGTACGAAAATCGGCATCTGCCATTAATTTCTTCAGAGAAAGGCCTTTTCCCAGACTGTGGATCGGTGAAGGAGAGTCACAGCCTAAGATAGCGTGAGTAGTGTGCTAGTACGCAACGCTACGGGTAAAAGGCCTGGAGCATGAATATACAGTGCATTTTTCATAGTATATGACTTACCTCGGACAGGTATCTAGCACTACAGTAGGGACATGACTTACCAGAGAGGTTCTGTGTCAACACCCATTTTCTGGACCAATCAGAGACATCGAATACGGAGGGTACTTAATATACAGTGCAGATTCAACGGTACATGACTTACCACGGTCATGCATCAATTACCGTGCCGGGACAAAACTTGTCAGACAGGTTTCTACGGGTCAATAACCATAACTAAAGACCATGGTATAACGCGCTAAAAGGTTTAATGGTCTTTCTGTAAAAATACCAGTTTCGGGCAGAGGGTAAATAATCGTGGTTTTTCGTATAAATAATGTTTTTACTAAAGATACAGCCAAGCCGAACATGTTTCTGAATCAAAACTTGTCAAACACAAACACTCTAATAACCTTTAGCCTGGAGGTATCTTGCATCTCATCCAGAATTGATTGCATTGTTAGCAAGATCTAATAATGATAAAAGTTGTATCATTTGCGTAAACTAACTCAATTTGCGAAAAAGGTATTCCATTGGCATAAACTCTGCTCTGAATGATCTTAATTGGTGATTGAATAATAAGAGTGAAACAGAAATAGAGATATATCTTAATGGATTGCATGAAAGTGCTAAAAGGGTTAAACTGCTTACCAGTTAAGGCAAGTCTGAGGGTGGGGGATGGTAACTCTTACGAAACTTAACATGAACTTGGAATAACATCAATGGTATCAATCTATGGAAACAATTACTGCTGACAAGGTGATCATGGGACTTGGCTTAGCTTTAATTGGCTGTGTTCTGTATAATACATAACTACCATTTAAGCAGTGTTGCCAATATAAAATATGCTTTAATATTGGGATATACTAAAAAGTTGAAAGTAATAGAGTCGAAGGCGAAAAGATGACCTTGTGAGTTGACCTAGCTTTACTTCTTGGCTGTGTTCTGTGTAATACACAAGTACCATTTGAGTAGCGTTATCAATATAAAAGTGGCCTTAGTATTGGAGTATGCTAAAAAGTTGAGACTAATAGAGATGAATATGCTAAGAAAAGAATTTTAATAAAGAAATTCAGAACAATCCTTAGAAATCCTTAAAAATCAACTAGTGAGATGATTATGGGTTTGAACCATCAAGGACCGCAACCATTAATGACCCTAACCACCAAGGATCTTAACCTTCATGGATCCTCTATCCCCAACCTCCAAGGGGTCCCTCCCTCCAACTTCCCCCCCCCTTTTTTCAATTTTTTTGGAAGTTTTTTTTTAACTTTTTTTAATTGTTTTTTAACATGTATTTTTTTCAACTTTTTTTGTATGTCTTAAAATGACATAAAACATACTTAAAACATAGACAATTTACAGTTAATATTTTCCGAATTCAAAATGAGAATGATATAGAAATTTTAGTCGTGACTTTTACTATTAGAAAAATAATGATTGTAGTCGCACTTTTTTTATAGAGTGATTTTTTTGACTTGGAAATTATTCAACTTTTTTTTTACATGTCTTAAATGACACGAAATGTGCTTTCGACTGTACCAATCGTACTCTATGCTTGCTGATAGACATGACACAGCTTCCCCACTGGTCCTCTATGGCAGGTTTATCGACACTACCTAGTTTATTGCATATATTAAATCAGTAATTTTTATACCACATGTACTTGCTTCATAGTTCAAATACTTCTCCTTGTCAGCATTCAATGCTACAATAACACTATCATGTGAACACACTTTCTTAAAATGATTCATCTTCACTTTTTTAAAGATATGACTATATTGTTTATCCTTCCACTGGGTGTTAGTAACGTTTGCTGGCCCTTTGTTTTTCATCGATTCAACTCTAATTCCTTAGTGATATTTTCTACCAATGCTCTTTTATTTTTCCTTGAATTTCACTGTCTATTACCACATTATTTTTACACAGGTAACAGTTCGAGTATGTAGACAAGATATGGTTTATAATATTAGTAGAAGAGTAGGCCTGTCTTCTTTTCACCTTCCGTTGAATGCTAATGCCCGAAAAGCTGACGATAGGATGTATCAGTAGGTATTGTGTTACCAGCAACAGTTGCAAGGAGTTATCCTCTATCATCAACGACTATTTTTATGTTTGGCATTCTCTTTGAGTTCAATCATCTCCGGAGATCACAATCTCGCATATCCACCAACATAAGAGTTGAATTTTTTTGGTACTCCAAAGGAATTTAAATTCCTTACTGTCAGGACAATGCACGCACACGTTTTCAGAGAGTGCTACCGCTTGTACTTGTTTCATAGTTCAAATACTTCTCCTTGTCAGTATTCAATGCTACAATAGCACTATAATGTGAACACACTTTCTTAAAATGCTTCATCTTCATTTTTTTAAAGATATGACTTATGTGTTTATCCTTCCAATTGGTAAAAAAATTACTGATTTAATACATGCAATAAAACTATGTAGTGTCGATAAACCTGCCAATAGAGTACCAGTTGGAAAGCCGTGTCGTGTCTATGACCAAGCATAGAGTACGATTGGTAGAGCCGCAAGCATGTTTCATGTCATTTTCAGATGCGTAAAAAAAGTTGAATAATTTCTAAGTCCAAAAAAAAAGTGCTACCACAATCATTATTTTTCTACTAGTAAAAGTCACGACTAACATTTCTATATCATTCTCAATTGTAATTTGGAAAATATTAAATTTGAATTTTTTATGTTTTAAGTATGTTTATTTCATTTTAAGACATGTAAAAAAAGTTGAAAAATTCTATGTTAAAAAAAGTTCAAAAAAAACTTAAACAAAATATAAAAATGGGAGGGGGCCAAAAAGTTCGAGGAAGGGTGCCCCTTGGAGGTTGGGGATAGGCGACCCTTGGAGGTTGATGTCTTTAATGGTTAGGGTCATTGATGGTTGCGGTTCTTGATGGTTCAAACCCATAATCATCTCACTAGTTGATTTCTAAGGATTTTTAAGGATTGTTCTGAATTTCTTTATTAAAATTCTTTTCTTAGCATCTACATCTCTATTAGTCTCAACTTTTCAGCATACTCCAATGCTAATGCAACTTTATATTGATAACACTACTCAAATGGTACTTGTGTATTATACAGAACACAGCCAAGAAGTAAAGCTGGGTCTACCCACAAGGTCATATTGGCGCCCACGAATGTATTACTTTCAACTTTTTAGCATATCCCAATGCTAAAGCATATTTTATATTGGCAACCTGCTCAAATGGTATTTATGTATTATACAGAACACAGCCAAGAAGTAAAGCTAAGTCAAGTATTATGATCACCTTGTCAGCAGTAATTTTTTCCATAGATTGATACCATTGATGTTATTCCAAATTTATGTTTAAGTTGCGTAAGAGTTACCCCCCCCCCCCTCGGACTTACCTTAACTGGTAAGCAGTTTAACCCTTTTAGCACTTTCATACAATCCAATTAAGATAAACCTCGAGCTCTTTCACCCTTATTATTCAATCACCAAATAAGATCATTCAGAGCAGAGTTATGCCAATGAAATACCTTTTTCGAAAATTGAGTTAGTTTACGCAAATGATACAACCTTTTATCATTATTAGATACCGCTAATAATGCAATCAATTCTGGACGAGATGCAAGATACCTTCGGGCTAGAGGTTATTAAAATGTTTGACAAGTTTTGACTCAGAAACATGTTCGGCTTGGGTGTATCTTTACTAAAAACATTATTTATACGAAAAAAACACGATTATTTACCCTCCGGCCGAAACTACTATTTTTACAGAAAGACCATTAAACCTGTGAGCACGTTATACCATGGCCTTTAGTTATGGGTATTGACCCATAGAAACCTGTCTGACAATTCTTGTCCCCGGCGTGGTAATTGATGCATGGCCGTAGTAAGTCATGTGCCATTGAAACTGCACTGTATATTAAGTACCCTCCGTATTCGATCTCTCTGATTGGTCCAGAAAATGGGTGTTGACATAGAAACCTGTCTGGTAAGTCATGTCCCTTCTATACTAGATACCTGTCCGTGGTAAGTCATGTACCGTTGATAATGCTCTGTATATTCATGCTCCAGGCCTTGTACCCGTTGCGTTGCGTACTAGCACACTACTAGCGTGAGAAAAAAGAATCAGATGGTATGTCTCTTGGCCCAGCTTTCCTTTCAATTTGTGAATAACCCATATTTGGGGAGCTTTGTTCGACTTTGGCTCAGGTGCAAGGAATAATTTCCTGCTAGATAGGTCACCATGATAAAATAATACAACCGAAATATCAGTATCATCTCCAATGACGGCAGTGTCATAACACCGGCAAGAATCAACAGCGGCTTGCACAATTGGAAGGTACGCATCACCTGGTGCCTGGACTAAGAAGAAGCTCTTTTATCGGAGATAAAAAGTCAATGCACATATAAACATGGCCTTGTTTTTCATGTAGGACAAGAACTCATCTTTTTTTAACCTTCAGCTGCATAGATCTGAAGAGTGAAGAAGATCTCAGGGCTAATTATACGACTTTTCTTCGACTGGGCCATGTCCTTTATGGTAGCTCTGCCATCGTAGCCATCGAACACAACAGTGGCAGATGGATACTTTTGGGTCACATAAGAAGCATAATGGTCAAGGATTTTGGAGAATCGTTTGTTTTTGACCCACGGAATTCTGTGCAAAAGAGCTCCACCGTCGATGATATATCGAATGCTTTTGGGAAGAGGAGTAGGGTGCTCCTCAAGATTGCAAGCCTGTACTATAGCCTTGGCTAACCCTAGTTTTGTTCGGAGACCGGAACATTCAAGAACCGTCAAAAAGTGATGCCGGTTAGGAAAAACAGTTCACGTTGAAAGTACTCAGGTTCCGTGAGATTGATTCTCTTTGCTAGCGTGATGGACCAACGCCCCCCACCAAATAAAAATGCTGGAGATTCACCCCCAGCCTTTACCTTTTTGCCATCTCCGTTTACGGTAAAACTGGTTGCATCCAGCATGACAAGCTGAGAAGAAGTTCATTTGGCCATCCTCAGAACACACAGGGGTATACCTTGTACCTACACATTCACAGTGTGAATTACACTCTGTTGTCGTATTGATTCTGAAAAAAAAATAGTATTCTTACATTAAATGATTTTTAAAGAATCTATCTAACAATATATTAGATTCTAGAGAACTATTAAAATAGTTACAGTAAGTCAATTATATAACTTTTGTGTCTGAAGATATATAGTTGTTATAACATGTAATAACAAGTAAGCAATAACATTCTTATATTATATTGATTATAAAAAAATTATTCAAACAATATATTAGATTCTAAAACCAAACTGGCATACTATAAAAAAAACTATGCAAAATTATGGCAAAATGAAAGATTTAAAACCAGACTGGCCAACTATAAAATAAAAATAGAATTTTAAATTCTAAAACCAAAATTGGAGCAGCAAAAATTACCGTGAAACCCAGTACACATATTCAATACAGGTTGTCAACGTTAAGGTTTGGATTTGGCAGGAATAAAAAATTTGTATATTTCTTTGTGTGTTTTTTTTATATTTTTGAAATAAATTTTTGTTGTTCAGTTTTATTTCGTCTTATAATCTTTTTTTTTCTTCAGTTTCATTTCAAATTTTTCTATGTTTTTTCTTTTTTCCTCGCACTGAAGGGCTGAGTTGAATTGAGTTGAGTTAAATTGGGTCGAGTTTAATAGGGTTAAGTTAGTCAAGAGTTGAGCTGTATACAACAACAATATACAACAAAAACAACTTTATTAAATATAAATACATGCCGGCTTGACGACCGGTTATAAACAAAGCACAAATATGCTTGGAAAAAAGCAACCAGTAAACAATTACTAAATTTTACAGCTAACCAAATCACCACTAAAATAAATTCAAATAAAGAACAAGAAAAAAATAGTTTAATAATAATTACAGAATTATAAATTTAAAAAATATTTCAAATTGCACGTGAAATTGCTAGCCCAAATCATACATCCATAATCTGTATGCGGCGCAATCAAAGAGTAATATAAGCAAACTAAAATATGAAAAGGTAAAAAATGTTGAAAATGTCTTAAAATCCCAAGGCCACGCAATGCCTTACACGCAACCACATCAGCGTGTCTTCTACAGCTAAGATTCTGATCGAGAATGAATCCTAGGCACCGCTCTTCCTCAACCTGCTTTAATAAAGAACCATCTATTGCTATTTAATTGGGAAGATTTGGGGGTACACCATTTCGATTAAACAGAATATAATTACTCTTTGCCACATTAATGCTAAGTAAGCTAGTGCTTACAAACTCACTCAACCCTTGCAGAGCTCTGTTTGCTTTCTGGACCAATTCTTCAAGAGTCTTCGTAGCCACAACAAGTGCTGTATCGTCGGCAAAAGATGTCATAAACACACCAGGAATATGGAAACGCATACTGTCGACATACACCAAATACAGAAGGGGTCCTAAGACGGAACCCTGAGAAACTCCACATGAAACAGGAAAAAACTTAGAAAACTTCTCTCCTAGATTTACCCTCACTGACCTACCTTTTAAATAAAAACTAAACCAATCCAAGGATCTCCCTTTTACACCCAATTTTCTTAATCTATCCAATAAAATACTGAAATCAGCGGTATCAAACGTTTTTTTTAAAATCTATAAAAACTAATACAGCACACCCTTTTCTAAAGCTAAATTAACATTTTCTAAAAGATGCTCTACAGCATGCGAAGTCGAATGACCCTTTCGGAATCCGAACTGGCCATCATACAATGCATGCAGGCTCGTGAGGTGATCATAAAGTCTTCCTTGGATAACTTTTTCATAGACTTTCGAAAACACTGGCAAAATAGAAATAGGCCTCCCGTTTGATATACCTATTTGAGTGCCCCCTTTGTGGAGATGGAGAACCTTTGCTGTTTTCAATATTTTAGGGAAAACTTCCCTCTCCACTGATAAATTTATTAGGTGCACTAGCACAGGAAGAATGTACACCAGAATTGATCGAATAGTCTTCAGATTAACACCGTCAAACCCAGCACTGTTTGATCCAATCGAGCTGATAATCTTTGTTAATTCACCTGAATCACAGGGACACAATTCTATTTCCATTCCCACCCCCCTCTCACCAGCAAACGACTTACCGTTCACAAGAGTTTGGGAATTTCTAGTTTTCGTCTGTACCTTCATTCCAAATCTTTGTTCCAAATCGTTCCAAATATTCCGAATCTGTTTAAAATGAGCATTATCTTCCCCCTTTGAAGATGTCACATAATCTCGAGACGCACTGTACCGCTGTTCAAATAAGTCAACTTGCTTTTTATATCAGCCCATGGTTTTCTCGACCTATTTGGTCTCTGTCTGAGTGTCTCCGGCGTACGAGTTTTATCATATGCAGTAGTTATGATGTTACTAAATTGCGCAGAAGCTTCTTAAGGGTCTTCCTGGTTCAATACGAATTCAAAATATGTTGCACTTATTTCTTCTTTAAACATCCGAACTTTTTCAGGCTTAATCTCTCGTATAATTTTATTTTGATTTTTCTGGCGTGACACTTGTAAATCTAAACTAAATACCACTGGGAAATGATTAGATGTTGAATTCACTAAAATATTAGAAAATACCTTTCGGATATACTTTGAAGAGACAAACACATTGTCAATCAGGGTAGCAGAGTGATCCTTGATCCTAGTAGGTATTGTTGCTGTGGGAAAATGATCATTAGAAACCATAAAATTCAAAAAATCAAATTTAAAACCACCTGTAGATAAAAGATCAAAATTTAAATCACCCATGCATAAAAAATCTTGATGTGACCTCTGAACAATCATTAGAACACTGTGGAAGCCTTCTGTGAAATCCTCATACGACGCACTTGGAGGTTTATAAACTACTGACAGAATAATTTTCCTCGCGCCAAGCCTCATACCAATCTCAATTTCAATAGAAAATGTTTCTATCTTACCATCTCTCCACACATCGAGCTCCTCCACTGGCTTTCATTTAAGTAAATCACTTACTATCAAACCGTTCATTGAAGCACTACTCCTCGCGGTAAGCTAATAACCCGGAAATCTAAAAGACGAGAGAGGACTAACCTGACTCAAAAAGGTTTCATAAAAGGGCCATAACATGGAGATTCCGACAGTTCGAAAGGAAATCAAATATCTCATCATACGAAGAAGTAAGGTGGCAGATATAAGAACACGCATTTAAACCAGCATTTTGCATAGTTCCAAGATACAATGAATCACAATATTTACTAAACTGCAAAGGTCTATAACTCACAGTATATTCATTCGCCAAATTCTAAAGGAAATAACTATCAATATCAAACGGGAAACTTTACAACCGGCTCAACCTCGATGTGGTAGCAATTGGTACATCACACATATTTATATCTAATAAACGCTTTTATAGGTCTCACTGTAAAAAAAAAGTGCAGCTGAGCTCAAGGATCAGATAAATAAGTATAAGAATAATAAATGAAAAGAGAACAAAACAATAATAGATAATAAACCAAAAACAACAAAATAAGCACAAGCAACTAAAAGCAATCAGCCAGTGACCGAATCCTGCAAGCAAATGGTCTCTGTGTGGGGTTTTGTTAGAAATAGCCCACAATCAGACCAGACACTTCGCACCCTAAAACCATCCCTCGCCGTATTCAGAATGTCATGACGGATTTACGCTAGGGCCTCAGACACGAAAATGCTCGACTTGGCCAGTTTAGTTTTGCTGTTGAAAACTTTCTTTGCAATTACGCTGTTTCTTAATTTCACAATCACCGGTGTAATATCTCTTTGGCCTTGTGTGGTGGAATTATTTAAACCAGAGTTCCCCAATCTTTTTTTCTCATAGACCACTTTACAAATTTTACTGGTTCCGGTGGACCCCCTTCAGCTATATTTCTACCGTATTTTCAAAACTCGACAAAAATGTGAAGATCAGATCTATCTACGGAAATTTGATTTTTGGCTCCAACCACGAATTAACAGTTTTCGAGAAAAAAAAAGAGAAAACTGATTGGTGGATTAATAAACTGATTATGCAGTGAGTGGTTGACAAAATTTAAGATTAACCAATCAAAAAATTGTGTCTCTTCAACTTAATTTTTTGGGCATCTACTCACAGCCTAAGCAACCAATAAATTCTCACTTATTTTTTTTTAGAAATAATCGGAATGAAAAAATAATAAGAAATACACTGTCTTGTGTTGTATTTATTCAAATATGTAATTATTACACTTTTAATTAATAATGTAAAGTAAGTTTTACATTTCCACAATAACCATCACAAAATCGCCATATTTTAGTGGGAAGGATGTGATTGATGAATTGACAGCAAATTATCAATATTAGGGTTCAATTTGGTGAGGAATAACCGCAGATCTTAGGTTATTAAATACCAGAGCTCATTGCATCAATCACGTCTTTGTACTGTGTTTGTTACTCAAAGGATATCTTTTGAGTAGGTCGAATGGAGATTTGCGCAGAACAGTTTTCAAAACCTCTTCAACAGCGGGTAAAATTAACTGTTATTTAATGGTGTGCGGTTTTCCAGATTTTGCTATGAGTAATGAGATATTGTAAGATGTTCGCAAGCCATCATCGTTTCTTTCAGACGTTGAAGCAAATATACTGTGCCTAGTGGATCTCTTTTCACATTTTTCCTTCAATTTTTGAAAATATTCCAAATCTTCATCTATTTTATCAGGATGACACCTTCTTAACTGATTTTCGAGCTTCGATGGTTTCATAGATCATTGCTCAAAAGTTTGATGCATAAAATGCTACGAGCAACTGCCTGTCTGCTTTTGATGGTAGAAAACCAAATTTTAAATAATCAACACTGTATTGTCGACATTTCTTCTTGGATTCAGCCATGTTTCGTATTAATTACCTACCTATACATTAAAAAATGTTGTTTTAGTAAATGTACAGTGGTCTTACTTGACAGGATATGGCTATTTGAACAGAAAAGGAGCAATGAAATTAATAGTTTAATTATTGCAATGAAATAAACAAAGAACCGTCAGCAAACTCAGTCTTTATCTTAAAAGCAATTAATCGCTAAGATCAATAATAGAGTTTAATGAAAACGACTGAGACAATTTCATTTTTTTATTTTCCTACGTGTAAAATAAATTGTTAAATAATAAATTAAAAGTATGAAGTTATAGCATGTGATTACTTACTTGGCAGGTGATTACTTACTGTGATTACAGGCAGGTGATTACTTATTTTTTCCGACACTGACAAACACAAACATCAATTCACATTGCTTATCTTTTCAAAAATTCGGAAAAAAAAATCAAACACATTTATCCTTAGCATTTGTATTTATTTGTATTTAGCATTGTATTTAGCATTTGTATCAAACAGTTCGTGGTAACGAACTGTAAGTAAGGAGCGACCCGGCTCAATGGTAACCAAAACTCTAGAAAACGGGTTTTTGATACCAATAGATATATCAAAAGAATCAGATTTCAATGCTGATTTTAAATATATAACTTTCATCAAGTTTAGTGCTACCTATCAAAAGTTACGCGCCTGAGAAAATTTGGCTGATTTTCCAAAAAAAGGGGGAAAGACCCCTAAAAGTTATAGAACCTTAATGAAAATCACACCATCATATTCAGCGTATCAGCGAACCCTACTGTAGAGTTTTCAAGCTCCTATCTACAAAAATGTGGAATTTTACATTTTTTGCCAGAAGAAAGATCACGGATGCGTGTTTTTTTTTTTTTTTTTTTTTCTCCAGGGGTGATCGTATCGACCCAGTGGTCCTAGAATATCGTGGGAGGGCTCATTGGAACGGAAATTAAAAGTTCTAGTTCCCTTTTTAAGTGACCAAAAAATGGAGGGCAACTAGGCCCCCTCCCACGCTTATTTTTTTCCCAAAGTCACCCGATCAAAATTTTTGAGATAGCCATTTTGTTCAGCATGGTCGAAAAATATGATAAATATGTCTTTTAGGGTGACTTAATCCCCCGAAGTTCCCAGAGGGAGGGCTAAAAGTTATGAACTTTACCCAATGTTAACATATAGTATTGGTTATTGGGAAGTATACAGAAGTTTTCAGGAGGTTTTTTTTCTGGTAGTGGGAGGGAAGGGTGGGTCGGTGGTTATGTTGGAGGATCTATTCATGATGGAAGTTTTCATGGGGAAGGGAAATTGCCATGAAGGGGGCGCCGGACTTGCCAGCATTATTTATTGGTTATTGGGAAGTATACAACCATTTTCAGGAAGGATTTTTTTCTGGGGGGGGGGGGCTAGAGGAGGGGGTTACTCTGGAGAATATTTCCGTGGAGGATGTTTCTTTGGGGTAAGAGACATTTCTATGAAGGGGGCGCCGGATTTCCAAGCATTAGAAATTAAATCGATCATTAGACGATCAGAAATTAAATAAAAAAAAAACAAGTTTTTTTCAACTGAAATGTAAGAAGGAATATTAGAACTTAAAACGAACAGAAATTATAACTAATGTGAGGGGGTTCTCCCCCAAGTCAATACCTCGCTCTTTACGCTACAGTTTTTTTTAGTGCTTTTAAAAGAGCTATCTATTCTAATTAAACGGCCTTTGTGATTCAGGGGTTTGTGAATCAAATTTTTTTTAACTTTTAACGTAAAGAGCGTGGTATTGACTAAGGGGAGAACCCCTTCATATACGTAATAACATATACGTAATAAAAAAACAATAAAAAAAACAAGCGATACGGCTCAATAGTAATCGAAACTTTTAAAAACGGAATTTTGATGTCAATAAATGTATCAAAAGAATGTGTTTATAATGCTGATCCTAAATATATAAATTTTATTAAGTTTAGTATTACTCATCAAAGGCTACAGGCCTGAGAAAATTTACTCGATTTTTTAAAGAGGGGGGAAACATCCCCTACAAGTGAAAGAATTTTAATGAAAATCCCACCGTCAGAATTCAGCGTATCAGAAAACCCTATTACATAGGTTTCAAGCTCATATCTGCAAAAATCTGCAACTTTGTATTTTTTGCCAGAAGAAAAATATACGAATATAGAAGTTAGTTACGTAAGTTAATTTGTAAAGACATCCATTTAGCAAAATAAAAGTAAAATTTTTATGCAAATAAAAAGCTGCATTAACTAAAAACTAAAAAACGATCAGAAATTAAATAAAAAAACAAGTTTTTTAAACTGAAAGTAAGGAGCGACATTAAAACTTAAAACGAACAGAAATTATTCCGTATATGAAAGGGGCTGTCCCCTCCTCAACGCCTCGCTCTTTACGGTAAAGTTTGACTCTGTCTCACAACTTTATTTTTTAAAACAATAAAAAAAACAAAAGAAAAAACTTTAGCGTAAAGAGCGAGGCGTTGAGGAGGGGACAGCCCCTTTCTTATACGGAATAATTTCTGTTCGTTTTAAGTTTTAATGTCGCTCCTTACTTTCAGTTTAAAAAACTTGTTTTTTTTTATTTAATTTGTGAAGAGTCAAACAAGTTCAAGCAAGATTGCAAGCGCATTCACCGCAAGTCGTATTTCGTCCCTTTGTACGTCTAAACAAGCATTGCGGAAGGCGGGGACGGCAGCGGCAGTGCTTTGCACGTCTTGTCATGTTGTAGTGAATATAAAATATGCAAGCTCTTAAAAGTAACAGTTGGTGAGCTTCTTACAATAGTATCTGCCCATGTTAATAGTTGAAGTCAAGCCAACGTTTTTAGTTCTTCACTATCGAAACCGGATAAAACTTTGGGGACCACCTTTTACTAATTTTGAAACCCCATTTTTTGTCACACCGACGTAGACCCCCGTCAAGCTTTCCGTGCACCTCTGGGGGTCCACCTGAACCACTTTGGGAATCACTGATAAATACTCTGAATGTTATTTTGCAAAAAACTGGTGACTCCCATTTTCTGTGTTATGATATTCGTTGTTGTTGCTTTCAAATCTTTATCCGGTAACTGCTTCACACCGTTTAAAATAAGGCTATCTAAAAGCTTTTCTCTTTCAAAATCATCTATTCTCCTTTCCATCTGTGCCACGCGATTTTCCAACCCCTGAATTTCTGCTTTCAAACTCTTGTATCACTGTATTATGCTATGAAACTTTGGTGTAAACTCAAGGGATACAGGCATAGATTTCACTAATTATCGTCTCGCACGATCGCTTTAAGGAATCCACACTTTTTTTGTTGTTTATACCCGCACTTTTCTAAAACTTTCCCAGTCTTTTTTTACCATCATTGATTTTTTGCGTTCTCGCAACCTCTTTCTCGCTAGCAACAATTCTCTCCAATAGCTGAAATGACGAGCTCGCTGGCTCGCTGATTTTGAGCGCAGCGTACGATTTGCTTTGTTTGTAGATTTCTGGAGAGTTTTTAGCTTCTTCAAATGCAAACTATGCTCCTTTTTTCCCGTTTTTTTTGTAACGCTTTGTTTATATTAACTTCATACGATACCAAACTTTTTCAGTAAGTCCTATTTCCTTTTGATCTCTGTTGCAGAAAACAATGAAGTTTTTTTCGGCCTTTGCTATCTTTAAAGATCTGCAGGACTCTGACTGGATGTAACGGGAATCCTTGGAAATGAGCTAGGGCTAAATCAAACTGTTTAAAGGGCATCTTGAAGTTAAAAAAGAGAAAAACAATCACTTGTATTGTAGTGAGCAGCCCCACGGATGGCATTGGCAATCACCTTCGTGGCGGGTGGCCCGATGGACCGTGGAGACCTGCAAACGTTTATTCCGTCGTACTCTTGCATCCAAAGCAACTATTATAATATTATCCAAAGTAAATTGTGCAGAGTGCTATACAGTATTGTACATAATTTCAATAGATGCGCAATGAAATTTATATACAAACAATAATCATCTTTAAAAACTGGTCAAAGAATACGAAGCGTTTGACGTACGAAATACATCATATCTTAGTCGCCAATATCTCTATCAGTCGGTTCTGCAAGGTCATACACTTGTATGGCTTATATCTTGTACTTTTTAGGGGTAGAAATGAACCACTAGAGCCCTGTTAGTACCTCCTTCCCAACATGCGCAAGACTTAGAAGCTTATTCATATTATGCCCTCTCCGGCCTATGCACCCTGTCCTTCCTGTCTGAGTAAACAAATTCTATATCACCTAATTTAATGCTTCATACACTTGGGATATGAATACTATCAGGACAGAAACTGGTTAGTTTATTTTTGATAACACAGATGTACTACAATAATGAATCACCACGAAAAACAATCAGTTTTCATGGTATATTCATACTTAGTACCTCCCCCTTATCTTAGGTCATTCCCTCAAAAAATAGAAGTTGGCTATGGGCCTGCTTGAATTACCTGAATATTTCGGTTGTTTGGCTGTAAATGAAACGATAACATCGCCTGGAATCTTTCAAGAGTACATGTTATATGTACATTCACGCTAAACTTGGAATCATGGAATAAGGTAAAGAGACCCTGCTTGATAAACTTAATACTTACATGCCATTTTCGCCATGAATTCCGTGCATTGGCAGCAAATTACAACCAAAGAAAGCAAACATCGCAAAACCAATTGTGAACAGGAACCCGGTAAGAGTAATATAAACTTGAACTAAGAAAGCTGAAGGCTGCTTTTTCGAAATCACATAACCACCAATAAGTAACCCTACAGCCATAGACAAAAATGCTTACAATTCCTGAAAAAATAAGGTTCGTGTGTATTTTCTTTGTTTGGGGGAGGTAAAGTGAAAACACCAATTCAAGGAGTGGGTGGATAGTGATCCATCCTCTCATTGGATTATCATTAAAAATAATGCAGAAATTCAATCAGTAGAACTTTTTCTCAGATCAGTAGTATCTTTAACTGATTTCGCGGTGAAGTTTGATTGTAAGTGATGTGTACGGGAAATTCTCGTTGCTTGAAACTGTTGATTTCAAGCAGTGAGAGGTTCAAATATTATTCCTAGTAATAGTATCACCTTTGAATTTAGTAAATTTAAAAAATATTTACCAAAATAAGTTTTTCAAAGTAAAGTTAAGAAACATATTAAGACTTGAAACGAACAGAAATAAAAGCATTTTGTGAGTCAAACTTAACATGAACAGAAACTACTATGAATGAATAAATACAACCCAAAAAGAAGTGAAGTTAAGCTTGGTAATATATCAAGCATAAAGACATTTGAAAACTGCTATGGATGAGTGTATTAACCATGAAACGTACAATGAATAATCACAATAACTACTACTACCTACTACTAACAACTCATCGCAGCACCAAGCCGCCTGAGGCCAACACAGCTAAGCACGCTCCTCCTCCACCCCAATCTATTCAAAGCCTCCCTTTTTACACCCGCCCACGAAGTTCCCATTTCCTTTAAATCTTTCTTTATGACGTCCTCCACCCCAGACGGGGACGACCTGCTTTCCGTTTAGCCCTAGATGGTTGGCCGAAAAGAACAATCTTTGGCAATCTGTCATCCTTCATCCGCACAACATGCCCTAACCACCTCAACCTTTCTTTCATTATAGACCTAGAAAGCGGTATTGAACCACATTTTTCGTATAGCCTATTGTTTGAAATACGGTCAGTCAGCCGGGTACCAGAACAATCCTTAAGCAATTTCTCTGGAAAACATCTAGCAAATCTTCATCCGCTTTTCGGAGCGCGTTCATGCTTCAGAGCCATATTTGACCACTGTCATCACTGTAGCTTCTAAGATTTTAATCTTGGTTTGCAGACTTTATCTTCCTATTCTTCCAGACTTTTTTTTAACTGTGAAAAACGACCCTGAGCCTTGGCTATTCTATTTTTAACATCTTCACTGCTCCCACCTTAGTGACTTAGTCTTCCTAACATTAATTTTCAAACCAATACTAGCAACCTGAACTCGCAAAACCTCTAAAACGTCATTCATTTTGCTCACACTTTCATCTAGGATGTTTAAATCATCAGCATAATCCAAGTCTAGGAGACTTTTTCCTCCTCATTTGATTCCGTGGTCTCCCATTGCCTTTCCTGTGCTCCTTAAAACAAAGTCCATCAAAATAATCCATATAAAGGGGGATAGAACACAACCCTGCTTAACTCCTGATTTAATACAAAACCAGCTGCTAACCTCATTTCCTACCTTAACCGCAGCAGTGTTATTCTCGTACATAGCACTAATCACTTTAATGTATTTGTCTGGTATGGTACCATACAAGGATAAAACCTTTACTAAAGCTCCTCTATCAAACAGAATCGAACGCTTGCTCATAATCTATAAAACTGAGGACCAAAGGTGTTTGAAAACTTAGGCACTTCTCAATTATTAACCTAAGAGTGAA
This sequence comes from Artemia sinica, assembly GCA_027921565.1. Classification (NCBI taxonomy): domain Eukaryota; kingdom Metazoa; phylum Arthropoda; class Branchiopoda; order Anostraca; family Artemiidae; genus Artemia; species Artemia sinica. Next base: position 12,826,037 of record CM051264.1, on the reverse strand, counting down.
AATTTGGTCAACACATCCTCTACCTTTTCTAAAACCGCACTGCTCTTCTCTTAAAACTTTGTCTACAGCATCTCTCAGTCTAAAAAGTATCATATTACTAAGCAATTTGCTACCTACAGAGACCAGACTAATGCCTCGATAATTACCACACTCACTTTTATCACCTTTCTTATAATGTGGCTTAATTAAGGTTTTTTCGTAAAATAGTTAGGTACTTCCCCTTTTTCAAAAATCATATTCATAATCTTCAGTAACTTATTTCTAACCTCAGAGCCACCATATTTAAGAAACTCATTTACTACCCTATCAGCACCTGGAGCCTTATTATTCTTTAATCCTTTTAGTACTGTTGCTAATTCCTCCTCACAAAACAAATCTTCCTTCACATCCAAGGTATCACAAACTTTTTCATTTTCCTCTATATTTTTTCCTGCAACTCTATCTCGGTTAAGCAAGTTCTCAAAATGTTCGGCCATCTCGCTTTAGCTTTTTCCTTATCGCTAATTGCCACCCCATTCCTATCTTTAACTGGGACAAGTCCGGATTGACTACTACCTCTCAATTTGTTAACGTGCCAGTACAATATTTTACTATTATGCGTCTAGCTGCATCTTCTAAATCCTCGGCAATTTTATCCATGGCCTCCACTTCACACCTCCTTAGTTCATATTTCAATGCTTTCTCCACTTTCTTTACATTTCTTTTGTTTTCATGCGATCTATCACTCAGATAATTCTTGTACAAGTCCTTTCTCCTTTCTATTAAACATAAAGCTTTTTCACTAATATTCTTAGCTGCAGTTCTAACTTTCTTCACACATGCTTTCAATCACAATAACTTTAGAAATAATGTGCCAAAATTCCTCCAAATCATGGTCGATACTCTCGCAAGGCTTAAGCTAGACTTTCTAAAGGGTATTGTGACTATTATATTCTTTTTCTGTACGTTTTGTGCCCAATGTTTGATATGCAGGATATGTGGGATATACGTAGTCTGTACTTTCATCACTCAAGTATGTAGTGTATTTGCCTTACTGGTACTGGAGCCAAAGGACGATTCAAAAGTTTGGGTCCCGAAATGGACCATTCGAAATAGTGGAAAGATTGTGCAAAACGGCAGACGATATCCAAAATTTTGTTATTTTGTTTAATTGGATAATATGTTGGTCTCAATAATTTATTTAATGACAGGTTATTCATCTATTATTTAATAGCACATTGATACGCAAGAACAAATTATTCTCGACTGCCAAAAGCAGACATTTCTAGCCTAATTACTCGATGTCATATTAAAAGTGGGATTCCAACTTAAAAAAGGGACTGACTTACGGTTGGGTCCTTCTTATACTGTTGTTAAATTTCTGATTTTTATTGCTTATTTTGTTTTTTTTTTTTCATTTTTTTTCTTTCAATTGTTGGAGTGTTGTTTTGCCTGTTAAGTGCTCAATATATGTTTTTTGTGTTTTGTTAATCTGCCTATCATTATTAAATAGTTGGTAATATACTGCTGTATCCATGATAACATATTGGTTACAAACAGATTAAAACACCATCTTTAGCAGGAGCCTAGTAAAGAGCAAACCACGATCAGGAAATCCTGTAGCTGGGCTTAGTTGATAGTAGTGATGCCTCACTGCTTTTAAAGAGACCAATAGCCACTACTCCTTTCTTCCATTAATGGTTTAACGGCACAAGAAGAAGGTTTAAAGGCGCATCCCTGTTTCCGTGACCAGGTGACGCAATTTTGTTTCAGTATTGGCAAGATTCCTGGGTTTCCAGTATTTTTTATATGATTAATCGGAGTATGGTAAGTATAATACACAATTAGCAATAAATAGAGTTACTAGCGAATTTGCAATACCGTTCCAGGTGTTCTTTTAAAAAGAACACAGCTGGTGACACACCTTTTCGTTTTAAATAGGTCCATAGGAAAATGGAGGATTTCAAACCCATGCCCTCTCTTTTCCCATAAAATTCAAGCGCATCCTTAGGAAATTAACATAGAATTTCTGCAACATCCCTATCCCTTTTCCCATAGGATTTCTATGACCTGCCCTGGCAAGATTCCAGTGACATTCCCAGGTGTTCCAATATTATTTTAGTCTTGGCAAGACTCTCACAACATATCCTTGTTTCCAGGTGTTCTATTAAAGGGAACACAGCTGGCAAGATTCCAAAAACACACCCTCGCCTTTTAAAAATGGTCAAGTAGGGGTATTAGCATGGGATTTAAAAGGTCAGATAGGGAGTCAATAAGTGGAGCTACTATCCCCACAAGCCGTCACACCTGTGCAATGTGGCTCCTGTTTCCAAGCGTAATATGCTTGACGCAATGTTGTTTCAGCTGACAAGATTCCCACGACACACCCATTGCACTATAATGATGTCACACAACTTACCCCGTTTTATAAGGTCAGGTGTGTTATATGGATCACCCAATTTTAATTAACTTCGCGTCTGGATCCATGGGGAATCCTCACTTTTAACTTAACGACGGCACACACCTTATGTGAGGTCAGCACACAACTGGGTCTTATGTAAGGACAGCGCACTTCTTACATAATAACAGTGCACACATCACTGTCACATATACTTATTTGACATTTTATTTTTCACCCGACACGTTCAACGCATTTTTTCTTTCTTTTAACTTATTGACGGCGCACACTTTATGTAAGGTCAGCACACACGTTGCGTAATCACGGCCTACTTTTTATAGAACGACAGCGTGCACATCACTGTACATAATACTTCTTTGACATTTATTTTTTCGTCGAAACCTTCAAAGTGTTTTTTTTCTTTCTTTCTTTTTTCTTTCTTTTGTTCATGGTCCTCGCTGTGACTCGAAAGGTCAGTTTCCTTCCAATGGGACAGTGCCTCGAGCATCAGAACCAACAAGCTATTTCAAAATTCTGTATCGAGAACTATATTCTAAAAATAATCTATAACAAGCGAGGAGATTTCAAATTTGCCAAGCATGCTAGAACGACAGGTTTACTGCCAAAATTTGGCACGCAGTCGGAAAAAATTTCTCATTATGTTTTTTTAGCAATAAAGGAGAAAGGGGTGCTTAAATTGCATAAACACCTTGGTCGTGCTAAACAACATATCTAAAGGATTAAGCTTATTGTAAATAAAAGCTTTTTTATTCCAAAAAAATTTACAACAATATTACACCACTGAAACAGTAGTTAAAAAACAAAACAGACCAAAAACAAAACGTGAAAAACACAAAAAATGGAACAACAATTAAAGAAAAAACACGACAAACAAAAAAAAACATGAAAAAAAACCTGTCATAAGATAAAATATAATGATTGACATACGTAAATTAAAGAAAAAAGGAGGAGCGGTCCAAGAAAGTAATTCCAGATAAGGGGGGTGTTATCAGAGGTAAATATTTAAGCACTAAGGAGGGATTTCTGAGAGCCCTTAACGAAAATACAGGGTTTTTAAGACTAGCCTATGGAAACGTAAAACCAAAAAAAACATGAAAAAACTTGACATAGGATAAAATATAAAACACTAACATGCGTAAATTAAAAAAAGATGAGGGGGTCCAAGCAAGCAATTCCAGAGGAAGGGGGTTGATATTAGAGCTAAACTTTTTAGGCTCTTTTGATGTATTTCCGAGAGCCCTTGACGAAAATACAGTGTTTTTTAAGACAAGACTAGGCGAATTGAAAAAACAAAACCTGAAAAAACCTAACATAAGATAAAATTAAACAATAAAATACGTAAATTAAAGAAAGATGGGGGGGGGGTCAAAGAAAGCAATTCCAGAGGAGGGGATTGATATAAAGCTAAATTTTTAGGCTCTATTGAGGAATTTCCGAGAGCCTTTAACGAAATACAGTGTTTTTAAGACAGGACAATGCGAATGGAAAAAAAACTGAAAAGGCTTATAAAAGGATGAAATATAAAGAATAACATGCGTAAATCAAAGAAAGATGGGGATTGGTGGGATCTAGCAAGCTCTCCAATCAGGACCCAATCACCTTATGCAACCAGTGCCCTTGCGAGTAATTCCAACGGGTGGTCCTAACCTCTCTATCGGAGGACCCTAGCGAGCAATTCCAACGGGACCCCTTAGCAAGCAATTTTACTGAGAAAGACGTTTCAAGCATTTCAAGATGTTTTTTAGGACATTTTTATTCAACATGTTTCATGGCGTTCCAAGACGTTTTTTGAGATTTCCTTGCTTTGATATGCTTAAAAAAAAAAAACTAAGGATGTGAGGGTAAACCTTCAAGGGGCCACTAGTGGAAGGAGGGAGGGTGACTTTCAAGACACCGGGTCCGAATAAGCAATCACAACGGGACCCAAGCATCTCATTTTATCAGGGCCCCAACTTAATCTACCAACCTAACCACTGGAGTACCCTAGTATCCAATTAAAACGGAGCCCAAGAATCCAAATCAACTCGGCCCCTAGCGAGCAATCCCAACGCCTCCTAGCCTAATCACCGTAGAACCCTACCACCCGATTCAACCAGGGACCACCCTAGCGAGCATTTTTCCGACAGTGGACCCTAACCTAACCAATGGTGGAGGGCATTTCTCCAGCAAAATTATTCATTTAGACTAGAAATAATAATTCAACCTTAAGGAAAAAAAACCCTTAACGTTTCTTCTGATGAATCCTAAGAATTGAGGGCCAGCGTGGCACAATATACCAGTATGACTAAGAGTGTTTTTGTAGTATTGTTTCGCGGTTTATCTTCTCTTTTCATCTCAACTGATGTTTCAAAGTGTATTTTGGAAGTTTATCCTTTGAAACGTGTGAATCAGAAAGTTTTGATAGTGTTGTGTCGGGGTTTATGTTGTCTGTGTTACTGCTCTTGATGTTTCAAATTGCATTGTTCGTGGTATTTATCCCCAGTGTTATACCGGTAGGCCATAACGCCACTGGCGTGGTAATATACGGGTGTCACCGCTTATTGGAGGGGAAAGCCCCGGCCCCAAATTATAATGTGATGTCGCGTCTACCACACCGGTTCAGCAAATATCGGGTTTGGTACTACCCTATTTACAATATAACCTGTCCCAGGGTATGATAACGCGATCGAGTGGTCAAATAGCCACTTTCTAAAGCCAAGTGTACCCGCCTTGGTTACGGCTAGAAAATCTCTAACTCTCTCCTTGGAGGTAACGAACCTCCCTGTCAATATAATAATGACGGTACCTCGTACCTCTATTACTACCCTGCCTGGGTTACGGAAACTAGTACACAGTTTGTAGAAAATACCTTACTTGTATTCTTCCAAAAGCGTCACAATAATCCCACAAAAATATATCTCCCCGAACGGGGTCTAAACGCAGACTAAATCAAAATAATATTTGTACACAACTGTTCATAGGGGTGGACCTTCACTTGGCCCAGCCAATCATCTCCATCCCCAGTCAAACCCAATTCTACTCTCTTAGCTTTATCTTTCAATGACTCCAAACCAGGAAGTACAAAAGTAGAACTTACTTCAAAGATTACTTATTGCAACACAACTATAGCTTAGTAACGAGACTTTAAAATTGTCATTGAGAATTATACTATAGTCAAATCTAAGCAAATTTAATTAGAACGAAAACAGGTCATTTATCTGAAAGGAAAAGAAACAGGGGTGGAACCCCAAAACCTCCCCCCGTAAGATGAATAACCGCCCACGTGCTACCTTGGTCCACCCTTACAAAAATAAACACATAACTTCCAACTTTACAAAATCCATTTGCCTTCTCTCTTTCACCGGTGTTTGTGCTACTACTTCCACCGCATGGCTCTGGATCGGTCATCATCGACACGTCTCTTCTGTAGGACCACCATGGTCTAAATCGTATAGCATCCGCATTAGGTTTTGAAAGTTAAAGTCCCCAAGATTCGTAGACAATGATTGTGCGCAGCACAATCAAAAAACAAATAAATTTTCTCGCTCTCACGAATTTAAATTTCAGAGGAGCAGAGAATCAGTTTCTGGCACATATGATGATCCCAGCCATCATGAAAAATTGGCTGCACTAGCCTCTTAATTTCCATCTGTGGAAACAACCCCACATCTCAATCAAAAAGTAAATTGCCCCTTGGCATAATTTCAAATAATCTAAGGCCGAAAATGCAAAGGCCTGTGAAAACGATAAGGGTACTGGGAATGAAGTAAAATTTTGAGCGAACCATGAATCGCCCTTTTTTCTGGGTTCCCTCCCCTGGGATAATCAAATGCAGAATATGCGTTGATGCGTTGATGCATCGTATGACTCAGAATGTTTTTATACTATTTTATTGTGGTTTATGTTGTCAGTGTTACCTCTCTTGATATTTTTCAAAGGAAATTTTTAGAAGTTTCTCGTTTGAAAACGTATGACTCACCATGTTTTTATACTGCTGTGTCGTGGTTTATCTTCTCTGTGTTATCTCAATTGACGTTTTCAAATTGCATTTTCGAAGTTTCTCGTTTGAAATATATGACTCAGAATATTTTTATAGTGTTGTGGTCAGGGTTTATCTTCTTTGTGTTACCTCTCTTGATGTTTTTAAATTGCAATTTGGAAGTTTTCACATTTGAAACATATGACTCAAGATATTTTATTGCAGTTTTGTCTCGTACTTTATCTTGTCTGTGTTACATCTCTTGATGTTTTTAAAGTGCATTTTCGGAAGTTTCTCGTTTCAAACGTATGACACACGATGATTTTATGCTGCTGTGTCGGGGGTTGGTCTTGCCAATATTACCTCATTTGATGTTTCAAAGTTCATTTTGTAAGGTTCTCGTTTGAAATGTATGACTCAAGATGTTTTTCTAATGTTGTGTCGGGGTGTGTCTTGTCACTGTTTTGCCTACATTGATGTTTCAAAGTGCATTTTGGAAGTTTCTCGTTTGAAACGTATGACTCAGAAATATATTGATATTATTGCGTCGTGTTTATTTTGTCACTGTTACCTCAGTTGATGTTTTCTAAGCGCATTTTGGAAGTTTCTCGTTTGAAAATATTGACTAGGGATATTTTGTAGTATTATGTTGTGACTTATCTTGTCTGTGTTACTTCTCTTCATGCTTTCAATGTGCATTTTGGAATTTTTTTTCATTTGAAACATATGACTTTGGTTTTTTTTGTAGTGTTGTGTCGTGGTTTATCTTGTCAGTGTTTCTCTGTCACCGTTTCAAAGTGTATCTTGGAAGTTTTCACGTTTGAAACATATGACTCAAAATAGTTTTTTAGTGTTGTGTCACGCTATATCTCGTCTATGTTACCTTAGTTTATGTTTCAAAGTTCATTTAGGAAAGCTTCTCGTTTTGAATCGTATGACTCAAGAAATTTTTGTAGCGTTTTATCGTGGCTTGTCTTGTCACTGTTACCTCACTTGATATTTCAAAGTGCATTTTTTAAGTTTCTCGCTTGCAACATATGACTCAGAATTTTCTTGTAGTGCTGTGTCGTGGATTATCTTGTCAGTGTTACCTCAGTTGATGCTTATAAACTGTATTTTTTTTTTAATTTTCTCGTTTGAAGCGCATGATTTAGGATATTTTTGTAGTGTTGTCTCATGACTTATCTTGTCTGTGTTACCTCTCTTGATGCTTTCAAAGTGCATTGTGGAAATTTTTTGTTTGAAAACATATGACCTGGGTTATTTTTGTAGTGTTGTATCGTGGTTTATCTTGTAAGTGTTACCTCTGTTAATGTTTCAAAGTGCATCTTTGAAGTTTTTTCGTTTCAAAAATATGACTCAGAATGTTTTATTACTGTTGTGTCACGGCTTATCTTGTCAGTGTTACCTCAGTTGATGTTCCAAAGTTAATTTTGGAAGTTTTTTGTTTGAAACGTATGACTAAAGATATTTTTGTAATGTCGTGATTTGTCTTGTCACTGGTACCTCCCTTGATATTTCTAAGTGGATTTTGGTTGTTTTGCGTTTTAAAAATATGACTCAGGATATTTTGTAGTGTTGTTTCATGGTTTATCTTGTCTTTGTTACATGTGTAGATTTTTCAAAGTTCATTTAGAAGTTTACTCGTTGAAACGTGTGACTCAAGATATTTGTATAGTGTTGTGTAATGGTTTATCTTGTCAGTCTTATCTCTATTAATGTTTCAAAGTGCATTTTGGAAGATTTCTCGTTTGAAAACATACGCCTCAGAATGTATTATAGTGTGGTGTCGTGGCTTATCTTGTCAGTGTCACCTCAGATGATGTTTCAAAGGGCAGTTTGGAAGTTTTTCATTTGAAAAAATATGACTCAAGGTATTTTTGTAGTGTCGTTCTTTATCTTGTCAGTGTTACCTCACTTGATGTTTCAAAGTGCATTATGATAGTTTTTTTTCGCGTTAAACATATGGCTCAAGATCTTTTTGTACCGTTGTTTCATGTTTTATGTTGTCTGTGTTACAGCTGTAGATTTTTCAAAGTTCATTTTTGGAAGTTTTCTCGTTGAAAACGTGTGACTCAAGTTATTTTTTATATTGTTGTGTGATGGTTTATCTTGTCAGTGTTACCAGATGTTTCAAAGTACATTTGGATGTTTTTTTTCGTTTCAAACGTGTGACTCAGGATATTTTTATAGCGTTGTGTCATTATTTATCCTGTCAGTGTGACCTCTCTTCATGCTTTCAAAGTGCATTTTGGAAGTTTTTTCGTTTGATACACATTACTCAAGGTATTTTTGTAGTGTTATCTCACGCTATATCTTGTCAGTGTTACCTCTTTTGATGCTTTCAAAGTGCATTTTGGAAGTTTCTCGTTTGAAACATATGACTCCAGATATTTTGTAGTGTTGTAGCTTATCTTACATGTGTTACCTTTGTTGATGTTTTCAAAGTGCATTATGAAAGTTTTTTTTTCGTTTGAAAGGTATGACTCAAAATGTTTTTGCAGTGTTGTGTCGTGCTTTATCTTGTCTGTGTTACATCTGTAGATGTTTCAAAGTTCATCTTGGAAGTTTTTTTTTGTTTTGAAACGTATGACTCAAGATGCTATTGTATGTTGTGTCGTGCTTTATCTTGTTTTTGCTACATCTGTTGATGCTTTCAAAGTGCTTTCTGGAAGTTTTTCGTTTGAAACGTATGACTCAGAATATTTTGATAGTGTTGCGTCGTGATTTATCTTGTCAGTGTTACCTCAGTTGATGTTTTCAAAGTGCATTTTGGGAGTTTCTCGTTTGAAAAGTATGACTAGGGGTATTTTGTTGTGTTTTTTTGTGACTTTTCTTGTCTGTCTTACCTCTCTTCATGCTTTCAATGTGCATTTTGAAAGTTTTTTCATTTGTAACATATGACTTTGGTTATTTTTGTAGTTTTGTGTCGGTTTATCTTGTCAGTGCTGCCTCTGTTAATGTTTCAAAGTGCATCTTGTAGGTTTTCACGTTTGAAACATATGACTCAAGATATTTTTTTAGTGTTGTGTCGCGCTATATATCGTCTATGTTACCTCATTTGAGTTTCAGAGTTCATTTAGGAAACTTTCTCGTTTGAATCGTATGACTCAAGAAATTTTATAGTGTTGTGTCATGGCTTAGCTTGTCATTGTTACCTCACTTGATATTTCAAAGTGCATTTTTGGAGTTTCTCGTTTGAAACATATGACTCAGAATATTCTTGTAGGGCTGTGTCGTGGATTATCTTGTCAGTGTTACATCAGTTGATGCTTTTAAAGTGTGTTTTTTTTTATTTTCTCGTTTGAAACGCATGTCTTAGGACATTTGTGTAGTGTTGTCTCATGATTTAGATAAGATAAGATTTATTGCTGAAAAATGGCTATCACAAGCCCAAAAGGGCCGAATTCACACTTTAGCGTCAAATACAGCGAAAAAAGAACAACAAAAACAAACAATCAAACAACAACAGAAAATTATAAAAGGGTCAATGTCAAATACGCAAAAACGTTAAAAACAAAAACAAAGTACAAAGTAAACTCATAAAATTAGAATGCCAATGTCAAGTCAGCAAAAAATGCCCCCCCACCAACAAAAAAAAACTCGTAAAATTAACAAGGGGATAAAGTAGAATTAAAACAAAAACATAAGTTAGTTGGTGACTAACAAACATAAATATAAAACCCCAAATTTGCAAAATGGGCATTGAAATTAATAACTATGAGGTAAAGAGTGAGTGAGGGGGGGGTGGGGGAGGCAGCGGAGAATTAGTGGTTGAAAATGTTAACTATGTAAGGAATAAAAGTTCTTCTATATCTTTCAGTGCAAACTCTTATTGGGGCGAGAAGGGGGATTTTTGTTGACACAGAACGCGGGAGGCGGGGTTGAAGGGGTGAATATTGACCGGGGAAAAAGGGGAGTTGTTCGAGGGTTATGAAGGGCATTGTTAGCAAAACGCAAGGTAATTTTTGCTCTCCTTTCCTTAAGGGTGACAAGATTAGATCTCCTAAGAAGGGAAATATAAGGTACTTTACCCTCATTGAAGATAATTCTTAGGCACCTTTTTTGTACTACCTCTATTCTGTCCGAAAATTCAATGGAAATGCCAGGATGCCAAACAGGACAGGCGTACTCAAGGGTTGGGCGTACAAATGACAAGAAAATCCTCAAACAGTGCGATTTAGGGCATTTAAATTTTTTAAGGAGTTTAAGGAGGGAAATGCGGCATTTGCACGTTTTAAGATGTCATTAATATGACAATACCATTTTAAGTCGCTTGAGATGGTAACGCCCAGTAATTTCATAGTGGTAACGGACATTTCAGGGGGGATTGGACAGGAGAAAGAAGGAGGAGTCTTAAGAAAATTAATAGTAAGAACAGTTGACTTTAAAGGGTTGACTTTCATATCATCAGTAAGAGCTTCGGCTGATATCGATTCCAAGATGTACATTGGGTTGCTTCTGGAATTTTTGGAACATGTCTCTAAGCCAGTTAGATCATCAACGAATTTCCATCTATCCGGGAAATTAACACCAAGGTTGTTTATCATTGTAAGAAATAAAATTGGACCTATGAGGGTTCCTTGGGGCACACCATTATAAATTGGGAGGGGATCAGAATATACATTCAGGTATTTCATGACTTGCGTTCTGTTAGAGAGGAAAGACGCAATTATTCTAATTAAAATAAGGGTCAACTTGAAAGTCATTAGATAGCTTTTCTAATAGTATATTGTGGTGTATTAAATCAAAAGCTTTTTGCAAGTCAACAGCGATAACATTCAGCCAGGTATTGGGTTTTTCGAGTGTGTTGCATATTGTGTCCATAAGTTGAACAAGATAGTGGGTAGTAGATGTCGAGCGCAGGTTTCCGAATTGTCTTTGGTCAACATTTGGGATTATTTTTACTTTCAACCACTCAGCTAAAAAACTTTCTTATAACTTCGAAAAAAAACTGGAGTAAGAGTAATGGGACGGACACCATCAAAATCTTGATTATTACCTTTCTTTTTTTTTACGGGAGTAATAAAACCTAATTTCCAACAATTTACCAGTAGAGGTAATTTCATTAAAAGTAAGGACAAAGGCTCTGAGAGGTTGTCGGCAAAGGCTTTAATTAGTACAATCGGAATGTCTGATGGACATGTACTACACTTTTTAATGTTCTTAATTTTTGCCTCCACATCCGAGGGCGAAATAACGGGAAAATTGAGAGAGCACAAATCATAAGAAGTGTCAAAAGAAAGGGGAGGGAGGTTCTGAACTATGGAAGAAAGAAACCTGTTCAGATCATTGGCTGTAACTGAAGGGTCTTCTTGGAAATGGAAATCTATATTATTATGTGTTTTCCCACAAATTTTCTTTCTTCTATTATACCATTGTTTTGGCTTTGTAGAAAATAAATCCTGGACTTTGCATTTGTAATATGAAGAAGCAGATTTACGTATTTTGTATACGTGTCATGTCTTTGTTACCTCTCTTGATGCTTTCAAAGTGCATTCTGGAAGTTTTTTTGTTTGAACCATATGACCTGGGTGATTTTTGTAGTTGTTGTGTCGTGGTTTATCTTGTAAGTGTTTCCTCTGTTAATGTTTCAAAGTGCATCTTTGAAGTTTTCTCGATTGAAAAATATGACTCAGAATGTTTTATTACTGTTGTGTCAGGGCTTATCTTATCAGTGTTTATCTCAGATGATGTTCCAAAGTTAATTTTCTAAGTATTTTGTTTGAAACGTATGACTAAAGATATTTTTGTGGTGTCGTGATTTGTCTTGTCATTGTTACCTCCCTTGATGTTTCAAAGTGGATTTTGGTTGTTTCGCGTTTTAAAACATACGACTCAGGATGTTTTTTTTGTAGTGTATTTACATGGTTTTATCCTGTCTGTATTACATCTGTAGATTTTTCAAAGCTCATTTGGAAGTTTTCTCGTTGAAACGTGTGACTCAAGATATTTTTTTATAGTGTTGTGTAATGGTTTATCTTGTCAGTCTTATCTCTGTTAATGTTTCAAAGTGCATCTAGGAAGCTTTCTCGTTTGAAACATATTCCTCAGAATGTTTTAATAGTGTGGTGTCGTGGCTTATCTTGTCGGTGTTACCTCAGTTGATGTTTAATAGAGCAGTTTGGAAGTTTTTTCATTTGAAAAGTATGACTCAAGATATTTTTGTAGTGTCGTGCTTTATATAGTCAGTGTTACCTCACTTGATGTTTCAAAGTGCATTATGATAGTTTTTTTCGCTAGAAACTTATGACTCAAGATCTTTTTGTACCGTTTTTGTTTCATGTTTTATCTTGTCTGTGGTATATCTGTAGATGTTTCAAAGTTCATTTTGAAAGTTTTCTCGTTGAAACGTGTGACTCAAGTTATTTTTATGTTGTTTTGTGATGGTTTATCTTGTCAGTGTTACCAGATGTTTCAAAGTGCATTTGGAAATTTTTTCGTTTGAAACGTGTGACTCAGGATATTTTTATTGTGTTGTGTTATTATTTATCCTGTCAGTGTGACGTCTCTTCATGCTTTCAAAGTGCATTTTGGAAGTTTTTTCGTTTGAAACATGTTACTCAAGATATTTTGTAGTGTTGTCTCATTCTATATGTTGTTAGTATTATCTCTCTTGATGCTTTCAAAGTGCATTTTGGAAGTTTCTCGTTTGAAACATATGACTCCAGATATTTTGTAGTGTTGTAGCTTATCTTGCATGTGTTTACCTTTGTTGTTGTTTTCAAAGTGCATTATGATTTTTTTGTTCGTTTGATAGGTGTGACTCAAGATGTTTTTACAGTGTTGTGTTGTGCTTTATCTTGTTATTGTACCCTCTGTTGATGCTTTCAAAGTGCACTTGGAAGTTTTTTTTTTTTTTCGTTTGAAACGTAGGACTCGGGATGTTTTTTTTTGTAGTGTTGTGTCGTGGTTTATCTTGACAGTGTTACCTCGCTTGATTCTTTCAAAGTGCATTTTGGAAGTTTCTCGTCTGAATCATATGACTCAAGATGTATTTATTGTGTTGTGTTGTGGCTTATCTTGTCAGTGTTATCTCTGTTGATGTTTCAAATTGCATATTGCAAGTTTTCTTGTTTGAAACAAATAACTCAATATATTTTTGTAGCATTGTTTCGTGGTTTATCTTATCAGTGTTACCTTTCTTGATGTTTTAAAGTGCTTTTTGGAAGTTTTTCGTTTGAAAGGTGTGACTCAAGATATTTTTGCAGCGTTGCGTCTTGGTTTATCTTGTCAGTGTAACAAAAGTTTAATTAATACTACCAAATTTTCTCTTGGAAGTAAACAGGTTTTTTTTCTTAATAGTAACAAATTTTGCTAATAGCAGCATGTTTTCCGTCAAACATTACATATTTCTCTTAGAAGTAACAATTTTCTGCTTTTGCTAACAAGTTTTCTGTTAGGATTAGCAAGCTTTTCTTAACACTAACAAATTTTCTCTTCGAAGTTACAGCTTTTTCCTTAATAATAACAAAGTTTTACTTAATACTATCAAATTTCTCTTGGAAGTAACAGGTTTTTCTTAATAGTAAGAAAGTTTTTTCTAGTAACAGCAAGTGTTCTGTCAGAGATAAGATATTTCTCTTAGAAGCAACAATTTTCTGTTTATGCTAACAAGTTTTCTGCTAGAAAAAGCAAGTTTTTCTAACATTAACAAATTTTCTTTTCAACGTAACCACTTTTTCTGTAATACTAACAAACTTTTACTTAATATTATCAAATTTCTCATGGAAGTAAGAGGTTTGTTTCTTCATAGTAACAAATGTTTTCTATTAGCAGCAAATTTTCCGTCACAGATAACAAATTTCTCTTAGAAATAACAATTTCCTGTTTATGCTAAAAAGTCTTCTGTTAGAAGTAGCAAGTTTTTTTTTAACACCAACAAATTTTCTCTTCGAAGTAAATACTTTTTCCTTAATACTAACCTGACTTTTTTTTTAATATCATCAAATTTCTCTTGGATGTAACATTGTTTTTTCTTAATAATAACCAATTCTTTCTAAAAGCAGTAAGTTTTTCCGTCAAAGGTTTTCTGTCAAAAAACAGTAAGTTTCCCGGGGAAAAAGGGGGCGCGAGAGGGGTGTTAGTTGCCCTCAAATCACTTTCGAATATTAAAAAGGGCAGTAGCCCTTTGAATTTCCAATCGAATTAGCCCTTTTTCAAGTTTCTACGAAAAAGGTTTGAATAAAAACCTTATATGCCCCCAGGGCATAACTTATAACCCTTACCCTGAAGACTGTGGGGGTATTTGTGTCCTGCTCAATGGTATAATTTCCTGAATTTTAAACTGCGTGGAACAAAATGGCTATCTAAAAATTTTGATTGAATATGTTTGGGAAAATGGTGGGCGTGGAAGGGGTGTTTATTGCCTTCCAATCACTTTCGACTATTAAAAAGGGCACTAGCCATATAAATTTCCAATCGAATGAGCCCCTTTTTAAGTTTCTACGACAACGCGTTCTATAAAAAACCTTATATGCCCCAAGGCATAACTTACAACCCTTGCCCTGAAGGCTGTGGTGGAGTGTCCTCCTCAAAAAACATAATTTCTATCTAAAAAAACCACATCACAGAACAAAATGGTTGTCTAAAAATTGTTTGGATGTGTTTGGGGAACCCTTACCCTTACCCTGAAGACTGTGAGGGGAGTGTCCTGCTCAAAGGTATAATTTCCTGAACTTTAACTGCGTGAACAAAACGGCTATCTCAAAATTTTGATTGGATGTGTTTGGGGAAATGGTGGGCGTGGAAGAGGTGTTAGTTGCCTTCCAATTAATTTCGACTATTAAAAAGGGCACTAGCCATTTCAATTTCTATTCGAATGAGCCCTTTTTGAAGTTTCTACGACAACGCGTTCCATAAAAAACTTTATATGCCCCCCAGGGCATATCTTACAACCCTTGTCCTGAGGGCTGTGAGGGGGTTGTCATCCTCAAAGACCTAATTTACAGAAGTTAAAACTACGTTGTACAAAATGGCTATCTCAAAATTTTGATTGGATGTGTTTGGAGAAAAGAGGGCGTGAGACGTTAGTTGCCTTCAATCACTTTCGACTATTAAAAAGGGCACTAGCCCTTTGAATTTTCAATCGAATGAGCCTTTTTTGAAGTTTCTATGACAACGCCTTCTATAAAACCTTATATGCCCCCAGGGTATAACCTACAACCCTTGCCCTAAAGGCTGTGAGGGGATGTCCTCCTCCAAAAAAATAATTTCTCAAATTTTTGATCGGATGTGTTTAGGGGAATGATGGGCGTTGGGTCGCCCATCATTCCGAAATCACTTTCGACTATTAAAAAGGGCACTAGCCCTTTGAATTTTCAATCGAATGAGCCTTTTTTGAAGTTCTACGACAACGCCTTCAATAAAAACCTTATATGACCCGAGGGCATAACTTACAACCCTTGCTCTGAAGGCTGTGGGGGAATGTCCCCGCTCAAAAACATAATTTCTATCTGGAAATCAACTACGCTGAACAAAATGGTTATCTCAAAATTTTGATTGGAAGTGTTTCGGGAAATGGTGGGCGTGGAAGGGGTGTTAGTTACTTTCCAATCACTTTTGACTATTAAAAAGGGCACAAGCCATTCTAATTTCCAATTGAATGAACCCTTTTCGAAGTTTCTACGACAACTTCTTCGATACGAAGTGCTCTGCTCTAAAGGAAAAAAATAATAAATGATAAATTGCGCCAACATCGTTCTTATATGCCCTCAGGGCATAAATTAAAACCCTTGCCCCGAGGATTGTGGAGGAGTGTCCTCCTCAAAAAAATATTTCTATCCGGAAATCAACTATGCTGAACAAAATGGCTATCTCAAAATTTTGATTGGATGTGTTTGGGGAAAAGGTGGAAGTGAGGGTGGGGTTAGTTACCCTCAAAGAACTTTCGACTATTAAAAGGGTACTAGCCCTTTGAATTTCAAATCGAATGAGCCCCTTTTCAAGTTTCTACGACAAAGATTTCAATAAAAACCTTATATGTCCCCTGGGCATAACTTATAATCCTTGCCCTGAGGGTTGTGGGAGAGTGTCCTCCTCAAAAATATGTTTTCTATCTCGAAATCAACTGCTCTGATCAAACTGGCTATCTAAAAAAATTTGATTGGATGTGTTTGGAGGAATGATGGGTGTGGGGGGGGGGGGGCTAGTTGCCCTCCAATCACTTTCGACTATTAAAAAGGGCACTAGCCCTATGAATTTCAAATCGAATGCTCTTTTTTTGAAGTTTCTACGACAACACCTTCTTTAAAAATCTTATATGCCCCCAGGGCATAACTTAAACTCTTGCCCTGAGGGATGTGGGGGGAGTGTCCTCCTCAAAAACATATTTTCTATCTGGAAAATCAACTACGCTGAACAAAATGGCTATTTCAAACTTTTTATTGGATGTGTTTGGGGAAATGATGGGCGTGGGGGGGGGGGGGCTAGTTGCCCTCCAATCACTTTCGACTATTAAAAAGGGCACTAGCTCTTTGAATTTCCAATCGAATGAGCATTTTTTAAGTTTTTACGACAACGCCTTCTATAAAAACCTTATATGCCCCCAGGGCACAACTTAAAACCCTTGCCCTGAGGGTTGTGGGGGAGTGTCCTTCTCAAAAAATATTTTCTATCTGGAAATCAACTACCCTGAACAAAATAGCTATCTCAAAATTTTGATTGGATGTGTTTGGGGGAATGATGGGCGTGGGGGGTGCTAGTTGCCCTCCAATCACTTTCGACTATTAGAAAGGGTACTAGCTCTTTGAATTTCCAATCGAATGAGCCTGATTTCAAGTTTCTATGACAATGCCTTCTATAAAAACCTTATATGCCCCCAGGCATAAATTAAAACTCTTGCCCTGAGGGTTTTGGGGGAGTGTCTTTCTCAAAAACATATTTTCTATCTAGAAATCAACTACGCTGAACAAAATGGCTATCTCAAAATTTTGATTGGATGTGTTTTGCGGGAATGACGGGCTTGGGGGGGGGGCTAGTTGCCCTTAAGTCACTTTCGACTATTAAAAAGGGCACTAGCCACTCCAATTTCCTATCGAATGAGCCCATAACTATCTCAAAATTTTGATTGGATGCGTTTGAGGGAATGACGGGCGTGTGGGGGGGGGGGGGTTAGTTGCCCTCCAATAACTTTTGAGCATTAAAAAGGGCACTAGCCACTCCTATTTCCAATCGAAATGAGCTCATTTCGAAGTTTCTACGACAACTCCTTCGATACGAAGGGCCCGGTATGGAGAAAAAACAAAAAAACACATTGTGTCCACATCGTTCTTTACTTAGGCAGTGCTAATGCGCTGCCTATGATTTAAGGGCGTTGTAAAGAAACCTAGTAAAGAGAGGACTCGCTTTACTAGGCTATGCCTTGTGGCTATGCTTGTAGGCCATAATACACATAGCGTACTGCCTTGTGGTAAAGGTTCTTTAACAGTAAATCGAGAGTCAGTCAAAAGGCAATCATATAGCAAATAATAGACAAAATCCATCCCAATAAAATACCCCCTCCCACTACAAAATTCTATGTGATTTCCTAAGGACGTGCTTGAATTCTATGGGAATAAGGATGGCAAGCGTTTTGAAATCCTATGCTATCTTCTTTTGAACCTATTTAAAGCGTGAGTGTGTGTAACCAGGTGTGTTCCTTTAATAGAACACCTGGAACCGTAGTGCACATGGACTAGTAACTCCATTTATTACTACTTGTGTATATACCGACCACACTCTAATTAATAATTTTTGTTTTGATCTGACTCCTTTGTTAGGAACTATGGGTTTTTTATATATTTCTTAACATTGGACGTGATCGTCTCTTACTAGGTTGCTAGCTACCGCTGCAACCCGGATAAAAAAAAAGCTGGAAATCCGGGAATCTTGCCAATACTGAAACAAAATTGCGTCCCCTTGTCACAGAAACAGGGATGCGATATTAAACCTACCTCTTTCGCCGTTAAACCATTAATGGAAGAAAGGAGTAGTAGTGGCTATTGGTCCCTTTAAAAGCAGTAAGGCATCACTACTCTTGATAAATCTACTACTAATACTACTACCACTACTACTACTAACAACTCACCGCAGCACCAAGCAGCCTGAGTCCAACACAGCTATGCACGCTCCTCCTCCACCCCAGTCTATTCAAAGACTCCCTATTTACACCCTCCCAGGAAGTTCCTATTTCCATTGTATCTTTCTTTATGATGTCCTCCCACCCCAGACGAGGATGACCTACTTTCAGATTAGCCCTAGACGGTTGGCAGAAAAGAACAATCTTCGGCAATCTGTGATATTTTATCCGCATAAATTTCCTATGGGATAAATCGATGCTAAAAAAAAACATAATTCCTTCATTTTCACGGTGGGGATCTGCTATCTCCGGTAAAGGGCTTTAGACACTCAGAGAGGGCACACAATTATGGGTTTATTGTTACTCAGTGAGATACTTTCAATTCCGTTTAACTTAGTGTTCCCTCTTCTATTATTCTAAGATCACTGGTTGTTTATTTGTTGGGTTTTTGTTTTCTTTTTTCTAAATTTATGTATGTCTCTGTCTCCAGCACCTAAACTTTAATCTGAAGAATTTTGCATCTTTGGAACCAACATGAAAAGTAAATAATCAAGATAAATATATTGTAATCAAAATTATAGATAATCTATTAGGTTCGATATTTTATAAGCATAAGTTTAGCGCAAAGAATAGGATGTTTGGGATGACAGCCCCCTACATATTGAATGTTCGTTTAAAAAGTTTAACATAGCTCCTTAAAAGCATCATTTGTAAAGTTTTGTTTTGAATTTTTTGGCAGTTTTGAATGTTATATTGAGGACTATTCTAAAGTTGAAAGTTGGGCAAAGTTATCGCATGCCTGACTGTCTTAAAAACATGAACATCTTCACGTTAAAGTTTTATTTTTTGGATAACGATGGTTGAAAAATCGCCCCTGAAAAACTTAGGTTTTTAGGATTTTTTAGAGGAAGTTGTTTTAGAGGACATTGTGTGGTATTCAACAAACAATGTTCTAGAGACTGCTGGGCACATTTTTTAAGGAGGGGAGAGAGGACATTTTACAACATAGCTTCTAGGAAAAACCACCACCCCTTTTGCCTCCGTGCAGGTAAGCTCTAGATAGTGGTATTTTTTTCATACTAGAAATAATTATTGACATAAGAGGTTAGCCATAGTCCCCTTAGCATCGAAATTTCACATTCAGTCCAACGATTTTCTTGCAAAAAAAGGGATTAAAGGGTTAAATTTCCTTCAGAGGTACCAAAGCACCTCAGAATATCAGCTAAAAAATATGGTACTAATAATGTACCTCTTGAGGCATCAGACAAACCTTCTTCCCTTAAAAGGTAAAATGACCCCCTACTCCCTAAAATTTTGCGTTTTCAACTACTTTATAGTGTAAGGCTGTTAATAATAGAGAAAGTAAGTTACTTTTCACAGAGCAGTATTTTGATCCTGTCTGGCAGAAATGTTAGTTATACGGCTGGAAGCGGCAGAAATTCGGTCTTTCTGCGGCATGACCTGGAATTGAGAGGTTATGACACAGTCACTCGTTAATTCTATACCAACTGGTTCTTGCAGAATTTTTGCTCAGAAGCACTTTTACCCTTATCAAGCCAAAAATTTCGGCTCTGCGGCACAAAATGACAGAGATATACAATTGTCGGTGGAACCATCTATATTGTTACTCGAAACTGGCTCTAGGTCTTAGAGTTTATGTTTTAATGAATTTCTTTTAAAATGTCACCTCGGCTCGTTCAATAGGCCGCCTGAAGGAAAAAACTTTAAATTCATGACCAACTTTCTTGGGAAAGCTGTGAAATTTGTCTTTATCTTGCATTTAGGACATTGAAAACTTCGTTGTAGGGTTCTTGGACATGCAAAATTTATTTTTTTTAATTTTTATTACAATTCCATCCTTTTTTGGCCGGTGTTTTCCAGCTTTTTAGAATTTATACAAATTTCCCTATCGTAGTAATTTTTGATAAGTAAGTTTGAACTCGGAAAATTTAAATGTTTAGAATAATAGGCAGCGCGCTAGCGCTGCCTAAGTAAAGAACGATGTGGGCACAATGTGTTGTTGTTTTTTTTTTGTTTTTTTTTCTTCATACCCGGGCACTTCGTATCGAAGGAGTTGTCATAGAAGTTCAAAAAGGGCTCATTAGATTGTAAATGGGAGTGGCTAGTGCCCTTTTTAAGGCAACTAGCCCCCCCCCCCGCCCGAACGATGTGGGCACAATGTGTTGTTTTTTTTTTTGTTTTGTTTTTTTTTTTCTCCATACCCTGGCACTTCGTATTGAAGGAGTTGTCGTAGAAAGTTTGAAAGGGCTCATTCGATTGCAAATTGGAGTGGCTAGTGCCCTTTTTAATAGTCGTAAGTGATTGGAGGGCAACTAGTCCCCCCCCACGCCCATCATTCCCCCAAACATATCCAACCAAAATTTTAAGATAACCATTTTGTTCAGCGTAGTTGATTTCCAGATAGAAAATATCTTTTTGAGGAGGAAACTCCCCACAACCCTCCTAGCAAGGGTTTTAAGCTATGTCCTGGGGGCATATAAGGTTTTAATAGAAGGCGTTGTCGTAGAAACTTCAAAAAAAAGCTCATTCGATTGGAAATTCAAAGGGCTAGTGCCCTTTGTAATAGTCGAAAGTGATTGGAGGTCAACTACCCCCCCCCCCCCCCCCACACCCATCATTCCCCCAAACACATCCAATCAAAATTTTGAGATAACCATTTTGTTCAGCGTAGTTGTTTTCCAGATAGAAAATATGTTTTTGAGGAGGACACTCCCCCACAACCCTCGGGGCAAGGGTTTTAAGTTATGGCCTGGGGGCATATAAGGTTTTTATAGAAGGTGTTGTCATAGAAACTTCAAAAAAGCTCATTTGATAGGAAATTCAATGGGCTAATGCCCTTTTTTAATAGTTGAAAGTGATTGGACGGTAACTAACCCCCCTCTCACGCCCACCTTTTCATAGGCTGCGCGCTAGCGCTGCCTAAGTAAAGAACGATGTGGGCACAATGTGTTGTTTTTTTTGGGTTGTTTTTTCTCCATACCCGGGCACTTCGTATCAAAGGAGCCGTCGTAAAAACTTCGAAAAGGGCTCACTCGATTGGAAATTGGAGTGAATAGTGCCCTTTTTAATCGTCGAAAGTGATTGGAGGGCAACTAGCCCCCCCCCGCCCATCATTCCCCCAAACACATCCA
Source organism: Artemia sinica (assembly GCA_027921565.1). Taxonomy (NCBI): domain Eukaryota; kingdom Metazoa; phylum Arthropoda; class Branchiopoda; order Anostraca; family Artemiidae; genus Artemia; species Artemia sinica. The sequence continues at coordinate 12,804,471 of CM051264.1, read as the reverse complement.
ATCGAAATTTTGAGACAGCCATTTTGTTCAGCGTCGTGGATTTTGAGATAGAAAATATGTTTCTGAGGAGGACACTCCCCCACAACCCTCAGGGAAAGGGTTTTAAGTTATGCCCTGGGGGCATATAAGGTTTTTTATAGAAGGCGTTGTCGTAGAAACTTCAAAAACAGGCTCATTTGATTGGAAATTCAAAGGGCTAGTACCCTTTTTAATAGTCGAAAGTGATTGTTGGGCAGCTAGCCCCCCTCCCACGCCCATCATTCCCCCAAATACATCCAATCAAATTTTCAGATAGCCATTTTGTTCAGCGTAGTATATTTCCAGATAGAAAAAATGTTTTGAGGAGGACACTCCCCCACAAGCCTCAGGGCAAGGGTTTTAAGTTATGCCCAGGGGGCATATAATGTTTTTATAGAAGGCGTTGTCGTAGAAACTTCAAAAAAGCTCATTCGATTGGCAATTCAACGGGCTAGTGCCCTTTTTAATAGTCGAAAGTGATTGGAGGGCAACTAGATAGTTGCCCTCTTTTGAGATAGCCATTTTGTTCAGCGTAGTTGATTTCCGCATAGAAAAATATATTTTTGAGGAGGACACTCCCCCAAAACCCTCAGGGCAAGGATTTAAGATATGCCCTGGGGGCATATAAGGTTTTTATAGAAGGCGTTGTCGTAGAAACTTCAAAACAGGCTCATTCGATTGGAAATTCAAAGGGCTAGTGCCCTTTTAAATAGTTGAAAGTGATTGGAGGGCAACTAGCCCTCCCACGTTCATCATTCACCCAAACACATCCAATCAAAATTTTGAGATAGCCATTTGTTCAGTGTAGTTGATTTCCAGATAGAAAATACGTTTTTGAGGAGGACACTCCCCAACAACCCTCAGGGCAAGGGTTTTAAGTTATATCCTGGGGTATATAAGGTTTTTATAGAAGGCGTTGTCACAGAAACTTCAAAAGGGGCTCATTTGATTGGAAATTCAAAGGGCTAGTGCCCTTTTTAATAGTTGAAAGTGATTGGAGGGCAACTAGCCCCCTCCCCACGTTCATCATTCACCCAAACACATCCAATCAAAATTTTGAGATAGCCATTTGTTTAGTGTGGCTGATTTCCGGATAGGAAATATGTTTTTGAGGAGGACACTCCCCCACAACCCTCAGGGCAAGAGTTTTAAGTTATACCCAGGGGGCATAAAATGCTTTTATAGAAGGCGTTGTCGTAGAAACTTCAGAAAGCTCTCATTCGATTGGAAATTCAACGGGCTAGTGCCCTTTTTAATAGTCGAAAGTGACTTGAGGGCAACTAGCCCCCCCCACGCCCATTATTCCCCCAGACACATCCAATAAAAATTTTGAGATAGCCATTTTGTTCAGCGTAGTTAATTTACCGATAGAAAATATGTTTTTGAGGAGGATACTCCGCCACAGCCCTCAGGGCAAGGGTTTTAAATTATGCCCTTGGGACATATAAGGTTTTTTATAGAATACGTTGTCGTAGAAACTTCAGAAAAGGGCTCATTCGATTTGAATTTCAAAGGGCTAGTGCCCTTTTCAATAGTCGAAAGTGATTAGTAGTAGAAATGACCCTATTGATCCTACGAGAACACCATATTTGGGCATAGAGTCCCTAGGGAGAATACCTGTGATGTCAGTCCCACGCCCACACCAAATATGGGCATGGAATCCCCAGGGAGAATGATTGCGTAATCGAAGTGTGTCAATGACCTCTTTTTCCAAGGTCGATTTATTTGTTGTTGTTGTTTGGCCAAGTGCACGCTCGGGGCGAATGTTAAGATCCAGGAATAGGAAACAGGATCACGTGTTTCTGACAGATGATGTCATGATTGATTGATTTGTCACGAAAGGGGAATTAATTTGTTGTTTCTAAGGGGAATTATTGATTCACGAAAGGGGAATTAATTTATTGTTTCCAAGGAGAATTGTCTCCGGGACGAAGTTTATTAATATCCTTGGAGTTCGACCAGGAGAATTGTTTCCGGGGCGAAGTTTATTAATGTCTTTGGTTTTCATCCAGGAGAATTGTTTCTGGGCAAAGTTTTTTAATGTCTGACAGATGATGTCATGATTGATTGATTTGTCACGAAAGGGGAATTAACTTGTTGTTTCTAAGGGGAATTATTGATTCACGAAAGGGAATTAATTTATTGTTTCCAAGGAGAATTGTCTCCGGGACGAAGTTTATTAATATCTTTGGAGTTCGACCAGGAGAATTGTTTCCGGGGCGAAGTTTATTAATGTCTTTGGTTTTCATCCAGGAGAATTGTTTCTGGGCGAAGTTTTTTAATGTCTGACAGATGATGTCATGATTGATTGATTTGTCACGAAAGGGGAATTAATTTGTTGTTTCTAAGGGGAATTATTGATTCACGAAAGGGGAATTAATTTGTTGTTTCCAAGGAGAATTGTCTCCGGGACGAAGTTTATTAATGTCTTTGGAGTTCTTCCAGGAGAACTGTTTTCCGGGCGAATGTTTTGATCTTAGAGATGAAGAGATTAGCGCGGGAAAGGGTTTCTTAGTAATTTCAAATGTGACAGCGCAGGGATGCCAAAAACAAAAGGAACACGCAGAAATTACGTTTAGGGGTTATTTGGGCGAAACCGTTTTAGACATTTTAGGGAATTATTTCGGCGAAACAGTTAGAGACATTTTAAAAGATAAAAGATGATTTTAGAAGAGGTTTAGAAGAGGATTGAGGGTGAAACTCTGTGGTCGTTATAATACACAAGTTCCATTTGAACAGTGTCGTGAGGTCCCCTACCCCAACCCAAAAGGGCTCCGATCCCCTTACCCCAACCTTGAAGGAAGCCCCCGGTCCCCAAAGGTCCCCGGGCTCCCAAAGGGCCCCCGCCGTCCCAAAGGCCCCTGAGCCCCCATTTTTTAATACTTTTTTAAGGCTTTATTATATCTTTTCAGAACAAGTTATTTTCTTAATGTCCATCCTAAACCATTTTACAAGTTGAAGTACCCATCCTTTTCACCCACAACTTTACTATACTGCTTTTTTAAATGCTCCATATACCAAGCAATACTTTTCAAAGGCATTTCAGAACAAGTTCTTTTCTTAATGTCCTTCATAAACCAATTTTACAAGTTGAAGTAGTTATCTTTTTCACCACAACTTTACTTTACGACTTTTTGCACACCCCAAGATCAAGCAATACTTTTCAAAAGACATTTCAGAACAAGTTCTTTTCATAATGTCCCTCCTAAACCCATTTTACAAGTTAAAGTTCCCATCCTTTTCACCCACAACTTTACTTTACAGCTTTTTGAATGCCTCAACACCAAGCAATACCTTTCAAAAGGCATTTCAGAGCAACTTCTTTTCTTAATGTCCCTCCTAAACCTATTTTACAAATTGAAGTACCCATCCTTTTCACCCACAACTTAGTTATAGGTAAGAGTTTGAAGTTTTTAACTTAGAGACTTAGCTTAGAGTTTTAGTTTGGTTTAGTTTTAGTTAAAAGTTTAGAGTTTTTTTTTAGGTTAGAGTCTTAGCTTAGAGTTTTGTTAGAGTTCTAGTTTAGTTTAGTTTTAGTTAAGAGTTTAGAGTTTTTAGCTTAGAGTGTTAGCTTAGAGTTTTATTTAGAGTTCTAGTTTAGTTTAGTTTAGTTACAGTTAAGAATTTAGAGTTTTTAGCTTAGAGTCATAGATTAGAATTTTACTTAAAGTTGTAGTTTGGTTAAGTTTTAGTTAAGAGTTTCGAGTTTTAGCTTAGAGTCATAGCTTAGAGTTTTTGTTAGAGTTCTCTTTTAGTTTAGTTTTAGTTAAGAGTTTTAGAGTTTTGCCTTAGAGTCTTAGCTTAGAGTTTTAGTTAGAGTTGAAGTTTACTTTAGTTTACAGTTAAGAATTTAGAGTTTTAGCTTAGAGTCATACCTTAGAGTTTTACTTAAAGTTTTAGTTTGGCTAAGTTTTAGTTAAGAGTTTCGAGTTTTAGCTTAGAGTCTTAGCTTAGAGTTTTTTTTTGTTAGAGTTCTAATTTAGTTTAATTTTAGTTAAGAGTTTGATGTTTTACCTTTGAGTTTCAGTTAGAGTTCTAGTTTAGTTTAGTTTTAGTTAAGAAATTGGTGTTTTACCTTAGAGTCTTAGCTTAGAGTTTTAGTTAGAGTTCTAGTTTATTTTAGTTTTAGTTAAGAGTTTAGAGTTTTTTAGCTTAGAGTCTTAGCTTAGAGTTTTTGTTAGAGTTCTAGTTTATTTTAGTTTTAGTTAAGAGTTTAGAGTTTTTAGCTTAGAGTCTTAGCTTAGAGTTTTTGTTGAAGTTCTAGTTTATTTTAGTTTTAGTTAATAGTTTAGAGTTTTAGCTTAGAGTCTTAGCTTAGAGTTTTTGTTAGAGTTCTAGTTTAGTTTAATTTTAGTTAAGAGTTTGATTTTTTACCTTTGAGTTTCAGTTAGAGTTCTAGTTTAGTTTAGTTTTAGTTAAGAGTTTTGGTGTTTTACCTTAGAGTCTTAGCTTAGAGTTTTAGTTAGAGTTCTAGTTTAGTTTAGTTTTAAGTAAGAGTTTAGAATTTTAGCTTAGAGTCTTAGCTTAGAGTTTTTGTTAGAGTTCTAGTTTATTTTAGGTTTAGTTAAAAGTTTACAGTTTTTAGCCTAGAGTCTTAGCTTAGAGTTTTTTGTTGAAGTTCTAGTTTAGTTTAGTTTTAGTTAATAGTTTAGAGTTTTTAGCTTAGAGTCTTAGCTTAGAGTTTTTGTTAGAGTTGAATTTTAGTTTAGTAATAGTTAAGAGTTTAGAGTTTTAGCTTAGAGTTTTTGTTAGAGTTCTAGTTTAGTTTAAATATAGTTAAGAGTGTGGAGTTTTACATTAGAGACTTAGCTTAGAGTTTTAGTTTAGTTTAGTTTTAGTTAAGAGTTTAGAGTTTTTTAGCTTAGAGTCTTAGCTTAGAGTTTTTGTTAGAGTTCTAGTTTAGTTTAGTTTTAGTTAAGAGTTTGGTTTTACCTTAGAGTCTTAGCTTAGAGTTTTAGTTAGAGTTCTAGTTTAGTTTTAGTTAAGAGTTTAGAATTTTAGCTTAGAATCTTAGCTTAGAGTTTTTGTTAGAGTTCTAGTTTATTTTAGTTTTAGTTAAGAGTTTAGAGTTTTTTAGCTTAGAGTCTTAGCTTAGAATTTTTGTTGAAGTTCTAGTTTAGTTTAGTTTTAGTTAATAGTTTAGAGTTTTAGCTTAGAGTCTTAGCTTAGAGTTTTTGATAGAGTTCTAGTTTAGTTTAGTAATAGTTAAGAGTTTAGAGTTTTAGCTTAGAGTCATAGCTTAGAGTTTTTTTTAAAGTTGAAGTTTAGTTTAGTAATAGTTAAGAGTTTAGAGTTTTAGCTTAGAGTCTTAGCTTAGAGTTTTTGTTAAAGTTGAAGTTTAGTTTAGTAATAGTTAAGAGTTTAGAGTTTTAGCTTAGAGTCTTAGCTTAAGTTTTAGTTTAGTTTAGTTTTAGTTAAGAGTTTAGAGTTTTTTAGCTTAGAGTTTTAGCTTAGAGTTTTTGTTAGAGTTCTAGTTTAGTTTAGTTTTAGTTAGAGAGTTTAGAGTTTTTAGCTTAGAGTCTTAGCTTAGAGTTTTAGTTAGAGTTCTAGTTTAGTTTAGTTTTAGTTAAGAGTTTAGAGTTTTACCATAGAGTCTTAGCTTAGAGTTCTAGTTAGAGTTGAAGTTTAGTTTAGTTACAGTTAAGAATTTAGAGTTTTAGCTTAGAGTCATAGCTTAGAGTTTTACTTAAAGTTGTAGTTTAGTTAAGTTTTAGTTAAGAGTTTCGAGTTTTAGCTTAGTGTCTTAGCTTAGAGTTTTAGTTAGAGTTCTAGTTTAGTTTAGTAATAGTTAAGAGTTTAGAGTTTTAGCTTAGAGTTTTTGTTAGAGTTCTAGTTTAGTTTAAATATAGTTAAGAGTGTGGAGTTTTTTCATTAGAGACTTAGCTTAGAGTTTTAGTTTAGTTTAGTTTTAGTTAAGAGTTTAGTTTTTTTAGCTTAGAGTCTTAGCTTAGAGTTTTTGTTAGAGTTCTAGTTTAGTTTAGTTTTAGTTAAGAGTTTGGTGTTTTACCTTAGAGTCTTAGCTTAGAGTTTTAGTTAGAGTTCTAGTTTAGTTTTAGTTAAGAGTTTAGAATTTTAGCTTAGAATCTTAGCTTAGAGTTTTTGTTAGAGTTCTAGTTTATTTTAGTTTTAGTTAAGAGTTTAGAGTTTTTAGCTTAGAGTCTTAGCTTAGAGTTTTTGTTGAAGTTCTAGTTTAGTTTAGTTTTAGTTAATAGTTTAGAGTTTTAGCTTAGAGTCTTAGCTTAGAGTTTTTGTTAGAGTTGAAGTTTAGTTTAGTAATAGTTAAGAGTTTACAGTTTTTAGCTTAGAGTCTTAGCTTAGAGTTTTTTGTTAGAGTTCTAGTTTAGTTTTATATATAGTTAAGAGTTTGGAGTTTTACCTTAGAGACTTAGCTTAGAGTTTTAGTTTAGTTTAGTTTTAGTTAAGAGTTTAGAGTTTTTTAGCTTAGAGTCTTAGCTTAGAGTTTTTGTTAGAGTTCTAGTTTAGTTTAGTTTTAGTTAAGAGTTTGATGTTTTTACCTTAGAGTCATAGCTTAGAGTTTTAGTTAGAGTTCTAGTTTAGTTTTAGTTAAGAGTTTAGAATTTTAGCTTAGAGTCTTAGCTTAGAGTTTTTGTTAGAGTTCTAGTTTAGTTTTAGTAATAGTTAAGAGTTTAGAGTTTTAGCTTAGAGTTTTTGTTAGAGTTCTAGTTTAGTTTAAATATAGTTAAGAGTGTGGAGTTTTACATTAGAGACTTAGCTTAGAGTTTTAGTTTAGTTTAGTTTTAGTTAAGAGTTTAGAGTTTTTTAGCTTAGAGTCTTAGCTTAGAGTTTTTGTTAGAGTTCTAGTTTAGTTTAGTTTTAGTTAAGAGTTTGGTGTTTTTACCTTAGAGTCTTAGCTTAGAGTTTTAGTTAGAGTTCTAGTTTAGTTTTAGTTAAGAGTTTAGAATTTTAGCTTAGAATATTAGCTTAGAGTTTTTGTTAGAGTTCTAGTTTATTTTAGTTTTTAGTTAAGAGTTTAGAGTTTTTAGCTTAGAGTCTTAGCTTAGAGTTTTTGTTTGAAGTTCTAGTTTAGTTTAGTTTTAGTTAATAGTTTAGAGTTTTAGCTTAGAGTCTTAGCTTAGAGTTTTTGTTAGAGTTGAAGTTTAGTTTAGTAATAGTTAAGAGTTTACAGTTTTAGCTTAGAGTCTTAGCTTAGAGTTTTTGTTAGAGTTCTAGTTTAGTTTATATATAGTTAAGAGTTTGGAGTTTTACCTTAGAGACTTAGCTTAGAGTTTTAGTTTAGTTTAGTTTTAGTTAAGAGTTTAGAGTTTTTTAGCTTAGAGTCTTAGCTTAGAGTTTTTGTTAGAGTTCTAGTTTAGTTTAGTTTTAGTTAAGAGTTTGATGTTTTACCTTAGAGTCATAGCTTAGAGTTTTAGTTAGAGTTCTAGTTTAGTTTTAGTTAAGAGTTTAGAATTTTAGCTTAGAGTCTTAGCTTAGAGTTTTTGTTAGAGTTCTAGTTTAGTTTAGTTTTAGTTAAGACTTTAGAGTTTTTAGCTTAGAGTCTTAGCATAGAGTTTTTTGTTAGAGTTCTAGTTTAGTTTAGAAGTAGTTAAGAGTTTAGAGTTTTAGCTTAGAGTCTTAGCTTAGAGTTTTTGATAGAGTTCTAGTTTAGTTTAGTAATAGTTAAGAGTTTAGAGTTTTAGCTTAGAGTCATAGCTTAGAGTTTTTTTTAAAGTTGAAGTTTAGTTTAGTAATAGTTAAGAGTTTAGAGTTTTAGCTTAGAGTCTTAGCTTAGAGTTTTTGTTAAAGTTGAAGTTTAGTTTAGTAATAGTTAAGAGTTTAGAGTTTTAGCTTAGAGTCTTAGCTTAAAGTTTTAGTTTAGTTTAGTTTTTAGTTAAGAGTTTAGAGTTTTTTAGCTTAGAGTTTTAGCTTAGAGTTTTTGTTAGAGTTCTAGTTTAGTTTAGTTTTAGTTAAGAGTTTAGAGTTTTTAGCTTAGAGTCTTAGCTTAGAGTTTTAGTTAGAGTTCTAGTTTAGTTTAGTTTTTAGTTAAGAGTTTAGAGTTTTACCATAGAGTCTTAGCTTAGAGTTCTAGTTAGAGTTGAAGTTTAGTTTAGTTACAGTTAAGAATTTAGAGTTTTAGCTTAGAGTCATAGCTTAGAGTTTTACTTAAAGTTGTAGTTTAGTTAAGTTTTAGTTAAGAGTTTCGAGTTTTAGCTTAGTGTCTTAGCTTAGAGTTTTAGTTAGAGTTCTAGTTTAGTTTAGTTATAGTTAAGAATTTAGAGTTTTAGCTTAGAGTCATAGCTTAGAGTTTCAGTTAAAGTTATAGTTTAGTAAAGTTATAGTTAAGAGTTTAGAGTTTTACCTTAGAGTCATAGCTTAGAGTTTTAGTTAGAGTTCTAGTTCAGTTTAGTTTTAGTTAAGAGTTTCGAGTTTTAGCTTAGTGTCTTAGCTTAGAGTTTTAGTTAGAGTTCTAGTTTAGTTTAGTTTATAGTTAAGAATTTAGAGTTTTAGCTTAGAGTCATAGCTTAGAGTTTCAGTTAAAGTTATAGTTTAGTAAAGTTATAGTTAAGAGTTTAGAGTTTTACCTTAGAGTCATAGCTTAGAGTTTTAGTTAGAGTTCTAGTTCAGTTTAGTTTTAGTTAAGAGTTTAGAGTTTTAGCTTAGAGTCTTAGCTTAGAGTTTCTGTTAGAGTTCTAGTTTAGTTTACTTCTAGTTAAGAGTTTAGAGTTTTAGCTTAGAGTCTCTTAGCTTAGAGTTTTTGTTAGAGTTCTAGTTTAGTTTAGTTATAGTTAAGAGTTTGGTGTTTTACCTTAGAGACTTAGCTTAGAGTTTTAGTTTAGTTTTAGTTTTAGTTAAGAGTTTAGAGTTTTAGCTTAGAGTCTTATCTTAAAGTTTTTGTTAGAGTTCTAGTTTAGTTTACTTTAAGTTAAGAGTTTAGAGTGTTTAGCTTAGAGTCTTAGTTTAGAGTTTTTTGTTGAAGTTCTAGTTTAGTTTAGAGTTTTAGCTTAGACTTAGAGTTTTAATTAGAGTTCTAGTTTAGTTTAGTTTTAGCTAGCTAAGAGTTTGGGGTTTTAGCTTAGAGTCTTAGCTTAGAGTTTTTGTTAGAGTTCTAGTTTAGTTTAGTTTTACTTAAGAGTTTAGAGTTTTAGCTTAGAGTCTTAGCTTAGAGTTTTTGTTAGAGTTCTAGTTTAGTTTAGTTATAGTTAAGAGTTTGGAGTTTTACCTTAGAGACTTAGCTTAGAGTTTTAGTTTAGTTTAGTTTTACTTAAGAGTTTAGAGTTTTAGCTTAGAGTCTCAGCTTAGAGTTTTTGTTAGAGTTCTAGTTTAGTTTAGTTTTAGTTAAGAGTTTAGTGTTTTTAGCTTAGAGTCTAAGTTTAGAGTTTTTGTTGAAGTTCTAGTTTAGTTTAGTTTTAGTTTAGAGTTTTAGCTTAGACTTAGAGTTTTAATTAGAGTTCTAGCTTAGTTTAGTTTTAGTTAAGAGTTTAGAGTTTTTAGCTTAGAGTCTTAGCTTAGTTTTATTTAGAGTTATAGTTTAATTTAGTTTTAGTTAAGAGTTTAGAGTTTTACCATAGAGTCTTAGCTTAGAATTTTAGTTAGAGTTAAAGTTTAGTTTAGTTACAGTTAAGAATTTAGAGTTTTAGCTTAGAGTCATAGCTTAGAGTTTTACTTAAAGTTATAGTTGGTTAAGTTTTAGTTAAGAGTTGAGAGTTTTAGCTGAGTCTTAGCTTAGAGTTTTTGTTAGAGTTCTAGTTTAGTTTAGCTATAGTTAAGAGTTTGGAGTTTTACGTTAGAGTCTTAGCTTAGAGTTTTTGTTAGAGTTCTAGTTTAGTTTAATTTTAGTTAAAGAATTTGATGTTTTACCTTTGAGTTTCAGTTAGAGTTCTAGTTTAGTTTACTTTTAGTTATGAGTTTAGAATTTTAGCTTAGAGTCTTAGCTTAGAGTTATTGTTAGAGTTCTAGTTTATTTTAGTTTTAGTTAAAAGTTTAGAGTTTTTAGCTTAGAGTCTTAGCTTAGAGTTTTTGTTGAAGTTCTAGTTTAGTTTAGTTTTATTTAATAGTTTAGAGTTTTAGCTTAGAGTCTTAGCTTAGAGTTTTTGTGTTAGAGTTGAAGCTTAGTTTAGTAATAGCTAAGAGTTTAGAGTTTTAGCTTAGAGTCTTAGCTTAGAGTTTTTGTTAGAGTTCTAGTTTAGTTTAGATATAGTTAAGCGTTTGGAGTTTTACCTTCGAGACTTAGCTTAGAGTTTTAGTTTAGTTTAGTTTTAGTTAAGAGTTTAGAGTTGTTTAGCTTAGAGTCTTAGCTTAGAGTTTTTGTTAGAGTTCTCGTTTAGTTTAGTTTTAGTTAAGAGTTTGGTGTTTTACCTTAGAGTCATAGCTTAGAGTTTTAGTTAGAGTTCTAGTTTAGTTTAGTTTTTAGTTAAGAGTTTAGAATTCCAGCTTAGAATCTTAGCTTAGAGTTTTTGTTAGAGTTCTAGTTTAGTTTAGTTTTAGTTAAGAGTTTAGAGTTTTTAGCTTAGAGTCTTAGCTTATAGTTTTTGTTGAAGCTCTAGTTTAGTTTAGTTTTAGTTAAGAGTTTATAGTTTTAGCTTAGAGTCTTAGCTTAGAGTTTTTGTTAGAGTTTTAGTTTAGTTTAGTTTTGGTTAAGAGTTTAGAGTTTTAGCTTAGAGTCTTAGCTTAGAGTTATAGTTAGAGTTGAAGTTTAGTTTAGTTATAGTTAAGAATTAGAGTTTTTTTAGCTTAGAGTCGTAGTTTAGAGTTTTTGTTAGAGTTCTAGTTTAGTTTAGTTAAGAGTTTAGAGTTTTATCATAGAGTCATAGCTTAGAGTTTTTGTTGAAGTTGAAGTTTAGTTTAGTCATAGTTAAGAATTTAGAGTTTTTAGCTTAGAGTCTTAGCTTAGAGTTTTACTTAGAGTTCTAGTTTAGTTTGGTTTTAGTTAAGAGTTTAGAGTTTTATCTTAGAGTCTTAGCTTAGAGTTTTGTTGAAGTTCTAGTTTAGTTTAGTTAAGAGTTTAGAGTTCTACCTTAGAGTCTTAGCTTAGAGCTTTACTTAGAGTTGAAGTTTAGTTTAGTTATAGTTAAGGGTTTAGAGTTTTAGCTTGGAGTCTCAGCTTAGAGTTTTAGTTAGAATTCTAGCTTAGTTTAGTTTTAGTTAAGAGTTTAGAGTTTTACCTTAAAGTCTTAGCTTAGAGTTTTATTTAGAGTTCAAGTTTAGTTTAGTTTTAGTTAAGAGTTTGAGTTTTACCTTAAAGTCTTAGATTAGAGTTTTAGTTAGGGTTGAAGTTTCGTTTAGTTTAGTTATAGTTAGGTTAGGTTAGCCTACGTACGCGCGCGTACGTAGGCTAACCTAACCTAACTTGATCTAGCCTAACCTAACCTAACCATACTCGCCAGAAAATCCCCCCATGTCGACTTTGTACCACTTAGATTAGGTTAGCTTATCATGAGCGCTCATGATAAGCTAACCTAATCTAACCTAACTTAAACGTGGAGAAACCTAACCTCTAACCTAACCTAACCTAATCTAACCTATGGTTTTGGTATTTCTATGCAATATTGTGTAATTTTGTGGTTATGCTAGTTTAGACTAAACTTCAACTCTAACTAAATCTCAAAGCTAAGATTCTAGGCTAAACCTCTAAGCTATAACTCTTAACTAAAACTAAACTAAACAATAACTCTAACTAAAACTCTAAGTTAAGACTCTAAGCTAAAAATATAAACTCTTAACTATAACTAAACTAAACGAAACTTCAACCCTAACTAAAACTCTAATCTAAGACTTTAAGGTAAAACTCAAAACTCTTAACTAAAACTAAACTAAACTAGAACTCTAAATAAATCTCTAAGCTAAGACTTTAAGGTAAAACTCTAAACTCTTAACTAAAACTAAACTAAGCTAGAACTCTAACTAAAACTCTAAGCTAAGACTCCAAGCTAAAACTCTAAACCCTTGACTATAACTAAACTAAACTTCAACTCTAAGTAAAGCTGAAAGCTAAGACTCTAAGGTAGAACTCTAAACTCTTAACTAAACTAAACTAGAACTTCAACAAAAACTCTAAGCTAAGAATCTAAGATAAAACTCTAAACTCTTAACTAAAACTAAACTAAACTAGAACTCTAAGTAAAACTCTAAGCTAAGACTCTAAGCTAAAAACTCTAAATTCTTAACTATGACTAAACTAAACTTTAACTTCAACAAAAACTCTAAGCTATGACTCTATGATAAAAGTCTAAACTCTTAACTAAACTAAACTAGAACTCTAACAAAAACTCTAAACTACGACTCTAAGCTAAAAACTCTAAATTCTTAACTATAACTAAACTAAACTTCAACTCTAACTATAACTCTAATCTAAGACTCTAAGCTAAAACTCTGAACTCTTAACTAAAACTAAACTAAACTAAAACTCTAACAAAAACTCTAAGCTAAGACTCTAAGCTAAAACTATAAACTCTTAACTAAAACTAAACTAAACTAGAGCTTCAACAAAAACTATAAGCTAAGACTCTAAGCTAAAAACTCTAAACTCTTAACTAAAACTAAACTAAACTAGAACTCTAACAAAAAATCTAAGCTAAGACTCTAAGCTAAAATTCTAAACTCTTAACGAAAACTAAACTAAACTAGAACTCTAACTAAAACTCTAAGCTATGACTCTAAGGTAAAACATCAAACTCTTAACTAAAACTAAACTAAACTAGAACTCTAACAAAACTCTAAGCTAAGACTCTAAGCTAAAAAACTCTAAACTCCTAACTAAAACTAAACTAAACTAAAACTCTAAGCTAAGTCTCGAAGTTAAAACTCCAAACGCTTAACTATATCTAAACTAAACTAGAACTCTAAAAAACTCTAAGCTAAGACTCTAAGATAAAACTCTAAACTCTTAACTATTACTAAACTAAACTTCAACTCTAACAAAAACTCTAAGCTAAGACTCTAAGCTAAAACTCTAAACTATTAAATAAAACTAAACTAAACTAGAACTTCAACAAAAACTCTAGGCTAAGACTCTAAGCTAAAAACTCTAAACTCTTAACTAAAACTAAAATAAACTAGAACTCTAACAATAACTCTAAGCTAAGACTCTAAGGTAAAACACTAAACTCTTAACTAAAAGTAAACTAAACTAGAACTCTAACTGAAACTCAAAGGTAAAACATCAAATTCTTAACTAAAATTAAACTAAACTAGACTCTAACAAAAACTCTAAGCTAAGACTCAGCTAAAACTCTCAACTCTTAACTAAAACTTAACCAAAATATAACTTTAAGTAAAACTCTAATCTATGATTCTAAGCTAAAACTCTAAATTCTTAACTGTAACTAAACTAAACTTTAACTCTAACTAAAACTCTAAGCTAAGACTCTATGGTAAAACTCTAAACTCTTAACTAAAACTAAATTAAACTAGAACTAAATAAAACTAAGCTAAGACTCTAAGCTAAAAACTCAAAATTCTTAACTAAAACTAAACTAAACTAGAACTCTAATTAAAACTCTAAGTCTAAGCTAAAACTCTAAAACTAAAACTAAACTAAACTAGAATTTCAACAAAAACTCTAAACTTAGACTCTAAGCTAAAAACACTTAACTCTTAACTAAAACTAAACTAAGCTAGAACTCTAACAAAAACTCTAAGCTGAGACTCTAAGCTAAAAGTCTAAACTCTTAAGTAAAACTAAACTAAACTAAAACTCGAAGCTAAGTCTCTAAGGTAAAACTCCAAACTCTTAACTATAACTAAACTAAAATAGAACTCTAACAAAAACTCTAAGCTAAGACTCTAAGCTAAAACTCTAAACTCTTAATTAAAACTAAACTAAACTAGAACTCTAACAAAAACTCTAAGCTAAGACTCTAAGCTAAAACTCTAAACTCTTAACTAAAACTAAACTAAACTAAAACTCTAATTAAAACTCTAGGTCTAAGCTAAAACTCTAAGCTAAGTCTCTAAGGGAAAACTCCAAACTCTTAACTATATCTAAACTAAACTAGAACTCTAACAAAAACTCTAAGCTAAGACTCTAAGCTAAAACTCTAAACTCTTAACTATTACTAAACTAAACTTCAACTCTAACAAAAACTCTAAGCTAAGACTCTAAGCTAAAACTCTAAACTATTAACTAAAACTAAACTAAACTAAAACTTCAACAAAAACTCTAAGCTAAGACTCTAAGCTAAAAACTCTAAACTCTTAACTAAAACTAAAATAAACTAGAACTCTAACAATAACTCTAAGCTAAGACTCTAAGGTAAAACACTAAACTCTTAACTAAAAGTAAACTAAACTAGAACTCTAACTGAAACTCAAAGGTAAAACATCAAATTCTTAACTAAAATTAAACTAAACTAGAACTCTAACAAAAACTCTAAGCTAAGACTCTAAGCTAAAACTCTAAACTCTTAACTATTACTAAACTAAACTTCAACTCTAACAAAAACTCTAAGCTAAGACTCTAAGCTAAAACTCTAAACTATTAACTAAAACTAAACTAAACTAAAACTTCAACAAAAACTCTAAGCTAAGACTCTAAGCTAAAAACTCTAAACTCTTAACTAAAACTAAAATAAACTAGAACTCTAACAAAAAACTCTAAGCTAAGACTCTAAGCTAAAATTCTAAACTCTTAACTAAAACTAAACTAAACTAGAACTCTAAATAAAACTCTAAGCTAAGACTTTAAGGTAAAACTCTAAACTCTTAACTAAAACTAAACTAGGCTAGAACTCTAACTAAAACTCTAAGTTAAGACTCCAAGCTAAAACTCTAAACCCTTAACTAAAACTAAACTAAACTAGAACTCTAACTAAAAACTCTAAGCTATGACTCTAAGGTAAAACATCAAACTCTTAACTAAAACTAAACTAAACTAGAACTCTAATAAAAACTCTAAGCTAAGACTCTAAGCTAAAAAACTCTAAACTCTTAACTAAAACTAAACTAAACTAAAACTCTAAGCTAAGTCTCGAAGGTAAAACTCCAAACGCTTAACTATATCTAAACTAAACTAGAACTCTAACAAAAACTCTAAGCTAAGACTCTAAGCTAAAACTCTAAACTCTTAACTATTACTAAACTAAACTTCAACTCTAACAAAAACTCTAAGCTAAGACTCTAAGCTAAAACTCTAAACTATTAAATAAAACTAAACTAAACTAGAACTTCAACAAAAAACTCTGGGCTAAGACTCTAAGCTGAAAACTCTAAACTCTTAACTAAAACTAAAATAAACTAGAACTCTAACAATAACTCTAAGCTAAGACTCTAAGCTAAAATTCTAAACTCTTAACTAAAACTAAACTAAACTAGAACTCTAACTAAAACTCTAAGCTAAGACTCTAAGGTAAAACACTAAACTCTTAACTAAAAGTAAACTAAACTAGAACTCTAACTGAAACTCAAAGGTAAAACATCAAATTCTTAACTAAAATTAAACTAAACTAGAACTCTAACAAAAACTCTAAGCTAAGACTCTAACGTAAAACTCTAAACTCTTAACTATAGCTAAACTAAACTAGAACTCTAACAAAAACTCTAAGCTAAGACTCAGCTAAAACTCTCAACTCTTAACTAAAACTTAAAAAAACTATAACTTTAAGTAAAACTCTAAGCTATGACTCTAAGCTAAAACTCTAAATTCTAACTGTAACTAAACTAAACTTTAACTCTAACTAAAAATCTAAGCTAAGACTCTATGGTAAAACTCTAAACTCTTAACTAAAACTAAATTAAACTAGCATAAAACTAAGCTAAGACTCTAAGCTAAAAACTCTAAACTCTTGACTAAAACTAAACTAAACTAGAACTCTAATTAAAACTCTAAGTCTAAGCTAAAACTCTAAACTAAAACTAAACTAAACTAGAACTTCAACAAAAACTCTAAACTTAGACTCTAAGCTAAAAACACTTAACTCTTAACTAAAACTAAACTAAGCTAGAACTCTAACAAAAACTCTAAGCTAAAACTCTAAACTCTTAAGTAAAACTAAACTAAACTAAAACTCTAAGCTAAGTCTCTAAGGTAAAACTCCAAACTCTTAACTATAACTAACCTAAACTAGAAACTCTAACAAAAACTCTAAGCTAAGACTCTAAGCTAAAACTCTAAACTCTTAACTAAAACTAAACTAAACTAGAACTCTAACAAAAACTCCCTAAGCTAAGACTCTAACCTAAAACTCTAAACTCTTAACTAAAACTAAACTAAACTAGAACTCTAATTAAAACTCTAAGTCTAAGCTAAAACTCTAAACTAAACTTGAACTTCAACAAAAACTCTAAACTAAGACTCTAAGCTAAAAACTCTAAACTCTCAACTTAAACTAAACTAAACTAGAACTCTAACAAAAACTTTAAGATAAGACTCTAAGCTAAAGCTCTAAACTCTTAACTAAAACTAAACTAAACTAAAACTCTAAGCTAAGTCTCTAAGGTAAAACACCAAACTCTTAACTATAACTAAACTAAACTAGAACTCTAACAAAAACTCTAAGCTAAGACTCTAAGCTAAAAATCTAAACTCTTAACTATTACTGAACTAAACTAGAGCTCTAACACAAACTATAAGCTAAGACTCTAAGCTAAAACTCTAAACTCTTAACTAGAAGTAAACTAAACTAGAACTCTAACAGAAACTCTAAGCTAAGACTCTAAGCTAAAAACTCGAGACTCTTAACTATAAGTAAACTAAACTAGAACTCTAACACAAACTATAAGCTAAGACTCTAAGCTAAAACTCTAAACTCTTAACTAAAACTAAACTGAACTAGAACTCCAACTAAAACTCTAAGCTATGACTCTAAGGTAAAACTCTAAACTCTTAACTATAACTTTACTAAACTATAAATTTAACTAAAACTCTAAGCTATGACTCTAAGCTAAAAACTCTAAATTCTTAACTATAACTAAACTAAACTAGAACTCTAACTAAAACTCTAAGCTAAGACTCTAAGGTAAAACTCAAAACTCTTAACTAAAACTAAACTAAACTAGAACTCTAACAAAAACTCTAAGGTAAGACTCTAATTTAAAACTCGAAACTCTTAACTAAAACTTAACTAAACTACAACTTTAAGTAAAACTCTAAGCTATGACTCTAAGCTAAAACTCTAAATTCTTAATTGTAAACTAAACTAAACTTCAACTCTAACTAGAACTCTAAGCTAAGACTCTATGGTGAAACTCTAAACTCTTAACTAAAACTAAACTAAACTAGAACTCTAACTAAAACTCTAAGCTAAGACTCTAAGCTAAAAACTCTAAACTCTTAACTAAAACTAAACTAAACTAGAACTCTAACAAAACTCTAAGCTAAGACTCTAAGCTAAAAAACTCTAAACTCTTAACTAAAACTAAACTAAACTAAAACTCTAAGCTAAGACTCTAAGCTAAGACTCTAAACTCTTAACTATTACTAAACTAAACTTCAACTTTAACAAAAACTTTAAGCTAAGACTCTAAGCTAAAACTCTAAACTCTTAACTATTACTAAACTAAACTTCAACTTTAACAAAAACTCTAAGCTAAGACTATAAGCTAAAACTCTAAACTCTTAACTATTACTAAACTAAACTAGAACTCTAACAAAAACTCTAAGCTAAGACTCTAAGCTAAAACTCTAATTTCTTAACTATTACTAAACTAAACTAGAACTCTAACAAAAACTCTATGCTAAGACTCTAAGCTAAAAACTCTAAACTCTTAACTAAAACTAAACTAAACTAGAACTCTAACAAAAAAACTCTAAGCTAAGACTCTAAGTTAAAATTCTAAACTCTTAACTAAAACTAAACTAAACTAGAACTCTAACTAAAACTCTAAGCTATGACTCTAAGGTAAAACATCAAACTCTTAACTAAAACTAAACTAAACTAGAACTCTAACAAAAACTCTAAGCTAAAAAACTCTAAACTCTTAACTAAAACTAAACTAAACTAAAACTCTAAGCTAAGTCTCTAAGGTAAAACTCCAAACTCTTAACTATATCTAAACTAAACTAGAACTCTAACAAAAACTCTAAGCTAAGATTCTAAGCTAAAACTCTAAATTCTTAACTATTACTAAACTAAACTTCAACTCTAACAAAAACTCTAAGCTAAGAGACTCTAAGCTAAAACTCTAAACTATTAACTAAAACTAAACTAAACTAGAACTTCAACAACAATTCTAAGCTAAGACTCTAAGCTAAAAAATCTAAACTCGTAACTAAAACTAAAATAAACTAGAACTCTAACAAAAACTCTAAGCTAAGACTCTAAGCTAAAATTCTAAACTCTTAACTAAAACTAAACTAAACTAGAACTCTAACTAAAACTCTAAGCTAAGACTCTAAGGTAAAACACCAAACTCTTAACTAAAACTAAACTAAACTAGAACTCTAACTGAAACTCAAAGGTAAAAAATCAAACTCTTAAATAAAATTAAACTAAACTAGAACTCTAACAAAAAACTCTAAGCTAAGACTCTAAGCTAAAACTCTAAACTCTTAACTATTGCTAAACTAAACTTCAACTCTAACAAAAACTCTAAGCTAAGACTCTAAGCTAAAACTCTAAAACTATTAACTAAAACTAAACTAAACTAGAACTTCAACAAAAACTCTAAGCTAAGACTCTAAGCTAAAAACTCTAAACTCTTAACTAAAACTAAAATAAACTAGAACTCTAACAAAAGCTCTAAGCTAAGACTCTAAGGTAAAACACCAAACTCTTAACTAAAACTAAACTAAACTAGAACTCTAACTGAAACTCAAAGGTAAAACATCAAACTCTTAACTAAAATTAAACTAAAATTAGAACTCTAACAAAAAAAAACTCTAAGCTAAGACTCTAAGCTAAAACTCGAAACTCTTAACTAAAACTTAGCCAAACTAAAACTTTAAGTAAAACTCAAAGGTATGACTCTAAGCTAAAACTCTAAATTTTTAACTGTAACTAAAGTAAACTTCAACTCTAACTAAGACTCTAAGCTAAGAGTCTAAGGTAAAACTCTAAACTCTTAACTAAAACTAAACTAAGCTAGAACTCTAACTAAAACTCTAAGTTAAGACTCCAAGCTAAAACTCTAAACCCTTAACTAAAACTAAACTAAACTAAACTCTAACTAAAAACTCTAAGCTATGACTCTAAGGTAAAACATCAAACTCTTAACTAAAACTAAACTAAACTAGAACTCTAATAAAAACTCTAAGCTAAGACTCTAAGCTAAAAAACTCTAAACTCTTAACTAAACTAAACTAAACTAAAACTCTAAGCTACGTCTCGAAGGTAAAACTCCAAACGCTTAACTATATCTAAACTAAACTAGAACTCTAACAAAAACTCTAAGCTAAGACTCTAAGCTAAAACTCTAAACTCTTAACTATTACTAAACTAAACTTCAACTCTAACAAAAACTCTAAGCTAAGACTCTAAGCTAAAACTCTAAACTATTAAATAAAACTAAACTAAACTAGAACTTCAACAAAAACTCTAGGCTAAGACTCTGAGCTGAAAACTCTAAACTCTTAACTAAAACTAAAATAAACTAGAACTCTAACAATAACTCTAAGCTAAGACTCTAATCTAAAATTCTAAACTCTTAACTAAAACTAAACTAAACTAGAACTCTAACTAAAACTCTAAGCTAAGACTCTAAGGTAAAACACTAAACTCTTAACTAAAAGTAAACTAAACTAGAACTCTAACTGAAACTCAAAGGTAAAACATCAAATTCTTAACTAAAATTAAACTAAACTAGAACTCTAACAAAAACTCTAAGCTAAGACTCTAACGTAAAACTCTAAACTCTTAACTATAGATAAACTAAACTAGAACTCTAACAAAAACTCTAAGCTAAGACTCAGCTAAAACTCTCAACTCTTAACTAAAACTTAACAAAGCTATAACTTTAAGTAAAACTTAAAGCTATGACTCAAAGCTAAAACTCTAAATTCTTAACTGTAACTAAACTAAACTTTAACTCTAACTAAAAATCTAAGCTAAGACTCTATGGTAAAACTCTAAACTCTTAACTAAAACTAAATTAAACTAGAACTCTAAATAAAACTAAGCTAAGACTCTAAGCTAAAAACTCTAAAACTCTTGACTAAAACTAAACTAAACTAGAATTCTAATTAAAACTCTAAGTCTAAGCTAAAACTCTAAACTAAAACTAAACTAAACTAGAACTTCAACAAAAACTCTAAACTTAGACTCTAAGCTAAAAACACTTAACTCTTAACTAAAACTAAACTAAGCTAGAACTCTAACAAAAACTCTAAGCTAAAACTCTAAACTCTTAAGTAAAACTAAACTAAACTAAAACTCTAAGCTAAGTCTCTAAGGTAAAACTCCAAACTCTTAACTATAACTAAACTAAACTAGAACTCTAACAAAAACTCTAAGCTAAGACTCTAAGCTAAAACTCTAAACTCTTAACTAAAACTAAACTAAACTAGAACTCTAATTAAAACTCTAAGTCTAAGCTAAAACTCTAAACTAAACTAGAACTTCAACAAAAAACTCTAAACTAAGACTCTAAGCTAAAAACTCTAAACTCTCAACTTAAACTAAACTAAACTAGAACTCTAACAAAAACTTTAAGATAAGACTCTAAGCTAAAGCTCCAAACTCTTAACTAAAACTAAACTAAACTAAAACTCTAAGCTAAGTCTCTAAGGTAAAACACCAAACTCTTAACTACAACTAAACTAAACTAGAACTCTAACAAAAACTCTAAGCTAAGACTCTAAGCTAAAACTCTAAACTCTTAACTATTACTGAACTAAACTAGAGCTCTAACACAAACTATAAGCTAAGACTCTAAGCTAAAACTCTAAACTCTTAACTAGAAGTAAACTAAACTAGAACTCTAACAGAAACTCTAAGCTAAGACTCTAAGCTAAAAACTCGAGACTCTTAACTATAAGTAAACTAAACTAGAACTCTAACACAAACTATAAGCTAAGACTCTAAGCTAAAACTCTAAACTCTTAACTATAACTAAACTGAACTAGAACTCCAACTAAAACTCTAAGCTATGACTCTAAGGTAAAACTCTAAACTCTTAACTATAACTTTACTAAACTATAACTTTAACTAAAACTCTAAGCTATGACTCTAAGCTAAAACTCTAAATTCTTAACTATAACTAAACTAAACTATAACTCTAACTAAAACTCTAAGCTAAGACTCTAAGGTAAAACTCAAAACTCTTAACTAAAAACTAACTAAACTAGAACTCTAACAAAAACTCTAAGGTAAGACTCTAATTTAAAACTCGAAACTCTTAACTAAAACTTAACTAAACTACAACTTTAAGTAAAACTCTAAGCTATGACTCTAAGCTAAAACTCTAAATTCTTAATTGTAACTAAACTAAACTTCAACTCTAACTAGAACTCTAAGCTAAGACTCTATGGGTGAAACTCTAAACTCTTAACTAAAACTAAACTAAACTAGAACTCTAACTAAAACTCTAAGCTAAGACTCTAAGCTAAAAACTCTAAACTCTTAACTAAAACTAAACTAAACTAGAACTCTAACAAAAACTCTAAGCTAAGACTCTAAGCTAAAAAAAACTCTAAACTCTTAAATAAAAACTAACTAAACTAAAACTCTAAGCTAAGACTCTAGCTAAGACTCTAAACTCTTAACTATTACTAAACTAAACTTCAACTTTAACAAAAAACTCTAAGCTAAGACTCTAAGCTAAAACTCTAAACTCTTAACTATTACTAAACTAAACTTCAACTTTAACAAAAACTCTAAGCTAAGACTCTAAGCTAAAACTCTAAACTCTTAACTATTACTAAACTAAACTAGAACTCTAACAAAAACTCTAAGCTAAGACTCTAAGCTAAAACTCTAATTTCTTAACTATTACTAAACTAAACTAGAACTCTAACAAAAACTCTATGCTAAGACTCTAAGCTAAAAACTCTAAACTCTTAACTAAAACTAAACTAAACTAGAACTGTAACAAAAAAAACTCTAAGCTAAGACTCTAAGTTAAAATTCTAAACTCTTAACTAAAACTAAACTAAACTAGAACTCTAACTAAAACTCTAAGCTATGACTCTAAGGTAAAACATCAAACTCTTAACTAAAACTAAACTAAACTAGAAATCTAATTAAAACTCTAAGTCTAAGCTAAAACTCTAAACTAAACTAGAACTTCAACAAAAAACTCTAAACTAAGACTCTAAGCTAAAAACTCTAAACTCTCAACTTAAACTAAACTAAACTAGAACTCTAACAAAAACTTTAAGATAAGACTCTAAGCTAAAGCTCTAAACTCTTAACTAAAACTAAACTAAACTAAAACTCTAAGCTAAGTCTCTAAGGTAAAACACCAAACTCTTAACTACAACTAAACTAAACTAGAACTCTAACAAAAACTCTAAGCTAAGACTCTAAGCTAAAACTCTAAACTCTTAACTATTACTGAACTAAACTAGAGCTCTAACACAAACTATAAGCTAAGACTCTAAGCTAAAACTCTAAACTCTTAACTAGAAGTAAAACTAAACTAGAACTCTAACAGAAACTCTAAGCTAAGACTCTAAGCTAAAAACTCGAGACTCTTAACTATAAGTAAACTAAACTAGAACTCTAACACAAACTATAAGCTAAGACTCTAAGCTAAAACTCTAAACTCTTAACTAAAACTAAACTGAACTAGAACTCCAACTAAAACTCTAAGCTATGACTCTAAGGTAAAACTCTAAACTCTTAACTATAACTTTACTAAACTATAACTTTAACTAAAACTCTAAGCTATGACTCTAAGCTAAAACTCTAAATTCTTAACTATAACTAAACTAAACTAGAACTCTAACTAAAAACTCTAAGCTAAGACTCTAAGGTAAAACTCAAAACTCTTAACTAAAACTAAACTAAACTAGAACTCTAACAAAAACTCTAAGGTAAGACTCTAATTTAAAACTCGAAACCCTTAACTAAAACTTAACTAAACTACAACTTTAAGTAAAACTCTAAGCTATGACTCTAAGCTAAAACTCTAAATTCTTAATTGTAACTAAACTAAACTTCAACTCTAACTAGAACTCTAAGCTAAGATCTATGGTGAAACTCTAAACTCTTAACTAAAACTAAACTAAACTAGAACTCTAACTAAAACTCTAAGCTAAGACTCTAAGCTAAAAACTCTAAACTCTTAACTAAAACTAAACTAAACTAGAACTCTAACAAAACTCTAAGCTAAGACTCTAAGCTAAAAAACTCTAAACTCTTAACTAAAACTAAACTAAACTAAAACTCTAAGCTAAGACTCTAAGCTAAGACTCTAAACTCTTAACTATTACTAAACTAAACTTCAACTTTAACAAAAACTCTAAGCTAAGACTCTAAGCTAAAACTCTAAACTCTTAACTATTACTAAAAAACTAAACTTCAACTTTAACAAAAACTCTAAGCTAAGACTCTAAGCTAAAACTCTAAAACTCTTAACTATTACTAAACTAAACTAGAACTCTAACAAAAACTCTAAGCTAAGACTCTAAGCTAAAACTCTAATTTCTTAACTATTACTAAACTAAACTAGAACTCTAACAAAAACTCTATGCTAAGACTCTAAGCTAAAAACTCTAAACTCTTAACTAAAACTAAACTAAACTAGAACTCTAACAAAAAACTCTAAGCTAAGACTCTAAGTTAAAATTTTAAACTGTTAACTAAAACTAAACCTAACTAGAACTCTAACTAAAACTCTAAGCTATGACTCTAAGGTAAAACATCAAACTCTTAACTAAAACTAAACTAAACTAGAACTCTAACGAAAACTCTAAGCTAAAAAACTCTAAACTCTTAGCTAAAACTAAACTAAACTAAAACTCTAAGCTAAGTCTCTAAGGTAAAACTCCAAACTCTTAACTATATCTAAACTAAACTAGAACTCTAACAAAAACTCTAAGCTAAGATTCTAAGCTAAAACTCTAAATTCTTAACTATTACTAAACTAAACTTCAACTCTAACAAAAACTCTAAGCTAAGACTCTAAGCTAAAACTCTAAACTATTAACTAAAACTAAAATAAACTAGAACTTCAACAACAATTCTAAGCTAAGACTCTAAGCTAAAAACTCTAAACTCGTAACTAAAACTAAAATAAACTAGAACTCTAACAAAAAACTCTAAGCTAAGACTCTAAGCTAAAATTCTAAACTCTTAACTAAAACTAAACTAAACTAGAACTCTAACTAAAACTCTAAGCTAAGACTCTAATTTAAAACACCAAACTCTTAACTAAAACTAAACTAAACTAGAACTCTAACTGAAACTCAAAGGTAAAAAATCAAACTCTTAACTAAAATTAAACTAAACTAGAACTCTAACAAAAAACTCTAAGCTAAGACTCTAAGCTAAAACTCTAAACTCTTAACTATTACTAAACTAAACTTCAACTCTAACAAAAAACTCTAAGCTAAGACTCTAAGCTAAAACTCTAAATTATTAACTAAAACTAAACTAAACTAGAACTTCAACAAAAAACTCTAAGCTAAGACTCTAAGCTAAAAACTCTAAACTCTTAACTAAAACTAAAATAAACTAGAACTCTAACAAAAGCTCTAAGCTAAGACTCTAAGCTAAAAACTCTAAACTCTTAACTAAAAATAAAATAAACTAGAACTCTAACTAAAACTCTAAGCTAAGACTCTAAGGTAAAACACCAAACTCTTAACTAAAACTAAACTAAACTAGAACTCTAACTGAAACTCAAAGGTAAAACATCAAACTCTTAACTAAAATTAAACTAAATTAGAACTCTAACAAAAAAACTCTAAGCTAAGACTCTAAGCTAAAACTCGAAACTCTTAACTAAAACTTAGCCAAACTAAAACTTTAAGTAAAACTCAAAGGTATGACTCTAAGCTAAAAACTGTAACTAAAGTAAACTTCAACTCTAACTAAGACTCTAAGCTAAGACTCTAAGGTAAAAACTCTAAACTCTTAACTAAAACTAAACTAAACTAGAACTCTAACAAAAACTCTAAGCTATGACTCTAAGCTAAAACTCGAAACTCTTAAC
Source organism: Artemia sinica (assembly GCA_027921565.1). Lineage (NCBI taxonomy): Eukaryota > Metazoa > Arthropoda > Branchiopoda > Anostraca > Artemiidae > Artemia > Artemia sinica. The sequence goes on along the minus strand of CM051264.1, from coordinate 12,779,466 downwards.
TATAACTTAACCAAACTACAACTTTAAGTAAAACTCTAAGCTATGACTCTAAGCTAAAACTCTAAATTCTTAACTGTAACTAAACTAAACTAAACTACAACTCTAAATAAAACTGTAAGCTAAGACTCTAAGCTAAAAACTCTAAACTCTTAACTAAAACTAAAATAAACTAGAACTCTAACAAAAAATCTAAGCTAAGACTCTAAGCTAAAAAAAAAACTCTATACTTTTAACTAAAACTAAACCAAACTAAAACTCTAAGCTAAGTCTCTAAGGTAAAACTTCAAAACTCTTACCTATAACTAAGTTGTGGGTGAAAAGGATGGGTACTTCAATTTGTAAAATAGGTTTAGGAGGGACATTAAAAAAGAAGTTGCTCTGAAATGCCTTTTGAAAGGTATTGCTTGGTGTTGAGGCATTCAAAAAGCTGTAAAGTAAAGTTGTGGGTAAAAAGGATGGGAACTTCAACTTGTAAAATGGGTTTAGGATGGACATTATGAAAAGAACTTGTTCTGAAATGTCTTTTGAAAAGTATTGCTTGATCTTGGGGTGTGCAAAAAGTCGTAAATTAAAGTTGTGGTGAAAAAGATAACTACTTCAACTTGTAAAATTGGTTTATGAAGGACATTAAGAAAAGAACTTGTTCTGAAATGCCTTTGAAAAGTATTGCTTGGTGTTGGAGCATTCAAAAAAGCAGTATAGTAAAGTTGTGGGTGAAAAGGATGGGTACTTCAACTTGTAAAATGGGTTTAGGATGGACATTAAGAAAATAACTTGTTCTGAAAAGATATAATAAAGCCTTAAAAAAATATTAAAAAATGGGAGCTCAGGGGCCTTTGGGACGGTGGGGGCCCTTTGGGAGCCCGGGGGACCTTTGGGACCGGGGGCTTCCTTTGGGGTTGGGGTAGGGGACTTCACGACACTGTTCAAATGGAACTTGTGCATTATAACGACCACAGAGTTTCACCCTCAAATCCTCTTCTAAAACCTCTTCTAAAATCATCTTTTAAAATGTCTCTAACTGTTTCACCGAAATATTTCCTTAAAATGTCTAAAACGGTTTCGCCCAAATAACCCCTAAACGTAATTTCTGCGTGTTCCTTTTGTTTTTGGCATCCCTGCGCTGTCACATTTGAAATTACTAAGAAACCCTTTCCCGCGCTAGTCTCTTCATCTCTAAGATCAAAACATTCGCCCGGAAACAGTTCTCCTGGAAGAACTCCAAAGACATTAATAAACTTGGTCCTGGAGACAATTCTCCTTGGAAACAACAAATTAATTCCCCTTTCGTGAATCAATAATTCCCCTTAGAAACAACAAATTAATTCCCCTTTCGTGACAAATCAATCAATCATGACATCATCCGTCAGACATTAGAAAACTTCACCCAGAAACAATTCTCCTGGATGAAAACCAAAGACATTAATAAACTTCGCCCCGGAAACAATTCTCCTGGTCGAACTCCAAAGATATTAATAAACTTCGTCCCGGAGACAATTCTCCTTGGAAACAATAAATTAATTGCCCTTTCGTGAATCAATAATTCCCCTTAGAAACAACAAATTAATTCCCCTTTCGTGACAAATCAATCAATCATGACATCATCTGTCAGACATTAAAAAACTTCGCCCAGAAACAATTCTCCTGGATGAAAACCAAAGACATTAATAAACTTCGCCCCGGAAACAATTCTCCTGGTCGAACTCCAAAGATATTAATAAACTTCGTCCCGGAGACAACTCTCCTTGGAAACAATAAATTAATTCCCCTTTCGTGAATCAATAATTCCCCTTAGAAACAACAAATTAATTCCCCTTTCGTGACAAATCAATCAATCATGACATCATCTGTCAGAAACACGTGATCCTGTTTCCTATTCCTGGATCTTAACATTCGCCCCGAGTGTGCACTTGGCCAAACATCAACAACAAATAAATCGACCTTGGAAAAAGAGGTCATTGACACACTTCGATTACGCAATCATTCTTCCTGCGGATTCCATGCCCATATTTGGTGTGGGCGTGGGACTGACATCACAGGTGTTCTCCCTAGGGACTATATGCCCAAATATGGTGTTCTCGTAGGATCAATAGGGTCATTTCTACTATTACTAATATTTTTCATTGTTGTTTGTTGTTTAGACCAGGGCACTTCGTATTGAAGGAGTTGTCGTGGGGACTTCGAAAGGGCTCATTCGATTGAAAATAGAAAGGGCTGATGCCATTTTTAATAATAAAAAGTGATTGAAGGGCAACTAATCCCCCTTCCACTTCCACCCTCCCATTTGCCCATTATGTTTAAAAACTAAAGGTTGCCTCAAGATTAAATCAAAATGCACTGTGATAATGCTAATTCCCAATAAGGCATCTCAGCAGTATCCCAAGAACGACTGAGGGTATTAAGTTCAAACTTTCGAGGCTACTTCTGCTCTTAAAATTTAACCAAATCAAAATATTGTTAGTGTATCAAAGCTATCAAGGAAAGTAAACAGATTTTTTGGCGAATGGTATCAAGTTTTCCATTTCAGCTCAACTAGAGGAGGTATGAAACTAAGTTAAACAGTACTGTTTGTGTCAAGATTTGTAAAATGGTGTTTGTTGTTAAAAATTTTCATTAAAAATTAAAAATAAAAAACGAAACAATTTAAAGTGTTATTTTCTTTTTCCCTGAAAAGACTATGTCAATATAAAATGAATAGAAATTAATTAAAAAAACTTTTTCCACAAAATAAGTTTTTCAAAGAAAAGTAAAGAACTCCATTAAAAAAAAATGAGCAAAAATCAAATAAAATTATCTACCAAGCTCGAAACTACCACAAATCAGCATCGATAAATAAATGAAACCAAAACGAACAGAAATTAAAATAAATAACCGAGTCAAACCGAAAACGAGCAGAAATTAACATAAGTTGGGCGCCAAACCCCTATGCCTTCCCAAGGTCAAACAAAATTTGCACTTTACTGAAAAAAATATAAATGTGTTTTTATATAACTTTTATAACTTTAATAAATCAAATGATTTTAACATTTTGATCACTAAATAGTAGAAAGGGGGGTACCAGTCGTGACATTACCACGTGGTTTATGGTTTTCTCACTGAGAATGAAAAAATAGAATTTTTCTCACTTGAAAAAACAGGAATTTTCTCACTTTTATGGATGTTTTTTTGGACGGTTATGAGTGTTGCTCAATTTATTTGATGTTTTTCATGGATGTCAACATCAATTTATGTCTGTTTTATGGTTTTTGTCAGTGAGAATGAAAAAAACAGGATTTTTCTCACTTTGATGGATGTTTTCTGGATTATTGAGTCTAATGGGGAACAGGGTCAATGACACTTCTTACGAATGTTATGATCCATGAATTAGGAAACATGATCACGTGTTTCCTTCTCAGCCAATCAGAGAGCTGGTTACATATTAGTGGCGGGGAGGGTATATGAGGAAAGGATCTTTTTGCTATAGTTTTTATTAGTCTGTGAATAGAATTCAAAGGAGTGAGAAGAAGAACAGTTTGACTTTACTCATTTGGATATATATTTGTCTGTTGATGACGAGTGGAATGTTTACCCTCTTAGAAGTTGATAGTGGAGTTGATGGTAATAATACAAGAGCACCAAACATTGCGGTGGAAATCATGAGAGGATCTCGGCTTTGTCTGGAATGGGATGAAGTATATGCAAGATATGTGATTTCCTTGAGCAAATTTAAAATGGAGGATCAATTATGTTTCGCTGCTAAAGTTGATATAGCACATGTGAATAGACTTCAATGTGCTTTAAGTGCATTAGTGAAACATATCGAAGACAATAAACTCTATCGCTAATTGTACATGCTTAGTATTATTGTTGTTGTTGTAATTATTCAATAAAATTGTTTCGAAATCGAAAATGTTCCCTTTCTTTTCTGGTCAGGTTAGGTTATACTTTTATGGATGTTTTTTTGGACGGTTATGTGTGTTGGTCAATTTATTTGATGTTTTTTCATGGATTTCAACATCAATTTATGTCTGTTTTATAGTTTTTGTCAGTGAGAATGAAAAAAACAGCGACGAGTACAGCAATTTATGGATGTTTTATGGTTTTTGTCAGTGAGAATGGAAAAACAGGATTTTTCTCACTTTGATGGATGTTTCAAAAACAAGATCACGTGTTTCCTTCTCAGCCAATCAGAGGGCTTGTTACATCTTCTTCTTAGCCAATCAGAGGGATTTTTGCATCTGCTTCTCAGCCAATCAGAGGGCTGGTTACATATTAGCGGCGGAGGTTTGCAGAGAATATGAGGAAAGGATTTTTGCTATAGTTTTTATTAGTCAATGAATAGAATTCAAAAGAGTGAGAAGAACAGTTTGACTTTACTCATTTGGATATATATATTTGTGTGTTGATGACGAGTGGAATGTTTACCCTATTAGAAGTTGATAGTGGAGTTGATGGCAATAATACAAGAGCACCAAACATTGCGGTGGAAATCACGAGAGGATCACGGCTTTGTCTGGAATGGGATTAAGTATATGCAAGATATGTGATATCCTTGAGCAAATTTAAAATGGAGGATCAATTATGTTTCGCTGCTAAAGTTGATATAGCACATGTGAATAGACTTCAATGTGCTTTAAGTGCATTAGTGAAACATATCGAAGACAATAAACTCTATCGCTAATTGTACATGCTTAGTATTATTGTTGTTGTTGTAATTATTTAATAAAATTGTTTCGAAATTGAAAATGTTCCCTTTCTTTTCTGGTCAGGTTATGCTAGGGGCTAACGAATCAGGATCAATATACAGTGAATCCAAATGATTTTTACCAGCATTAGTGGTTCACGACAGCTGCCTACACACCGAAGAAGAAGAAATCTAAAGTGAAGATTTAAAGACATTATTGTTTATATATGCATTTTATCAATAAACAAATTAACAAAACAATCTTCAAATATTTATTCTATTGTGATATTTATCACAGTTTTAATGTATTCTATCTCAGGAGGTTCAATTATTTGAACCTCGTCCTCCTCCACTGGCATAATATTTATGAGAGAGGGTATCTCCTCAGATTGAGTCACCTCCGCAAATAAATCCTCGCGCACTCGAAGTCTCGGGTTCGGTATTCGATCCGAACACCCATTCCTCAAGAGATCCTCTGATCTACATGTACAGAGGAGGAGCTCTTCCTCCTCCTCAGGTGTACTCTCGATGGTGTCGATTCCATTACATTTAGCTAGAAGCTCTTCCTCCTCCTTGATAGTGAGCCCCCAGACATGCCACACATCCTAAAGAGATTGAGAACACTATGATGGAAATATAAATTAAAATTTAAACAATGTTGTGGGAGAATGGTTCTTGGAAATTTTCAGTGGGTTTCAATTTCTGAAAAAAATTACATTTTGACATCGTTTGACAATTTACTAAATTTTAAGGTTTTCTTTAGTTTCAAAAATGTTTTTGTCAGTCACCATCTTTTAATCATTTACAAACAATACTGAAGAAAACCAGTTTCCACTGTTTATCGATGTTAAATTATTAAGAAGGCTATTATTTCTTTGAAATACACATTTTACATTTTTTAATTTTCATGTTTTTGATTTTATATTGATGAAGAATTTAAACACAACTTCAACTAGTTATTTTTTTTGTTCGGCATAGGTGAAAGGTCCAATACCTCAGTTAAACTAAGAGATTACTTTCTGTAAACTTATGTCTAGTGATAAACTTGTTAGAGTGACAAAAACTTTTTTTCCACAAGAGGACATTTTTCAACTAAAAGTAAAGAGCTACAAGACTAAATCAAAGATGAGCAGAAATAATAACGAATAATTTTTCAAACTTAAATTTTCTGTAAAGTTATGTCTATTGATAAACTTGTTAGTGACAAAAAAATTTTTCCACAAGAGGGCATTTTTCAACTAAAAGTAAAGGGGCTATTACTAGACTAAATCAAAGATGTGCAGAAATAATAACGATAATTGTTCAAACTTAAATTTTCTGTAAAGATATGTCTAGTGATAAACTTGCTAGAGTGACAAAAACTTTTTTCCACAAGAGGGTATTTTTCAACTAAAAGTAAGAGCTACTAGACTAAATCAAAGATGAGTAGAAATAATAATGAATAATTGTTCAAACTTAAATTTTCTGTAAACTTATGTCTAGTGATAAACTTGCTAGAGTGACAAAAAACTTTTTTTCCACAAGAGGACATTTTTCAACTACAAGTAAAGAGCTATTAGACTAAATCAAAGATGTGCAGAAATAATAACGAATAATTGTTCAAACTTAAATTTTCTGTAAAATTTTGTCTAGTGATGAACTTGTTAGAGCGACAAAAACTTTTTTGCCACAAGAGGACATTTTCAACTAAAAGTAAAGAGCTGCTAGACTAATAAAAAAAAATCATGAATTTATGCACAGTTTTTTAACTAGCTAGGGTTAAATTTGTTAACGATGGATCATTGAGGACATTTTTCAACTAAAAGTAAAGAACTACTAGACTAAATCAAAGATGTGCAGAAATAATAACGAATAATTGTTCAAACTTAATTTTCTGTAAACTTTTGTCTAGTGATGAACTTGTTAGAGTGACAAAAACTTTTTTTCCACAAGAGGACATTTGAGACTAAAAGTAGAGAGCTGCTAGACTAAATAAAAAAATCATGAATTTATGCACAGTTTTAACTAGCTAGGGCTAAATTTGTGAAAAAATTCAAAATTAGGAAAGAAAACCAAATGTTCCTGTATTACCTAAGTTACACGACAAAAAATCAAGAGTTTATGTACAGTTTTAAATTATAATCACGAAAAAAAAATTGTCATGCTACAGTTGCGATGTGTGTATAATATACAAGTATCGGAATTGTTCATGGAGAGAGAACCGGATTACACGGTATTATTTAAAACGATAAGAAATTAAATTAAAAAAATTCAACTGAAAGTAAGAAGCAACATCAAAGTTTATAAACGAACACAGAAATTATTACGTATAAGAAAAAGGTCACCCCCCTCCTCAAGACATCAATCTTTACACAACTTTTTTTAGAATTTAAAAACAAAGCTTATTATTATTAAAAATATTGAATAAAACTTTTTATTTGATTATCTGAAGCTTAGTTTAAAATGTTTTACTTTGAACAAACTACTTTGTTAATGCGCGTTACTTTTTATAAACACCGAGTCTAAAGGCATTTAAATATTTAGGTGTTTTGAAAACCAAGTTCAAAACTAACGATACTGTTTTAAAAAAATTAGGTCCAACGCTTCGACATTGCTCAATAGAATTAAATGCTGGGAGTTTATATCTTAGTTTTTGTAAGTAGGCTATTGTTTGTGTATGGTTTAATCTAAATAAATGGTAGACAAAAAATGGGTTTATAGACACTTAATTTTCAGGACCGGGTATTTCTAGCAAAAAATATAGTTAATTCTAATTAATGGTACGCAAAATGGGGTTTACAGACACCTAATTTACAGATCTGGTTATCTCGTAATGTCTAAGGACTGCTAAAAATATTTATTTCTAGCAAAAAATATAGTTTATTCTAAACAAATGATACCCACAAATGGATGCGGGCTCGGGGGTTGTGGGTCCCACATCTCTGATCGGTTTGGACTTACGGGGTAATTAGAGAGAGAGAGAGAGAGAGAGAGAGAGAGAGACAAGGGGACCACAATTAAGATAGAGCGATGGAGAGGGGGAATGCTATGCTGATTAGTGACGCTCAAAAACAGCCCCATTAAAAAAAAAATAGACCAAAAATTAGGACCAATGGGAATACCCCCCTGCTCAAGACATCACTCTTTACACAACTTTTTTAGAATTTAAAAACAAAGCTTATTATTATTAAAAATATTGAATAAAACTTTTTTATTTGATTATCTGAAGCTTAGTTTAATGTTTTACTTTGAAAAAATTACTTTGTTAATGCATTACTTTTTATAAAACAGCAAGACTAAAGGCATTTAATTTATTTAGGTGTTTGAAAATCAAGTTCAAAACTAACGATACTGTTTTAAAAAATTAGGTCCAACGCTTCGACATTGCTCAATAGAATTAAATGCTGGGAGTTTATATCTTAGTTTTTGTAAGTAGGCTATTGTTTGTGTATAGTTTAATCTAAATAAATGGTAGACAAAAAAATGGGTTTATAGACACTTAATTTTCAGGACCGGGTATTTCTAACAAAAAATATAGTTAATTCTAATTAATGGTACGCAAAATGGGTTTACGGATACCTAATTTACAGATCTGGTTATCTCGTAATGTCTAAGGACTGCTAAAAATATTTATTTCTAGCAAAAAAATATAGTTTATTCTAAACAAATGATACCCACAAATGGATGCGGGCTCGGGGGGTGTGGGTCCCGCATCTCTGATCGGCCTAGACTTACGGGGTAATTAGAGAGAGAGAGAGACAAGGGGACCACAATTAAGCTAGAGCGATGGAGAGGGGGGGGGGAATGCTATGCTGATTAGTGACGCTCAAAAACAGCCCCATTTAAAAAAAAAAAATAGACCAAAAATTAGGACCAATGGGAATACCCCCCATCCTCAAGACATCACTCTTTACACAACTTTTTTTTAGAATTTAAAAACAAAGCTTATTATTAAAAAATATTGAATAAAACTTTTTTATTTGATTATTTGAAGCATAGTTTAATGTTTTACTTTGAACAAACTACTTTGTTAATGCATTACTTTTTATAAACACCAAGTCTAAAGGCATTTAATTATTCAGGTGTTTGAAAACTAAGTTCAAAACTAACGATACTGTTTAAAATAATTAGGTCCAACGCTTCGACATTGTTTAATAGAATTAAATGTTGGGAGTTTATATCTTAGTTTTTGTAAGTAGGCTATTGTTTTGCGTATAGTTTAATCTAAATAAATGGTAGACAAAAAATGAGTTTATAGACACTTAATTTTCAGGACAGGGTATTTCTAGCAGCAAAAATATAGTTAATTCTAATTAATGGTACGCAAAATGGGGTTTACAGATACTTAATTTACAGATCTGGCTATTCCAAAATCGTCTCGTTTTTGTAAGAAAATTATAGAAATAAATATATTTCTCTGGTTCAAATATGTAAAATCCATAGGGGAAAATATAAATTAAAATTTAAACGTACATTAACCATTGAAGGACCGGTGAGTTCATTTGGAGTAATCATTACTCTATATATATATATATATATATATATATATATATATATATATATATATATATATATATATATATATATATATATATATATATATATATATATATATATATATATATATATATATATCTATATTTCAATATGCACTGAAGCTACAGCCATCAAACACTAAATAATATGCGGTAATAACGGCATATTTCCTTTCCTTAATCAAATTAATAAATGCTGACCTATAGGATCATGGAAAACAAGTTCATTTTATGTCTTCTTTTCATTTGCATAAGACCCCCAATGACATAAGTAATTCTATGACTTGTTTTTCAGAAATAAGTTATTTCTACGTGAACAAAGTAACTTCATATATATGAAAGTTCTTGTCATAATGTGAATATTTTTCCAAAATCGTCTAATCAATTTTTAGATGGATTTTTTTTCTTCAACATAGTTGAACGGCACAATAACTATGTCTTTAGAGATAAAATGGACCCTTCAGCCCTGGGGGAAAGGTTTTTAAGTTATGAAATTTATACATCAGCCGATAAAAGTTGGGATTGAAAAAGATTTGTACTCCAACTCGAAACACAACAGTCGAGAGAGGGTTCATTCTAATTGAAAAAGATTCTAGTGACCCTTTAAGTAACCAAAAATAATTGGAGGAAAACTAGGCCCCCCTCCCGCATCACCTTTTTCCAAAATCGTCTAATGGGAGCCGCGGAGCCGAAGGCCGACCACGGACGGGACCCACATCACCCGGGCCCACAGACTGAAGGCGCACAACAGGTGGGACCCCCCCCCCCGGAGCCGCAGGCTGAAGGCCCACCGATGGTGGGACCCCCCCACCCCCGGGGCCACAGGCCAAAGGCCAACCACGGAACAGGATCCCCCACCCCAGGGGCCACAAGCCGAAGGCCGGCCGCAGGCGGGGTCCCCCACCCCCGGGGTCACAGGTCCGAAACCCGGACACGATCGGGGCCCAACATCCCCAGGTTAGGTTAGGTTACATAACATTTCTAGGGTTAGCAGCTTAGGTTAGGTTACATTAGGTTAAGTGACGCGTCACTTAACCTAATGTAACCTAACCTAAGCTGCTAACCCTAGAAATGTTAGGTAACCGAATCTAACCTGGGGATGTGGGGCCCGATCGTGTCCGAGTTTTGGACCTGTGACCCCGGGGGTGGGGGACCCCGCCCGCGGCCGGCCTTCGGCTTGTGGCCCCGGGGCGGGGGATCCTGTTCCGTGGTTGGCCTTTGACCTGTGGCCCCGGGGGTGGGGGGGTACCACCATCTGTAGGCCTTCAGCCTGCGGCTCGGGGGGGGGGGGTCCCACCTGCGGTGGGCCTTCAGTTTGTGGGCCCGGGTGGTGTGGGTCCCGTCCATGGTCGGCCTTCGGCTCCGCGGCTCCCATTAGACGATTTTGGAAAAAGGTGATGCGGGAGGGGGGCCTAGTTGTCCTCCAATTATTTTTTTGTTACTTAAAGGGTCACTAGAATCTTTTTCAATTAGAATGAACCCTCTCTCGACTGTTGTGTTTCGAGTTGGAGTACAAATCTTTTTCAATCCCAACTTTTATCGGCTTATGTATAAATTTCATAACTTAAAAACCTTTCCCCCAGGGGCTGAAGGGTCCATTTTATCTCTAAAGACATAGTTATTGTGCCGTTCAAGTATGTTGAAGAAAAAAAATCCATCTAAAAATTGATTAGACGATTTTGGAAAAATATTCACATTATGACAAGAACTTTTCATATATATGAAGTTACTTGGTTCACGTACAAAATAACTTTATTTTTGAAAAACAAGTCATAGAATTGCTTATGTCATTGGGGGTCTTATGCAAATGAAAAGAAGACATAAAATGAACTTGTTTTCCATGATCCTATAGGTCAGCATTTATTAATTTGATTAAGGAAAGGAAATATGCCGTTATTACCGCATATTATTTAGTGTTTGATGGCTGTAACTTCAGTGCATATTGAAATATATATATATATATATATATATATATATATATATATATATATATATATATATATATATATATATATATTTATATATATATATATATAAAGTAATGAATACTCCAAATGAACTCACCGGTCCTTCAATGGTTAATGTACGTTTAAATTTTAATTTATATTTTCCCCTATGGATTTTACATATTTGAACCAGAGAAATATATTTATTTCTATAATTTTTCTTACAAAAACGAGACGATTTTGGAATAGCCAGATCTGTAAATTAGGTATCTGTAAACCCCATTTTGCGTACCATTAATTAGAATTAACTATATTTTTTGCTAGAAATACCCTGTCCTGAAAATTAAGTGTCTATAAACTCATTTTTTTGTCTACCATTTATTTAGATTAAACTATACGCAAAACAATAGCCTACTTACAAAAACTAAGATATAAATTCCCAAAATTTAATTCTACTAAGCAATGTCGAAGCGTTGGACCTAATTTTTTAAAAACAGTATCGTTAGTTTTGAACTTGGTTTTCAAACACCTAAATAATTAAATGCCTTTAGACTTGGTGTTTATAAAAAGTAATGCATTAACAAAGTTTGTTGGTAAATTTAAGTTTGTTCAAAGTAAGCCAATTTTTTTGGGGGGGCATTGGACCTAAAAGTTTTTATTAAACAGTATACACAATACAATATGCCCTTTTGTAAGGATTGGGGTTTTTAAAACCTAAATTTAAATGATGTTAGCGAGGCAAATGGGAGGTTGTTTTTGACCCCTTTGTAAAAAAACAGTGCATTAGCTTTGTTAGAACTTTGGTAAACACCCCTACTTTGCCCTGCTTTTTATAAAGAAGTAATGCAAGTAGTAAAGTAAAACATTAAACTATGCTTAAGATAATCAAATAAAAAAGTTTTATTCAATATTTTTAATAATAATAAGCTTTGTTTTTTAAATTCTAAAAAATTTTCTAAAGAGTGATGTCTTGAGGATGGGGGGTATTCCCATTGGTCCTAATTTTTGGTCAATTTTTTTTTAAGAAAATGGGGCTGTTTTTGAGCGTCACTAATCAGCATAGCATTCCCCCCTTCTACATCGCTCTATCTTAATTGTGGTCCCCTTGTCTCTCTCTCTCTCTCTAATTACCCCGTAAGTCTAGGCCCATCAGAGATGCGGGACCACACCCCCCGAGCCCGCATCCATTTGTGGGTATCATTTGTTTAGAATAAACTATATTTTTTGCTAGAAATAAATATTTTTAGCAGTCCTTAGACATTACGAGATAACCAGATCTGTAAATTAGGTATCCGTAAACCCATTTTGCGTACCATTAATTAGAATTAACTATATTTTTTGTTAGAAATACCCGGTCCTGAAAATTAAGTGTCTATAAACCCATTTTTTGTCTACCATTTATTTAGATTAAACTATACACAAACAATAGCCTACTTACAAAAACTAGGATACAAACTCCCAGCATTTAATTCTATTGAGCAATGTCGAAGCGTTGGACCTAATTTTTTAAAACAGTATCGTTAGTTTTGAACTTGGTTTTCAAACACCTAAATAATTAAATGCCTTTAGACTTGCTGTCTATAAAAAGTAATGCATTAACAAAGTAGTTTGTTCAAAGTAAAACATTAAACTAAGCTTCAGATAATCAAATAAAAAAGTTTTATTCAATATTTTTAATAATAATAAGCTTTGTTTTTTAAATTCTAAAAAAGTTGTGTAAAGAGTGATGTCTTGAGGAGGGGGTATTCCCATTGGTCCTAATTTTTGGTCTTTTTTTTAAATGGGGCTGTTTTTTGAGCGTCACTAATCAGCATAGCATTCCCCCCCCCCCCTCTCCATCGCTCTATCTTAATTGTGGTCCCCTTGTCTCTCTCTCTCTCTCTCTCTCTCTCTCTCTCTCTCTCTCTCTCTCTCTCTCTCTCTCTCTCTCTCTCTCTCTCTCTCTCTCTCTCTCTCTCTCTCTCTCTCTCTCTCTCCTCTCTCTCTCTCTCTCTCTCTCTCTCTCTCTCTCTCTCTCTCTCTCTCTCTCTCTCTCTCTCTCTCTAATTACCCCGTAAGTCCAAACCGATCAGAGATGTGGGAACCACAACCCCCGAGCCCGCATCCATTTGTGGGTATCATTTGTTTAGAATAAACTATATTTTTTGCTAGAAATAAATATTTTTAGCAGTCCCTAGACATTACGAGATAACCAGATCTGTAAATTAGGTATCTGTAAACCCCATTTTGCGTACCATTAATTAGAATTAACTATATTTTTTGCTAGAAATACCCGGTCCTGAACATTAAGTGTCTATAAACCTATTTTTTGTCTACCATTTATTTAGATTAACTATACACAAACAATAGCCTACTTACAAAAACTAAGATATAAACTCCCAGCATTTAATTCTATTGAGCAATGTCGAAGCGTTGGACCTAATATTTTAAAACAGTATCGTTAGTTTTGAACTTGGTTTTTCAAACACCTAAATATTTAAATGCCTTTAGACTCGGTGTTTATAAAAAGTAACGCATTAACAAAGTAGTTTGTTCAAAGTAAAACATTAAACTAAGCTTCAGATAATCAAATAAAAAAAGTTTTATTCAATATTTTTAATAATAATAAGCTTTGTTTTTAAATTCTAAAAAAACTTGTGTAAAGAGTGATGTCTTGAGGAGGGGGTGACCCTTTTCTTATACGTAATAATTTCTGTTCGCTTATGAACTTTGATGTTGCTTCTTACTTTCAGTTGAATTTTTTTTAATTTAATTTCTTATCGTTTTAAATAATACCGTGTAATCCGGTTCTCTCTCCATGAACAATTCCGATACTTGTATATTATACACACATCAACTGTAGCATGACAATTTTTTTTTTCGTGATTATAATTTAAAACTGTATATAAACTCTTGATTTTTTGTCGTGTAACTTAGGTAATACAGGAACATTTGGTTTTCATTCCTAATTTTGAACTTTTTCACAAATTTAGCCTAGCTAGTTTAAAAACTGTGCATAAATTCATGATTTTTTTTATTTAGTCTAGCAGCTCTCTACTTTTAGTCCTCAAATGTCCTCTTGTGGAAAAAAAGTTTTTTGTCACTCTAACAAGTTCATCACTAGACAAAAGTTTTACAGAAAATTTAAGTTTGAACAATTATTCGTTATTATTTCTGCACATCTTTGATTTAGTCTAGTAGTTCTTTACTTTTAGTTGAAAATGTCCTCAATGATCCATCGTTAACAATTTAACCCTAGCTAGTTAAAACTGTGCATAAATTCATGATTTTTTTTATTAGTCTAGCAGCTCTTTACTTTTAGTTGAAAATGTCCTCTTGTGGCAAAAAAGTTTTTGTCACTCTAACAAGTTCATCACTAGACAAAAAGTTTACAGAAAATTTAAGTTTGAACAATTATTCGTTATTATTTCTGCACATCTTTGATTTAGTCTAGTAGCTCTTTTACTTTTAGTTGAAAAATGTCCTCAATGATCCATCGCTAACAAATGTAGCCCTAGCTAGTTAAAACTGTGAATAAATTCATGATTTTTTTATTTAGTCTAGCAGCTCTTTACTTTTAGTTGAAAATGTCCTCTTGTGGAAAAAAGTTTTTGTCACTCTAACAAGTTCATCACTAGACAAAAGTTTACAGAAAATTGAAGTTTGAACGATTATTCGTTATTATTTCTGCACATCTTTGATTTAGTCTTGTAGCTCTTTACTTTTAGTTGAAAAATGCCCTCTTGTGGAAAAAAATTTTTTGTCACTAACAAGGTTTATCAATAGACATAACTTTACAGAAAATTTAAGTTTGAACAATTATTCGTTATTATTTCTGCACATCTTTGATTTAGTCTAGTAGCTCTTTACTTGTAGTTGAAAAATGTCCCTTGTGGAAAAAAGTTTTTGTCACTCTAGCAAGTTTATCACTAGACATAAGTTTACAGAAAATTTAAGTTTGAACAATTATTCATTATTATTTATACTCATCTTTGATTTAGTCTAGTAGCTCTCTTATTTTTAGTTGAAAAATACCCTCTTGTGGAAAAAAAATTTTGTTACTCTAGCAAGTTTATCACTAGACATAACTTTCCAGAAAATTTAAGTTTGAACAATTATTCGTTATTATTTCTGCTCATCTTTGATTTAGTCTTGCAGCTCTTTAATTTTAGTTGAAAAATATCCTCTTGTGGAAAAAAGTTTTTGTCACTCTAACAAGTTTATCACTAGACATAAGTTTACAGAAAGTAATCTCTTAGTTTAACTGAGGTATTGGACCTTTCATCTATGCCGAACAAAAAAAAAAAAATAACTAGTTGAAGTTGTGTTTAAATTCTTCATCAATATAAAATCAAAAACATGAAAATTAAAAAATGTAAAAATGTGTATTTCAAAGAAATAATAGCCTTCTTAATAATTTAACATCGATAAACAGTGGAAACTGGTTTTTCTTCAGTATTGTTTGTAAATGATTAAAAGATGGTGACTGACAAAACATTTTTGAAACTAAAGAAAACCTTAAAATTTAGTAAATTGTCAAACGATTTCAAAATGTAATTTTTTCAGAAATTGAAACCCACTGAAAATTTCCAAGAACCATTCTCCCACAACATTGTTTAAATTTTAATTTATATTTCCATCATAGTGTTCTCAATCTCTTTGGATGTTTGGCATGTCTGGGGGCTCACTATCGAGGAGGAGGAAGAGCTTCTAGCTACATGTAATGGAATCGACACCATCGAGATTACACCTGAGGTGGAGGAAGAGTTCCTCCTCTGTACATGTAGATCAGAGGATCTCTTGAGGAATGGGTCTTCGAATCGAATACCGAACCCGAGACTTCGAGTGCGCGAGGATTTATTTGCGGAGGTGACTCAATCTGAGGAGATACCCTCTCTCATAAATATTATGCCAGTGGAGGAGGACGAGGTTCAAATAATTGAACCTCCTGAGATAGAATACATTAAAACTGTGATAAATATCACAATAGAATAAATATTTGAAGATTGTTTTGTTAATTTGTTTATTGATAAAATGCATATATAAACAATAATGTCTTTAAATCTTCACTTTAGATTTCTTCTTCTTCGGTGTGTAGGCAGCTGTCGTGAACCATTAATGCTGGTAAATCATTTGGATTCACTGTATATTGATCCTGATTCGTTAGCCCCTAGCATAACCTGACCAGAAAAGAAAGGGAACATTTTCATTTCGAAACAATTTTATTGAATAATTACAACAACAACAATAATACTAAGCATGTACAATTAGCGATAGAGTTTATTGTCTTCGATATGTTTCACTAATGCACTTAAAGCACATTGAAGTCTATTCACATGTGCTATATAAACTTTAGCAGCGAAACATAATTGATCCTCCATTTTAAATTTGCTCAAGGATATCACATATCTTGCATATACTTCATCCCATTCCAGACAAAGCCGTGATCCTCTCGTGATTTCCACCGCAATGTTTGGTGCTCTTGTATTATTGCCATCAACTCCACTATCAACTTCTAATAGGGTAAACATTCCACTCGTCATCAACACAAAATATATATATCCAAATGAGTAAAGTCAAACTGTTCTTCTCACTTCTTTGAACTCTATTCACTGACTAATAAAAACTATAGCAAAAATCCTTTCCTCATATTCTCTGCAAACCTCCGTCGCTAATATGTAACCAGTCCTCTGATTGGCTGAGAAGCAGATGTAACAATCCCTCTGATTGGCTGAGAAGCAGATGTAACAAGCCCTCTGATTGGCTGAGAAGGAAACACGTGATCTTGTTTTTGAAACATCCATCAAAGTGAGAAAAATCCTGTTTTTCCATTCTCACTGACAAAAAACCATAAAACATCCATAAATTGCTGCACTCGTCACTGTTTTTTTCATTCTCACTGACAAAAAACCATAAAACAGACATAAATTGATGTTGACATCCATGAAAAACATCAAATAAATTGACCAACACACATAACCGTCCAAAAAACATCCATAAAAGTATAACCTAACCTGACCAGAAAAGAAAGGGAACATTTTCGATTTCGAAACAATTTTATTGAATAATTACGATAACAACAATAATACTAAGCATGTACAATTAGCGATAGAGTTTATTGTCTTTGATATGTTTCACTAATGCACTTAAAGCACATTGAAGTCTATTCACATGTGCTATATCAACTTAAGCAGCGAAACATAATTGATCCTCCATTTTAAATTTGCTCAAGGATATCACATATCTTGCATATACTTCATCCCATTCCAGACAAAGCCGTGATCCTCTCGCTATTTCCACCGCAATGTTTGGTGCTCTTGTATTATTGCCATCAACTCCACTATCAACTTCTAAGAGGGTAAACATTCCACTCGTCATCAACACACAAATATATATCCAAATGAGTAAAGTCAAACTGTTCTTCTTCTCACTCCTTTGAATTCTATTCACAGACTAATAAAAAAAACTATAGCAAAAATCCTTTCCTCATATACCCTCCGCCGCTAATATGTCACCAGCTCTCTGATTGGCTGAGAAGGAAACACGTGATCATGTTTCCTAATTCATGGATCATAACATTCGTAAGAAGTGTCATTGACCCTGTTCCCCATTAGACTCAATAATCCAGAAAACATCCATCAAAGTGAGAAAAATCCTGTTTTTTCATTCTCACTGAAAAAAAACATAAAACAGACATAAATTGATGTTGACATCCATGAAAAACATCAAATAAATTGACCAACACTCATAACCGTCCAAAAAAACATCCATAAAAGTGAGAAAATTCCTGTTTTTTCAAGTGAGAAAAATTCTGTTTTTTCATTCTCAGTGAGAAAACCATAAACCACGTGGTAATGTCACGACTGGTACCCCCCCTTTCTACTCTAAATATCAGTATATGCATATTAAGCTGACAATGCACATTCATTTGTATTTTTTCAATAAAGTGCAAATTTTGTTCTGGCCTTGGGAAGGCATAGGGGTTTTTGCGCTAAACTTATGTTAATTTCTGCTCGTTTTGAGTTTGACTCGATTATTTATTTTAATTTCTGTTCGTTTTGGGTTTCATTTATTTATCGATGCTGATTTGTGGTAGTTTCGAGCTTGGTAGATTATTTTATTTTATTTTTGCTCATTTTTTGTTTAATGGAGTTCTTCACTTGTCTTTGAAAAACTTATTTTGTGGAAAAAGTTTTTTTAATTAATCATCCTAAAAAGAAGAGATTATTTTGATTCACAAACTGTCATGCAAATTCTGTTGTTTAGAACTTGGTTACTAATCTTAATTACATTCACTGTCATTCCATTTACATTTTTAAATTTTCACGGACTTTAGGTTCGAGTAAATAATACTTTGGGTTTTCATCTATATCCTTGATTTTCATATCAGATTTTAAATAAAATATTTGATTTTCAATATATTGGTTTGATATTGCATTGACATTACCGACCCCAGACCACTTTAGATATCTGATTCAATAAAAAAAAGAAGATTTTTAAAAGAAAGTAAGGGGTGAAATTAAAACTTACAGCAATCAGAATTTCTTTCGTATTAGAGCGGGGCTGCCTAGTTTTAATGTTGCTCCTTACTTTCAGTTGAAATAAACTGTTTTTATTTAGTTTCTAATCGTTTTTTTCAAAAAATGCCTGGTCCTCCTTTTGATAGAAAATTTTCCATAAAAATTTAGATATCCAAAATTTAGATATCCATAGAAATTTTACCTAGAGATCCCCCCTCTCACACACTCATGGAAAACTTTATCCCGCAGAAAATTCCCATGTGGAGAATTTCTCCTGCGGAATATTCTCCCATAAAGAATAGCTCCCTTGAAAACTACCCCGGACAATTCCAACCCTGCTGAAAACTTTCTCCGAACAATTTCCCCGGAACATCTCCATATGTAAAATTGAGTGAATTCAGAACATCTCCATATGGAAAATCTCCATAAATTCAGACAAACAAAAAGGATTTGATACAGGAATGCTGGCCAATTTCCTCCTTGTAAAAATTCCTTGAAAAGTTCAACCCCCGAAACTTCCATCCAGACGGAAAATTCTCCCCAGGTAAAATCCTCCCTCCCCGTAAAAAAATCTGTATACTTCCCAATAACACATGCTGTGTTTAAACAATGATAAACTTCATAACTTACAGCCTTTTCCCCGGCGACTGTAGGGAGTATTGTCAACCCTGAGACATAGTTATTGGGCCTTTCAAAAAGGTTGAACAAAATGGCTATCAAAAAATTTGGATCGCATGACGTTGGGAAAAAAAAGGCTCGAATCGAGAGATTGATTCGATCCCTCTGAGAAAAAAAAAAAAAAAAAATACGCATCCTTGATCTTTCTTCTGCCAAAAAATATATAATTCCACATTTATGCAGAAGGGAGAAGCTTGAAACCTTTACAGTAACCTTTGCAGAAGCTTGAAACCTTTACAGGAGTGTACGATTTTTATTAAGATTTCTTGATTTTTTAGGGGTGTTTCTCCCCTTTTTTGAAAATCAAGCATGTATTCTCAGGCTCGTAGCTTTTGATGGGTAACATTAAAATTTAATGAGTTTTATATATTTTGAATCAACATGAAAAGCCAATTCTTTTTGATGCATTTATTGTTGTCAATTTTTTTTTTTTAAGTTTAGGTTACTGTATGGCCAAGTCTCTCCTTATTTTCAGTTCATTACATCAAACGGTTTGAAAATGGAGGCTCGATTTTCATTCAGCGTTCTGCAAATAAATAACAACGGAAATATCAGTTTGCAAATGTTATTACAAATCTTGTTTTTTTTCATGTTTTCATTGGTTTATCTACTTTCTGTTTCGTCCGTAAAATGCCAAATAAAGACATGGCTTTGCAAGAGTACCCCCGGTTAACCTTAACCTTAACCCACCCGGTTACCAGAGTGCCCCTTTAAGCTAAAATCGATAGCCTTATAAGTCTACTACATAAATTAGTATCCATTTAGGACGCCATTAGAGGATAAGATATCCATTTAAGTCCTAAGACATCAAGGTTGGACCCGGAAATCCAGTATATTGGGGGGGGGGGTTCTCAAGTGCAACTCTTATTCAGCACAGGAGTGGGATAGACCCCAGTGTAACAGAATCCATCACTCAGTAAAACATAAATTTGTAGAATGTGTAGCATAAATTTGTAGAATGTGTAGATTTGTTAGCCCTTAAGTTTCGAAACTGCAGTAAAGAAAATGGTTAAACCCTTACCGTTGAGGATGCTTGCAGTCACTGCAGTCTGCTGAAAACTGGACCTGCATATATTTAGGAAGGAATGTTATATATCCAGAAATAGCAAACACAACAAACAGGCCTCCGATGTTATTCAGCATTAAAATCTTATTGGACAAAAGCCGCTTCAATGCAGTGGGAAAATCTGGAAATGAATTTGGAATTAAAACTTTAAAATATTCTCCTCATAGATAAAATACATAATCAAAATAATTAAATTATCCAGGATTCTTGACTGAAATTTGCTGCATATTATAATCCATTTTTTTGCAAGACCTTAAAATCAGTCACCTTTGCTTTTGTACACCTTTGTTACCTATTTGCTTTTTGGTAAACAACATTTATTTATGAAATGACTAGAGGCCGGTTTCCCCCTAATTAAATAAGCCAATGAGAAGCCATATTCCTCAAAATATATTTCAAACTATTTGTTTTCGTACTTCTGTAGGCCAAGATTCACTCTGCAAATCAGAGTCAATGCTCGTGTTGCTTATAGTAAAGGGTCATGTGTCTCCCATGTATCTTTTTCCAACCACTCTGTTTGGAAGGGGTGATTGTAGACATTTCATAGGGACTTCTTCAACTGGAAAGCGAAAACTGTAGCTGCCTTTCCAAGGGTAAAAAATGATTGGAGTGCAGCCAACCCTTCTTCCACGCCCTATTTTACATCTTCTATTCTAACAAAAAACTTTTGTCCATTGTCAGCTTGAAATTTCGAGTCACAAGTCCCTGGACCATGACGATCCTAATATAAAAGCTTGTTTAGGGCTAGGGGCTCCCTAAAAATGGGCCCAATAGAGGACTGAAAAAGGAACAAAAAAAGGTTTTTTGAACGAGATAAAACCTAAAATTGTGACCCCCTGGGCCAAGGGGACCATAATATACAAATAATATACAAATTAGGGACTTGAAAATTCTCTCCCCCCCCCCACCAAAATAGCTCTTATTAGGCCAACATTTTTCTGGTCCGCTTGAAACTTTTTCAGTCATAGAACCATGGGGGTCCAAATTCACAAGAGAATGCGGTATAAAAAGACTCTTGGCTCCCTCCAAATATTGGCCAGAAAAAGGAGCAACTGTTTTTTCTTCTTTTTTACTTAGGCGCGTGTCCCCTGAAAATAGGGTCCTAAAATGTTGCAATTTTTTCTGATATGTTTGAAACTCTCAGGAGCTTTTGCCTGGGCAGAGGGGACGAAAAATTTTCTTGGGAGGGGGAAAGGTGTTATGGTATCCAAAATTGGTACAAATTTTCTTTTTCAATTGGCCTGAAACTTTTAGGAATCGTTGCAGGGGCTAAAGGAACCAAACATTTTCTTGGTAGGAAGAGGGTTCTTTGGGTGACTGAAAATGGGCAAAAAAAACATTTGTTCCCGGGTCAGTTCAAAACTTCCATGTGTGAGTTTCTGACACAAGGAGAGTCTAGTGTAAAAAAAAGTAGTTTGGAGGCACAGTCCCCCCAAAATTATGATCGAAAACCGGTCAAAAAGCATGTTTTCCTTATTGTCTCAAACTGACCGGCTTAAAATCCTCGGATCAAAACGACTGCAACGCAAAAAAAAAAGAAAAGAAAAATGAAAAAGAAAATGCTGGGTGTCCCAAAACAGGGCCAAAATAATTTTTTTCCCACACACGGCTCGAAACTTACACCTGAAAGCTCCTGGTTTAAGAGAGCTTTGAAGACAAAATGTTTATTAAAACACTTATTTTGCCAACTTCACAAATTTGAAGGTACTGCTTTACAAAGCGGAAAGTGCAAAAAACTTGAAGTTTCGTTAACAGTAGTGAGCTATTAATTATTCCAGGACGAGATCGTATAAAGCGACCAGACAGGTTTATAGAGTCAGCTCAACCCATTTCTGGGCCAATCAGAGAGGTTTTTACTAACGGCATACCATATACGGTGAGTTGAATATCCTAGATTTTCTAAAAAAAAAAACGTCAACAGCCAAGCCGGACAAGTTTCTGAGCGTGTAATAGATTCAAAGCTAGATTTAATGATCACATATACGTTATTACAGATATCAAAAAGGTAACTGACTTGCATAAGGATATCACACATTTGCAAAAAGTTATCGCATTTGCATAACTCTGGTCTAAATAATCTTAATTGATGATTTGAATAATAGGATCTATTCGTGATTAGTACATGTAGGATATCGTAGCATTAAAAACTCTTAATTAATGACTTGAAAATAGGACGAAGCCAAGATGGGAATAATACGAATACTATTTTATTTGGATAGAATGAGAGTGGTAAAATGGTTAAAACTTTTACCACTTACCAGTTAAGGTAAGGCCTATCAGTTAAGGTAAGTCTGCGGGGAGGTGGTAAGTCTCACGCAATTTTATGAGGTTTTTCCCCCTATTTTAAAAATCAAGCAAATTTCGTAGATGCCAAGAAAATAATTTTGATATAGAAATTCAGAACTATCCTTAGAAATCCTTAGAAATCAACTAGTGAGATGGTCATGGATTTGAACCATCAAGGACCGCAACCATCAATGACCCTAACCACCAAGGACCTGAACCTCCAAGGGCCCCCCAACCACCAAGGGGCCCCCTCACCCCAACTTTTTGGGGCATCTCCCCAATTTATTATACTTTTTTTGGAAGTTTAATTTTTTTTAACCTGGAAACCTTTTTTCAACTTTTTTTTACATGTCTTAAAATAACCTGAAATAAAGCTAAAACAAAAAATTCACATTTAATATTTTCAAAAATACAAAATGGGAATGATAATGATATGTTGGTCGTAACTTTTACTATTAAAAATATAATGTTTGTGGTAGCACTTTTTTCTGACTTAGAATTTTTTTGGACTTGAAAAATTTTACAACTTTTTTTACGTATCTTAAAATGACATGAAATATGCTTGCGGCTGTACTGATGGTACTCTATGCCTACTTATCGACAATGCCTAGTTTATTAGGTGTATAAATCAGTAATTTTCTTACACTGGAGGGATAACCACATGTACCACAATTTTTTTTTAAGTGAAGATGAATTATTCAAAGAAAGTGTGTACACTCAATAAAATAATCCTGGCTTTGAATCCTGACAAGAATTAATACCTGAACTGTTAAAAAAATATTAATGGGGATCTTATTGGAAATGTATGCGTACGTTGTCATGACAACAAGGAGTTAAATTCCTTTGGAGTACCCAATAATTTCAATTGTCTAAATGGTGGATATGCGAGAGTATTATTACCAGCGAAGTTAGTCCTCAAAGAGAATGCAAACATAAAAATAATCTTCGAAGATCGGGGACAATTCCTTGCTACTGTTGCTGGTAAAAAATTACCTGTTGATACATCCTATTGTCATCTTTTTGGTGTTAGCATTTTAAAGAACACAAAGAAGAAAACAGGCATACTCCTTCACTTATGTCATTAATCATATCTTTTCTACGTGCCAAAACTGTTATCTGTGTAAAAATAGTGCGACAATAGACAGTGAAATCACAGGCAAAATAAAAAAGGCATTGGCAGAAAGTATCATCAATGAATATAAAGATGAATTGATGGAAAATGAAGCGCAAGTGAACGTTATTACTACTATTGATCATATGGTCAATGAACCCAATAATATCAAAGACGAAACGCATATTGAAGCCGTAGTTGACACCCCAGTAAAAATTGTGTATGACTCAAAATGGATTAATGATTATTCTAGTGATTAAGAACTAAGAGAAGAGAGTAGCTACACTATCAAGAGGAACATGATGAACTATTTTATGGAGCAGATTCAAAATTTCAAAAGTTGTTCATGATATTAATAATGTATAATAATATATGTAACATATCTTTATATTAATATTCTACATGTCGTTATTTCAATAAAAATATTTTATGCATTACTTTGTTATATTTCCATTATTTTTAGGGTACGGTAGCACGACAAAGGTTTCGAATGTTTATTAAAAAGTCTTAGATGTAACAAAAGGAATAAGCAATACATTTCAAAAGACATTATTCTATCATTTCCTGATGGGGATGTCATATCATCACTCAGAATGGACATTATTTTAATAATTTTGACTTTATGCATACCCCAATACTAAGCGATACTTTTCAAAAGACATTATTCTATCATTTCCCTCATTGGGCTGTCATATCATCACTTAGAACATACATTATTTTTATTAATTTTGACTTTATGCATACCCCAATACTAAGCAATACTTTTAAAAAGACATTATTCTATCATTTCCCTCATAGGGCTGTCATACCATCACTTAGAATAGACATTACTTTCGTAATTTCGACTTTATGCATACCCCAACACTAAGAAATACTTTTAAAAATACATCATTTTATCATATCACTCAAAGGGCTGTCATATCATCACTTAGAACAGACATTACTTTAGTAATTTTGACGTTATGTGTACCCCAATACTAAGCGATTCTTTTTAGTAGACATTATTCTATCATTTCTCTCATAGGGCTTTCATATCATCTCTTAGAATAGACATTACTTTATTAATTTCGACTTTATGGATGCCCCAATACTAAGCAATACTTTTCAAAAGACATTATTCTATCATTTCCCTCACAGGGCTGTCATATAATCACTTAGAATAGACATTACTTTCGTAATTTCGACTTTATGCATACCCCAATACTAAGCAAAACTTTTTCAAAAGACATTATTCTATCATTTCTCTCATAGGGCTTTCATGTAATCACTTGGAATAGATATTATTTTATTAATTTTGGCTTTATGCATACCTCAATACTAAGCAATAATTTCAAAAGACATTATTCTATCATTTCCCTCATAGGACTGTCATATCATAACTTAGCATAGACATTACTTTATTAATTTCAACTTTTCAGCATACTCCAATCCTAAGCAATGCTTTTCAAAAGACGTCAATCTATCATTTCCCTCATAGGGCTGTCATATCATCACTTAGAATATACATTACTTTATTAATTTCAACTTTATGTATACCCTAATATTAAGCAATACTTTTCAAAAAGACATTATTCTATTATTTCTCTCATAGGGCTGTCATAGCATCACTTAGAATAGACATTGTTTTATTAATTTTGACTTTATGCATACCCAATACTAAGCAATACTTTTCAAAAGACATTATTCTATCATTTCCCTCATGGGACTGTCATATCATCACTTAGAATAGATATTACTTTCTTAATTTTGACTCTATGCATGCCTAAATACTAAGTAATTCTTTTCAAAAGACATTATTCTATCATTTTCCTCATAGGGATGTCATATCATCACTTAGAATAGACATTATTTTATTAATTTCAACTTTTTAGCATACTCCAATACTAAGCAATACTTTTCAAAAGACGTTACTCTATCATTTCCCTCATAGGACTTTCATATCATCACTTATGATAGATATTACTTTATTAATTTCGACTTTATGCATACCCCAGGACTAAGCAATACTTTTCAAAAGACACTATTCTATCATTTCCCTCATAGGGCTGTCGAATCATCACTTAGAATAGGCATTACTCTATTAATTTGAATTTATGCATACCCCAAAAATTTCCCTCATAGGGCTGTCATATCAGCACTTAGAATAGACATCACTTTATTAATTTTGACTTTATGCATACCCCAATACTAAGCAATACTTTTCAAAAGACATTATTCTATCATTTCTCTCATAGGGCTGCCATATAATCACTTAGAATAGACATTACCCTTATTAACTTCGACTTTATGCATACCCTAATACTGAGCAACACTTTCCAAAAGACATTATTCTATCATTTCCATCTTAGGGGTGTCATATCATCACTTAGAATAGATATTATTTTATTAATTACGACTTTATGCATGCCCCAATACTAAGCAATACTTTTCAATAGACAGTATTCTATCATTTCTCTCATTTGGCTGTCATATAATCACTTAGAATAGACATTACCTTATTAATTACGACTTTATGCATACCCCAATACTAAGCAGTACTTTTCAATAGACATGATTCTATAAATTCCCTCATAGGGCGTTCATATCATCACTTAGAATAGACTAAAAACCCTTGCTGACCTTACTTCGAGTATGAAGGGAATGGAGGATCGTATTTCTAAGCTGGAAACTGTGACTCAGGACTCTGTTAGAGAAGTTGTCAAGCAGTTCGTGGTAACGAACTGTAAGTAAGGAGCGACCCGGCTAAATGGTAACTGAAACTCTAAAAAACGGAATTTGATACTAATAGATACATCAAAAGAATCAGATTTTAATTCTGATTTCAAATATATGAGTTTAATCAAGTTTAGTTTTACCTATCAAAAGTTACGCGCCTGAGAAAATTTGGCTGATTTTCGAAAAAAGGGGGAAAGACCCCCTAAAAGTTATAGAACCTTAATGAAAATCACACCATCATATTCAGCGTATCAGAGAACCCTACTGTGGAGGTTTCAAGCTCCTATCTACAAAAATGTGGAATTTTCCATTTTTTGCCAGAAGAAAGATCACGGATGCGTGTTTTTTTTGTTTTTTTGTTGTTTTTTTTTCCCCAGGGGTGATCGTATCTACCCAGTGGTCCTAGAATATCGTGGGAGGGCTCATTGGAACGGAAATTAAAATTTATAGTGCCCTTTTTAAGTGACCAAAAAAATGGAGGGCAACTAGGCCCCCTCCCAGGCTCATTTTTTTCCCAAAGTCACCCGATTAAAATTTTGAGATAGCCATTTTGTTCAGCATGGTCGAAAATAGTATAACTATATCTTTTAGGATGACTTAATCCCTCGAAGTCCCCAGGAGGAGGGCTGAAAGTTATGAACTTTATCCAATGTTAACATATAGTATTGTTATTGGGACCCGGCTAAATGGTAACCGAAACTCTAGAAAACGGTATTTTGATACAAATAGATACATCAAAAGAATCGGATTTTAATGCTGATTTCAAATATATAAGTTTCATCAAGTTTAATCCTACCCATCTACCCCCTAAAAGTTATAGAACCTTAATCAAAATCACACCATCATATTCCGTGTATCAGAGAACCCTACTGTAGAGGTTTCAAGCTCCTATCTACAAAAATGTGGAATTTTGCATTTTTTGCCAGAAGAAAGATCACGGGTGCGTGTATATTTTTATTTTTTTCCCCAGGGGTGATCGTATCGACCCAGTGATCCTAGAATATCGTGGGAGGGCTCATTGGAATGGAAATTAAAAGTTCTAGTGCCCTTTTTAAGTGACCAAAAAAAATGGAGGGCAACTAGGCCCCCTCCCACGCTTATTGTTTTCCCAAAGTCACCTGAGCAAAATTTTGAGATAGCCATTTTGTTCAGCATGTTCGAAAATATTATAAGTATGTCTTTTAGGATGACTTAATCCCCCGAAGTTCCCAGGAGGAGGGCTGAAAGTTATGAACTTTACCCAATGTTAACATATAGTATTGGTTATTGAGAAGTATACAGTACAGACGTTTTCAGGGGAGATTTTTCCTGATGGTGGGGGGGGGGATCGGGCAGGAACGTACGCAGAGGGGGCCTCCGGGCTCGCCCCCCCCCCCCCCCGAAATCTCACGATTTTTTCATTTTCCCATAATTTTCTGATTTTTCTCACAGAATAATGGGTTTGAAGGATTTGGCCCCCCCCCCCGAAACAAATTCCTGCGTACGTGCCTGGGGTCGGGGGTTATGTAAGAGGATCTTTCCATGACGGAAGTTTTCATTGGGGAAGGGAAATTGCTATGAAGGGACGCCGGACTTCCCAGCATATTATTTAAAAAAAAGATCAGAAATTAAAAATAAAAAAACAAGTTTTTCAACTGCAACAGCAGCAACATCAAAACTTTAAACGAACAGAAAATATTACATATATGATTGGGTTCACCCCCTAGTCAATACCTCACTCTTTAAGTCAGAGATTTTTAGTACTTTCATAAGAGCTATTTATTCTAATTAATGGCCTTTGTGATTAAGCGGTCATTTTTAAAAAATTGGAACAAATTCGAACTTTCGCTTAAAGAGCAAGGTATTGACTAGGGGGCGAACCCCCTAATATACGTATTAAAAATATATAACGAGTATAGAAGTTCGTTACGCAAGTTAATTCGTAAGTTACGTATATTTATTACTAATAAAAACTTTCGTAATTAAAAATGAAACAAGTTTCGAGAAAGCCATTTACCAATTAAAGTAAATTAATATGAAAATTTTGTTTTAATTATTCATGTACTGTGAGCCAAGATCAAAACCTGCATTTATTCAAAAACGTTCAAAAATTAAATAAAAAAAAAAAAACAAGTTTTTTTAACTGAAAGTAAGGAGCGACATTAAAACTTAAACGAACAGAAATTATTCCGTATATGAAAGGGGCTGTCCCCTCCTCAACGCCTTGCTCTTTACGCTAAAGTTTTGGCTTTCTCACAATTCTATTTTTTTTTAACAATAAAAAATTTAGCGTAAAGAGCGAGGCGTTGAGGAGGGGACAGCCCCTTTCATATACGGAATATTTCTGTTCGTTTTAAGTTTAAATGTCGCTCCTTACTTTCAGTTAAAAAAAACTTGTTTTTTTTTTTATTTAATCATCTTAAAGCCACAGGTAGATAGAATGCAATCAGTTAAAGATCATTTAAAGCTTCAAATGCACGTTTTGAGTGATGAATGTGTGAATGTAAAGACGCAATTGGGCACTACGAGGCAAGTGCTTATGAAAGTTGAAAGTAAAGAGACCGATATAGAATATACTAAATGGGAATGTTTCGGCTAAGGATAGTGATGATGCAAAAACCCTGTTTGAAGATATCGTATCGCAAGGACTCGAAATGAGTGGGAATTTCGAATGCTCAGTAACGGAAGTTAACTCGGTAAAAAGGTTTTTGAAAGTTGACGTAAAAAACTAAGGAACTTAAGCGAGAGATCTTAATGGATGCGCGGAAACTTCATGATAAAACAGTGGCGAATCAGTCTAACATTTACCTAACTGACGATGTACCGTTATCTGTGCAAAAAAACACATAAAATTGCGCACAAGTGAAATACAAGGCATTGAAGCATGGGTCACGAAATCTGTCCCACCCTATTTATGTCTTAAACGTAACCAACATCCAACGCCGGATAAATTCTCCTTGATGAGATACCGAAGCTAAGTATGCTGCTGAGATTAGGACGTAGCTACGGTGGAGCAGGGGGTGGTATAAAAACTGGACAGTAAAAATTGTTTGGACAGTAAAAAAGTGCTCTTTTTCATAGTAGAAAGTGATCGGAGGGAAACTAACCCCCCCTCTCACGCCCACTGTTTCCCCAAACAAATCCAATCAAAATTTTGAGATAGCCTTTTTTTCAACATAGTTGAAAGATAAATAAATTAGATCTTTAAGGATGACAATCCCCCTCCCCCACAGCCCTCAGGGTAAGGGTTGGAAATAATGCCTTGGGGGCATTCAAGATTTTTAAAGAAATCAGTGTTGTAAAAACTTAAAAAAGGGCTCATTCAATTGGAAATTGAGAGAGCTAGTGCTCTTTTTAATAGCCGAAAGTGATTGAAAGGCAACAAACCCCCATCTCACGCCCGCCATTTCTCCAAAAACATCCAATCAAAATTTTGAGATAGCTATTTTGTTCAACGTAATTCAAAGGTCCACAAATTATGTCTTTGAGAACGACAATCCCCAGCCCCCAGGGCAAAGGTTGTAAGTTATGCCCTGGGGGCATATAAGATTCTTTTAGAAAGTGTTGTCGTAGAAATTTCAAAAAGGGCTCATTCAATTGGGAACTGAGAGGGCTAGTGCCCTTATTAATAGTAAAAGGCGATTGAAGAGCGAATAACCCCCCCCCCCCCAACGCCCATCATTTCCTCAAACACTTCGGTAAAAACTTCAAAAAAGGGTCATCGGATTGGAAATTGAGCGGGCTATTGTCCTTTTTAATAGTTGGAAATAATCGGAGGGAGAATCACCCCCGTGCCCATCATTTCCCCGAACATTTCCGTTCAATATTTTGATATGACCTTTTTGTTCAACGTAGTTTAAAGGTCTGGAAATTATGTCTTTGAGGATGACAACCCTCCTCCTCACACCCCTCAGGACAAGGGTCCTAAGTTATGCCTTGGGGCATATAAGGGTCTTATAGAAATTTTTGTCGTAGAAGCTTCAAAAACGTCTCATTCGATTGGATATTGAGAGGACTAGTGCCTTTTTTATTAGTCGAAAGTGATCAGAGGGCAAATGCCCCCCCCCCCCATACCCCCATCATTTCCCCAAACAATTAAAATCAAAATTTTGAGATAAACATTTTGTTAAGCGTATCAGAAAGGTTTGGAAATTATGTTTTTTGAGGATAAAAACTTCCCCCAGCCCTCAGGGCAAAGGGTTGTAAGTTTTTCCCTGGGGACATATAAGGTTTTTATAGAACGCGTGGTCATATAAACTTCGGAGGGGGCTCATTTGATGGGTAATCGGACGCTCTAGTGCTCTTTTAAGAGTCAAAGTTATTGGAGGGCAGCTACCCCCTCCCCCCTACACAAGTCGTATTGTCCAGAAATGCATCTAATAGAAATTTTGAGATAACCATTCTATTCCAAATAGTCTTAACATACTATAACAAGGCTTTTGGGGTTGAAACAAATCCCAGAGATTAGGAGCAAGGGTTTTAAGTTATGCCCATGAGAGTTTAAGATTCTTATGGAAGGGATGGTTGTTTAACTTTAGAAGAGCCTCAGCCTTTCTCCATGAAAAAGACTATGTCAATATAAAACGAACAGAAGTTAATTAAAAAAAAAAAAAATCCACAAAATAAGTTTTTCCAAAAAAAAAGTAAAGAACTCCATTATACCAAAATGAACAAAAAAGGATCAAATAATGGGAAAATAACTGAAAAAATCTTTTAAATGTTTTCACTTTTTATTACTTTAAGAAATTAAAAATTAACCTAGATTTTAAGGAATAAATATCAGCATATGTATATTTAACTGACAACGCACATGTTTTTCAGTATATTCATTTGAATTTTTTCAGTAAAATGCAAATTATATTCTGGCTTTTAGAAAGCACGGGTTTAGAACCCTACTTATATTAATTTCCTCTCATTTGAGTTTGACTCTGTTATTTATTTAATTTCAGTTTGTTTTCGGTTTCATTTATTTATTGATGCTGATTTGTGTTAGTTATATGCTTGGTAGATTACTTGATTCTATATTTGCTCATTTTTGGTTTAATGGAGTTCTTTAATTTTTTAAAAAAAAACTTATTTTAGGGAAAAAGATATTTTTAATTAATCTATAAGTACAGAGCGACCCGGCTCAATAGTAACCGAAACTCTAAAAAAACTGAATTTTGAAACCAATTGATATATCAAAAGAATTGGCTTATTATGCTGATTCCAAATATATAAGTTTTTTAAGTTTAGTTTTACCCATCAAAAGCTACGAGCCTTAGAAAATTTGCCTGATTTTCTAAAAAAGGGTAAAATCCCCCTCGAAGTCATAGAATGTTCATGAAAATCACACCATCAGATTTTCGTATCAAAGAATCCTAGTGTAGAGGTTTCAAGCTCATATCTGCAAAAATGTGGAATTTTGTAATTTTTGCCAGAAGAAAGATCATGGATGCGTGTTTATTTGTTTTTTTTTGTTTGTTCTTTTCCCTAGGGGTGATCGTATCGACCCAGTGGGCCTAGACCGTCGAGAGAGGGTTCCTTCTAATATAAAGGAAAGGTTCAACAGCCATTTTAAAAGTAACCAAAATAATTGGAGGGCAACTAGGCCCCTCCCATGCAACCTTTTTCCCAAAATCGTCCGATCAAAATTTTGAGATAGCTTTTTTCTTCAGCATACTTTAAAGGCCAAATAACTATGTCTTTAGAGATAAAATTGCACCCTACAGCCAACAGAGTAAGGTTTTTAAGTTATAAAATTAACTATATTGTTTTGCTTGTTATTGGGAACATACCTACATTTTTCGGGTGTTTTGTGGAGGAAGAATTTTCTGCTGGGAGGATTTTACACTGGGAGAGGGAAGTTTCCAGGGGGTGAAATTTTCAGGGTAATATTTACACTTGGTGAAATTGCCAGAATTCCTATATGAAAGTTCTTTGTCTTGCTTTTTCTTCTACTGATTCAGATTTAGGCGTGGAGATGTTAAGGGTAATTGTCCGGGTTAAATTTTCGCCAGGATTGAATTGTCCAGGGAATATTTCTGTGGGGAGAGGGAATTTTTCGTGGAGGTGGAGCAAGATATCCTGGTGTTATTAAAAAAGATCAGGTATTAAATTAAAATTGCTCCCTCCTCAGCACCTCACTTTGTCCAATTCAAACTTTGTCCAATTCTTTAAGTACAACTACTGAAACACAATGGTTGAAACACAATTAGGACAATAAGTAATTTTTTTTGGAAGAGCCGGAAAACTGTAGCGTGAAGAGCGAGGTATTGAGGAGGGGGCGAAACCCTCATACACGTAATAATTTCTGTTCGTTCTAAGTTTTAATGTTGCTCCTTGCTTTCAGTTGAAAAAACTTCTTATTTAATGAAGCTTAGAGATAAACATTTTCCTAAAGGCAATGAAAAAAGTATGTCAATTAAAGTAAAGTATATAAAAACAGAAAAAGTAATTAATTAAAAAATTACACAGAACAATAGCCTACTTACAAAAACTAAGATATAAACTCACAGCATTCAGTTCTGTTGAGCAATGTTGAAGCGTTAGACGGATATTTTTTTTTTAAATATCGACAATTTTGAACTTGGTTATAAACACCGAAATATTTAATGCCTTTAGACTCAATTGTTTATAACCCTATACTTCATATCTTTTATACTTCACACCTTTATACTTCATAACTATAAAAAATTAAACCTTTTTCAAAGCGATAACTAGATAAATGCAATCACTCCTCGAAAAACAAATAAATGACAATAAAACATATAAACCATATTCGTTCAGGGGGAAAATGCAAAAATTCCCAGCATTCCGTTCTGGGGAAACATTTCTGATTATAGTGGTTTCTTATATCAGCTCATGGGTACTCTGGCAATGCGAGTAAAAGTTGACGGCATATTTTTTACGCAAATTGCCCCTTATTAAGTTGTTTTTTCTTGTGTTTTCTTTAATTATACGAACTTGACTCTTTGATCGAATGTTATCAATAGTTAGGCTCTTACACTTTTATTATAGGATCAAAATCTATTGGCAGGCTGTTAACAATGAGGCAACACATATTTGTTCTACGCCTTTTGCATATTTTGCTTTTTTCTTTTGGTTTCCTAATAATTACTTTATAGTCACAAATTTCTATGGGGGGGGGGAAGGCCCCCTGCCGGCGCCAATGTATTATACTTTATCGATAAATTATTACCATTGATACAAAAAGAATTGCATTTCACTTCCATTATCCTGACTTTATGCGCTTTTCTTATAATTATTTATCAATAAATTATCGTGAGTTATCGTCATTATCTTAGAGTTTCATTGTTGCCGGTAAGTCGTTTGTGAGAAAATTAGGTTAGGCTAATTTAGGTTAAAATTAGGCTAAAATTAGGTTAATTTAGATTTAAATTAGGTTAATTTAGGTTAAAATTAGGTTAATATTAGAGGGGGCGTTCCAGGGCGTTCATTAGTGATAAATAATTATCTAA
This sequence comes from Artemia sinica, assembly GCA_027921565.1. Classification (NCBI taxonomy): domain Eukaryota; kingdom Metazoa; phylum Arthropoda; class Branchiopoda; order Anostraca; family Artemiidae; genus Artemia; species Artemia sinica. Next base: position 12,745,549 of record CM051264.1, on the reverse strand, counting down.
AATTAAACGTGTTCAACTTCACCAGATAACACATGAAAGGTCAATTTTTTTTGTTTTCAAAGCACACGAAGAACTTAAGTTTTAACATTTTTGCTTATTATGGGCATATGCTAGAATGAGCCATTTAGGATGGAGGTAATTCCACATAATTAACTAAGATTAATTATAATTAATTTCTAGAATCCATCCCTATTTTTTTAGGGGATACATAAATTGTATCTTTAGAAAAAAGTTAAATATCTATAAAGAAATTTATTCAAAATAAAAAATTTCAAAGTTTTATGTCTTTCTCAAATCTGTGAGTAAAATAATTTTTGAAAAGATAGAGAGAGTGCAAGTTCAACTGTTTTTAAGGTCAAGATCCTATTTTTAAGGTTAATTGCTTAGGTACATCATTTTAGGTACATTAGGCCCATAAAATACTACATTTCTACGTCAAATTAAGCGTTTAAGTGCTATTAAGTAATTTTAAGTGTTTAATTAGCCTATTAAATTTTTAAACAAAGTATATGCACCTTTAAGTTTGGGTGTCTGGTCTCGTTCAGCAGTATCTCCTCTTGGCAATTTTCCTACTTGTCGATAAGTAACTGCAGGAGGTAGCACTCTCTTTTGAGGAAGTTTGCGGGGAAAAACATGATATCAAAGCTGCTGCAGGAATCAGACAAATACCAACAACAATAAAACCTGAAATTAGAACTTATATCATGCTTTGGCTACAAAATCATTCCAGAGCCATTTGAGGATAAAATGGCACTCCATTAATCAAGAAAATCGTGTCATTCTCATTGACGTTGGTCAATGAGAAATTAAGGTCATATGTGCTGAGTCGGCTTCAGCTAAAACAAAAATAATGTTAATTTTTTCTTTACGGGTGATGAATGAATTACGCTCAAAAAATTCTGGTCTTTCTGTTTCTATGTGCCCACTTTAATGTGATGTAATTCATTTTGTTGTTGTTTAGAAATGGTAGAATATTTGATCCCCTTGAACATGGTTGAAAGCGACCCTGTGAAAGACCCCGGTTCATATGGAGGGACAGCCTTACCCAGTACCAGCACCTCTCCATGATCGGTACTGATCTCCAAGAAGCAGTGACACTTGCGCAGGACCGTACGAAATGGAGGTGAAGAGTCACATCTCTCTCTCTACGCTGGACCACTAGTAGGCAGTAAGATCTTTAAGTCAAGTAAGACAAGTCAAGTTTCATCAAGATCACTTATGATTTTGTGGGTGTCTGTCGTCTTTTTTCTAAAGTTGGCTTATCAGCAATTTTTACTGAGGAATCCAAAATGAATCACATATTCAGAATCAGTAAAAATTGTATTCCGTTTTTTATATTTGGTATCACATTTTTGCTTTTATGAGTTTCGGTTTCGTTGAGAAGACTCGCTCTTAACTAGCTTTTCATTTCAGTGCTTAAAATGTGAAAAAAGAACTTTTACCGTTTGTCAGATAAAAAATTTCATGAAATATCTAATGTAATCACTCAATTACTAAAAATAATAAAAAAGAAATGGGAAAACTGAAGCAAACAATAGACTGTACGAAAAGTTTTGTTCAATTCCACATTCTAGGGCTATAAATCAGAGAGTTTGAGATGACTATGGCACGTTCTGCGGATGAAGGATGACAAATTGCCAAAGATTGTCATCTTCGACCAGCTGTCTAGGTCTAGGCAGAAAGTAGGTCGTCCTCAGTTGGTGTGGGAGGAAGTGGTAAAGAAAGATTTAAGGGAAATGGGAACTTCCTGGGAATGTTTCAAGAGGTTTGAATAGATTGGGTCGGAAGAGGAGCGTATTCGATCGTATTTTTGCTCATTTTTGGTTTAATGGAGTTCTTTACTTTTCTTTGAAAAACTTACTTTATGGAAAACTTTTTTTTTAATTAATGACGCAAAGAAACAGAAAGTTTGCTTGTAAAAAATGCTGTGACTCAAAACTTTTCTTCCTTCTCACTGGCTTAAGATTTCATGCAAAAGACCCAATCAGACCTTAAGTTGTTCTTTTGAATGCAGGTCAAACAAAAGGGCATGGATGAAACATTAGACTTTTTCCTCATAGATAACTGTATTAGATAAAACTATTGGCAGAAAGAAACGCAAAATTCCGTTATTTATGGACAATTGCACAGAACACATTCCCATTCCTCCTCTAAAATGGGTTAATGTAAAATTTTTGCCATTCAACACAACATCTAAATTACAGCCAGTAGGTGCAGGAATGATAAAAAAAAAATGCATGCTATTCGTTTTCTTGTCTTTTTTTTAAGGAAGGACCAGGTAGTTCATATTTTCTCTGACAATTGGATTCTATAATTGACGAATGTAAAAGTTCTTTTTTTATTTATTTTTTCAAGACCACACTGCCTTTCTATGACGAATAAATAAAGGTTCAAATAGAGATAAGTGAACAAATCTAGAGCATAAACCCGAAACTTTTATGACTGTAAGGTAATTATTTTGCTCTGTACCCTCGCTAGTGCTAAGTCGACCCAATCACATTTATCATAGAATTTTATAATTAACCGAGGCCAATCGAAAAATTTGCAAATGCTAGAGGCTTTGAAAGTAAGTGATGCTTTAGATAAGCTTAAATTCAGTTTCACACTTTGTGACCCTGCTGAAGTCCCTACTGTCCCCTACGATGTAGCAACCATACTGGCCTGCACGGTTGGAGAATGTGGGGAAATGTTAAACTCCATGATTGAGTATTTTTCATGCTCCATTGAAAAAGGTTCTTGGCCTACTCCTTCCGAGTCCGTGTCCAACGCCATCCCCGTCACTTTGAAAAACATACCCCCACCCCACGATGCTGAAATCATGCTTAAGTCAGAAGAAGGTGCTTGATACTAACGGAGCATCTTGAAGAATTCACAAGGCCATTGCCTCTAAGGATGCTCCTACCATTTACGCAAAATCTGCCGAGGATGCAAAGACCCTGGCCGCCAGCTTGCAGTCCGCACTACCTGATGCCTCAATAATCGTCCGTAAGCCTCAGTGTCATGCTATTGCCAAAAATGTCCCAATAGAAACTACTAAAGAGGAGTTGCTTGAAACTACCCCGAACTTGAGTATTGCGTACAGATTTGGTAATAGCCTTTTTGTCAAACTGACTTTCAAAGAATTTCAAAGAACTGACTACCGACAGTCGACTCAGGCGCCTTGTACGGAGGCATAGAAATGAAGGCTTTCTTTTCTGCGGTGATTTTAACTGCCAGGCTTCCTACCACAATTCGCGGTACCAATTATTATTGTCCTCAATACCCAATTCCTGTTTCAGAGTAACCCACCAAAACAGTGATTTTACGTTCATCCATTCAGTCTCGAGCTCTACGTCAGAAATTGATCATTTTGTTTCGAACATCCCTTCGCCAGATTTTGATAATCTCAAAGCCCACGTGCACGACGACTGCAAAATCAGTGATCACCCTAAAATTAGCCTGAGTTTCCCGTTCCGGTTCGTGTCTCCTAAATCCCGTCAAGATTGGCATGAAACTAGTGAATGGAAGAAAATAAATAAAGAACGTTACCACGCCGTACTCGATGAGCTACTGGCCAAAATTAGAGTTCCCTTCCATCTCCTAGCAGAGAATGCAAGAAAAGATAGGATTGGGCTAGAAATCTACACATGTGAACTCATTCATGTTTTGAAAGTTGCCCAGAAAATTGCCGTCCCTATAATCCGTGTCAAGGCGGGAACCAGAAAACCTGGCTGGAATGACCCTAATATTAAGAGTGCAAAACAACGTAGTAAATTTTGGTATCGAGTGTGGAAAAACTGTAACAAGTCTCGTTCTGGGCATGTCTTCCATTGCTATCGATTAGCAAAAAAGCAATTCTTGCTTCAAGCTGAAAAGACTGCAGCTGAGGCCTTAGAAAATCAGTCGAATGAGTTCCAGCGTAACCCAAGAAAGCTATGGAAAGTGTAAAAAAAATACATTTCGTGATTCTAATCGTAATGCATGTATTAGTGAAAACGAATGGGTCGCTCACTACAAAAATGTCTTTTCTGCCCCAATGCTTCTGTGAACCAGGAATTTACGCAGCAACTAAATTCACGCTTTAAAAGTACCGAACACGTCGTAGTAAAATTAGTATTTCTAAGAGCCTAGTCTAAAATATAATATCCAAGCTAAAGAGTTGGAAAGCTGCTGAAGCTGATGGAATTTGTAGTGATCACCTGAAAAATGCATCTGATCTATTGCTGGATCACCTTGCTTTTCTTTTTCAAATCTGAATCTCGCAAAGGATTGCTCCAAGTAATTTGTGTGTCGTAATTACAGCTACTATATTGAAGAAAAATAAGGATGCGACCCTGTGCAATTCGTAAAGACTAATTACAGTGCCAAGCTTATTTAGTACAGTTTTCGAAAAAAATTATCAACTTAGAACTCTTATTGCCATGGATTGCCTTAAAATGTCTAGTGGGAAGCAAGCAGCTTGGGTTCCGAACTCCTGTTGGTTGTGCCATAGCTCACCGTATTATATGGACTATTATGCGCAGAGCTTCTGCGAAAGGTTTTTCTGTGTTTATCTGCAGTTTTGACATCTCTGTCGCTTTTGATAGTATTTTGCACTCTCAAGCGTTGTTATCACTTCTGAATTGCGGCGTTGATCCTTTCAGTGTCTATTCTACAGTTTTGGTACAGTAATACAGTTATCCGTATTGTGTTATTAAGCCATAAGCAAAATAATTGTCCGATTCTTTCAGAAGGTGGACCTCTGCTTAAAGATTTAAGACAGGGTTCTTGTTTAAGCCCAACTATGTTCAATTGTGCCACATATACTGCCACTAGAACAACCTTGATGGGCTAGATATCAGTTATTTGTCATATGCTGATGACTTACTGCTACTTAGCTTTTCTATTTTCGGGCTACGGGATAACATTGCTAAGATTGTTGAACTTTATAAGTTTATTGGCCTTGCTGTAAATGTATCTAAATCAGAGTTTTGCTTATTTAACAGACCTGCAAAGTATAGTTTTTCTACTTCCCTAGATATCAAAGGGATTGTTATTTATGAATCAGATCGTTTGCGGTATCTAGGCATTGATTATGGTCCTACAACTAGATCCACTATTGGGAAATAGAAGCAAGAGGTTGCCGTCAAAGCATGCAGTTTCTTGCTGACTCACCTCTAACTTGTCTTGTACTGCAATTGTAAGTTCCTAAGTTAGTATATTATTGAAAAAGCCTTTTAAAAGCCTGTATAAAGTGATGATAATGACCAGATTTTACCAGGAGAAGGTTATATTTTATCGTTTGCTTCAAATAATCAAATTGTCAGTTCAAAAGTTTGAACTTGCTTTTGAACTTGCTAGATTTTCGGTAAAACACTAATCAAACTTTTGCGTAGATCACGATGGGTTGAGGCGGTAGCAATCCCCTATTATATAGGATAGTTTCTGTTCATTGTAAGTTTTAATGCTGCTTTTTTTATATTCGTCTCAGGGGGATGTCAGCCTCAGGTGGATTGGGGCTGCGGTGAGTTGTTAGTAGCAGTAGTAGTATTGCCTTAAGATATATTGCTACCCACTTGAATTAAAAATCTTGAATGGTCTGCAACACTAGTACCACAGGAAGTACAAGTTTTTAATTAAAAAGGCAGAGAGACCCTTGAGAGTCTACTAAGATTTACTGAATAGCGTTAGTTTTTTTTCAAACAGTTCGTGGTAACGAACAGTAAATAAGGAGCGATCCGGCTCAATAGTAACCGAAACTCTAAAAAAAACGAAATTTTGATACCAATATAGATATATCAATATAATCATATCTTTATGCTGATTTCAAATATATAAGTTTCATTAAGTTTAGTCTTACCCATCAAAAGTTACGCGCCTGAGAAAATTTGCCTTATTTTTCGAAAAAAGGGGGAAACAACCCCTAAAAGTCATAGAACTTTAATGAAAATTACACCATCAGATTCAGCGTATCAGAGAACCCTAATATAGAAGTTTCAAGCTCACTATCTGCAAAAATGTGAAATTTTGTATTTTTTGTCAGAAGAAAGATAACGGATGCGTGTTTATTTGTTTTTTTTTCCCAAGGTGATTGTGTCGATTCATTAGTCTTAGAATATCATGAGAGGGCTCATTCAAACGTAAATTAAAAGCTCTAGTGCTATTTTTAAGTGACCATAAAATTGGAGGGTAACTTGGCCCCCTCCCACGCTCATTTTTTTCTCGAAGTCACCCAATCAAAATTTTGAGATAGCCATTTTGTTCAGCATAGTCGAAAATCTAATAAATATGTCTTTGAGGATGACTTAATCCCCCAAGTTCTCGGGGGAAGGGCTGTGAGTTATTAACTTTGCCCATTGTTTACATATAGTATTGGTTAATGGGAAGTATACAGATATTTTCAGGAGAGATTTGGTTCTGGTGGGGGGTGGGGGGTGGGTCGGAGGAGGGGGTTACGGGGGAGGATCTTTCCATTGAGGATTTTTTCTTGAGAGAAGGGACATTTCTATGAAGGGGGCGCCGGATTTCCAGCAATATTTAAAAAACCATCAATTTTAAACGAAAAAACAAGTTTGTTTAGCGTAAAGAGCGAGGTGTTGAGGAGGAGACAGCCCCTTTCATATACGGAATAATTTCTGTTTGTTTTAAGCTTTAATGTCGCTCCTTACTTTCAGTTAAAAAAATTGTTTTTTTTTTTTAAATTTAATTTAACATCAGAAACCACCTCTGACCTCTGTTTCCAGCTTTATCAGTAAAGAGGCTTCCGAACTAAAGCTTGAATTAGCATCATATGATGAATCTAATGAAAAACTCAGCTGATTTACCATTTAGATCTTTGAATTCTAAAGTGTGATACCTTTAAGGTATCTGCCAAAGAGAATGAGAATCTTAAAAGAGCTGTGTCGTTAGCAAAAACAAAATTAAAAAACAAAGATAAAGAATAGGTTTTGTGAGACTAACGAAAATACTGGACGAAGAAAGCAAAAATTTTGGGAGGATAGCCCACTCCTTGCTTCAGCACTATAAGAAAAATTAGAAGGAAATACAACAATTTGAAGGAAATAACTCGCGTAAAACCAAGCTGATAAGACCAAAAAGCGTGGAATCCAGCACAAAAAATAAGAACCAAAATTGGAATAATTAAAAATCTAAAAACTGAATAACGCGGAGGACCGACAAAACTTCCTACAGGACCATTGCACTTGCGGCCCATCAGAAGGGCAGAACAACGATTAATAGGTAGAATATCTCAACATTGTATTTCAATTGATAATGTCCTCATAAAGTTGAAAAGAACAGAAAATTTTGACTCGCAGAAGACATTTTTAACCACCCGCATCACTCTATTTTATTTGACCAAGCCAGTTTGGTTTCACAGGACGAAGGTGTGACCCAGCACTACAGAGAGGTTTTTTGAGAAACCTCTCATAAAAGTAAAAATTTAGGTTTTACTTTGAACAGAGATACGGGCGGCATAAAACAAGTAACTCGTATTTTGGTTTTCTCAAACAAGAAGCTGATAGTTTATTGATCCCTGAGGTAAATCCTGTGTCACTTAACCATTTGCTAAATGATACGTGTCATCAGCCCTCCATATCCAACACTGATTAAAATAAACACTGCGGAAAAGAAGCACTGATTAAAATAAGACAGCATGTGACCTAGGTCTCCCCAAATAAATATTGCGTTCACTTTCTTGGCAAATGATAGTTATCACCAATTGAATCGAACAATACATTATAGGGAACAGTAGGTAAGAAGCAACTCAGCCAATTGGTAGCCGAAAATCTAAAAACGAAATATTGATACCAGTAATTAAATCAAAAGAATTAGATTTTTATGCTGATTAAAAATATTTAAAACTCATTAAATTTAATGCTACCTATCAAAGCTATGAGAATGAAAACCCAATCCTCAGATTCAGTATATCAGGAACCCTACTGAAGACTTTTCAAGCCCATATCTATAATAATGCAGAATTTAGCATTTTTTTTTTTGCCAGAAAAACCATCTTGGATGCGTGCTTACTCGTTTGTTTTTTCCTAAGGGGTGATTGTATGGATTCAATGGCCTAATGGCTCTTTACTTTCAGTCGAAAATTCTTTTTATTTAACAACTTACTATTATTTGGCAAGTTATGTTGGATTTTGATAATCCTTAATATTGATAAGGGGCTTTCACTTGGAATTATATTTTTTGACTTTTGAAATTTTAATTCGGTTAGTTTTGGGGTTTTATTTATTTGTTATTTTTGTTGGTTCTCTTCCTTGCTTTGCTTTTCAATTTTTAATTATTCTAATTTTGGTTTTTTATTTTTTGTTTTTTTCTGTTGGCTTTTCACGTTGTTTCGTTTTATTCCAGTTGTTTCCTCAGCACTTTTGGATTTTTTTTCAATTTCTCTTGCAGCGCTAAAGAAGCGCTGTCTTCCCGAAATATTCACTTTGTTCGTCCAGTATTTTCCCTGGCCTTAACCTCATTCTTTGTTTTTTCATTTCTTCAATTTTATTATAGCATGCCAATGTGGTTTACCAAATTATCTTAGCTGGATATTTAGCGATTTAACATGGGAACATTAGGGGTTATATAAGTGGCTAGCGCCACTTACAGTTCAGCATATGGCGACTCATTAAAAAAAAATATATAAAAAATGGAAAACTAGATACTGGATACGATTAATCTGCAGCACAATAGGGTTAAAGTATAAATGTTTCTATTAATTACGATTAATCAGCATTTTTAAGTATTATTTAAATTCAAAATACAATCTATATATAGCAAGTCACGGTTACCTTGGAAAATTTTGGCTTGTATACTTTAAAACGGCATGCCTATTGGAAGGAAATTCTGCTTTCTTTACTCCCCCCCCTGCATTTTGTGTTACCTGAAAAGACAATTGCGCAGCAGTTTTTGTGCCAGAGGAAGCGTCAGTTGGTGTTGGTGATTTTTCTCTCTGATCCACTGTTATAGGTTTGGCATTCTCTTTAGCGTCTACACCATATTTATTTCCGAATTTCCTCAGTATTTTTACGAAATCCTCGAATTGTTACTATTAAGGCCCTAGTTGGGCAGAAACTCCTCTCTTGTGGAACAAAATAACAGAAATCGATACTATTTTATAGCAAACTCTGAAACTTTTATGCTAGGGAGCACACAGATTGTCAATAATTCAAAGCGAATAGTTTATCTCAGAACTTACTTTCGGTACAAAATGGCATTAGTCATCACATTTCCACCCTTTAGTGAAAAAGGGCATATAAATTTTAATAACCGTTTGAATGAGCCCTCTTCTACTTTTCTATTACTGCCTCCTCAATAAGATCACCCCTGGAAAAAAAAAATGAAGATACTCCGTTACCAAATAAATTTGGAAAATGCTAAATTTTGTTCTTCCGTATGTAGAAACTTGCAATTTTTTCACTGGGCTCTTTGACCTACTGAATATGATGGCGTAATCTTAGTCAAGGTAGTACCTCTTTCTATTGGGTGATTTCCTCCTTTTTTCTAAAACTACGTAAAGATTTCAGGCTCATAACTTCTTATAATTTTAATAAATTTAAATTTGATAAATTTGTCGCATTTGAGGTCACTGCAAGGAAACTGTTTTCGTAGATTTTCTATGGATTTTTTTTTTTTTTTAAGAATTCGGTTACAATTGGTACACGTCACTCTTTATGTACAACTCCTCTCCATGAGTTGTTTAACTTACATGGTGATAAAAATCTGAAAAACCTATTTTGAATCAATGCGTAAGGATGATATAGTGCTTTTTTCAATTTAGAATCGCCCACTGAATGCTTGAATGGGAAAAAACGATATAATTTTTGACAATTTTTTTCTCTAAATAAATGTCTGATACTGGTCATCAATTGCTTACATTTTTCAGAAAGGCTTTTTAAATACATTGTGCATGCAAGGTTTTATTTCCTTCATCAAGGAAAACAAACTTTATAGAGGATTAACCGGAACTGAATCACGCTGTAAGAGCTTTTGACAAATAAAAAGGTAAATAATACGGAGTTGGACTTTACAGTCCCTTCCGGCGTTGCTGATCCCTGTTTCTTAGCCCTTCAGCCAGGGAGTGCAACGGGGGTTAGGGGCCAACCATCCTGTGCTTTCGCACACCCTTCCTGTTTACCTTTCCCAGATTTCTCCAGGTACCCATTTAGAGCTGGGTCGACTCTGACTGAGCTTACAGAGTCACACCACTAACCCTCGTCCAAACCAAATAAGTGGGTACACTAGGATTCGAACCTTCGTCCTCTCGGAAGAAGAATCCTAAATCCAGACACATGCTGTGCAGTATTTACCTAGCCACCACGCTCCAATCCACTTAGGGTCAGTTGTTCCAAATAATGGTTCTTCTGTAACATTGACATACAGCCTTAAACATGCGGAGGCGAGCACAAACCCCAGAGTTGGCCCAAATAAACGTAACGATGATGTTATACCTATAACAGAAATGTTGTTCATAAGTAAAAAAGAAAAATAGCATATAAAACAAACACAGAATTTAACTTGGTTCAAACATACACAAGCTCATAGTCGTTCAAATAAACACTACAATGAAGCTCTTACTCAAATATACATACTTTTCATCAGTCAGCAAAGATTAAGTAGTCTATAGACCTAGACTTTCTCTTATAAGTAAACAGTAGATGAATACAAAACCCAAAGTAGATCAATAACAAATATATAGTGAGAGTTTTTCAAATAGAAATTACGGTGACGCTGTTACTGAAATGTAAATACCTTTTATCAGTCCTTATATACTGGTTCCTCCAAGCCTTGTTAAGCTTGCTAAAACTATGTTTTTCATTTTTCACTGGTAGTTGTAGTACATTCTTCCTGATTTTGATTTTTAAATGATTTTATTGTTTTACAGTTCTTTTAATTTTTCCTCCCTAAGGCTCGATGTTTCTAAAATAAGTGTTGCTAATTTAAAATAGATTATGAATTTAAAATAAAACTGAATAATAGTTAACAATAAATTCTAAAATGAGGGTTTAAGCAGAAGAATTTCTTTGAAATGCTATATAAAATATAATTCTTTTTACTCGTAACCAAATGCTCTCAACCATATAAAAGTATGTCTGAAGAGTGAGTGTTAGTTTCACCTTATCAACATCTGGAGAAGGGGGGCTGAAAAGCTGACCCAGTCTTTCCTAGCAACAGTTGTAGTTTTTCTTTTGTGTAATTTTTTTAGTTTCCTATATTTACTGTCAAAGCCCCCCACTTCGCCTGTTCCTCTAAAAAGGGACCTCGAAAACGTTTATAACTGACGTAAAAAAAACTAAAAAAGGAGTCTCGACTAAATGCTCTCAAATAAAAAAAAAAATAAAAAAAAGATCCATTTAAACAATTACATGATCAAATAATGATATTTTTTTCATTTTTCGGCATCGGGGGGGGGGGGGGAAGGGGGAGAAGTATTGGAGCAAAATTGCTCCAACCTTACCTAACAACATTGGCGCTTGCTTTTTTCTTTGTATTGTCGTCCAAATAAGGAATTCCAAGTGTGTAGAACATAGTACTTCCAATACCAGAAATAAATTGGGATAAAAATAGCAACATCGCAGGTACCCAAGAATTTGTGTTTTCTTCGGACATACAATTGCCACTTTGGGAATTTGTAGAACTAGAACACAACGAAGTAGAATTACTGAATCCTGAAAAGCAAAATGTCTGTTCAAATACGACAGCAAAAAGGGAAGTGAAAATAGTTCTAATTCAAGTACAAGTGTGTTATTAGCTTCTGAAATCAGGGGCATGAAGGAAAAATATAACCTTCTTGCTTCCTAATGGTTTAAATTTTGATGGTTTAGTTGTTTTAAATTCTGGTCTAATAGTGTAGTCCATATGTATAAAAGCCAGACAAATATAGAAGATAATGAAATTACAGAAACCACTAATTAATTCAAATGCAGCAATATTCGCCTTTTCTTAGAATGTCATGTAAATACGTCAAAGCCGTGATAAGTCATTATATTCAATATGTCTGTATCCATGACAGTCAAAACACAAGTTTAGGCAGTTAGTCAGCTTTTGATAAGAAAAGTATTGACAATTTGCCTATCTGAGAGAGAAATTTCAAGGTTACACTAGCCGTCCGTCAATAATGTTTGAAGAATGATTTTTCATCATGATAAATTTATTGACGATTGTGCTAATTAACTTCTACTTGAGCTGTAAAAAATTTATAACCATGAAATGTTTGAGCATAATGGTCCAGCTTTTAGAGTACCAAGGGCACAAAAGTAAAAAACATATTCACAACCTGGTTGTCCCTGAGGCCAGGCCAAAAACTCGCGGCACACCACCGAAAATATTTCAGTGACCCGAAAACACTGACGCGCCAGTGCACTGCCATCAAAATTGGTTGTGACATACGGTATGGAATTTCTGGCATCGAATTACTTTTTTGGATTATTTGATGAACTAAGAAGCAAATATAGGCAAAACTAGCCATTTAATAGTACATACAAAAATGTTGGATTCCATGTTTCTGAATTGACTCGTCTACTACGGATTCTTAAGTATCTTTCACCTAAATGTGAAATCTTTACTACAAGTAAAGATTTACTACAAATGTTTACTTAATGTTTACTTATGTTTACTTCATGTTTACTTCATGTGTGAAATCTTATGTACTCTTTACTACGATCATCAATTTTGACAAACTAATGTTTAAAAGTAGCTATTTTCCAAAATTTCATTAAAAGGATTCAAATATTGGCCAATGAACCTTGTAACCTGGCTCACCAGTTTGGTAAAAGTTGAGATTATCTACCCTGCAGTGTAGGGCGCAAAGGCCCTGTCAATAGAACCAGGATAAACAGTAATAAGAAATATTTCTCTTGTTTATCATGACTTGCTATTCTGCCGGATTATCATTAGTTTTCCTTAAATAGAAGAATAGAATAGAGTAGAATCTATTGACACAAAAGCCCAAAGGGCCGTGGTCACAAAAACAAAGACACTTTCATACAAACTTAAAATGGCACAAAAGTATAACCTAGGCTAGTGGATTATCACCCTCATCCCTAATCTTCAAAAAACCTTTCTCTATGTTCTATACCCATCGTCAGGAACCTTCCGAGTATCTTTATACCTCTCATATCTTTCTTTGCTAATAAATTTTTTTATCTCATCTCTCTCCCAAACCTCAACCCCAAACAATTCTTTTCTTAAATTTATTAATTCAGTACACTTCCCCACAAAATGAACCAAATCTTCTTCTTTCCCGCACATGGGACAGAAGTAAGGACCAGAAGCTTGCCTAACTCTTCCCAGATCCTTCCTTCTCTCACCTAGTGGTGACCCATCTGACCTAACACAAATCATAAACTTTAGCTGCCTCTTTTGAAGCCCCACCTTAAAAAATGCAATTCTTCTCCCCACTGCTCCTTAGCCTTTACATATAACTCCAGCGATCGGGTCTCATTCACTCGCGCATGCCACACCTGGGTCTCATGGTCCCTTAACCTCTCCCTGACCCTATTTGCAACTTCTCCCTCCTTTATTCCAATCCCTAGCCCAGCATTCCATAGCTCTGAAAATCCACAATCATCCAATATCTTCTTTATTTGATATGGCCATGTATCACTCTTTGGGATCCTAAGAGCTTCTAAATATGCTGCTTTTGTTATCCTTACTCTGGGCATGCTCATAATTTTCTCTCATAGTCGTATCATCCTTACTAGCCTAGCACTTCTTAAATAAAATAAACCTAGATCTTCTCTTATTACCAAACTGTTCGTTGCAAAAATATAGACCTAAAACTCTCTTAAAATACTAAAGCTGAATCTCCTCCATCCTCTCACCAGCTATGTATCCCCAAACTTAAGATCCATAATGCATAGCCGATGCAATCTTTAACTGAAATATCTGCTTATGCATCTTCAGGTTCTGTATGTTCGCCAGTTGGCTAGCAGTCACACCATAGGCGCAGGACTTTCCTTTAGTAAGTCTTAGCCTCAGTTGCTTTCCAAACTTACCATTTGACGAATGCTTACATCCTAAATACGTAAACTCATCCCTACTTTCTAAATAATATGAAACAAGCAGTAGGGAAATGGGAACTCTCTAACTCAGAAAGCATTGTAAAATCAACTTTTGATTATTTTATTTGGATAGAGCAAAGAATAGTTTGTTTATTACTGAGCTATTTGTTATGTTAATACAGAAAAGTATAACTGTTGTTTTATATCTACTACAGTCCCTCCACACCTTTACCGAGTAATCTTCTGCATTTAAGTAGGACTTGTTAATGCATGAAATGTAATCCATTTAAAGTAATTTCTTAGGATAGTAGCTACTATACAGCCATTTAGCTGTAGGCTCGTTATAGCAGACAAGGCTATTTTTCACACTTGTGCTCTGACAAGCGTCTTCTGTAAAATTTAGAAACCAAACCTACTTCTAGGTTATTATGAGTAGGAACACATACGTGCTCTTCGTTCTCTATTACCAAACTTTTCTACTAGGGTTGATATTATTAAGGGAAAATTCTTTCCCCCCCCTAATTGTTGCTCTGCTCTGCTAGGGCCACCTACAACTCAAGTTGAGGAACAAACAGACGACAGAGGTTGTATTTTGCTTCTGAAAGACAAGATAAAAAATAAGCTTGACTTCTGCATCCCAAGGGATGATCTCGTTACGACAGCTGCACTTTTGAACTTCAAAATATTCACGATCATGGTTGCAGCGGTAGCTGCAACCTAGTAAAGAGCAAAAAAACAGCCCATAGGAACCAAAAGTTAAAAAAAGTGTGTTGAAAAAACTGCCTTGTGAAAAAAAAATGCTATTAGACACTGTCAAGAATAGTAACTGTTATTTTGGTTTGTCTTAAAAATAAAAGTTAATTACGAAAAGAAATCTATGGTGATTTCGAAAAAAAGCCTGAAGCCCCTCGAGAATGACGTCAGATGAAAATGAACAGTGTACCATTAGAATCAGCATGGTCAAAAACCCTATGTAGGAAAATTACAGTCCCCTCCTTGAACAACATAGAAATCACTTGTTTGCATCGGTAGTGCTCATCTGTCTCTTTTTTTTTCTGTTTTTTTTTCCCAGGCCTTTCCCAGGTTACCCAGGTTCCCTTTTTTTTTTTTTTTCCCAGGTTACCAGAACATCATGAGAGAGATGCTTAATGGCTCATTCAAAAGCTATTTCTAATACCTACGTTCTTTTTATAAATCCCGCCATCTGCAAGTGCCATATGGCCCAAATATGACACTTTTTGTGCCATTTTTCAAGGGGTGGCACTAGCCAGCAACTAGAACATCGTAGACAGATTTTTTACAGCTTATATAAGAGTTATTGCTTATATCTACGCCGAGTTTTTTTTATTATAGGACTGAAAACAAACACTTTTGGAGCCACTTCTTAAGTGGAAAAGCTCTGAAGTACAAAAACAGGTACTATTGTAATAGTTATATTCCAGAACCCTTAACTGGAGGCTCACAAGAATATCTCCCGTACACTCCCCCTCCCAGCCCCCTCAGTAAATTTCATAAATCTTCTGCTCATCAGTAAGCTACTGAAGCATTAGCAGGCTACCTCATCATCGTAGATAGATGTTAAATGGCTCAGTTAAAAGCTATTGCTTATATTTACTAGGTGTTTACAAATTCTACCATCTATAAAATTTCACAGATTTCAATGTTAACTATCTTCTGGGGAGAATTTTTAATGACATCTTTGTCATGGTTGAAGCATTAGCTGCAACCTAGTAAGAGAGCGAACCACAGCCCATAGTAACTAAAAGTTAAAAAACATTAAATCGGTCTTTTTTTCTTCTTTTTTTCAGACCTAGCGGGTTACTAGAACATCATACAGAGATGCTTAAGAGCTCATTCAAAATCTGTTTCTCATATGTACGTGGTTTATATAAATTCCACCACCTGCAATTGCAATATGGCACGAAAAAAGGCACTTTTTTTTATGCCGTTTCTCAAGGGATGGGACTAGCGGGCTACCAGAACATCTTAGATAGATTTTTGATATATCATATAAAAAATATTGCTCACATCTACGCTCTTCTTTCAAATTCCACCATCTGCAAGTTTCAAATGGCACTAAAAGTGCCACTTATGGTCCCATGTCTCAAGTGGAAAAGCTAGGGCTAGTGGGCCATCAGAACTTTTTAGAGTAATGTTTAATGGCTTATTTGAAAACTTTTGGTCGTATCTACGTTGTGAGTGCACAGTACAGTACAGTACACTACATTCGTAAGTGAGCATTGAAAACAACGCTTTTGGTGCAACTTCTTAAGGGGAAAATCTTGGAAGTATAAAACGGTATCATTGTAATAATTATGGTCCAAAACCCTTAACTGGAGGTTTGCAAGAACACCTACCGCATGTTCCTCCCCCAGGCCCACTTTATAAGATACGCAATTAAAGTCCTACAAACACTAATATATTAAATTATTAGAGGCGTGGATCTGTTAGTACTGCGCTGGACTTCAAACTAGATTATCATGCGTTCGATTCCAGCCTAGATTTTTTTTTTCAATCATGGTTTGCCCCTTCTTTTGATTACTTTTCAGATAATCCACTATTTTTGCAAATGTGATGTACTCATTTTCTAAAGCATATTCTGGGAAGGCTTATTTTATACCTATTTCTTATATCTACATGCTTTTTTTAATCAATTTTTACAATCCATAAGTGCCATTTAGCACCTAAAAATGACACTTTTGGGTGCCACTTCTTAAGGTGGAAGAGTCTGGAAGCATAAAACGGTACCATTGCAATAATTTTGATCTAAAGCCCTTAAATGGGGGTTTATGAGAACACTCAAATATATTCCCCCTCCATACCCTCTTAGTAAGTTTCATAAATTGCCTACTCATCTTAAAAGTTAAAGATTATTGCGAAAAAATTAACAAAAACTTTTCAACTAGAAATCTACCAAAAATTTAGCTTGAATGATCAACAGTTTTGAATTGAACCTTCAAAGTTCATTCTGCGATGAAGCCTGTATGCTAGGTTTAATTGCGGTAATTGAGGGGAAAAAAATGTCCTTGCCCCCTTAGTCTTTTGCTCCTGCCTAAGTTTTAAAAAACACCTTGTTTTGGTCATTTCATTGGAAAAGGCACGTTTTTCATTGGAAAAGGCACGTTTTTCATTTGAAAAAAATGGGGGAAACAACCGAAAGTACACTTTATAGGAATGTGCTATCAAGTCAAATTTATAAAAAGCGATTAGGTATAAATATAAGCTTTCACATGAGGCCTTAAATAGCTCTATTTTGTTACAGTGGCCTTCTAGTTTCTGCCAATCAGTAGGCAATTTATAAAGCCCTCTCTTTATTATGGCTATTTCAGGCGAAGTCGGCCGAGTAAAAGCAGCTTTTTGTTCTCGTAAAACAAACGTTCCTCAAAAACATGTATTGTTTTGTGAAGTATGGATAATGAACTTTGTGTATAGACTGAAAGTTTTTCGTAGCTGTCAAGGTTGTCTGCAGTGTTTTCTAGAGGTGTCTTATCTTTCCTAGATCGGTAAATTAGGAATTATATTGAAAATAAGTTTTTCAACTGAAACTAAGGAGTGACGTCAAAAATTAAAACGAACATACATTACTCCGCATAAATAAAAAGAACATGGCAGCGTTGTTTCTTCATTAAATTGTAATCAAAAACGAAGAAAGATTATTTAAAAAAAACTAAGTTTTTTCCGAGGGAAGTAAAGAGGGAAGTTGAAACTTAAAACGGACAAAATTATTAATTCACAGCCTATCTAATAAATATCAATAAAACTAATACAGATAAACAAACTAATTATGTTTCCCTATGTTTCTAGGACTATAGAAAACTAGCACTAAACTGAAAACACAAAATAATATAGGGGTTTTGGTAAAATAAAAGCAAAACCAATTAAAGACACTTTTTACAGAATAAAAATATTATCAATCCCCTTTTAGGATCAATCTCTATTAAGATAAAGCAACAATGAATTTTCGGATTGTTGTTTTATTTTTTACTTTTTTCGTTTAATATGGTATAACTTTTGCACAATAGCTCAGTTCAATGACTGGCTCTGGTTTTGATTCTGAAAAAGACAAGTCATGATTAGTTTGTAGACAAGTTCGAAGTAAAACCATCTTGATAGTATTAGGACTATAGACTAGCTTTAGAATTTGTAACATAGCTTGAAATTTACTGTTGTATAGAGAGAAATAACCAGATTTCCAGAGTTCATATTATGTCTTATTTGATCATCATTTCAGGTAAATCTGAAGCAATTTTATTACAATTTAAGATTGCATGCTGTTCAGTTACTTTGCGGTGTATTAAAAAAATATTTAACTTTACGCTTATGTTTTTAAGATGATTTTAATTGTATACTGAAAGTTACTGATGCCACAACTTGTGTAAGACTGTTGAAAGCTTTACAGATTAGTTTATTATTGTCAGGCTACATACTCACTTTTGACTCTAAAATCAATATTGCTGTTTCTTATACTTGACTTTTATATTTTCAGTAAAGCACTAGTTTTCTATAATCCTAGAAACATTGGGAAACATAATTAGTTTGTTTATCTGTATTAGTTTTATTGATATACATTAGATAGGCTGTGAAGCAATAATTGTTGTCCGTTTTAAGTTTCAGCTTCGCTCTTTACTTCCCTCGGAAAAACTTTGTTTTTTTTTTAAATTAATATTTATCAGCACCTAAACCTTCTTGATGGTCCACTGACAAGAAACAAGTTTTCTGTTCAAAAGGTTCAAGATACTAGTATTGGAGAATGACATAAGCTACTTTGTCACATCGCCTCTGGATTAAACTTGTCCTATCAATCCCCTGGACCCTCCACTTCAACCAGTGGTAAGTGTGCTAATGTTCTGTGAAACAGCTACCCCAACCGGTCGTGTGAAATGGAAAATTCTAGTTCACTTTTAAAGAGTCGAAGAAATCGAAGGGCAATTAGCCCCCTCCCCCTCTCTCCACGCCCTTTTTCCCCAGACCCATCCGATAAAAAATTTTGAAATAAACATTTGTTAAAAATTGTTCAAAAGTCAGATAACAAAAACTTCAGTGTCGACACAACCCCCAAGGGTCCGTGGCCTGCCTTTGTAAGTTATGCCCTGGGGGCATGTATGGTTCACATGGAAGGAATGCTCGTATAAACTTCAGAGAGGGCTCATTTGATTGGAAATTGAAAGTCTAGTTCCCTTTTTAAGTCAAATGGAATCGGAGGTTAACCAGTCCCCTCCCCCATGCCCTTATTTTCTCAAATGCATCTGATAAAAACTTTGAGATAGCCATTTTGTTAAAAATAGTTCAAAGATCAAGTAACAAAAACTCCGGTGTCGACACAACCCCCCAGGGCCTGAAGGCAGGCGTTTTTAAGTTATGCCCTGGGGGCATATAGGGTTTTATGGAAGGGATGCTCGTATTAACTTCAAAGAGGGCTCATTTGATTTCAAATTGAAAGTTCTAGTTCAGTTTTTAAGAGTCAAAAGAGATCGGAGAGCACCTTACCGCCCCTCCACACCCTTCTGAAATGGCTATCTGTAAGTTCTTATTGGAGGGGTTTAAGGAAAAAGGGCGTGGAGGGGGTGGGGGGCTAGTCGTCCTCCTATCTCTTTTGACTATTAAAAAGTGAACCAGAAATTTCAATATCCAATCAAATGAGTTCAGTTTTTGAGAGTCAAAAGAGATTGGAGGAAACTAGCCCCCCCCCACGCCCTCTTTTCCCCAAATGTATCCGATAAAAATTTTGAGCTAGCCATTAAGTTAAAAATTGTTCAAAAGTCAGATAACAAAACTCAGGTGTCGGCATAACCCCTATGGCCCGGGGGCAGTCCTTGTAAGTTATGCCCTGGGGCATATATGATTCTTATGAAAGGGATGCTCATATAAAATTCAAAGAGGCTCATTTGATTGGAAACTGAAAGTTCTAGTTCACTTTTTAAGAGTCAAAAGAGACCGGAGAGCACCTATCCCACCCCTCCAAGCCCTTTTTTCTTCAAACCCCTCAAATAAGAACTTTGAGATAGTTTTTTTTTTAATAGTTCAAAGACCATATAACGAAAACTCCGGGTCGACACAGCCCCCCAGGACCGGAGGGCAGGCGTTGAAAGTTATGCCCTGGGGGAATATATGGTTCTTATAGAAGGGATGCTTGTAAAAATTTCAGAGAGGACTCATTTGATTGGACATTGAAAGTTCTAGTTCAGTTTTTGAGAGTCAAAAGAGATTGTAGGGCAACTAGCCCCCCCCCCCCTGAGCCCCTTTTTCCCAAAATACATCCGATAAAAATTTTGAGATCGTCATTTTGTTAAAAATCGTTCAAAAGTCAGATAAGAAAACTCTGGTGTCGAGACAACCCCCAGGGCCCGGGGGCAGGCATTGTAAGTTATGTCCTGAGCCATATATAGTTCATATGAAAGGGATGCTCGCATAAACTTCAGAGAGGGCTCATTTGATAGGAAATTGAAAGTTCGAGTTCACTTTTTAACAGTAAAAAAGGATCCGAGGGCAACTAGCCTCCCCCCCCCCCCACGCCTTCTTTTTTGAAACCCATCTGATGAAAATTCAGAGATAGACATTTTGTTAAAAATATTTCAAAGGTCAGATGAGACTGAAGGGTAACTACCCCCCCCACGCCCTATTTTCCCCAAACCCATCCGCTACACAATTTTTGAGATAGCCATTTTTTTAAAATTGTTCAAAAATTAGATAGCAAAACTCCGGTGTCGACACAACCCCCGTGGGGTAGGCGTTGTAAGTGGTTGTCATGGGGGCGTATATGGTTCTTATGAAAGGGATGGTCGTATAAACCTCAGCTAGGGCTAATTTGATTGGAAATTGAAAGTTCTAGTTTATTTTTTAAGAGTCAAAAGATATTCGAGGGCAACTTGCCCCCCCCCCACACACATTCTCTGTTTCCCCAAAAACCAATCAAATAAAAATTTTGAGATATACATTTGTTTAAAAATAGATCAAAGGTCAGATAAGAAAAATTCCTGTGTCGACGCAACCCCCCAGGGCCTGGGGGCTGGCGTTATAAGTAATGCTCTGGGGGCATACATGGTTCTTATGGAATGGATGCTCGAATAAAATTCGGAAAGGGCTCATTTGATTGGAAATTGAAAGTTCTAGTTAACTTTTTTAGAGTCAAAAGAGAACGGAGGGCAATAACCTCACCCCACTCCCCTTTTTCCGTAAACCAATCCAATACAAATTTTGAGATTTTTTAAAATCTCAAAAATTTGAAGGGTACTACCCCCCCCCCCCCCCCACCCCACGCCCTATTTTTCCCCAAACCCATCCGCTACACAAATTTTTGAGATAGCCATTTGTTTTTTATAATTGTTCAACAATTAGATAGAAAAAACTCCGGTGTCGACACAACCCCCAGGGCCCGTGAGGTAGGCGTTGTAAGTGTTGTCCTGGGGGCGTATATGGTTCTTATGAAAGGGATGGTCGTATAAACCTCAGATAGAGCTAATTTGATTGGAAATTGAAAGTTC